>CM046881.1:317564538-318764538 GCA_025667525.1 Glebionis coronaria
TAACGTAGCCCGTTAATGTCCGTATGTTATATAGTTCGGGTTTTATCGGTTTTTACTTGTTATATATTTTATATATCAGTATATGAGTTTTATAAAGTTTACATTAGACGGGTCCAACCGTCTAAGTTTTATTTAACAAAAACGTTAATTTTACGGTAATAGCCGAAAAAGTCGTAAAAATCATGTTTATAGTTTTTATAACTTATAAAACTTAACAAGTTACAATTTTTATAAAATGTCCACTTATTTATCCTTATACATGTTTATATAAATGTATTATATAAGTTAATGGGTTTTAATTCACATTTTATACTATTTTTATTTGAGTGCTTATATAATACTATTATACTTTAATTTCCCAAAATCTGATTTTTATTTTCATGTTCACCAAAACTGCCATATCTAGAGTTTTATATGGAGATAGAAGCTCAAATTTTTATGACATAAACTACATGATATGTGCTCCATTTAACTCTACTATAGATACTGTTGAATCAACCTCTAAGTATTTTCTAAAAATCGTCCAAAACAGTGAACTCATATTTGTACTTTAAACTTGTTTTGATCATATCTCACTCATCCTAATGATTCCATTGCATGGCCAACTCTCACATGTGTACAAGACATTTTAATTACTGTATATCCATTAATATATGCCATTTTATCAGTTCATGACATGTTTCTTTACTGTTTTATACAGCCATCATTTTTAAGCAAGATTTTAACCTTGTTTCGTATAGTTTTTCACCTTTTTAATCATATTTATCAACACCAAATCCCCACACAATACTTTTATCATCATATAATCATCATATACATATACAATAGGAAATAAAATACATGATTACATAATCAAAATAACAAGAAGATGGGGAGAACAATCTTTATACCACCATGATGATGTAGGTTGTGATCAAAACATGGATTTTGATGGAGAAACTTGTGAATAACCAATGCCATCTTCAAGACCACCATTCTTCATGAACACCTTATAGAAAATCAGCCCCAAGACTCCATAGAAACTCCTCCTTGGATGTTAAAACTTGCATCAATCTTCATCTTTTTGAATGGAGATTAACATATGTTAATTATAACAAATGTTTGTGGTTAAATTTTGTATGAATGGGGTGTTGTGGTGATGATATGGGACGGCATACATGGAGGTTAGAGAGAGAGATGAGAGTGTTTGCACGGATGAAAATGGGAGAGTGGTTTGAGTGCTAGTTGTTTTGAGTGGATAAGCTTCAAAATGAAGCTAATGTAACAAGTGTGCAACTTGTATCTTACAAGTTGACACCTCATGGTGTATAGGCTAAGTTATGGCCGGTTTTGAGTGGGGGTGGGACAAGTGTCCCACTTGTCTCATCTCCACTAATTTACGGGTACTCCTCGATTCTAGTTTCCTCGATTTGCGTTCCCTCGGGTCGTTTTACGAAAAATGTTTTTATAAATTATGAATCAACGACACAAAACGAATCTAATAAAAATTGTCTCATAAAAAACGGAGTTCGAAAACGTAAATACGTAATCCTAAGGTTTCCGGTTTAGTCGTAAAGGACGTTAAATTAAAATCGTAAGTCCTAATCTCTTCTCGTAAATTTGTGAGTTTATGAACCAACTCAAAATTAAAATCCCAAAATAATATTTACGGATAAATTTATTTTCTGAAATGTCGGACTGTCACCAAAGACGGTGTATGTAAACGTAAGCACGTAACGTAGAATCCTCCGGTTTAGACGTAGTCGATGCTACTTCAAGACGTAAATCCAAATTTCTTCCCAAAAATAAGTGAGTTCATAATATAACATTAAAATAATATTTTCAAATAATAATTGAGAATAAAATATCAACCATAAATTGACGGATTGTCACAGCATTCACCCCTAAACAGGATCTTTGTCCTCAAAGATCATCTTACTACTCGCTTCTTATAGAGTTAAAGCCATGTGGGTATTTCCTCCACATTCGGCCTTTTCTCACAAGTGTAATTCATTACAATACGCGAGTTTCATCAAACATAACTACGGGAATAAGATTAGCTTTAATGTTGACTTACTTTCTCTATCCATGATGTTCACGCGTTTTTGATGAATGCAACTTTTCGCCGACCTAAACTTTATCAAGAAGAATTCAGATTTTCACTTGATAGATATTTATCAAGTTCGATTTACGAAACATAATTCACGTAGTCATTGAAGTCCTAGGGTAGATCCAGCTTATATGCTTTTCAAACCAATCTTTTACATCATCTCAATGGTCCCATACAACGTGGACTTAATTCCCATGATCCTTCAGATCATCAATTCATTCTTCCATGGTTAAAATTTTTGGCATAACTTCGCTACCCATCTGTCACTTCAAGAACTACATTTCATATTCACATGACCTCCTGCCTACTACCGGCAATCAATAATCAAATCCTAATTTCGACAATCATTTCAGGTCTCGCCGGTCGAGTATTTTGTAAGGTTAGGTTTGCCATTATAGGAAACCTTAAACCTAAAAGACATGTCCAACTCACAACGGGTGTATGTCGGGTGTCTTCATCTCAACTCCGGCTTACAAATGCTCTAATATGGATCCTAACAAGATTCGATCTCGATCCTAATACGATAATTATCAATGATAATCTCTCCAAAGGAAAGTGATTATATGGTTCATTACCAAAGGTCAATCATTCAAACATAAAACAAGACTTCTAGTGTTTTGTATTGTTACTTTACCTCGTCCCTTCGATTTGGGGTGGTAAACAGTACTCTCATCAAGGTTCGTTCTCAATGATTTCTGAGAAAATCTCTAGAAATTCGATGTGAAGCGAGGATCTTGATAAAGATGTTCGATACAGGCATACTATGTTTACATAACTCCTTTAAATACAAAAGAGTCAATTTCTTCATCAAGAATCTATCATTAACAGGAATGATATTAGTAGATTTGGTCAGTCTGTCGACGATGACCCAAATCGAATCAAATTCAGATGATGACCTTTGCAATAGCTATACGTTTACTAATGTATGAGGCGATGTTTGCCTTTATAATTTGTCATCAGTACAACTTCTTCAGATAAAGATACACTTAATCAGAAATGACATGAATAGAATACTTATACTTACAAGATTTCAATATAACTACATCTCTAAATCTTTAAATTTAGGCAATCACAAGTGGCCTTGTATACATTTAACGCCATCGGCTTCTCAATTATTAATGGTTCACATTAGCCGCGAACCCCTTTTTATTATCTATATTATCCTTTTTACAAGCATCGGCTACATTTTTATATTGTTCGGCAATTTATTTTGCACCTTCATTATTAAGGAACACATCCTATATGGTTCTTTATCTTTTCTACATAATGCGTCGGTATCTACATTCACTTTCCTAGATGGAATAGTTATCATGTCTACAATTTATTCAGAAATTCTTTCTTCATATTTTCTAAGCTTTAGTTTCATCTCAACTATTATTTTTATCAGTTTTGCTTAGTCTGGCGTATAAAGCATCGATAATTATCACAAGTAAATTAATAAAAATTATTAAATTTTTATGAAACGTAAACGTTAAAAGTTTTAAATTTCTTAATTCGACCAATTATAATAAAATGTTCAAAACAAATTTGAATTTAATTAACCATGATTTTTGCTGATTTATCGAAAATAATTAATAAGATTCGTAAGTGTTGAAAAATCTTTGGTTATACTTTGGTCTAAATATTCTTAGTTGAAAAGCAAAAATTGTCGTTTCAAGTTATTGTTTAAATGTTTTCCTCAATTCCGCTTAGGTTGTCTTAAGGTATGCAAAAACATTTACCCCTAAACAGGAGTTTAGTTAAATGTTTTGGTTATAAGGGAATGATCCCTTGAAAATCCTTTGTTAAAACATTTGTCAAAACATATTTCCATTTTCTTTTTGGTAAAACCCAAAGTTTCAAATGGCTCAAATTTTTAAAGAGTCAATATATATATATATATATATATATATATATATATATATATATATATATATATATATATATATATATATATATATATATATATATATATATATATATATATATATATATATATATATATATATATATATATATATATATATATATATATATATATATATATATATATATATCTTACCATCATTAATCAAACAGTCATTTAATATAAAGGATTAAGTCTTAAATCACATGTTAAATGTTTAAGGTACAGGTTTTTATCGTTCGGCCAATTCAGGGAAATCTATAAATAATTATTAACTCATTCTTATTCTTATAAACAAACAAATGGTCCTTAATGATCACAAGCATGAATTTATCAAATTACAGCCTACACACGTGATTCACCAAATTTATGAATGCTGCGTGTGCATTGGTCAATCCAAACGACATAACATGAAACTTATAATATTCATTACAAGTTCTGGATGTAGTGATTGGAATACATAATCTTTTTCGCAGATGAGAAGTTGATGGTAACCATGCCATGGATCAAATCTTTAAAACATACGCTAGAACCTTGTAAATGATCGAACAAATCTTCCATTACGAGTTATGGATATCGTTTTCGATTGTCAATTTACTCAGTTCATGGTAATCTATAAATATAAGGAATGATAACACCATAGCTCTTCATGATGACGAGCTCGGTAGAATAAAATCTTTCTCCGACAACTCTCTCAGTTGTACGGTAATTCCTTTAATTCAGATGGTGCTGACGTACAGTGCACAAGCCACAGGTGCAGCACCGAGAATACAATCAATACCAAATTCAACTTGTCTTAATGGCGAAAGTCTAGGTAATTCATCAGCAAATACTTACTAAAGTTTCAGATAACGGAAATATCTTTTAATAAATTCATATTAGGTTCTTTCTAGATTATAATATCTATAACTAATTAACAACCATTCACGGTATAATTTCAAGTCTAAATGCAGAATATGGTCATCCATCAAGAATTATTTAGATCACTTTTGATAATCAACATCTTATCATTTAGGGGAATTCTACTCGAGTTCCCATCAATTAAGACAATGTCGTTATGTCATAATAAATCAATCCATTCTACTGGCACTATTAACTTTTCAGTTTTATTGCCATCGATAAGATGTGAACTTCTCAAAAGTCTAATAATAACTCATAATCCTTCACAAATTCAGGGATATCTGGATACATAACTAACCTTAAAAGAGTAAGGTCAACGCATAATTTATGCGAGAGAATTTCAAATCAGATACAGACGAAAACATTTAACGAATATGAATATATCCCATGTTTTCATAATTTGAGTACGCATTCGAAAGCTCCTCGGATCGTTACCCAGGTCATTCAAATGAAATCAAATCAAAAGAAATGATCGGAACGTCGATACATCCAGTCGGGTATCAACACTCGATAATCAATTACTTTTCCTAAGAATCTCACTACGGGAGAATTGGACAAGAAGGGAATATCAATTGTCAAATAAGACAATTTCCACAGCTGAGTAAATTTGACTCAAAAGAAAAGATGCTACAGGCACATATGTAGGTGTTCCTAACACTATGTCCCTATTTTTCACTTCTTGCAGGTCTCATAAAATTTTAATCTTTCACAATCTTCAAGGAAAATGTACTGTTTATTCATTAGTTTTATGGTGACTACTAATCAGTCTTGCATGGTCCATTCCAAATTGTATGTAGGCGCGCAACTATACACAATTTCAAGATTAACGATGCAATACTCAGTTCGTCAAAATTTTATCATCATGTTTATAATAAAAACATTTTCATGCTTAATTCTTAAATAAGAATCAAAAATAGATTTACAAGGATTTTCTTTGTTATGAAAACAATTAAGTTTTCCAAGGTGTTTTATAAACAACTTCATTTCGATAACAGTCACTTATAAATCTCACTTTTAATAATCCTTATAGTGATGATAATTAAATTTCTCAAGGGATACTATTGTATCTTATAAAAACAGTGAGTGATCTGCAAAAGAGTGATGAAGAGTTGTTCACCAAGAACTAACTACAATATAATAGGAAATGAGCTTAGCCAATTAATCATGAGGTTCATGACCTCGATGGCACTCAGGAAGAATAATTCACAACGTAACTCAATTCGAGATGAGTACTTGTTCAATGGTTGCATCACTAACGCGAACATTAGGAATAAGCAAGAAAATATAGATAACATCGATACATGTAGAATTTATCAATCAAAGGTAGTCTTTTCATTAATCACAAACAAGTCAAAATTGTACCGTAACACATTACGTGTCACTATGTCATACAATTTCAAGAACTCATCCTACCAACTGATGTCTCAGTTAAGTTAGGGATTATTTTTAAAAGATACCACAATGAATACTAATCTAAAAGAGTCATTAGGTGTTCCATATGTCCCGAAAGATCCGTCGGTCCCAATTCAGAAGAAGGTTTCTTCAATTTATTTCTTGGACACTGGGCATCCTCATTAGTGGACAATGGCCTAGGAACAACCCTTAACACAAACTAACAAACATTTATAACCTTGTAGTTCAATCACAGAACATAACAACTTCCTCTTAACAATCTCATATTCCATACAAGTTAAATTTTACTTCATTCGAGTTTCAACCAACTTATACTCAATTCGATATCCTACCTCATTCTCCAATACTTTCAATCTTATTCTTAGATCTTAAAAGGGCAATAAAAGCTTGATAGGATCAACACCTAATTTCCAATCCTATAGTTCTTACAACAACAATTATCAAATGAGTCACTAGCATGAGATGACTCACACATTCAATTAGACTTCTCGGAAAGGTACTAGTGGCATGAGGCTTTTGGGTAATGGTTCCAATGACAGCCTCAAGTGCAACATTCACCCTTTCGATTTCAAATTTAAGAATTGGGTGACAACGAATCAGATGACACCTTTCCAGGTGGTAACGTTTTGTCAAACTCCACTCTATAAGGAAAGATCGTCATGACATCGATATCAGATTTAATCTCGCCAATTCTTCTTCAATTTCACAATCAACTAATATCTACATTTCTACGAATATCAACCATTTTGTTGGGATCATAAATATCCACAACTTGGTTTAGATCTAGGAGAATAGCTTTGATTAATTTACTAGGGGATTTAGGGTTCCTTGTGACAATCTACGTCATATAAATACCTCGTTTAAATATCAAAATAATCATCAAACAATCATGTAATAAAATTACATCATATATATATATAATCCAAGTTATATATATATTAAAATAACACTTCTCAGTCTGGCCTTGTCGGTAACTCGGGAATTCTTCGGCACCATTATTGTCAAAAGATTTTTAGACATTTTTAGAAAAATGTTTATAGTTAAAAGATTTTTAAATGTTTTATTCAAAACCTTGGTTTTAAAAATCTTTCGTTCTCTATAACGAGAGCTCTGGTACCAAACTGTAACACCCCCAAATTTGCACAACTCAATACAGCGGAAGACTAGTTGGTGTTACGGGATAGCACATTACTCACATCATAGACAACACTTAAAAGTCGCGTCGTTTTAATAATAAAGCATTTCCATTCATAAATATCAAAGTTACATAGGTGCCAAGTCATAATATTTCATACAAGTTTTACAAAGAATTTGAATGGAAATTATTATTTAGGTGCGGGCCATGAATTCTTGTTGTCTTCCCGAGAATTACCTTCAAGTACCTGAGATAAACATGTTAAAAGAAAAGGGTCATCGATAACGCCGAGTGAATTCATAGAGTTTAATAAATTCCATCAATATAACTTTGGTATAAAATTATTACCAAAAATCATTTTGTTTAAATCCATGTAGTAGGCCATAAAATAGCCAAAATCATTTTATACAAATCCTTGTCAAAATCATAATATGGGCTTTCGCCTAAAAAAATCATTATACGAACCAATGTCGTAAAAACATCATACAATGCGTCTTATGACGTTGTATGAAATTAAATAAAAACCATTATATGGATATGGTTATATAAAACCAAAACACGAACATAATATCAATAGTATGACCCCGTATTGCTAGTCAAGCAATACATCGTAATTCGGTGAGTATAGTAGTATTTCGTTAACTGGATTATTATAAGCCGCATGACATTGTTACCTTAATAAAACAAACAACAGGTAGCTAGCCCGATACTCATTTGCCCATCTAAATTAGCGTGTCGTCACAAAGGTCACGCTATGGAAATCTTCTCTTACATAAATTCGCTTACCAATCAATGTGGCACGACGGGGATCAACCGTCAAGGCGCGAACTGGGGTGATCGTCCCCAAATAGTACTATTATATGCATAAGCGTCTACCAAATCCCGGTAGTTCACAATTCATGCTAATGGGACTTTTAATGACATAACCTAACTTTAATAATCCATTTTATTTCATCTATCGGGTCCTTTAATCATTTATCGGGTCATACAATCATTCGGGTCCAAATCGATAAACAAACAATCGGGAAAAATGGTGTCCTATTTTATAAAAACTAACATGTTATCTCCCTCGCGGGTTTATAAAACATTTCATAAAAACATTTAAAAGAGTGCGAGGCTATGAACTCACGTTGATGTGGGAAGGCGGGTTATCGGCAATTCGGACGTACAGTACGTGCTTCATTCACGGAAACCTAGACAAATAATACTCGTCTTAGACTCTTGTCCAATGACTTTATAAAAATAAAAATTATGTATACATATGATGATTATATATATATGATGATCAAGTGGGTTTATATATTCCCTTTTACTCATTTTAGTGTTTACGTATTAGTATCTTCTTACTAGTTTACTAGTTTTACCTATTTACGTGTTTTAAGTCTAATAAACTTATTATAAGTTCTTTAACTTGTATTAATCCATGTTATGCTTATATTATCAGTATCTACACTTTACAAGTTGGGCCTAAATGGGTTAAGCCCAATAAATAAGTTTATAAGTGTTTTAGTCCATTTTGTTGTATTATTAGTCCAATAACGTTAACGTAGCCCGTTAATGTCCGTATGTTATATAGTTCGGGTTTTATCGGTTTTTACTTGTTAAATATGTTTATATATCAGTATATGATTTTTATAAAGTTTACATTAGACGGGTCCAACCGTCTAAGTTTTATTTAACAAAAACGTTAATTTTACGGTAATAGCCGAAAAAGTCGTAAAAATCATGTTTATAGTTTTTATAACTTATAAAACTTAACAAGTTACCATTTTTATAAAATGTCCACTTATTTATCCTTATACATGTTTATATAAATGTATTATATAAGTTAATGGGTTTTAATTCACATTTTACACTATTTTTATTTGAGTGCTTATATAATAATATTATACTTTAATTTCCAAAATCTGATTTTTATTTTCATGTTCACTAAAACTGCCATATCTAGAGTTTTATATGGATATAGAAGCTTAAATTTTTATGACATAAACTACATGATATGTGCTCCATTTAACTCTACTATAGATACTGTTGAATCAACTTCTAAGTATTTTCTAAAAATCGTCCAAAACAGTGAACTCAGATTTGTACTTTAAACTTGTTTTGATCATATCTCACTCATCCTAATGATTTCATTGCATGGCCAACTCTCACATGTGTACAAGACATTTTACTTACTGTATATCCATTAATCTATGCCATTTTATCAGTTCATGACATGTTTCTTTACTGTTTTATACAGCCATCATTTTTAAGCAAGATTTTAACCTTGTTTCTTATAGTTTTTCACCTTTTTAATCATATTTATCAACACCAAATCTCCACACAATACTTTTATCATCATATAATCATCATATTCATATACAATAGGAAATAAAATACATGATTACATAATCAAAATAACAAGAAGATGGGGAGAATAATCTTTATACCACCATGATGATGTAGGTTGTGATCAAAACATGGATTTTGATGGAGAAACTTGTGAATAACCAAGGCCATCTTCAAGACCACCATTCTTCATGAACACCTTATGGAAAATCAGCCCAAGACTCCATATAAAATCCTCCTTGGATGTTAAAACTTGCATCAATCTTCATCTTTTTGAATGGAGATTAACATATGTTAACTATAACAAATGTTTGTGGTTAAATTTTGTATGAATGGGGTGTTGTGATGATGATATGGGACGACATACATGGAGGTTAGAGAGAGAGATGAGAGTGTTTGCATGGATGAAAATGGGAGAGTGGTTTGAGTGCTAGTTGTTTTGAGGTGGATAAGCTTCAAAATGAAGCTAATGTAACTAGTGTGCAACTTTTATCTTACAAGTTGACACCTCATGGTGTATAGGCTAAGTTATGGCTGGTTTTGAGTGGGGGTGGGACAAGTGTCCCACTTGTCTCATCTCCACTAATTTACGGGTACTCCTCGATTCTAGTTTCCTCGATTTGCGTGCCCTCGGGTCGTTTTACGAAAAACGTTTTTATAAATTATGAATCAATGGCACAAAACGAATCTAATAAAAATTGTCTTATAAAAAACGGAGTTCGAAAACGTAAATACGTAATCCTAAGGTTTCCGGTTTAGTCGTAAAGGACGTTAAATTAAAATCGTAAGTCCTAATCTCTTCTCGTAAATTTGTGAGTTTATGAACCAACTTGTGACACCCTAGAACCGAGGTCATTAACGTTACCCTAAATTACGTTAATTTTTGAAATTTTTAATAAATTTTAATTTCTATATATATAAGTATATTGGTTAAAGCCGATGTTCGAGGTTATAATTTTTACGATTAACGATTCAAGAAGGACGATGACGATTACGATCCCGATGGATGTCCAAATTTCTATAATTATTGACTATTTATCGATAATGTAATTTTTTCGAGAATTTTACTTACGGTTCGTGTTAAGTTGAGTCGGGTGAGTTTTATAGCCTTCCGAGTACATTTAAAGTATCCCAAAAATATTTTGGAGTGTTCGGGATGATTTCCGACTCCCGTAAAATTTTCTAAATTGACTAGTGAGTCGATCCCGCAAAGTTTTAAGGACGTTTTTACTTGAGGCCAAAAGAAAGCCAAAAATACCATTTTGGCCCCTCCCAATTTCACAAAAAGGACAAACACAAACACGTAGAAACACTTTAACAAAAAAAAATCAAAACACTCTCTCCCTCTTGTTCTTAGGCCGACGGCTACCCACCAAAACCCACCACAATCCACCATTTTTTTTTTAGTTTTGATAAAATCTAACCTTAGACCACCTTCTAAAATCCATTGGTGAGTGTTAATCCATGGTTAAATTAAACATGCATTAACAAAAATTTTCCAAAAATTTTCAAGATCATTCAAATTCGTTTTTGAGGTTAATTGGATTGATGCATGTTAAATTCATGTATAGTGTGAGTATAATCACCAATAAAACCCACCAAAATTGATTTGGTTGTGGTGATTTGGTCACCCAAACCCCACGGCACAAGGGGGTGTTTGGGGAGCCATGGTGGTTGATGATTTTGAGCATTTATTTTGTGTTTAGCATTGTGTTTATTGGTGTTTTAAATGGGTATAAGTGATTGCATGTTGTTTTTAGATTTTTAGATTATGAGGTTGTTGATCAATAGGGGTTAAGGACTGAAAATTTGTGTTTGGTTATGATTGGGAATGCTTTGGATGAAGCCTAGTAGTGATTAATAGGTTTGGAATCGAGCTTAAGTGTGATTTTGGTATAGTCAAATTTAGGCAGAAAGTTTAGGACCTTTTCGTTAAAATAATTTTTCCTACAGGTCTAGATAACTAAATGTAGTCATAGAGGGTCTTCTTAGCTTTAATTTGGTATAAGGTAGAGCCCGTGACTCAAAACGAGCTAAAAGTTATGAGGTTTTAAAGATCGAGTACCGGGAGACGAGAACTTTCATAATCCGAATTTATGTATAGTTTTAGTCAAATCCCGAGGACCACAAGTATGAATTGGTAAAAGGTCAAGGGTCAAATTTTGGTCACAAACCTGTGTAATTGAGTCTATAATTGGACTTAGGAGTCAAAGAAGTCAAAGGTGCATTTCAAATAGGTCAAACAGGTCCAAGTTGGTCGAAGTACAATTTCAGCCCTGAAAATGTAGTTTTGGAAAAGCGTTGAGTAACGAGTCGTAGAAGTAAAAAATTTTATTGGGATTAAAAATGTGTTATCTATAGGTCTTATAGTATTTTTGAGAATTTTGTCAAATTTTATAGGAATGGTTAAATATAGTAAAACAGCCCGTACTTTCGGTAAGTACCGGCGAAAATGAATAAAAATGGATAACGTAAATAATAAGAACGAATGGTGTAAAATGAGTGATGCTTGTTGTTTTGTTTTGGCGTGAGTTATAATTGTCCTAAGTGACTAGTATCTATGTATTTTATACAGTACCTTAAGGTATTTAAAATGAGATTACTCATTACGCGTTATTTGTTGATAGGTGTTGATTTACCCGGGCATCCGTATCGTCGTCAGTGATCATCTCTCGAACTACCGACTACTTAATATATAAGGTGTGAATTTATAGCCTCGCTTATATTTATTTCAAACTGTTTTACCCGCGAGGGAAATGCATGCTAGTTTTTAAAAGGAACGTATGTCATGAATGATTGTTAGACCCGAATGTTGCCTTAGAAATTGTGTTGAGTACCAAGTTGCAAAAGACCCTAATTTCATGAACTATTAACTATTGTCCTGCCCTCGAGTAGGGGGAAATAGCCGCTTATACAATTTGTAGTACTACGGGGCTAACGACCCAATGCTAGCCGAGAAGCTGTACGTTGAGTAAGTTCTGCGGTAGATTATCTTGTATGAGAGATAAGGTATAATTGCAACTGATGCCTTTAGAAGGGGCACTGGTTTCATCTGAATCACGCCGGTAATTATTACGCGGGTGATTGAGTTAACGGATTAGTGTCATGAGCTTAAACACGATTGTCAGTATCCTGAATATAGATTGTTTGATCGACAAGTCTATGAATGATCACGAATGGTTTTTATTTTATATACGTTCAAAATGAATTGTAAAACCTATGAATTCCACTCAACGTTTTCGTTGACCAAATTTTGGCATGTGTTTCAGGTAACCGCTGAAGTGTAGAATGGAGCGTGCATGGGATGGATGTTGTGTATATGGCTTGGAGTCTGCTTGTTTTTCCTCCCTTTTCTACTTAGACATTTTTAATTTTAATGTTATGTTGTTGTGAAACTGAAATTCTTGGGTCGAGATTCATGGGGACCGAAAACGCTAAACTCTGTTGTACCAAGTGGGGTTGGAAAAACCGTGGACATGTATCATCTAACAATTTTTAAATTCAAGTTTTAAGTTGACGTCTTTTTAGCGTCGTTTGATATATCTTGTGTGCAATGATAACTGTGTAGCACCCAATGTTGTAGTTCCGCTGCGCATAGCATTTTGTGGGGGTGTTACAGATTGGTAATCAGAGCCATGAGTTATAGAGAACTAGGTCGTTTTTGAAAATCCTAAACTATAACTTTTGGTGTCGTAAGAAATGGTCCAAGCACACACAACTATCCTGCATGGCTCCGGTAAGATTTATTTTTGTATTCATGGCATTTGACGTATACTTTTGAGTGAAGTATATATGTGGGTAATTATTACGTAAGTATGGAAATTACTATATGTAGACGTTGAAATTATACGTGGAATATCCGACATCGTAATTTTTGTATTAATCATGCATGAGCATCATACTATTACATTTCGGGCATATGTACCACCTTTGCATTGCATTTGCATGCATGTATTTATAAATATTGTATAATTACTTATGTACCCTCCGAAATTCGCTGTTATTGCAGGAATGGCCGAGGTACCGCCTAATGATAATGGAAACGATTACGTCGTAGGTCACGAAGGGGGACCGTTTCCTCCGAACCCGCCGGACAATGATAATGGATGGATCGCTCCAGAAGAGGAAATAGGGCCGGAAAACGACAATGATGAAAGTGAGGTGGACAATTTTAGCATCAGTAGTGACGAGAGTGAGGATTCTGAGGAAGAGCCCGAGGAACTAATGGATGATGGCATTCCCGAGAATGCTGTAGGCCAGACCGAACCTGATTTGTTTCAATCTCCGAATTCGCCAAAGGGTTATGAAGTACCTCCAACCGATCGATATGAGCAGCAACCCTTTAATCGCCCGATGGACAATTGCAAGGACTATTTGAGAACAGTGCCAGGATTTGTTCGAGTAAGTAATGGGAGCAACGTAGAGTCCAGCAAATCATCCAAGTCGCAATCGATTCATGAGAATATTGCAAGGGTCTACTTTCCGAGACCAAGACACTACTAGGATCCCGCAGGTCGTTTGAGGAGGATGGAGAGGTTGATGTATGAGCGGTTTGTAGTTGAGACCAGGGTAATTAAGAGGTTTGATAAGAATGAAAGGGAACACCAAAGACTGTTGGAAAGGACTGCAAGAATTGAGTATGATGGAAATGTAAACAAAAGTGACATCAACAGTCTAAGATCGATGGTTGCAAATTTGAGCGATAGTCTTGAACGTGTTAGGGAAGATCAAGTGAGGTTGTCAAGGATGCAGAGTTGGGAGCATCGAGTGAGAGCATCATTGCCCCCAGATTGGTGATTCGTGGATGATTTGGAGATGGAGGCTAATGACTTCATGATTCAGCCGCCTACTAGAGGTGCTTGTATTACTGTGGGAAGTCAGGTAGCGATTGAGTGTGGGTCCACGTCAGGGACGAAAAAGGAGACGGAATGTGGACCGAATGACAAAGGAAAGAGAAAAATGGATGATGTGGACGAGGACGATAGTGATGAGGAACCCGAGGAAGATGATGACGAACCGCCATTCAAGAGGCCGTGTGGATCACCACATGCCTAGTTGCTTGTCTTGTATTATTTTTCTTTGATCATTGTAATAGAACTGTTTTAGACTTTTGTATGATGGCATTATGATGAAAAACTTGAGAACTTAAGTTTTGTGGTGAACGATTGTAGTGGAAATACTTGTCACAATTTTGGTTAATTATCAATACAATCCATGTTACCTTTCATGATCTGTGATATGTCTTAAATTTGATCTTTTGTGATGTGAATTGATGAATATTAGTAACTCTGTAGTGATGTGTCGTTGTATGTATATTATGTCTTGAAAGAGAAATCCATCTTAATCTTGATGTGTATACTTACATTGTTTTTATATTTTTCCCTGTCTTGCAGAAAGAGATATTCGATAACACCATGCCTCCAAAGTTAACCGCCGATCGTGTAAACACAATGATTCAGGAAGCTATAGCAAATGCGCTGGAAGCGGACCGAGCCGGGAGAAATCAGGATCAGGGTAGAAACGCGGGGAGACAGCAAGCCCCGAGAGTGTGTACCTATTCTAGTTTTATGAAATGCGGTCCCACGCAATTTCGTGGAACGGGTGGAGCCCTAGAACTTAGAATATGGTTGGAAAAGGTTGAAAGTACTTTCGAAATCAGCGGTTGTTCAGAAGCGGACAAAGTGAAGTTTGCGGCTGCTACGTTTCTTGATGATGCGTTAAGTTGGTGGAACACCCAAGTAGCCACTGTTGGATTGGCTGTAGCGAATGCAAGGACATGGACTGCGACAAAAGCTCTGTTGACTAAGAAGTTCTGCCCGGAAGAGGAATTGGGGCAATTGGAGGATGAGTTGAGGCACTTGACCTTGAAGAACAATGATATCGCTGCTTACACCAGGAGGTTTAATGAATTAAGCCTTTTGTGTCCAGATGTTTTTGCCAATGATGCCAAGAAGATGAAGCAGTACATCAAAGGTTTATCTAGCAATATCAAGGGTGAGACAACTTCGTCAAAACCTGGGTCGTTTGATGAAGCGGTCCAGATGGCTCACGCATTGATGGACGTCAAGCTCCAGGACAAGCAGAACTTCATCACTGAAGGGAACAAGAGGAAATGGGAAGCGGCACAAAGCAATCAATCCCAGGGCCAGAACCGAGGTGGAAATCGAAACAACCATGGTCAGAACCGCAATCAGCAGTTTAACCAGCGAAGGAATAAAGGGATGAGGGCTGTGACGAACCCCAGAGGAGTAAAAGTGAATCCCCATTGTGGTAGGTGCAATTTGTACCATGTCGGGAATTGCCCGCCTGCGTGCGGCAAATGTGGAAAAGCAGGTCATAGGACATCTGGTTGCCGAACAGGAGGAGTAGCCACTGGGGCGAATGCTATCAGAATGAGGGGATGTTATGGATGTGGAGAGAGAGGCCATGTGCAAGTGAATTGCCCGAAGGCAGGAAACAAGCGGGGAGGTAACAACGCTGCTGCTGTGTATCAAGTAGGGACGGCTGATAAACCACAGGGTCCTAACGTGGTTACCGGTACGTTTTTGCTAGACGCTTGTTATGCTAGTATTTTGTTTGATTCTGGCTCCGACAAGAGTTTTGTAGATGTTAAATTTAGTCGTCATATCGATAGAAAACCGGTGTTGTTAGCGACTAGTTATAACGTTGAGTTAGCCGATGGAAAAATTGTTAGTACGAATTCTATACTGAAAGGGTGTACCTTGAAGTTAGGAAATTACGCTTTTAAAATCGAATTGATGCCTATAGAGCTAGGATCGTTTGACGTGATTGTGGGAATGGATTGGCTAATGGCGCACAGTGCTATGATCGTCTGTGGCGAGAGATTAGTTCAGATTCCGTTGAGGAATAAAGTCTTGACGGTGAAGGGAGATGAATGCACTTCTCGTTTGAAAGTGATTTCCTGTTTGAAAATGATGAAGTATGTAGAGAGCGGATGCGATGTGTTTCTGGCACAAGTTTCGAGTGATGGTGATTTAGAGGCGAGGATTGAAGAAGTACCTGTTATCTGCGATTATCCGGAAGTTTTTCCAGACGAGTTGCCAGGTTTACCACCTACCCGTGAAGTCGAGTTTCGAATTGATTTGGTGCCAGGAGCTGCGCCGGTTGCGTGTGCACCTTATCGCTTAGCACCATCTGAGTTAAAGGAGTTATCGGATCAACTGAAGGAATTGATGGACAAGGGATTTATTAGGCCGAGCTCATCACCTTGGGGAGCGCCAGTGTTGTTTGTGAAGAAGAAAGATGGTTCGTTTCGGATGTGTATTGACTATAGGGAACTCAATAAGCTGACGGTTAAGAATCGGTACCCATTGCCGAGGATTGACGATTTGTTTGATCAATTGCAAGGTTCCAGTGTATACTCAAAGATCGATTTAAGATCAGGGTATCATCAACTGCGTGTAAGAGAGGAGGATATTCCTGTAACTGCCTTTCGTACGCGGTATGGACACTTTGAATTTCGAGTGATGCCGTTTGGGTTGACAAACGCGCCTGCTGTATTCATGGACCTCATGAATCGCGTGTGCAAGCCGTATCTAGATAAGTTTGTTATTGTTTTCATCGATGATATACTTATTTACTCTAAGAGTAAGGAGGAGCACGAGAAGCACCTGAGGAAGATTTTGGAGTTGTTAAAGAAGGAGAAGCTGTATGCAAAATTCTCGAAGTGTGAGTTTTGGTTAGAATCCGTGCAGTTCCTAGGTCACGTGATTGATAGCAAGGGAGTTCGTGTGGATCCTGCCAAGGTCGAAGCGATCAGGGAATGGTCGGCACCGACAACGCCGACTGAAGTTCGACAATTCCTTGGTTTAGCTGGGTATTATCGAAGGTTCATCGAAGGATTTTCGTTGATTGCAAAACCATTGACAAGGCTTACCGAAAAGAATAGGGTGTATGAATGGGGAAATGAGGAAGAACTCGCTTTCAAAACGCTCAAGGACAAGTTATGTTCCGCACCGATATTGTCATTGCCTGAAGGAACCGAAGACTTTGTAGTGTATTGTGATGCATCTCGTAAGGGTTATGGAGCGGTATTGATGCAACGTGAAAAGGTGATAGCTTACGCATCGAGGCAACTGAGGAAGAATGAGGAGAACTACACGACGCACGATTTGGAATTAGGAGCTGTAGTTTTTGCGTTGAAGTTGTGGAGACACTATTTGTATGGAAGGAAGTGTAGATCGCCTGTGTGTTGGAGTGAAGTAGAGAAAGTCAATTGACTGGACCCGAAATGGTTTTAGAAACGACAGAGAAAGATTGTGCAAATCAAGAACCGACTACTTGCTGCGAGAAGCCGACAGAAGAGTTATGCCGATAACAGAAGGAAACCGTTGGAGTTTGAAGTTGGAGATATGGTTATGCTCAAGGTATCGGCCGTGGAAGGGTGTAATTCGTTTTGGGAAGAAAGGAAAGTTGAGTCCAAGGTATATGGACCATTTAAGATCGTTGAACGAATTGGACCAGTAGCGTACAAATTAGAATTGCCGAGCGAGCTTAGTGCTATTCACGACACGTTTCACGTATCGAACCTGAAGAAGAGTTTGGCGGATAAGGAATTGGTGATTCCTTTGGACGAGATTCGACTGGACGACAAAATGCATTTTGTGGAAGAACCTGTGGAAATTATGGACCGAGAGGTCAAGAGGCTGAAGCGTAGTAGAATTCCTATTGTGAAGGTTCGCTGGAATTCTAAGCGTGGACCGGAATACACTTGGGAACGTGAGGACTTTTTCAAGGAAAGGTATCCTCATCTGTTCCAGCAGAACGAAATGTGAGTACAAGAGAGGCGAGCGCCGGGACGTCGCTCTCTTTAAGGAGGGGTGGATGTGACACCCTAGAACCGAGGTCATTAACGTTACCCCCTAAATTACGCTAATTTTTGAAATTTTTAATAAATTTTAATTTCTATATATATAAGTATATTGGTTAAAGCCGATGTTCGAGGTTATAATTTTTACGATTAACGATTCAAGAAGGACGATGACGATTACGATCCCGATGGATGCCCAAATTTCTATAATTATTGACGATTTATCGATAATGTAATTTTTTCGAGAATTTTACTTACGGTTCGTGTTAAGTTGAGTCGGGTGAGTTTTATAGCCTTCCGAGTACATTTAAAGTATCCCAAAAATATTTTGGAGTGTTCGGGATGATTTCCGACTCCGTAAAATTTTCTAAATTGACTAGTGAGTCGATCCCGCAAAGTTTTAAGGACGTTTTTACTTGAGGCAAAAGAAAGCCAAAAATACATTTTGGCCCCCTCCCAATTTCACAAAAAGGACAAACACAAACACATAGAAACACTTTAACAAAAAAAAATCAAAACACTCTCTCCCTCATGTTCTTAGGGCCGACGGCTACCCACCAAAACCCACCACATTCCACCATTTTTTTTTTAGTTTTGATAAATCTAACCTTAGACCACCTTCTAAAATCCATTGGTGAGTGTTAATCCATGTTAAATTAAACATGCATTAACAAAAATTTTCCAAAAATTTTCAAGATCATTCAAATTCGTTTTTGAGGTATAATTGGATTGATGCATGTTAAATTCATGTATAGTGTGAGTATAATCACCAATAAAACCCACCAAAATTGATTTGGTTGTGGTGATTTGGTCACCCAAACCCCACGGCACAAGGGGGTGTTTGGGGAGCCATGGTGGTTGATGATTTTGAGCATTTATTTTGTGTTTAGCATTGTGTTTATTGGTGTTTTAAATGGGTATAAGTGATTGCATGTTGTTTTTAGATTTTAGATTATGAGGTTGTTGATCAATAGGGGTTAAGGACTGAAAAATTTGTGTTTGGTTATGATTGGGAATGCTTAGGATGAAGGCCTAGTAGTGATTAATAGGTTTGGAATCGAGCTTAAGTGTGATTTTGGTATAGTCAAATTTAGGCAGAAAGTTTAGGACCTTTTTGTAAAAATAATTTTTCCTACAGGTCTAGATAACTAAATGTAGTCATAGAGGGTCTTCTTAGCTTTAATTTGGTATAAGGTAGAGCCCGTGACTCAAAACGAGCTAAAAGTTATGAGGTTTTAAAGATCGAGTACCGGGAGACGAGAACTTTCATAATCCGAATTTATGTATAGTTTTAGTCAAATCCCGAGGACCACAAGTATGAATTGGTAAACGGTCAAGGGTCAAATTTTGGTCACAAACCTGTGTAATTGAGTCTATAATTGGACTTAGGAGTCAAAGAAGTCAAAGGTGCATTTCAAATAGGTCAAAGAGGTCCAAGTTGGTCGAAGTACAATTTCAGCCCGGAAAATGTAGTTTTGGAAAAGCGTTGAGTAACGAGTCGCCTTACCAATCTTCTTGGTAAATAAGGTCTGGTCTTTGGTGCCCCTCTTAAATCCATTTTCCACCAGATAGGTAGACAATGTACCATACCATGCTCTTGGGGCTTTATGAAGTCCATACATTGCTTTCTTGACTCTATACACTTTGTATGGATGTTCTGAATCTTCAAACAAGGAGGTTTCATCACATACACCTCCCTCTTCAATTATGCCATATAAGAAAGCACTCTTCACACATCCATCTGATAAACTGTGAAACCCCTACAAGAATCATAGGCTAGGAAAATCCTTATTGCTTCAATCCTTGCAACATGTGCAAAAACCTCCGGGCATCCGTATCGTCGTCAGTGATCATCTCTCGAACTACCGACTACTTAATATATAAGGTGTGAATTTATAGCCTCGCTTATATTTATTTCAAACTGTTTTACCCGCGAGGGAAATGCATGCTAGTTTTTAAAAGGAACGTATGTCATGAATGATTGTTAGACCCGAATGTTGCCTTAGAAATTTTGTTGAGTACCAAGTTGCAAAAGACCCTAATTTCATGAACTATTAACTATTGTCCTGCCCTCGAGTAGGGGGAAATAGCCGCTTATACAATTTGTAGTACTACGGGGCTAACGACCCAATGCTAGCCGAGAAGCTGTACGTTGAGTAAGTTCTGCGGTAGATTATCTTGTATGAGAGATAAGGTATAATTGCAACTGATGCCTTTAGAAGGGGCACTGGTTTCATCTGAATCACGCCGGTAATTATTACGCGGGTGATTGAGTTAACGGATTAGTGTCATGAGCTTAAACACGATTGTCAGTATCCTGAATATAGATTCTTTGATCGACAAGTCTATGAATGATCACGAATGGTTTTTATTTTATATACGTTCAAAATGAATTGTAAAACCTATGAATTCCACTCAACGTTTTCGTTGACCAAATTTTGGCATGTGTTTCAGGTAACCGCTGAAGTGTAGAATGGAGCGTGCATGGGATGGATGTTGTGTGTATGGCTTGGAGTCTGCTTGTTTTTCCTCCCTTTTCTACTTAGACATTTTTAATTTTAATGTTATGTTGTTGTGAAACTGAAATTCTTGGGTCGAGATTCATGGGGACCGAAAACGCTAAACTCTGTTGTACCAAGTGGGGTTGGAAAAACCGTGGACATGTATCATCTAACAATTTTTAAATTCAAGTTTTAAGTTGACGTCTTTTTAGCGTCGTTTGATATATCTTGTGTGCAATGATAACTGTGTAGCACCCAATGTTGTAGTTCCGCTGCGCATAGCATTTTGTGGGGGTGTTACACAACTCAAAATTAAAATCCCAAAATAATATTTACGGATAAATTTATTTTCTGAAATGTCGGACTGTCACCAAAGACGGTGTATGTAAACGTAAGCACGTAACTTAGAATCATCCGGTTTAGACGTAGTCGATGCTACTTCAAGACGTAAATCCAAATTTCTTCCCAAAAATAAGTGAGTTCATAATATAACATTAAAATAATATTTTCAAATAATAATTGAGAATAAAATATCAACCATAAATTGACGGATTGTCACATTATATCCCGTTTTCAGCCTATAGTTTAGGTGTTTCCTCCTTTATTCCTTACATCCACATCAATGGGGAATATGCCCCTCTCACCGGTGACTCTCTCTTTGTAGGAGAATTCTTCCTAATATAATGCGTTCTCCAAATATCTCCAAATCTCACGCCAATGCTCTAGGCGTCTTTCTCAATTACCCCTATAGTATGCTCATACCAAACATTAGTCTATCAATGGTATACTATGCTTGCTTCCCATCGTTTCTTCTCTTGCCATAATCCTTCATAAGGCATTCCATTCATATTAGGCTAACTTTTACGCAAAACCCTCTATTCCATCACATCCGTACGCAATCCTTCCAACTTCTCAACTACGTGACTTCTCATTCCTCTTGAAATATGAGATGAATTAGTCAGTCTATCGACTATCACCCAACTCTCGTCGTACTTATTCCTCCACCCCATTATGTATCCCTTTCACCAACTTCGTCCTTACATCGCCCTTTCAAAGCTACTCCTATCTATGTAGGAAGTATAGTCTACATCCCTTTTCTCCATATGATTGTCCAAGCCACGCAACATACATGTTGACGCGTTCTCTGCTTTAGACAACTCAACTCGTGCAACCTACATCCTTCATCCAAACCACCCTAATACGTCATCCATATAGTTCAAGTTCGTCTCAGCTTCACTTCATTCTTCTTATTCCATGTCTCATCAACCATGCTTGCCTTTCCCAGATGGTACTTGGCCTTGCAATTTTCTTTCATCACTTAACTCCACCCATCACCTTATCGAAATGTTCAATCAAGATGATTAAATATGTGTTGGAGACGTTCATGATCTATATAGATCATTCTCTACGTCTCGTACCCCAAATGCCTCTAGCATTCTAGGCATATATAACAATCCAGCTCCACTAACTAAGTCTATCTAGTTCTTCCAAATCTTTAATTCCCACAACGTATAAACAACCGCCTTTCTTTGTCGTTCTGGTATACATCCAAATCCTTGCTCCACGTATCGTCATGCTTCGCGAATTCAACCAGTCCTTCCGATAATTCCAAGATCTGCTCATTATCCAATCCACCTCTTCAGCCTCCAAAACGCTTCCTCATCGTTCTTCACTTTTCCCCTTGCTGGTTACACGATATGCCATCATCTCTGACTACTCGTCCTGGCCAACTTAATCCTAAAACTCACACTTGAAAATCTCACGTATAATTCCCTTTCCTAACAACTCCAAAACCAACTCATAATTCACCTCACTCTCCTTCTTAGATTTGAGTAGATCAAGATGTCGTCGATGCTCCCGATGAAAACTCGTTTATATATTGTCATTCACCCCCGGTTCATTGACTCCATGAAAACTGCTAGCGCCTCGTCGAAGCCAAAATCATAACCGTAAACCCAAAGCGTTCATACAACATCCTTAGTAGTTTGAACTACGTCCTCCTTGCACCCTCTTTTAGAAGCAATACGAATAAATTTCTACCTCGTTCTGTGACAATCCGTCAATTTATGGTTGATATTTTATTCTCAAATATTATTTAAAAACATTATTTTAATGTTATATTATGAAATCACTTATTTTTGGGAAGAAATTTGGATTTACGTCTTGAAATAGCTTCGACTACGTCTAAAACGGAGGATTCAACGTTATGTGCTTACGTTTACATACACCGTTTTGGAGACAGTCCGACATTCCAGGAAATAAATTTATCCGTGAATATTATTTTGGAATTTTAAATTTGTGTTGGTTCATAAACTCACAAATTTACGAGAAGAGATTAGGACTTACGATTATAATTTAACGTCCTTTACGACTAAACCGGAAACCTTAGGATTACGTATTTACGTTTTCGAACTCCGTTTTTGATGATACAATTTTTATTAGATTCGTTTTGTGCCGTTGATTCATAATTTATAAAAACGTTTTTCGTAAAATAACCCGCGAATCGAGGAGTACCCGTAAATTAATAGGGATGGGACAAGTTTACACTTCCCACCCCTATACAAATGGGCTCCAACACATCTCATGATGTGTCAATTTTTAACTATTAAGCTAACACTTGTTAGCTAATGCTTAACAAGTAAGCTATCACACCACCAAAACCATCCAACACCTAAACCACTTCTCCAAAACTCATACATGCAAACCACTCTCTCCTTCTCTCCCTAATTTCGTCCACTCTCTCTCAAAATACCATTTTGACAAATTTTGATCAATTCTAGCCATAAACTATGTGTTATCTACACATATAATGAAGAAACTTTGAAGCCTTGAAGATTGGAGGTGATCCTAACATCCAATATGGTGATTTGGTGATATCCAAGGGCTGATTTATACAAGGAGTGTACAAATATTGGTGGTCTTTAAGATTGGTGTTGATTTATCACAAGTTTTTCATCAAAAATCCAAGCCTTGATCATAACCTACACAACCTTGGTGGTATAAAGATTGTTCTTCCTATCCTCTTGTTATTTTGATTATGTAATCTTGTATTTTCTTTATTTATGTATATGTATATGATGATGAATGATGATTAAAAATATTATGTGAGGATTTGGTGTTGATAGATTTGATAAACATGGGTAAAAAGATGGAAAAACCACATGTAAAAATGGTTAAATCTTGCTTAATAAGATGGCTGTATAAAAACAGTAAGTAACCAAAGGATAAACTGATAAAATGGTAAAGTGGAATCAATATAGAATAAGTATTAGGTGTTATACACATGTGAGAGTTGGCCATGCAATGGAATCATAAAAATGAGTGAGATATGATCAAAACAAGTTTAGAGTGCAAATCTGAGTACACTGTTTTGGACGAATGTTATAAAATACTTAGAGGTTGATTCATCAGTAGCTATATCGGAATCAAATGAAGTACATATCATGTAGTTTACGCCGTAAAAATTTGGGCTTCTATCTCCATATAGAACTCTAGATATGTCTCTTTTGGTGAACATGAAACTAAAAATCAGATTTTGAAGAATTAATGTTTAATAGTATTATATAAGCACTCAAACTAATATAGTATAAAATGTGAATTAAAACCCACTAACTTATAAATTTCATTTATATAAATATGTATAAGGTTAAATAAATGGTCACTTTATAAAAATGGTAGTTGAATAAGATTTATAAGTATAAAAACTATAAACATGATTTTTACGGCTTTTTCGGCTATTACCGTAAAAATAACGTTTTTCGCCAATTAAAACTTAGACGATCAAACCCGTCTAATGTAAAGTTTTTAAAATTAATATACTGATATATAAGTACCTAATACAAGTAAAAATCGATAAAACCCAAACTATAGGACATACGGACATTAACGAGCTAAGTTAGCATATTTGACTAATAATTTAACTAAATAAGTTAAACACTTATAAAAATTACTTATTATGCTTAACCCATTTGGGCCCAATATGTAAAGTATAAATACTGATAATAAAAGTATAAAATAGATTAATACAAGTTAAAGAACTTATAATAGGCTTATTGGGCCTAACACATGTAAATAAGTAAAACTAGTAAACTAGTATAAAAGTTACCAATACATAACACTAAAATGAGTAAATAAGAATGTATAAACCCACTTGATCATCATATATATGAAATCATCATATGTATACATAATAGTTATTTTTATAAAGTCATTGGACAAAAGTCTAAGACGAGTTATATTTGTCTAGGTTTTCGTGATTGAAGCACGTACCGTACGTCTGAATTGCGGATAACCCGCCTTCCCACATCCACGTGAGTTCATAGCCTCGCACTCTTTTAAATGTTTTTATGAAATGTGTGACACCCTAGAACCAAGGTCATTAACGTTACCCTAAATTACGCTAAATTTTGAAATTTTTAATAAATTTTAATTTCTATATTTATAAGTATTTTGGTTAAAGCCGATGTTCGAGGTTATAATTTTTACGATTGACGATTCAAGAAGGACGATGACGATTACAATCCCGAGGGATGCCCAATTTTATATAATTATTGACGATTTATCGATAATGTGATTTTTCGAGAATTTTATTTACGGTTCGTGTTAAGTTGAGTCGGGTGAGTTTTATAGCCTTCCGAGTACATTTAAAGTATCCCAAAAATATTTTGGAGTGTTCGGGATGATTTCCGACTCCCGTAAAATTTTCAAAATTGACTAATGAGTCGAACCCGCAAAGTTTTGAGGACGTTTTTAACTTAAGGCCAAAAGAAACCTTTATTTACCATTTGGTCCCTCCCAATACACCAAAAAGCCCCAAAATGACACAAACACAAACACATAGTTACATTTTCACAAAACAAAATCAACTCTCTCCCTCTATTGTCTCTAAAGCCGACGGACACCCCCAACCCACCAAGAACACCATCAAAAATTTTTTTCACTTGATTTTCATTAAAATTAAGGTTAGACCACATCTAATCCTTACATTCCCTACATTTCTATGTGCTTAAATCCCACATGCATTCAAGTAAATTTTCCAAAAATTTTCATGATGATCCAAATTCGTTTTTGAGGCTAAATGTTGTAATGCATGTTAAATTCATGTGTTATGGAAGCATAATCACCAATAAAAACCCACCAAAATCAATTTGGTTGTGGTGATTGGGGCACCCAAACCCCACGGCACAAGGGGTGTTTGGGGAGCCATGGTGGTTGTTGGATTTTGAGCTTAGTCTTGTGTTTGGTTATGTGTTTAAGGATGTTTTACATAGGTTTAATGGGTTGCATGTTCATTTTTAGATGATTAGGATTTTGAGTTTGGTTGATCAATAGGGGTAGGACTGAATTTTTGTGTTTGGATATGTTTAGGGAGGCTTAGGATGATGCCTAGTGGTGGTTAGAAGGTTTGAAATCGAGTCTAAGCATGTTTTTGGAGTAGCCAAATTTAGGCAGAAACTTTGGGTTTCAGTTCATAAAAATTATTTTCTTCCAGGTCTTGAAACCAAAATGTAGTTGTAGAGGGTCTTTTTGTCTTTAATTTGGTATAAGGTAGAGCCCGTGACTCAAAACGAGCTAAAAGTTATGAGGTTTTAAAGATCGAGTACCGGGAGACGAGGACTTTCGTAATCCGAATTTATGTAAAGTTTTAGTCAAATCCCGAGGGTCACAAGTATAAATTGGTAAATGGTCAAGGGTCAAAATTTGGTCCCTAACCTGTATAAATGAGTCTATAAGTTGACTTAGGAGTCAAAGAAGTCAAAGGTACATTTCATATAGGTCAAAAAGGTCAAAATTGGTCGAAGTACAATTTCAGCCCGTAAAATGTAGTTTTGGAAAAGCGTTGTGTAACGAGTCGTAAAAGTAAAAACTTTTATTGGGCTTAAAAACATGTCATCTACAGGTCTTATAGGATTTTTGAGAATTTTGTCAAATTTTATAAGTAAGGTTAAATATGGTAAAACAGCCCGTACTTTAGTCAAGTACCGGCGAGAATGAGTAAAAATGGACAACGTAAATAATAAGAACGAATGGTATAGAATGAGTGATGCTTGTTATTTTGTTTTTGGCGTGAGTTATACTTGTCCTAAGTGACTAGTATATATGTATTTTATACAGTACCGTAAAGTATTTAAAATGAGATTACTCATTACGCGTTATTTGTGATAGGTGTTGATTTACCCGGGCATCCGTAACATCGTCAGTGATCATCCCTCGAACTACCGACTACTTAAGATATAAGGTGTGAATTTATATCCTCGCTTATGTTATTTCAAATTGTTTTACCCGCGAGGGAAATGCATGCTAGTTTTAAAAAGGAACGTATATCATGAATGATTGTTAGACCCGAAAGTTGCCTTAGAAATTGTGTTGAGTACCAAAGTTGCAAAAGTCCCTAAATTCATGAACTATTAACTATTGTCCTGCCCTCGAGTAGGGGGAAATAGCCGCTTATGCAATTTGTAGTACTACGGGGTTAACGACCCAATGCTAGCCGAGAAGCTGTACGTTGAGTAAGTTCTGCGGTAGATTATTTTGTATGAGAAATAAGGTATAATTGCAACTGATGCCTTTAGAAGGGGCACTGGTTTCATCTGAATCACGCCGGTATTTATTACGCGGGTGATTGAGTTAACGGATTAGTGTCATGAGATTAAACACAATTGTCAGTATCCTGATTATAGATTGTTTGATCGACAAGTCTATAAATGATCACGAATGGTTTTTATTTTATATACGTTCAAATTGATTGTAAAACCTATGAATTCCACTCAACGTTTTCGTTGACCAAAATTTTGGCATGTGTTTCAGGTAACCGCTGAAGTGTAGAATGGAGCATGCATGGGATGGATGTTGTGTGTATGGCTTTGAGTCCGCTTGTTTTTCCTCCTTTTTCAACTTAAACAATTTTTATGTTTAATGTTATGTTGTTGTAAAACTGAAATTTCTGGGTTGAGATTCATGGGGACCGAAAACGCTAAACTCTGTTGTACCAAATTAGGGTTGGAAAAACCGTGGACATGTATCATCTAACAATTTTAAATTCAAGTTTTAAGTTGACGTCTTTTTAGCGTCGTTTGATATATCTTGTGTGCAATGAATACTGAGTAGCACCCATTGTTGTAGTTCCGCTGCGCATAGCAATTGTGGGGGTGTTAAAAAATGTTTTATAAACCCGCGAGGGAGATAACATGTTAGTTTTGATAAAATAGGACACCATTTGTCCCGATTGTTTGTTTATTGATTTGGACCCGAATGATTGTATGACCCGATGAATGATTATATGACCCGATAGATGAAATGAAATGGGTTATTAAAGTTAGGTTATGTCACTAAAATTCCCATTAGCATGAATTGTGAACTATCGGGATTTGGTAGACGCTTATGCATATAATAGTACTATTTGGGGACGATCACCCCAGTTCGCGCCTTGACGGTTGATCCCCGTCATGCCACATTGATTGGTAAGCGAATTTATGTATGAGAAGATTTACCCAAGCGTGATTATTGTGACGACACGCTAATTTAGATGCGCAAATGATTGTCAGGTTAGTTACCCGTTGTTTATTGTAGTAAGGTAACAATGTCATGCGGCTTATAATAATCCAAAGAACGAAATACTACTATACGCACTGAATTACGATATATTGCCTGACTAGCAATACGGGGTCTTATTATTGATAATATGTTCGTGTTTTGGTTTTACATAACCATATAACGATTTTTATTTAACTTTATACAACGTTATAAAACGTATTGTATGATGTTTTTACGACAATGGTTCGTATAATGATTTTGAAGGCAAACGCCTATATTATGATTTTTGATAAGGATTTGTATAAAATGACTTTGGCTATTTTACGGCCTATTACAAAGATTTGTACAAAATGATTTTCGGTAATAATTTTATACCGATGTTATATTGATGGATTTTATTAAACTCTATGAATTCACTCGGCGTTATCGCTGACCTTTTCTTTTAACATGTTTTATCTCAGGTACAGAAGGTAATTCTCGGGAAGACAACTAAAATTCTTGGCCCGCACTTAAGTAACAATTTCCATTCAGATCTTTTGTAAAATTGTATGAAATGACTATGAATTGGGACCTATGTAAATTTGATATTTATGAATGGAAATGCTTTATTATTAAACGACGCGATTTTTAAGCGTTGTCTATGATGTGAGTAATGTGCTATCCCGTAACACCAACGAGTCTTCCGCTGTATTGAATTGTATAAATTTGGGGGTGTTACAGTTTGGTACCAGAGCTATCGTTATAGAGAACGAAAGTTTTTTAAAACCAAGGTTTTGAATAAAACATTTCAAAATCTTTTAACTATAAACATTTTTCTCAAAATGTCAAAAAATCTTTTGACTATAACGGTGCCGAAGAATTCCCGAGTTACCGACAAGGCCAAGACTGAGAAGTGTTATTTTAATATATATATAACTTGGATTATATATATGTTGTAATTTGATTACATGATTGTTTGATGATTATTTTAATATTTATACGAGGTATTTATACGACGTAGATTGTCACAAGAAACTCTAAATCCCCTAGTAATATAATCGAAGCTATTCTCGTAGGAATTCTAGCTATCCTAGATCTAAACCAAGTTGTGGATATTTATGATCCCAACAAATGGTTGATACTCGTAGAAATGTAGATATTAGTTGATTATGATATTAAAGAAGAATTGGCAAGATTAAATCTGATATCGATGCCATGACGATCTTTCCTTATAGAGTGGAGTTTGACAAAACGTTACCACCTAGAAAGATGTCATCTGATTCGTTGTCATCCAATTCTTAAATTGAAATCGAAAGGGTGAATGTTGCACTTGAGGCTGTCATTGGAACCATTACCCAAAAGCCTCATGCCACTAGTACCTTTCCGATAAGTCTAATTGAATGTGTGAGTCATTTCATACTAGTGACTCATTTGATAACTATTGTTTTAAGAGCTATAGGATTGGAAATTAAGTGTTGATCATATCGAGCTTTTATTGCCCTTTTAAGCTTTATGAATAAGGTTGAAAGTACTGGAAAATGAGGTAGGATATCGAATTGAGTATAAAATTGGTTAAAATTTGAATAAAGTAAAATTTAACCCGTATGGAATATGAGATTGATAAGAGGAAGTCGTTAAGTCCTGTGATTGAATTATAAGGTTTTAAATGATGGCTAGTTTGTGTTAAGGGTTGTTCCTAGGCCATTGTCCACTTACGAGGATGCCTAGTGTCCAAGAAATAAATTGAAGAAATCTTCTTCTAAATTGGGACCGATGGATCTTTCGGGACATGTGGAACACCTAATGACTCTTGTAGACTAGTATTAATTGTGGTATCTTTTAAAAATAATCCCTAACTTAACTGTGACATCAGTTGGTAGGATGAGTTCTTGGAATTGTATGACATAGTGACACGTAATGTGTTACGGTACAATTTCGACTTGTTTGTGATTAATGAAAAGACTACCTTTAATTGCTAAATTCTACATGTATCGATGTTATCTATCTTTTATTGCTTCATCCTAATGTTCGCATTAGTGATGCAACCATTGAACAAGTACTCATCTCAATTTGAGTTACGTTGTGAATTATTCTTTCTGAGTGCCATAGAGGTCATGAACCTCATGATTAAGTGGCTAAGCTCATTTCTTGATATATAGTAGTTAGTTCTTGGTGAACAACTCTTGATCACTCTTTTGCAGATCACTCGTTGTTTTATAAGTTAAAACGGTATTCCTTGAGAATAATTGGATTTCATCACTATACGGATTATTTAAAGTGAGATTTATAAATAATCATTATCGAAGTAAAGTTGTTTATGAAACGCTTTGGAAACTTAATTGTTTTCATAACAAAGTAAATCTTTGTAAATTCATTCTTGATTCTTATTTAAGAATTAAGCATGAAAATGTTTTTATTATAAACATGATGATAAAATTTTGACGAACTGAGTATTGCATCGTTAATCTTGAAATTGTATATAGTTGCGCGCCTACATACAATTTGGAATGGACCATGCAAGGCTGATTAGTAGTCACCATAAAACTGATTAATAAACACTACATTTTCTTTAAAGATTGTGAAAGATTAAATTTTATGAGATCTGCAAGAAGTGAAAGATAGGGTCATAGTGTTAGGGTCACCTACATATGTGCCTGTAGCATCTATTCTTCTGAGTCGAATTTACTCATCTGTGGAAATTGCCTTATTTGACAATTGACAATTCTTTCTTGTCCAATTCTCCCGTAGTGAGATTCTTAGGAAAAGTATCTGATTACCGAGTGTTGATACCCGACTGGATGTATCGACGTCCCTATCATTTCTTTTGATTTGGTTTCATTTGAATGACCTGGGTAATGATCCGAGGAGCTTTCGAATGCGTACTCAATTCATGAAAACATGGGATATATTCATATTCATTAAAAGTTTTCGTCTGTATCTGATTTGAAATTCTCTCGCGTAGATTATGCGTTGACCTTACCCTTTTAAGGATAGTTATGTCTCCAGATATCCTTGAATTTTTGAAGGATTATGAGTTATTATTAGTCTTTTGAGAAGTTCACATCTTATCAACAGTAATGAAACTGGAAAGTTGATAGTGCCAGTAGAATAGATTGATTGATTATGACATGACGACATTGTCTTAATTGATGGGAACTCGAGTAGAATTCCCCTAAAAGATAAGATGTTGATTATCAAAATTTATTTAAATAATTCTTGATGAATGACCATATCTTGCATTTAGACTTTAAATTATACCGTGAATGGTTGTGAATTAGTCATAGATATTATAATCTAGAAAGAACCTAATATGAATTTATTAAAAAGATGTTTCTGTTATCTGAAACTTTAGAAGGTATTTATTGGTGAATTACCTAGACTTTCGCCATTAAGGCAAGTTGAATGTGGTATTGATTATATTCCCGGTGCTACACTTGTGACATGTGCACTGTACGTCAGCACCATCTAAATTAAAAGAATTACCGTACAACTGAGAGAGTTGTCGGAGAAAGCTTTTATTCTACCGAGGTCGTCATCATGAAGAGCTATGGTGTTATCATTCCTTATATTTATTTGTTGATTACCGTGAACTAGGTAAATTGACGATTAAAATTTATATCCACTACCCAAGATGATAGATTGTTCGATCATTTACAAGGTTCTAGCGTATATTCAAGATTTGATCCTCGGCATGGTTATCATCAACTTCGCGTCCGCGAAAAAGATTATCTATTCAAATTACTACATCCAGAACTTGTAATAAACATTATGAGTTTCATGTGATGTCGTTTGGGTTGACCAATGCACATGTAGCATCCATAAATTTGATGAATCACGTGTGTAGGCTGTAAATTGATAAATTCATGCTTGTGATCATTAAGGACCATCTATTTGTTTATAAGAATAAGAATGAGTTAATAATTAGTTATAGACTGCCCTAAATTGGCCGAACAATGAAAACTTGTACCTTGAGTATTTAACATGTGATTAAAGACTTAATCCTTTACATTATTTGGCCGTGTGATTAATAAGATAATGGAATCTATATTGACTCTTCAAAAATTAAGATCCCTTTTAAGACTTTGGGTTTTACCAAAAAGAAAGTGCAAATATGTTTTGAGAAATGTTTTATCAAAAGAACTTTTGAGGGATTATTCCCTTATACCCAGAACATTTGACTAAACTCCTGTTTAGGGGTAAATGTTTGTTTGTACTGCTAGACAACCTAAGAGGGATTGAGGAAACCGTTAAACCATGACTTAAAATTTGAAACGACAATTTTTGCTTTTCAACTAAGAAAATTTTTACCAAAGAATAAAGGAAGGTTTTTCGAACATTTACGGATCTTACTAATTATTTCCGATAAATCAACAAAAATTGTGTTAATTAAATTCAAATTTATTTTGAACATTTTTATAATTGGACAAACTGAAAAAATTTAAAAACTTTTTGCGTTTACGTTTCATAAAAATTAAATATTTATTATTTAATTACTTGAAGTAATTATCGACGCTTTAAACGTCGGATTGGGCAAAACTGATAAAAATAATAGTTGAGATAGAACTAAGACTTAGAAAATGTGAAGAAAGAATTTTCGAATAAATACGATCATGATAATTATTTCATCAGGAAAGGTGAATATAGATACTGACATATTATATAAAAAGGATAAAGAATCAATTAGGATGTGTTCCTTACGAATGACTGTGCAAAGTAAATTGCCGAGCAATTTAACATATAGCTGATGCTTGTAAAAAAGATAATATAGATAATGAAAGGGGTTCACGGCTAATGTGAACCATTAGAATTAAGAAGCCAATGGCGTTAAATGTATAAAAATGCCGCTTGTGGTTGCCGAAATATGGAAATTTAGAGATGTAGTCATATTGAAATCTCGTAAGTATAAGTATTCCATTCATGCCATTTCTGACTAAATGTATCTTTATCTGAAGAAGTTGTACTAATGGCAAAATTATGAAGGCAGACATTGCCTCATACATTAGTAAACGTCTAACTATTGCAAAGGTCATCTGAATTTGATTCGATTTGGGTCATCGTCGACAGACTGACCAAATATGCTAATATCATTTCTGTTAATGATAGATTCTCGATGAAGAAATTGACTCTTTTGTATTTAAGGGAGTTGTGTAAACATAGTGTGCCTGTATCGATCATCTCTATCAAGATACTCGCTTCGCATCGAATTTCTAGAGATTTGCTCAGAAGTCATTGAGAACGAATCTTGATGAGAGTACTGTGTACCACCCCAATCGAAGGGACGAGGTAAAGTAACGATACTATAAGTGTTGTTTTATGTTTGAATGATTGATCTTTGGTAATAAACTGTAAAATCGTTTCCTTTGGAGAGATTATCATTGATAATTATCGTGTTAGGATCGAGATCGAATCTTGTTAGGATCTATATGAGAGCATCTGTAATCAGGAGTTGGGATGAAGACACCCGAGATACACCCATTGTGAGTTGGATATGTCTTTTAGGTTTAAGGTTGCCTACGATGACAAACCTAACCTTACAAAATACTCGACCCGCGAGAACTGAAATGATTGTTGAAATTAGGATCTGATTATTGACTGTCGGTAGTGGGCAGGAGGTTACGTGAATTTGAAATGTAGATCTTGAAGTGCCAGATGGGTAGCGAAGTTATGCCAAAAAATTTAACCATGGAAAAATGAATTGGTGATTTGAAAGATCATGGGATATAAGTCCCCGTTCTATGGGACCATTGAGATGATGTAAAAGATTGGTTTGAAAGGCATATAAGCTGGATCTACCCTAGGACTTCATGAGCTGCGTGAATTATGTTTCGTATATCGAACTTGATAAAATGTCTATCAAGGGAAAATCTAATTGTTTCTTAGTAAATTTAGATCAGCGAAAAGTTGCATTCATCAGAAACCCATGAACATCATGGATAGAGAAAGTAAGTCAACATTTAGCCTGATCTTATTCCCGTAGTTATGTTTAATGAAACTCGCGTATTGTAATGAATTACACTTGTGAGAAAAGACCGAGTGTGGAGGAAATACCCACATGACTTTAACTCTATAAGAAGCGAGTAGTAAGATAAGATGATCTTTGAGGACAAAGATCCTGTTTAGGGGTAAATGCTGTGACAATCCGTCGATTTATGGTTGATATTTTATTCTCAAAAATTATTTAAAAACACTATTTTAATGTTATATTATGAACTCACTTATTTTTGGGAAGAAATTTGGATTTACGTCTTGAAGTAGCATCGACTACGTCTAAACCGAAGGATTCAACGTTACGTGCTTACGTTTACATACAACGTTTTGGAGACAGTCTGACATTCCAGGAAATAAATTTATCCGCGAATATTATTTTGGAATTTTAAATTTGTGTTGGTTCATAAACTCACAAATTTACGAGAAGAGATTAGGACTTACGATTATAATTTAACGTCCTTTACGACTAAACCGGAAACCTTAGGATTACGTATTTACGTTTTCGAACTCCGTTTTTGATGTGACAATTTTTATTAGATTCTTTTTGTGCCGTTGATTCATAATTTATAAAAACGTTTTTCGTAAAATAACCCGAGGGCACGCAAATCGAGGAAACTAGAATCGAGGAGTACTCGTAAATTAATAGGGATGGGACAAGTTTACACTTGCCCACCCCTATACAAATGGGCTCCAACACATCTCATGATGTGTCAATTTTTAACTATTAAGCTAACACTTGTTAGCTAATGCTTAACAAGTAAGCTATCACACCACCAAAACCATCCAACACCTAAACCACTTCTCCAAAACTCATACATGCAAACCACTCTCTCCTTCTCTCCCTAATTTCGTCTACTCTCTCTCAAAAATACTATTTTGATCAAATTTTGATCAATTCTAGCCATAAACTATGTGTTATCTACACATATAATGAAGAAACCTTGAAGCCTTGAAGATTGGAGGTGATCCTAACATCCAAGATGGTGATTTGGTGATATCCAAGGGCTGATTTCTACAAGGAGTGTACAAATATTGGTGGTCTTGAAGATTGGTGTTGATTTATCACAAGTTTTTCCATCAAAAATCCAAGCCTTGATCATAACCTACACAACCTTGGTGGTATAAAGATTGTTCTTCCTATCCTCTTGTTATTTTGATTATGTAATCTTGTATTTTCTTTATTTATGTATATGTATATGATGATGAAGATGATTAAAAATATTATGTGGGGATTTGGTGTTGATAGATTTGATAAACATAGGTAAAAAGATGGAAAAACCACATGTAAAAATGGTTAAATCTTGCTTAATAAGATGGCTGTATAAAAACAATAAGTAACCAAATGATAAACTGATAAAATGGTAAAGTGGAATCAATATATAGTAAGTATTAGGTGTTACACATGTGAGAGTTGGCCATGGAATGGAATCATAAAAATGAGTGAGATATGATCAAAACAAGTTTAGAGTGCAAATCTGAGTACACTGTTTTGGACGAATTTTATAAAATACTTAGAGGTTGGTTCATCAGTAGCTATAATGGAATAAAATGAAGCACATATCATGTAGTTTGTGCCATAAAAATTTGGGCTTCTATCTCCATATAGAACTCTAGATATGGCTGTTTTGGTGAACATGAAACTAAAAATCAGATTTTGAAGAATTAATGTTTAATAGTATTATATAAGCACTCAAACTAATATAGTATAAAATGTGAATTAAAACTCACTAACTTATAAATTCCATTTATATAAATATGTATAAGGTTAAATAAATTGACACTTTATAAAAATGGTAGTTGAATAAGATTTATAAGTATAAAAACTATAAACATGATTTTTACGGCTTTTTCGGCTATTACCGTAAAATTAACGTTTTTCGCCAATTAAAACTTAGACGATCAAACCCGTCTAATGTAAAGTTTTTAAAAGTCATATACTGATATATAAGTACCTAATACAAGTAAAAACCGATAAAACCCGAACTATAGGACTTACGGACATTAACGAGCTAAGTTAGCATATTGGACTAATAATTTAACTAAATAAGTTAAACACTTATAAAAATTACTTATTGGGCTTAACCCATTTGGGCCCAACATGTAAAGTATAAATACTGATAATACAAGTATAAAATGGATTAATACAAGTTAAAGAACTTATAATAGGCTTATTGGGCCTAACACATGTAAATAAGTAAAACTAGTAAACTAGTATAAAAGTTACCAATACATAACACTAAAATGAGTAAATAAGAATGTATAAACCCACTTGATCATCATATATATGAAATCATCATATGTATACATAATAGTTATTTTTATAAATTCATTGGACAAAATTCTAAGACGAGTATTATTTGTCTAGGTTTCCGTGATTGAAGCACGTACCGTACGTCCGAATTGCCGATAACCCGCCTTCCCACATCTACGTGAGTTCATAGCCTCGCACTCTTTTAAATGTTTTTATGAAATGTTTTATAAACCCGCGAGGGAGATAACATGTTAGTTTTGATAAAATAGGACACCATTTGTCCCGATTGTTTGTTTATTGATTTGGACCCGAATGATTGTATGAATCGATGAATGATTATATGACCCGTAGATGAAATGAAATGGATTATTAAAGTTAGGTTATTTCACCAGAAGTCCCATTAGCATGAATTGTGAACTACCGGGATTTGGTAGACGCTTATGCATATAATAGTACTATTTGGGGACGAGCACCCCAATTCGCGCCTTGATGGCTGATCCCCGTCGTGCCACATTGATTGGTAAGCGAATTTATGTATGAGAAGATTTACACAAGCGTGATTATTGTGACGACACGCTAATTTAGATGGGCAAATGATTGTCGGGTTAGTTACCCGTTGTTTATTGTAGTAAGGTAACAATGTCATGCGGCTTATAATAATCCAAAGAACGAAATACTGCTATACGCACTGAATTACGATATATTGCATGACTAGCAATACGGGGTCTTATTATTGATATTATGTTCGTGTTTTGGTTTTACATAACCATATAACGGTTTTTATTTAACTTTATACAACGTTATATAACGTATTGTATGATGTTTTTATGACAATGGTTCGTATAATGATTTTGAAGGCAAACGCCTATATTATGATTTTTGATAAGGATTTGTATAAAATGACTTTGGCTATTTTATGGCCTATTACAAAGATTTGTACAAAATGATTTTTGGTAATAAGTTTATACCGATGTTATATTGATGGATTTTATTAAACTCTATGAATTCACTCGGCGTTATCGCTGACCTTTTATTTTAACATGTTTTATCTCAGGTACTTGAAGGTAATTCTCGGGAAGACAAAAAAATTCATGGACCGCACTTAAATAACAATTTCCATTCAAATCTTTTGTAAAATTTTATGAAATGACTATGACTTGGGACCTATGTAAATTTGATATTTATGAATGGAAATACTTTATTATTAAACGACGCGATTTTTAACCGTTGTCTATGATGTGAGTAATGTGCTATCACATAACACCAACGAGTCTTCCGCTGTATTGAATTGTATAAATTTGGGGGTGTTACACGTTCTACTCGCGAAAATCTACACGTATTCTACAAGACCAATACTTCCTCTTATCAGACCACTCAACCGCTTTTCACAGCCAATCTACTACTAAGCAACTCAAATTTTATCTTGCATCCGTTGCAATTTCTAACAACTCTTGCTCTTAAAATCATTCCATCAACAATTTCCTTGGAAAGGCACTAACTACAACTCCTCTCACTTCTCCTACTTTCTCTATTTATGGTTCTACCTCACAGTAATATGCAAACCTACTAAATCTCAGGAAATTTTCGGAAAACTTACATGCCTTACGAACAATCATAAATACCTTTGAGGTATTATATCCCCTTCCAACACTCTCTATGGCGCGTTACTTGTGCCAATATCCATACATTATACAAATCTCTATTCATCTCCCTTGACACTCCTAAGAGACCTCATGACCACATTAGTTCGTCTACGAACTTTTAACTCTTTCATCCCCACAAAGGGCATTCCGACCATTCTCTCAGGGCCACCTACTTAATCTTGTAGGCGCGACCATGTCTTTCATATGTCTACCTCAACACTCCCAATCAATACGAACCCAAAACTACATCCTGTATCCACTAGATACGATCAACGAATCAAACCCACGGATAACTAACGGCATTTCATGTGCACGAGTTAAAATAGACCAAAACCACGAAAACTCAAAAGGAAAACTCACACATGTACCAATTCAAATGGCTCATGACAACAAAAAATGATCCAAGAAACACTTAATGGCAACCAAAACATATTATGCCCCGCGACATATTATTTAAACCGTGCACAAGATCGACTTTTCCAAAAGAATATTTTTTTTCTTTCCTCACCACATCTATGTGACTCAAACAATTTACAAACAACCTTCTAGACGATCTCAAAACTCAAATCAAATACTAGGTATCCCGTGCATCCCAAATCATAAAAAAACTACTATTCAAAACTCATCCTTGAACCCGTCACTTGTACCTAAATTTCGATCAAGCTACTGACACCCCCATGACTATACATACCAAATATTTGAAAAGTACATTCCGAGTACATAATTTTAGGCTTTTGAATCACCCAAAAAGCTTTAAAAACGAACACGTTATGACCAAAACAGTTTTATACTAGTTGTTTTTAAAAAAAAACTAAAGAATCCTCTTAGTAACCAACGTAATTCTTTTTAAATGAAAAGAAATAAATGTATGTGAAATTTTCATGAACTTTGGTTAGTCTTGCATAAATAATTATAAATGACGTATATTGATTAAGCTCACTTATATAAACTATTTAAGTAGAAAGAAATTTTATTTCGCTTTATTTTAAAGAAAGTCTTTTAGAATTTGAAATAAATAAGTGTTGATTAAAAAAAATATTATGTTACATCTTGTTTCAAACACGACTCCAACAACTTACCCTTATTTGACCAAATACAACCAAGTATCTAACTCTATATTAGATTTCCAAGTCCCTTTTTTTTCAATATATACCGACCAAAAGAAATGTAAGACCCAACACAAAAGATTTCATTATCTCAAAAGAAATCCCAGGTTATTTCATAGACTTAAAACCAAGAACACCATTTTAAAATGTACACGTGAAATACGAAACTCAAAGAATACGCTACAACGGAGGTTTAATATAAACAAAAAAGCGAGCTAGCCACCCTCCTAAGGATACAATCGATAATTGTAGGGGATCATACATATATAGGCATATCGGGATACATATACTTAAATCCGTCTAACATCTACTATACAAGTATGTAGTAACCCTCTTTCATGCAATCATACGTAGGAATCCATTGAAGTTGTGGTACTTGTATAACTATGTTGGCCACCATACTTATACAATTACCCTTCCTCACTACACTCCTTCCTATGATGACACTTATAAGAATTAATACAACACATAACACATATATCCATCTACTCACATAAGCTGATAACCACATAACCAAAAAAAGTCCAAAACTCCATCCATTAAAATAACATAGTCAAACTCTTGAAATACATAAATCCATAGTCTAGCTAAAACAGCATAGACTAAATCCATAACGAAAACATAATCAGTTATAAGTCATGTCGCCCATAAGAGTGGAAACAACTTAAAATCCTTCATATCCACCTACTCCTAATAACTCGAACCACCACATGATTCTTAGGGAACATGACTAAAACATCAAAAGAAAAATACTATACCTCAGGTACATAAAATAACCCAACAAAAGATAGAAACTACCATGTACCAAATTATGGACTATAATGTACAATATAAGCAAAATACGACAATGACTAGCATGGATGATTACGGTTCAACCAGCACTAGTCACACCCCGAAAAGAAAATAACATGTGGCTAAGTATGAACTACTATGGTTCAACCCATACTAGTCAAAACTTAACAAACATCGTAAGTAAAAACCAATAACATCTAGAAAACTTTAATTAATATAAAATGCATACATACTCCTATGACGCCTATATGCAGGGACCCTTAAGCTATATACTAGGTTACTAGACTAGGGAACCTAATTCTCTATAACCATTGTCTTTGATACCATTCTGTCACACCCTACCATGGCGGAATATGGGACGCGACGCATGGATATCATCACAACAATAGCGTGTCCATAGAGAGAACTATATGAATTAGAAATGTCATAAAAGGTGACACAAATGTCATGACAATATCTCATCAAGGCAGGAGTCTAGGTAAGTAGGTAACAGTCCTACCTCTTACCCAAGACAAACAAATAACACAAACAAATCAACATATAGGTTCATAGTATCACTTATTGAAACAAACAGAAAAATAAACTAAGAAGGAACGGGGATCTCCTTCTAAATGCATTCCTACGTGACTCCAATCCTAGCCACATGTGTTCTCACGCTTAACCACTTTATCACCTGAAAGAGACACTAAAACACGTCAACATAATGTTGGTGAGAGTCATAGGTTTAGACTCCAACCGAAAATAGATTATAATAAGTTATGAACAACTATAAACCACTAAACATATGGAAAATGTGCTACAAGTATGCATTAACAACTAACATTCATGATCAATCATTCCAAACCAAATCCAAGGCTCTTAGCCTTACCAAACACCATGGTACCATAGGCGCCCATACACCTATGTACCAATCCCAAGGCCCCGCCTTGTCATTATCCATTGGTCCCATAGATGCTCACACATCTATGTACCTCCCCAAGGCCCCGCCTTGTCAACATCCCCTTGGTACCAAGTCAAAACCACAATAACTGAGACGGTACGTGTCCCCCGATCCAAATCATAAACACAATCAAGAATCACATAACACTTAATCACATAAGTGCACACACAAGTCCATCTCAAACCATAAAAACATTCACAACATTAGTTACAAAACCATACAGTGTCTCTTCCATCCCATCTGGAAGTGAAAATCATTCAAAGATATGGGACTATGAAACTCACCTGATTGAGCTTCTCCAAAAATCCGCGCACTAGCAAAAAGCTAACAAACAAAAGCACACAATCAAAACATGATCCAAACAATAAAATGGCTCATCAACATATGATGGACATCTAACCCTATCCCATATATGTACCTCATTTATATGCTCTAAGAATCTCATTACACCCCTCTATAAAGCCCTTAACTTAGTTTACTTCATAACCCGTCTCGTTAACATTTTACCCATAATAGTCCCAGTTTTTAGGTCTCCAAACTATAAGCCAAACGCCCACCTAACCATACCCATGATCTCTGTAAAGGAAACCATATTCCTTACATATGTTAGCTAACTCCTCCCTTTTGCCCCAACCTTAAAGCTACTGTTAAGGCCCCGATATATATATATATACTTTTGCCTATCTGCATTTTACCGATTTTGAACATAGAAAACGTTTGTTATGATTAGGGGGTCTTACGCTAACCCATTTGCTTAGCCCTCCTCCAGGCCTCTTATTTAATATATAAACCAACTCCCAATCTCATTACAGGTCTCAAGTGTACTCCTAAGTACCCCAATCACTTTAAAACATTAAATTAAACCCGACTGATTTCAAAACTGTTTTGAACTTCGACTGTTGTAACCTGTTTTTGACCCAGCTCCCGACCTCCAATTTAGTTCTCGTTTCTTGAATTTGAAAGCCACTTAAATTACCTTTTCAGGGATGCTTCGATCGCAAAATAAGAGTTTGTAGAACTCTAGATATGATCAAAACAATGAACCTAAAATTCTGCCCAGTTTTTAATGACGAATTTAACATGATTAACCTAATTAGTTATTCATAACTTATTTAATTACAAACCCTAATTATTCTAAACATTGTAATATCACAAGAAGTCAGGTTTTTAATTTATAATAAACCCTAGATCCATCATATATTGATTATAAAAACATTAAAAACAATTAAATTGAAAAGGGATTTGAGGTTTTACCTTAAGATTAATGGAAGATAAAAAAAACAATGAAACCCTAAAAAAACTCTTGTGACCGTCGACTTTTTTTTCCCTCCAGGATTAATGATGTGTTTTGGTTTATAACAATGCTTTATATAATTAACATACTAATCCTAGCCCAATACAATGTTTCCTTTTTCTCTTTTTTTTCTTTTCTTTCCTTCCCTTTTTTAATCGCATATACCGACCTATGCACCCATAATTTCGTTTTTTATTTATTTAATTTATTAATACTTGTAATAATAATATTACCTTAATTTTCCTTAATTTATTTCAGCTCCTAAAGCCTCCAAAACCTCAAAACCGTAAAACTAGTCAAATTTACGCGTATACCGAGAAAACGTAAAATATACAGTTTAAAAAAAATCTTAAATTTTGAAATAAACTTTATGACTAAGTCCTAAATGACTTAAAACCATCCCGAAAAATACTCACATGACTAAACACCTTACCCGAGACCTCTAAATGCTCAACCCCAAATCCTAAAAAAATACAATTTACTATAATACTTATACGTATACGTAAACACCAAAATAACACCATTTCATTTCATAGTCACTAATTGTGAGCTCATGAACAAGAAATAACTGTTCTTCGATTTAATTATGAGTACTTTATACCCATATACGATATCCACACCAACCTCGTTCACGCAAAATAAACATGTAAACACGCTAATCATATAGTCACACATAAATTAACCTTATAATAAGACCAAGTGACGAACCTCAAAACCACGGTTGTCACACCAACAGTGTCTTGCATGAAAGCATAAACAACAAAAGAGACGTAAGACGTAATCACATAAAGACAAAATCATCATGAAGAAACATGAAACAACCTAACATGAAGGAGTGTATAACATAATCAGAAGTTAACCATGACAGTATGAAAACATACTTGACATAAATACATAGTAACTTATGAGGGGACATGAAAAAAATTTATGCCAATAAATCATGAGAAAAATTTTCTGCATGAAAACAGTGTGTGAATGCATGATGCAGTTTATAAAAACCTTTATATGCGCGAGGGTAAACGCCAATGGTCAGTTTACCTAAAACAAAAGACATGGCGAGGGGACGCCTATGGGTCGGTCCCAACGTTAAAAGTTTCGATAAAAGCACATGCGACTAAATAGGGCCAGTCCTGTACCAACCATTACTTAGTCAAAATTCCTACAACAATGATACATGAAACATAAATTAGTAAAAATCATCTGTCAAAACTTATTAGAAAAAATTTATGTGACTAATTATGAACTACTAAGGTTCAGTCCACATAGCCACAGTTCACGAGGAACATCATGCATGAAACAATGACACCTAACTAAATATGAATGACGGTTGTCCATCCATATTAGTAAAACAATATTGATGAAAACATCAAGGTTAAAACTTCAAGGTACTGAAAACATCATGGTTAAAACAACAATGCGCTAAACACATCAATACGTGGAATAACAAGCGTTGGCTTAGGAAGCTCCTGGTGACTACCCACTAGTCACAGGTCAAGTTTTAGAGCCTACAGGTCGAAGCCTTGGCTCTGATACCATAATTGTAACACCCCACTTTGATAAGTGGACCGTTACACGTAATTATGTCGTGTCATCAAAGCATGCAAGGTAATATGTAGTAAAACATACGTGACCATAGGGAAAACCGGAATCAAATATCGGTTCCCAAAATAAGCCCAAAACATAAATAAAGTAAATGAAATAAATGAAAGACTAAACAAGCATAAATATATGAAGCAAAAGGAGAAGTCTATGGCAGTTTCCATCCTGTGCACGTCCTCCAAATGCTCGAGTCTGTCCTTGGGTACCTGCCGTTTTGGGACATGGAAAGGAAAGTAACGCTTGAGCATAATGCTCACTGCACGGATATATGACATAGTATAAAAGGATGAAACATTACTAGGACTAATAGCAGCGGAAATGTATAAGTCCTTGAAAACCTAGTTGTCTTTCATGTTAACTGGTTTTAATTATGAAAACATAGCTTATGTTATTTATGAAAATCTGTATTAGTTAATGTACCAAAAGCCAATATAGGTCATGAGGTCAACAACGTGCATGAATACTTGGAGGGGAGACCTCATCATGCAATTAGAGGGGTTGCCTCTAATTAACTGGTAAGTGGGTAGGAGGGATCAACTCCTTGTGAAGGATGCAAGGCACACACAACATTCACCATGAAATCCTGACTGAAACTTGTAACTAGGATGCATTCATATGCTCCACATGATAATATAATAATATAAAGACCAAATAACTGAAAAGGGACGGCACGAGCTATCACTCCGCCGTGGTGAAGTCATAACACCAGTGCCTCTAGTGTTATGGTTATGGTACCTCCATAACTAGGTGAACTGGTAATGCATGTATATGGCTAAGGTAACTAACAAAACATAAGAATTTAATCTGTAACTACTTGGAAAAACAGTTGGCTGCATACGGGAAATCCTAATGAAGGAAGAGATTGTCCTTACTGAAGGACGAGAAATCCGTACCTTGCGTCCAGTGAACGGAAAAGAAGAACGAAAAGAAGTCCTACTCCGATATCATTAATGCTACATAGAAGGATACGTGTATAAGTATATTGTTTACTGCGTACGTAACTGATTATAGCATGTCTTGACTTGTTTTATATGTTGTAGTCCTATCTTACTGATTTTAATGTTATACTGTATTTATCATGTGTTTTAAGTCTTCTGATTAAGTATTAACTGATATTCTTGTATTATTATACGTGCAGTGTAATAATAAGTAACTTTCTAAAAATTGCAAGTTTTCTAAAATAGAAAGTTTCCAAAAATAGAAAGTTTCCAAAAATAGATTAACTTATTAAAATAGATAAGTTTCTAAAAATAGAAAGTTTCCATTTATAGAAATAAGCTGGATTAATAAGCTAATAATATAAACTTAGTTTTACTGATTAAATGTACTAAGTCATGTGATTAATAGTATAGTTTATTAATTATTACATGTAAATTAAATAAACTATAGGTTATATGATTTAATTAAATATAATCATGATTTAATTAAATTTAAGTGTATAAATACTTAGGTTAAAACATGTATTAATGTTCATTAACAATAACCTAAGTCATGATTATTAATTAATTATATTTCATGTCTTAATAATTAATTAATACTATAGTGCAAAATAAATAATTAAATACTTAGGTTAAAACATGTGTCATTTTCTAAATAATAATTAACCTAAGTCCATGATTAATTATATCTATAACTTGTCATGTTTTAATTAATTAATAAAACTATAGCCTACAACTGTATAATAAAATACATAGACTAAAACATGTATTATTTATCAAAAAAATAAATATAACCTAAGTCTTGATTAAATTAAATAAATTCTAAGTCATGTTTAATTTAATTTAATTAACCGTGTGAAAACATGCTGATACAAGTGTTTTGTATGGGGTTCAATTTTATTCACGGTATCTTCTCGAATCGATCACGGTTCAAAGTGGAATAGTTTTCATGGTTACTAAAAAGGGGTTTAGTTTTCTATTCTACTAAAAAGGTAAATGCGTAAAGTAAATAAAGATAAACTAAAAGCAATTAATAAGAATAAAACTAGAATTAAAATAAAACAGTTAACTACCTAAACTCAGAAAAAGTCACTGATTTGGAATGTTAAGGCTTGATCCGGAATATACTAAACAGAAACCTTCATTCGGAACCTATGCTTCATTCGGAATATTTACCTTCATTCGGAACATTTGGACAAAAGCTTGATTCGGAACATTAACCTTCATTCGGTACATTTGTTCATCCGGAACTTCTGACTAAAAACCTTTCATTCGGAATAAAATGTTGATTCAGAAGATTTGTCCTTCATTCGGAACATTTAAATGAACTCATTTGGAATAAAAGGTTGATCCGGAATGTTGTGCTCACTCGGAATAATTTGCTCGTTCGGAATAAAAACGGATTCGGAATAATAAACCAAAATGCTTGATTCGGAATATTTCAACTCATCCGGAATATTGATTATTCCGGATGAACGGAGTGATTCAGAATATTTGAAAACAAACTGATTCGGAATAATAAACCAAAATGCTTGATTCGGAATATTTTTGAAAAGAACTGATTCGGAAACTAACAACTCATCCGAAATATTAATTATTCTGGATGAACAAACTGATTCGGAACAATTAAGAAAAACGTTGGTTCGGAATGTTTTAACTAAGATCCTTCATCCGGAACATTGGTGTTCATTCGGAATCTGGGAAACTTAAGAACACGAAAAACAGGGAGATAAAATGACACGGTTTTTAGCCAAAATCCACCAAGTTTTTAACCAAAACTTAAACTAATTTAACCACGAATCATCTACTAATGGTAAACATCAAATCAAGACAATAAAACACAAAACCTACTTACTTTTAAAGATCAAAATCAACCAAATAAGAACTTAATACTTTGAATCAAAAAGAGAAAGATGAACAAGATTAAATGACGGATGATATTGAAAGATTAAGGTATTAAAACATACAAGATCTAAGGATTCAAGAAAAGTAAAAATCACCAAACTCCTTAAGGGAGTTGGTGTTCTTCCTACGAAACAGGAAAGAAAGAAAAACAAAAATAAAGACTAGCTTCCAAAGTTGTGAGGTAAATCCTATTTATAGGCCTCGGGCTTGGTCGGTGAGTGGGCTTTCTTCCTTTATTTTCGTCTTCTCGTCTTTTCAGTAAAGTTGACGTTTTCGATTCTGATTCGGGATTTGTCGACGAATAAATTTGACTCGTCTTTTAATTTCTTCGTTTAATAGACTTGAGTTCTTTCGACATATGTAAATCTTCCATCTTTGGTCCTTTTCTTCGATAAATCTTCAAATAGGCCCATTGACTTCAAATCTTTTGCATCTCTTGGACAATAGACTTCGTCTTGAGTCTTTTTCTTCGATAAAACCCGTGCAATCCCATGTTTTCTTCAATATTTATCCGGTTGGCTCTGAAAACACAACAAACACACAAACCACGCATAATTCCAAACAAATGACATTAAATACGCATTTTGGTCTTGTTTTAGCAAGAAATAAGTAGTAAAAGGATGGGTGTTTTCACACCTATCACATGCTTGTTAAAATATATTTGTAGAAAATGTTTAGCTTGTAAAAATAAACCCGTGCCCGGGTTGTGTTTTATAATCTAAGCCGAACCAAACAACCCTTAATTCTGCCTTAAACCAAAAACAAAAGACACCCTTTTTAAAATTCTAAAACTGTTATCCAAACAGCCTGACCAAAACACCCAGCTAAACACTCCTTTGTGTTGTTGCTGCTGCCACTGCCTGGCCTGGGTTCCCACCGGTAGTGGCTATTTACCCCTGTCCGAGCCCAATCACCCAATGCCTTCATTAATTAGCCACCAAGAGGACCCTAGTGTCTCGGTTCCCACTGTTTTAACAAAATACCCCCATGGGGTTGCCACTGTTTTGACAAAAGACCCACTGGCCTTGCGGCTGGTGGTATATAATCACCACCGAGACCAATAGGGTCTCAGTTTGTGTGTAATCGGCCAAAACGACACCCCCTTTTTATCTTTGATTAAATCCCACATCTGTTAAGATGTTATAAATATGTGGATGTGTTATTTACATGAATAACCCTACGAATCAAATGGAAAATAGAAAAGATGACAACTTATCTTACGTTTTTGGTTTAGAACATAAACACGAATCAACCATCTTGATTTCGTGACTCCTTAAGCCCCGTTTTTCTTGGTTCTTTTCCTTTCATTCATCGGCAGGGATGATAACCAAAAGTGACGGCTCTTTTATTTGTTTAGGGTTTTATGTGTGATTCTATGTTGTCCAAAAATAAAATACTCCCTCCCCGTCTGTTTTCTTTTAAGCCTATCTAAACCCACTTGGGCCTTGAGCCTAAGTCTTTCTTCTTGTCCTTTTCTTGTCTAAACGGCCCAACCGCATCCCTTATACATTCTTATATAATTCGCGTCTTTAAACGATACGCGTACTCGTGTTTAAAATGTCGTAAATTTTCCCATGGTTATTATCATACGTGTAAAACGTAGATATTAAATATTCGTGTCGCGTGATTTAAATGACGTGATTTATTATCTTACAGTTTTACTTATTATACGTAAATTCATGTCATATATTAATAATAATCATAACATACGTAAATACTTACCGTACGTAATTAATATACGTAATTACTCGTCGCGTCTATTTAATATACGTGATAATCATGTTAGATGCTCGTGATTATATGTTCGTGATTTATTCATCATAGTTAATAATTATCGTGTAATAACACGTACGTAATTCTTGTAATTAATATCGTGACACGTGTTCAATGTATAAAAAGAAAGTTTTAATCTTGTACGTACGATTATTAGTGTACTGTTCATGGTAAAAGCATGCAGGTTTTACAAGAATTCTTGTGGCATGATTAATACATGGCATAATAAAATGGATATACACCTTGGAGGGTACCCTGAATTTCTTAGGGCTGTTTCAGTAAATGCACATGAGTCATGTGTCTTGACTCGTGTCTTGAGAATATGCGTATGAAATGTGTCTTGACTGATGTCCTGTCATGTGTCTTCAGAAAATGTACGTGAGACATGTGTCTTGACTGATGTCTTGACATGTGTCTCGAGGTGTAAAACGAATAAAATTGAAAATCTTAGGTTATCATGCAAGAATTGGCGAATCGGTTGGATTGCTGACCCTTTGTATTTCAGATCACGTCCGTGACCGGAGATTCTGTGGTGATTACCAGAATGGTTTCTGTCACCATAGCGGTCACTATCGTCTCGTATGTCAGTTCCATGATGGTCATTCTCATGACTGTGATTCATGTAACTATTCAGCTGAGTGGCTAGCTTGTACCGGTTCCCACTCATATGACTGAAAAGACAACCGAATGACGTCTGCCATATAACAAAAATAAGGACATGGATTGTGATAGGAATCGTCTGGTGGTGAAACATCTTCTCGTCCGATCGCTTTGATCCAACGCCTTTGTCTTATTGTAGAGTCTCCAAATTATGAGCAGCATCAACATCTTGTAGGATATCAGCAAGTGGAATACGTCTGAGATGATTGAGAATCGACTAGCGATTACTTGTGGAGTCTAGTAAGTGAATTACACATAGATTACGGTGCGTGTAATACACATGAGATATGATACATGGAGTACACGTGGAATACGGTACATGGAGTACACAAGGAATATGGTTCAAGGAGTACACATGGAATATGGTACATGAAGTACACATGGAATATGGTACATGGAGTACACATGGAATGCACATGAAATGATCGGTATGGGGTCGATCATCCGACATGATTTTAAAGGAAATAATTGGTTAATATGTTAGAAAACCGAACTGAAATGAGCATCATGATAGCCTAGAAATTCCAGCATATACATCATTCTGGTCGCATAGAGAAAACACCCAAAAGTATGGTTAAACGAAATTCAACGATGATTAGCATGAAAGCATGATTAATGAAAACCAACCATGTCCATCATGAAAGCATGATTAAGTACAATCCATCAATGTCTAGCATGATAGCAAAATCAGCACGAAGAAACATGGAACAAGATTAACATAAAGGAGCATAGAAACATAATCATCATGAAAACTAAGTTAACCATGATAGTATGAAAACATACTTGACATAAAGAAACATAACAATTAATGTGGGGACATGAATGAAATGTGACTGTAATGAAATAAAATCTGAAAAATCGTTGGTGTGGACGACCATTGGTCTGTTCACAAATCAAAATTGACATGAGTAAGGATGAACGCCTATGGGTCGGTTCACCAAAATGAAATTGACAAGAGCAAGGTTGATCGCGTATGGGTCGGTTCACCAAAACAAAATTCGAATGAAAAGCATATGCGACTAAATATGGCGAGTCCTGTACCAACCATTACTTAGTCAAAATACCTGCAACAATAATACATGAAAATAAATAAGTGAAAATCACTGTTAAAACTTACCAGATGATAACGCCTAAATCCAACATGTTTTTAGGAGTGTTATCCGTACTTTTGTACATGTATATTGGTTAATTATATGATACTTTTGTGCATATTTGTGCCCAATTGTGTTTGCAAGTCTTTGTGTAGCCAATTGCAGGAATGGAGTATAAAACAACATAAAAATGAAGAATTGTACGAGTACGAAAAATCCTAGTCAAGTTCAAGACCCGTGTACAAGTTACAAGCCTTTGAAGATCAAATTTGGGTGCAAGAACAAGTATTTCCAAGGAGCAAATAAAGATATTCAGCATGAAAGTTGCCACCATCAACATACATCCAACTTGCCACTGGCAAGAGTGAAGTTGCCACCATCACATGGGAGTTGATTTGCCTCCACCATCAAATGGGAGTTGATTTGCCTCCATCATGAGTAAAGTTGCCTCCAACATTTGTCTAGGCAAAAATGTGCCTACATACATGCAAGACCACACAAGAAGTTTGTAGACATGCTTTGGCTCCAAGTATTTGACTTTGGCTCCAAGCCATGCATTCACTCCATGCCATCAACTAGCTTATAAATAAGACCCTTGGGGTCATTTAACCATAAAAATTCATATCTTTTTAATCATCTTCTCATTACTACAACAAATAAACTCTCTCATCCTTGTCCAAACTCCCATTCTTGGATTTGAACAAGGTGGTGCTAGAAAAGTCAGTTTTTGAGTCCGATAAGAAAAGTTATCATCACGAAACTCTTAGGGATCATTACCCTAATCATTAGTAATATTTTTCCACTTTGTAAGACTCTTGATTATGACTTATAATACATTTATTTCTGAGTTTATTTCATCATTTGTTATGAGTAACTATGTTTCATTCTACACTTGGTAGGATGATGTTTGTAGTATGAAGTGATGGTTGTGATTGTGATTTATGTTTAATTCAATGTCAAGCTTTCTATGATCCATTGATATTTATGTTTCATGTGACAACTGTTATAAAAACTTAATTTATTGGTAAAGATTTCATAGGTCGAAAGGGTTATTTTCTATCAACAAGTCATAGCTGGTTTGTCTATGATTGGCTATCTTTTGTATTGATCATTTCTTAAGAAGTTTTGATTATCAAGAAACATAATTATAAGTGTTAGCAAATCCGTGATACAACCGTGAATCGCATGTGTTGAAATTGGTATAAGTCTTGAATTGAGTGATTGAGTCTAATGCTTTTTTCTTTAACCAAGGTCTTGACGAAGATTAACGCTTTTGAAAACAATAGATTGGACTATCCATCTAATTATCATAATCATATTCGTGAACGTGTCATCACAATCATACCATTACGAATTCTCAAAATAGTCTTTACCAAGTGTACCTTTAATCATATTATTTATCTCATCATTTTTACTTGTTATTTGTTTGTCAAAAATTGCTACAATCAACGATTATAGTTTCATTTTAGAATAATCATAGGTTTTCCAAATCCCCGTGAACGATCTCGGTATTACCACATAAAAGCTATACACAAACGAAAGGGTTATACTTGCCTGTGCATTTTTAGTAAATCCAGTAATTCGTGTTTATAAATTTTAAACTTGTTACCAACACCACGCATCAAGTTTTTTCCGCCGCTGTCGGGGATTTGATTGTGTTCTTATTTCCAAAATAATCCTATAATCAAACCCATTGTAGTGTCCTCATTGCAAACAAACCCAAAATCAAAGGTAAAAAAAAAAGTTTCTGACAAGAGAGCATTGCCGCCGGCAACACTCTCCTGCCGCCGGCAACCATCAAACAGAACCACCTTTTCCGTCCGGCAAGGTAGTCCTGCCACCGGCAACGACAAACAGAAGGTAGTTTTCCGTCCGGCAACCCTTGTTTGCCGCCGGCAAGTTCCCAAAACCTAAAAAAAAATTAAAAAATTTGTTTTTAATTTGTTTGGTTTATTTAATTTCCTATTTACTTATTTTCTTATTAGTTATATTTTGTTTGTTTTTGTTTTTATTACTTGTAATCCTTTTCAAAAGTCATTCAAGACTTGAATGAACGCACGTTCTTCCGGTCAAGAATTGCTTAGTCCGTACACCGATCCTGAACGTTATATTCACCAATCTCGAAAGAAAAACCGCAAGAAACACCCATTTGTTTCTTTTGAAAACCGAATCTCAAAAACCAAAAACCCACCATTTGATAATCTCTTAGACGCCTTTGTCGTCTACAACCCATTTAACGATCTACCATTTCCAATGGCCGACGATCAATCAATGTGGGCAGCCAACCGAGTAGTAGCACCTACCCCTGAGGCTGCTATTGTTCAAGTTGTGCTTGGAGAAAACTTTACCGTGAAAGGTAATCACCTTTAAATGATCCAAGACCGCCAATTTGACGGCCAAACGCGAGCCGATCCACATAAGCACATATCCGAATTCATAGAAATATGTGGCATGTTCTGTTATGGAGCCGACGTCGATGGAGACACCATAAAACTCAAACTCTTCCCATCATCTCTATCCGGAGATGCAAGAGTTTGGTATAATGAGTTGAAGCCCGGTACCATTGAAACATGGGAACAAATGAGAACCGCTTTTGTTAGCCGTTTCTTTCCACCTGCCATGTACGAAAGACTCATGGGAGAAATCCGAGGTTTCGCCCAACTTCCACAAGAAACACTCATTGATGCGTGGAACCGAATGAAAGACCTACTTCGTAGTTGTCATGGACACGGTTTACTAAAAGGAACCATCATCCAAATCTTTTATCATGGTCTCAATGAACCGACGCAAGCAATCCTTGACGCCGGTGGACTCTTTCTTTATAAGACTCCCAATGAAGCATATCAATTGATCGAGGACCGAGTTCTCTTAAAACTCGATTGGTTCAAAGATAACCGAACCAAAACTTTCAAGAAAACCGTTGCTTTCGTTGAAAGTGACGAAAATTCCAACTCATGGAGAAGATGGACACTCTCACATCTAATTTCGACTCGCAATTCAAAACCACCAAAGACGAAATGAAAGAGATGTGAGGTGAATGTACTCTTTGCAGAGGACCACACCCATCCATGGCGTGTGATGATACACCAATAAGAGAACCGCCAAAAGAAGCAAACTACGCCCAAGGAGGATACCGAGGAAGTGGTTATCGAGGTAACTACTACGGTAGAAATCCCGGCATATGGCGTGAGTATCCCAAAAACGAAAATCATAGCTCACAACCCCGTGAGAACGATAATTCTGGTCCATCAAACGAAAAGAAACCCGAAGATTCGACCCTAGAGAAAACGTTGTTAGCTTTCATAGAATCTCAAAAATCGACAAACACGTTCATTAAGAACCAATTCTTCGATCTCAAAGCCAACGTTGAAAGAGGACAAAGACACCAAACCGCAACCATTAATGATCTCGAAACCAAACTCGGTCGAATCACCGATCAATTAGCCAATAGACCAAGTGGTTCGCTACCAAGCAACACTCAAACGAACCCAAAACCATCTACGAATAAACCATACCGCCCACCACCCGCCCGTAATAAACATGTGAATGTCGTATTCACTAGAAGTGGGTTGAGTTATGATCCACCAAAAAACCCGAACACCAAAGCTCCCACTTTCGCCGATGAAAGTGAAGACGAGGCCGATGAGCCCGAGAAGGAAGAAACTGATCCTCCTTCCAACCCCAAACCAAAACAAACCACACCCATTTCAATACCAACACCGAAGGCGTATACACCAAAAATTATGTATCCTCAACGCCTACGAAAAGAAAAGATGGAGGCTCGTAATGCCAAGATCCTTAATATGATCAAGGAAGTTAAGATCAACGTTCCACTTGTTGACATCTTAACCGGCATGCCCAACTATGGGAAATTTCTCAAAGATCTTGTGAGCAACCATAGTAAGACGGAGCAAATCTCTGCTGCATTTATAAATGAAGAATGTTATGCAGCCTTGCAAAGCAAACTTCCACCAAAGCTCGGAGATCTGGGAAGCTTTCTCATACCATGCACCCTAAACAACAATATCGAATGTCACGCCTTGCCCGATCTAGGCGCAAGTATCAATCTTATGCCATAGTCATTATACAAGAATCTTTCAAACAATACTTTGAAACCTACGAGTATGAGTATACGTTTGGCTAACCACACCTACCAATATCCCATTGGGATATCTGAGAACATGCTTGGTCAAGTTGGGAAATTCATATTTCCCGCCAACTTAGTAATTCTTGAGATGGAGTAAGACCATCAAGTCCCTCTCATTTTAGGACGACCATTCTTGCACACCCCCATTCCAATGATGATCAAGTCACATTCTTAGTCGATAAAGTTATGCAACACTCCCATACCAATGATGACACATGCTTCCGCGTGGATGTTATCGATGAAGTAACAGAAGAAGAGTTGGATGCATCGCTTAATGACAACGCACCATTCCAAACAACTTCGGAAAAGATTAGCGATATCGATCGTGATCGTGAATTCGAAGAATTCATGGCCCTTGATTCCGAAGTAACTCTCGAAAAAGAGGAAAACAAGCCATTTGAAGTTTTGCCTTCGAAATCGAACTTTATAATTCAAAAATCTATTCATGATCCACCGACGGATCTTGAGTTGAAACCTCTCCCCGAACATCTCGAGTAAGCTTATCTAGAGAAGGACTCACTCCTTCCGGTGATTATCTCAGCCAAGCTCGAGGAAGATCAAAAGAAACGTCTCGTTTCTATGCTAAAAAACAACAAAGAAGCATTTGCTTGGAAAACATCCGAAATACTGGGTATTAGCCCAAATTTTTGCAAACACAAAATCAATCTCGAAGATGATGCCAAACCCGTTATTGAGAGGCAACGTCGACTTAACACAAACATGAAGGAGATAGTAAAATCCGAAATCATCAAACTCCTTGAGGCATGAAACATCTATGCCATAGAGGATAGTCCTTGGGTTAGTCCTATTCATTGCGTTCTTAAAAAAAGGAGGAATGACTGTTGTGACCATCGAAAATAACAAACTTGTTCCTACAAGAATCGTTACCGGTTGGCGTGTGTGTTTTGATTACCGCAAATTGAATGATGCCACACGAAAAGATCATTTTCTCTACCATTCATTGACCAAATGTTGGAAAGACTAGCGGGGAACAAATTCTTTTGTTTTCTCGATGGCTTTTCCGGATATTTTCAAATACCTATCGAACCATCTGATCAAGACAAGACCACTTTTACGTGTCCTTTTGGAATGTTCGCTTATAAGCGTATGCCTTTTGGTCTTTGCAATGCACTTGCGACTTTTCAAAGGTGTATGATCGCAATCTTTCAAGACATGTTCAAAGTATCCATGGAGTTTTCATGGATGATTTCTCAGTCTTCATAAACTCATTCGAGTCTTGCCTTTTTAATCTAGAGTGCATGCTCATCCGATGCAAACAAGCTCATCTCGTTCTCAATTGGGAGAAATGTCACTTCATGGTGACTGAAGGAATTGTGCTTGGACACAAAGTCTCCGAAGCCGGATTGGAACTAGACAAAGCCAATATCGAAGTGATATCCAAGTTACCACCACCCAATAACGTTAAAGCCGTTAGAAGTTTTCTAGGTCATGCGGGATTCTACCACCGATTCATAAAAGATTTTTCCAAAATCGCTAGACCGATGACCAAACTCCTTGAAAAAGACATAGTAATTGATTTCAATGAAGAATGCATAAAGGCATTTGACAAGCTTAAAGACAAGTTAAAGAATGCACCGATCATGGTTTCACCGGATTGGTCGTGATCGTTTGAACTTATGTGTGATGCAAGCGATTTCGCTGTAGGAGCCGTATTAGGACAACGTGAAGGAAAACATTTCCGTCCTATACACTTTGCGAGTAAAACTCTAAATAGCACGCAGCTCAACTACACAATCACCGAGAAAGAACTACTTTCCGCATTCTTTGCTTTCGACAAATTCCGATCCTATCTCGTGTTGTCGAAAACGATTGTATTCACCGATCATTCCGCGTTGAAATATCTATTCTTTAAACAAGATGCTAAGCCGCGTCTTATTAGATGGATTTTACTACTCCAAGAATTTGACATCAAAATCTAAAACAAGAAAGGAGCTGAAAACGACACAGCCGATCATTTGTCACGACTTGAAAATCCAAACATAGAACATTTAAGGGATGAAGATATCGACGATTATTTTCCCAATGAAACTCTTATGAAAATCTCTACGGATGAATCTACGTGGTTTGCAGATTTTGAAAATTACCTCGTTGGAAGAATTCTAAGAAAGGTTTAACCTATCACCAATGATGTAAATTCTTTTCCGACCTAAAACACTATTTCTGGGAAGATCCCTATCTTTTTAAAGTATGCCCCGATGGCATGATTAGGAGATGTGTTTACGGCACAGAAACAAGGAAGATCCTTGATGAATGTCATCATGGCCCTACTGGGGGACATTATGGTCCTTCCACCACCGCGAAAAAAGTCTTCGATGCTAGTTTTTATTGGCCAACAATTTTTAAAGAGGCCTACACTCTAATCAAAAATTGTGATCTTTCCAACGTACTGGTAGCCTCTCACGAAGAGACAAAATGCCTCAAAACAACATCCAAGTTTGCGAAATATTTGATGTATGGGGAATTGATTTCATGGGACCCTTTCCCAAATCTCACAAGTTCGAATATATCTTAGTCGCTATTGATTACGTGTCCAAATGGACCGAAGCTGAAGCTTTACCCACGAACGATTCACGAGCCGTAATCAACTTTCTGAAAAAACTTTTCTCTCGCTATGGAATGCCGAAAGCTTTAATTAGTGATCGAGGTTCCCATTTTTGTAATAAACAAATGGATAAAATCTTAAAGCGTTATGGAGTCACCCATCGCTTTGCAACCGCGTATCCTCCACAAACGAGTGGACAAGTTGAAAATACCAATAGAGCCTTAAAACGAATACTAAAAAAATGGTTAAGGACAATCCTTCTATTTGGTCAAGGAAACTTGACGACGCTCTATGGGCTTTTCGAACAGCTTATAAGACAGCAATTAGCACAACACCTTATCGTTTATTGTACGGTAAAACGTGCCATTTGCCCTTCGAAATCGAGTACCGTGCTTATTGGGCATTGAGAAGCTATAATCTCGATCTCAAAATCACTAGAGAAAACCGATTCTTGCAACTGCATGAACTTGATGAATTAAGACTCCAAGCTTATGAGAATTCGAAATTGTACAAAGCACCTACCAAAGCTTATCACGACAAGAAACTTCGAATTCGAAAAGAATTCAAGAAAGGAGATAAAGTTCTCTTGTCTAATATGCGCTATAAATTCAAAGCCCCCAAGCTTAAACAAAAGTGGTACGGTCCTTTTATAGTAAAACATGGATACCCGTCCGGTTATGTTGAATTATATGACAAAGATGGAGGAAGCTTCATTGTTAATGGACACCGTGTTAAACTATACCATGAGGAGTGGAGTGAACATTTTCTGCTCAATGAAAATAAAGAAAAATAAAAAGAAGTACGAGTCAGGCTGATGACTCAATAATAAAATAAGCGCTTCTCGGGTGGCAACCCGTGTGTTTTAAATTTTTAAGTGTGATTTTCCTTTTTAAAATAAATTCATGCTTACACCCACATTTTTAACCAATGTTTTGCTTAAGTGTGAGGGGGTGTAGCATGTGTCGCTTTTATAAAAACCTATAAAAACAAAAAATAGAGTGTTTTTTCGTATTTTTGTGTGTTTTATCTTCTTTGTAGGTACCGCAAGTTGAAGGCGAAGACAAGACTCTTGTATGATGCATGATATGCCCGTGATTCTGGTTTTTCTCTCATTCCCTTGCTTTTGTTCAGTTTTATCACATTTAGGACAATGCTAAACTTAAGTGTGAGGGGGTTGTAGGGAAATCGAGAAAAAGATGTTTAATTGCCATATTTTTGGGCTATTTTAAAAACTTTTGTTATGTTTTGCCCTCGTAAATAAAAAGTTTCAAGCAATGTATATAAATAATTAAGAAGTTATCCAATCGGTAATTTTTGAAAATTTGAGATGTATTTTTTTGTGAAATTACCCAAGTCAAAGTCTCATATAAAGAATAAAAATAGGAGAAAGTTGCAAGTTCCATGTTTGTCAATACAATATGAACTTTGTAAGTATGTTGATCCATGGCTAGGAGTTTTAGGCAAGAAAAAAAATATAAAAAAAAGAGAAAAAGAAAGAAAAAAAGTCAAAAAGACAAATAAATAGCCAATGAGCTATAATGTTAAGTTGAAGGAAGAAGAAGAAATAAAAGGTATCGATTAGCCAATGTGGTAAGTCATGATACATGTTGCTTCAATTCATATGTTATTAGTGTAGTATAGTTATAAATAAAAGACTTTCTAGATTTTTATGGGTATTGACTTCATATCTCAATTTTGCAACCTTAAAAACTGTTAGGTCAATTCAGTACCTAATGACCTTCCTGAAGGATTTGAATAACAATCAGCCTAAGTGAATTATTAACCTTGAACATAACAAGGTCACTGAGTGAACAATCACTCAGTGAGTTGCCTTCGAGTTCCTAGACTGAGTCTAAAAGGAAGACTCAAGCATTTAGAGAGGCGAAGCTCAACGAATGTCTTCTATGACGAAGAAGAAGGTGATGGGTTCAGTGAGTTGTGGCAATAGACTCACTGAACCCCATACGATCTCCCTGAAGAAAATAAGCATTCTCCAAGACTGAAGAAAAGGCGGGATAAGTTGAATTGTGACAAGATGAAGTACATCACACAATTAGCGTGACTTACTGATGAGACTGTATTTATGCATAGTCTCATCGTCCAAATCGGGCTTAAAACGCTTAAAATATCATCAAAATACCCCAATATATGCCTGTGTTTGTTCATTGTGTATTTTAGGTACGGATATCGTGAATTCACCAAAAGATCAAAGGAATCAAGCAAAAACGAACACGGGAAACGAAGCCGCACAAAGAACCGGACCCGAATCATGATTTTCCTATCAAGTCCTTGAAGAATTGAAGATTGGCAAGATTGGTCCCTCAACTATTGAAGACTTGTCACAAATGACCCTCCACTATTCATTTGTACAAGTTACATCCTTAAGGTTTGAAGACTATTCATGATAAGCCCTTGAAGATAACTTAAATTGCAAGAATGGTCCTTATGCAAAGTTTAGAAACACTATGTGCTAAATTTGACAAGTGGTACAAAGTTTATACAAAGGAAAATGAGATTTTTGCTTATTATTACAAAATGAAGATGTGAAGAAAGCTGGGGGGCAGTTTTTGCCCAGACACAAAACCTTTCCCCACCACTCCTGAACCGCCACATCACCCCACTCAACTCCTCTTAGCCAATCACAACTCACCCCACACCCACGTCAGGTTTCCACTTACTTTTTTTTATTAAACTTTGTTTAAATTCAAAAAATGGGGGAAACAGGTTTTTAAAACGAGTTTACTCCTAATCCTAATCTAAACACTCTCCCTAACCCAGTTAATCCCATAAACCCTAATCCCACTCTCACTCAAATCAAAGGGGTTTAGGGAATTAAGCTCCAGATTGCAAATTAATCACCTACTCACCTAAACCCACCAACAATCAAGTTCACCCGTGACCCCCAAGTGGCCCCCCAAGGTCCCCTGCTTCAGTATTTTTGGCAAAGAGAGAATATTTCAGCAATCAAACGGCTCCAACACATTTCCTTGCTCCCAAAGGACCAAATATACGACCAAGATCATTCAAACACAGCTGGCTATCAAGGACAATCACATGTGAGCAGATTTGACTCAAGACCAATTTTAAATTCAAGGGCATATTAGGTCTTTCATGTATTAGGGCTTTGAAATTCTAGAATTTTCCTTTTAGTTGTATAAATAGGGTCGTTTGTGACACCTATAGCTTTGTTCCAGTTTTTTTTATGTAAAATTTTTAAGTTACTAATGTTAATGAAAGCTTGAGATTTTTGGCATAAATACTGTGTTCCATTTATCTGCTTTTCTAGTGTAAGGTTTATTTGAATTTCAAAATAGTTTAAGGGTTTCAAAAGAGTTTAAGTTTTCAGAAAATTCAAGTTGTTCAAAGATTTGGTAAGAAAACGTTTTTTTTTTATTTAAGCTGAAATCCCAATCACTTTGAAGTGAAAGTGGATTGGTGTTGGGATTTCAGAAATTTCAGTTGGATTCAAAGTTTGGATTTCAAGTTGGTTTTTCAATGATTTTCCACAAGAAAATCTTATTTTTTTTACTCACTCATTAATTCTTACTGTAGATTAAGCCCATCACAAGCTTGACAAGCTTGTGATAAGCTTAATTTGCTTGTAGTTTTCCTTGTTTGGTGGTGTTTGTGCAGGTATCAACAAGAGGCATAAGCCCATCCATTGTTCTCAATTTTCCTTCATTTTTTTATCTGAAAAGTCATATTGCACCCTGGTTCTGTTGTTGAACCTCAGCAGGGTTCTTGCACCTGTCCATAAGCTCCTTAAAAGCTCAGAAAACCAACCTTTGGAAGGCATTCAGCTTGTAAGTGGCTTTGAACCCCATTGGCATGTTTTTTTGAGATTTTTATGTGAAATATGTGATTTGTGAGAAAGTTCTTGTTTTATGTGTTGTATGTTGCTTATTCATGTTTATTCAAGTTCTTATGCATGTTATCATTGATTTGGATTAGTTTAGTTTAGGTTTGTATGCCTTTGCTTAGTTAAAACTCATAATCAGTCAGTTAAGGGGGTGTTTGGATCTGCTTTTAGGGGTGAGTGTTTGACAAATATTTAGACTAAAAGTAAATTGCTTAGACTCCATTAGTTTAATTGTTGTTTTGAGTAGCATTTGTTTCAGTCTAGTGGTTAGAATTAGGAAATTGCATGCTCTAAAATTGGTTTTAACTAGCAAAACTGTAAGCCATTTTTCTGCCTAATTTGTGGGAAATTGTGCTATCAAATCTTGTTGCTTGTTAGAAAATAGGTTTAGATAGGCATATGCTTAGCTTATATATGATTTGATAAACTGGTGTGCAAGGTTTAAGCTCCCAAAAATCACATTTGTGCATAAAAATTCAGTTCTCTGTTCACAGTCCCCTTAGGAGCTTTATAGTAACTTGATTTGCTACTTTGTGTGTTATTTTTGCTTTGGACTTGCTCTTTTTCTTGATTAATCTGACTCCCCACACTTCCATGAGTGTGGGGGTGCCTTTGTTTCCAAGAGACTCCAAGATTTGAGCTTGAAATCAAGCTAAATACCACCAGACCCGTTTTTTAATACAAGCAGTGGGAACTCCTTTCCCACTGCTAGCTTTAGGGTTTCCCCTGCTTGGCTAAAAGACAGAAACAAAGAAAAAGGTCACTATCAGTTTCATACTTTTTTGTCTTTAGTGGTTAATTTTAGGGATTAGGGTTTCAAACTAGTGTCATTATTTTTCTTATTTAAATTGTGATTTTTCAGTTTCATTTATTTTTGTGCTACTGTTCATTTACTATTTTCTACATTAAATAGCTAATTTAATTTACTTTTTATTATTCTGTTTTTGTCTTTTAGTGACAAAAATAAATATTTTTCACTTTTAAAATTTTTCCTAGACTTAGAATAATATTTTAAGATTCTTGGTTTTAAAATTAGTCACTGTTCACTTTTTTAATTATTTTTTATAATTAAATTAAGTTAATTAGGGTTTAATTATTAAACTGTTTTGTCTTTTAGTGAAAAATTATACATTTTTCAAACTTTTTCAATTTTCTACTGTTCATTAGGGTAATTTAAGATTTTTAAAATTGTCAAATTAATTTTGGCATTATTTTATTATTTTTTAGGATTATTTTAATTTAAAAATTGTTTTTAGTCATTTAAAAATAGAAAAATAGTTTTTAAAATTTAAGAAAAATACTTTTTTGTCATTAAATAATATAAGTTAGTTATTAGTTCAATAAATTAATATTTTGGGCATTTTGTTAATTATATTTAATTTTTGGGCTTTAATTAGCATTAAAAATTGAATATTTAATTAATAAAAGGTTTTAAAATATATTTATTGGATTTTTATTCTTATTTATATCATTTAAGACTTAGTTTAATATTTTAATTAATTTTTAGGTTTTATTTTTAATTTCGTCACGTTTTACGTATTTACGTTCGCGTTTTACGTCAACGTCGTAGTTAAATCGTAGTCGTAGCTCGTCTTTAATTTTTCTCCCTTTAAACCAAAAACGTCACTAATCCAAACATTGTTATTTTATATATTGGCACATTAATTCACACACCTCCTTCGAGAACGAACTTGGAATTTATTCGATTTGTCAGTTTTTCATTAAATCGTCAAGTTTAATACTTACCGCATTTATACGTTGTTTTCCTAAACGCGTATTTTTACTCAATATCATTTGGCGCCGCTGCCGGGGAGGTGTTTGTGTGCCATTATTATTAGTATCGTGTTTGTGTGAGTAGTGCGTTTTTGCTTTTCATTTTTGGAAAGCGTGAATATCGTACATACTCATTTTTGTTATTTTTCTCTATTATATTATAGTATCCAAATAAATCGTGTTTAGTTTTCCTAAACCAAACACACAACAATCTTTACTATATTGTAGATATATTGGTTTTCGTTTTTATTGTGAATATATTATTACTATATTGTATCTACGTAAGAACAAATAAATATACAAGTACTCCAAAAGCGTGAAAACGCAACCTTGATTCGGGATTTCATCACTCGATCATTGTATTCGAATCCAAAGCAAAAGTTAAAGGCAAAATAGATAAACACTTTCGTGAGGCTTAATTTCAATTAACACAAACTATAAGGTGGGTATAAGGCGGTTGTATTTCACGACCTAAAGGAAAAGGGCTCTTAAGTGCTTAGCGCCGCCTCGTTTCCTCCGCTTGCTTGTGCGTGTTTTGAGAAAGAGAGCTAATCGAGGGTTTGCCGCCCAAGTATTATCTACGTATATTATATTTGCTTGTTTTCAAGATTAAACCCTCTTGAACGTTTTGGTGTTCCACCAACGTTCTAAAGTCATCGAGAACGTTCACTCCACGTGATCGTTTTCATTCTTTGAGGCTCCTTTAATCGAGAAAGTCGATTCGAGGAGAGATTTGTAGATTTGTGTCTACGTAATACATTCAAAAACCCAAAAAAATTAAAAAAACCAATCAAAAACAAAAAAAATTGAAAAAATCGAAAAACCACAAAAAGAATCTTCTTTGCTACCACCCATTCTACGCTTAGTGCATGCGCACTCGATCGAAGGACTATTCCAATTCTAGCGAAGCTTCGAATCGACGCAATCATAATCGAAGGAATCGACGACGTAGACGAGAATTAGAAACCGACGTTCCTAATATCGTTGTTGAAGAAACCATAGAGGAGATGGCCGACAATCGTTCTATGATGGAATTGCTCCAAGCGCCCACCGAGGGTTATGGAGACGCGATCGTAATTGCCGCTATCGAGGCGGAGAATTTTGAGATCAAGAGCGGAATGCTTTCGTTGATCCAAGCTACGAAGTTTCGAGGTCGTGAAGCCGATAATCCTCACGACCATATTCGGAATTTTGATCGTCTTTTAGCCACGAGCAAGTTTAAGAACGTCGACACCGATGTCGTCAAGCTTATGCTTTTTCCGTACTCGCTCGATGGTGCCGCCAAGGATTGGTACGAGAAAGAGCCACCTAATTCTATAACTACGTGGAAGGATCTCGTTTCCAAGTTCGTTAATTATTTTTTCCCACCATCTAAGACAACGTTTTTCAAGAATGAGATTACGAAATTTGAGCAAAAATCGAATGAATCTTTTAGAGACGCGTGGGATCGCTTTAAGGAATTGCTTAGGCAATGTTCTCACCATGGTTTTTCCGAGTTGCACCAAATCGATACGTTTTACAACGGTCTTAATTTTCACGAACAAGTCTCGTCGAATTCCGCCGTCGGAGGAAACTTTTTGTGTAAGACTCCGAGAGAAGCTTTGATAATTATCGAGAACCGATCCAAGGTTTACCAACTCCGCAATGCACCGAGTGTTGCCAATTTCGCCAATGTTAGTAGTTCTAATCGCGACATTGAGAGAGTTGATGCAAAAGTCGACAAGTTAACGAACGTGTTCACGTCTTATCTCATTGAGATGCAAAAGAAAGACGCTCCCGCTACGGTGAAAGCGGTTGAGGTTTCATGTACGTTTTGTGGTGGACCTCATAATTATTACGAGTGTGCGGCTACGGATGGCCAAACGTCGAATGTGAGTGCGTTAAATGGAAAAAACAATTTTCAAAGTCAAAATAACGCGGGTCCATCACAACAAGGCAATTATAACCAAGGCAACAATTTTCAAAATCGAAACAATTTTCATGGAAACAATCAACAAGGAAATTTTTCGAATCAAAATCAAGGAGGTTATAATCAAGGTCGTAATATAACTTGGCAAAATCGAGATAACAATCAAGGAAACAATTTTTCAAGTGGGAATCAAAACAATTTTCAAAGAAATAATCAAAACCAAGGGAACTTTAACTCAAATCAAAATAGTTCGTCAAACGATTTTCAAAATTACATGAAAACGAATGAGGCTAATATGAGACGATTAGAGGGAGAAATTGGTACTTTGAAGAACGACTTTACAAATACATTGAAATTGCAAAACACGAAGATTGAGCAAGGGCAAATTGATATTAAAAAGATGTTTTTGGCCATAATGAACAAAGCCTCGGGTTCGTCATCGAGTTCGTTACCTAGTGACACCGTTGCTAATCCGAAAGAACAATGCAAAGCCGCCTCGTCTCGTGAGAAAGGTCGTGTGATTACCCCTAACCTTGAAGGATTCCGTGTTGTTTATCCCTCTCAACCCTCGACTTCTAAGACGTCTTCTTGTTCTAAAGTCGATGGGGTGAATGTGGCGACCAAGGAAAAAAGTGCACACCCTCGTGTACCTCAAATTCCATCCACGGTTCAAAAAGAGAGCTTTGTCGACCTTACCAAAGTAACCCTTGAAGAAACTTGTGCTTCAATCCTTCTTAAAAACCCAAAAGGCGTATGCCGAGAAAGGAAAAGGATCCGGGCCAATTTCTACTACCTTGTGATTTTTCCGAGATTGAGGGATGTTTAGCCCTTGCCGATTTAGGTGCTAGCATCAATCTCATGCCTCATTCTCTTTGGAAATTGATGAGATTGCCTTCACTTACCCCCACGAACATGACAATCGAGCTTGCAAATTGTACACCATTAATACCAATTGGAATAGCCGAGGATGTCTATGTTAGGATTGGAAAGTTTGTTTTTCCCGCGGATTTCATTATATCCGATTACGAGTGTGACCCTAAATTTCCTATTATTTTAGGCCGACCATTCTTATCTACGGCTAGAACCGTAATCGATGTTCACGAGGGGAGACTTACTATGAGATATGGGGATGAGAAAATAGACTTTTTCGCTAGAAAATCCTAAGGATTTAATGAGAATGAAAAAACCGAGGTTTCAAAACCTAATGATTCAAATTCTAATGATTTCAAAATGTTTACTTTAGTGGAAAGAATGAAGCTTGATGCATGTTTTGAAAGAATTAAGAAAAACGGTTTTAAAGATGATGATTTTAATGATAAAGAGTACGTGTACCTAATTCAAAAGGGTATGTGTAAATACATGGATGAAAACTCACTTTGGGATGTTTTTAGCGAAACAAGTGAACCACCAATTCCGAAGGGTGACGTTAATGCCATCACAACAATGACCAAAATGGATTCGTCTTCACCACCTTCGAAGGACCACGTCTTTGAGGCTTCAACTTCTAACTCCATCGAAGTGCCTCCTTTGCCTAGCCCAACACCCGTTGACGCTAAAGGGTTTATCGACATCGATCCTCTCGTCCTAGGAAAGTCACCTAAGCATAGTCATTTGACTTGTAAGTCCATGGTTGTGAGTGCTCACATCGACTCTTTCTTTGACGATGACGATGGCGATTTTGCCGAGCTTGATCACGTACTTCGAAATCCACATGCTATTTTTGATTCTCCTAAGAAGAAACATGTGAAGTACGATGATTATGAGTTTGATCCCGCGATTGAGGAAATCATTGAACGAGAGCTAGCTCTTATGCCTTCACTTCCACATACAAGTGAGGTCGATCTTTCCAAAATCGAGGATGAACTTAATGAGTTGGAACGTCTTATTTTCGATGACGAACCAACTCATGTGACCACCAAAAACCCCATTCTCGAGGAGTTACCTAATCAACACTCCTCATTTGAGAATGACGTTTACCACATTCGCGAGGATCTAACTTATCAACGATCCCCACGAAAGAATGATGGTTCCGTGCTTGATCGTGCTCTTTTCGAGAGAGTTTCTAAGATACTCAAGGAGGGGAATGACAAACCTTGGTTTGACAAGCCTATCTTTGATGAAGAAATCGATGAGATCGACGTTCATGAGGATGACGAGTATGTAGACCCCGAGGGGGCGGTGTTCTTTATTGATAAACATTTTGAGAACTTATATAATCCGCCACCCCCTCCCACCAAAGACTTAAATGTGAGAATTATTAGCGCGACTAATTTTCAATTTGACACGCCAAATATTTTCGACATTATCAAATCGGGTTTTCATAAAGAGTTTTTGAACGATGAAAAAGGAAAAGATTTTAAAAATGTTTTAAATGATTTTTCTACATGTTTAACTCCGTCATCACATCGTGTTATGAGTGCTACCACCTCGTCTACTCCTTTTGACGATGGTGTGTATGGTCTTAGTGTGGGGGAAGCCCCAAATGTTCCTTCACACTTTACCACCGAGGACGAGATTTATGATCCCGGAATTGCTTGTAAAGGGAAATCTCGGTCTTCCACCGATGCAATAAATGGAAAATCTTTTCGTTTGCTTGGTGTGAGTCTACCTCGAGTAGCTCATAAGTTTGCCTTACCCATTGCCCCACCTTTCTACTTCTTATCTATTTTCTTCTACCCCATCGGGGTTTGTGTTGGAGTGGCGTTGTTTCGTCTTTCATCCGAAAACGAAGACGCTATCTTTGACCCCGGTATACGTTTATCGGGTTTTTAAAGTACTCCATGTACTTTTGGGCATTGTTTATCATGTAAGCCCCACTAAAAATGACCATACCAAGATTATCCCTAAATGATTACATTTATGGGGATTCGAGTCGAGCTTTTGACTCGGTTATCAAAAACAAGGTGCCTCGTGGGGGATTCTCATGCTTATCCTTGTAAATATTATCGCTTTCTTAGTTAATGTAATGAGGGGACTTGTGCTCTTCCTACCTTTGTTCCGTGGTTGTTTGTGATTGTGATTTATTAGGTTCATCGTCATCATTGAAGCCTCTCGTGTTCGTTTTACGTAGCACTCGAGCTTCGATCGTTGCCTTTGGAGATTCCGATATCCGATGATATCCTTTTATGTTCTAACGTTTATCTTATTAGCATAATTTATAAACGGCTATAGGTTATTCGTTTTACCCTTTCCACGCTCGAGATTAAGCATTCGACTTCGTCTCTAGTATGGGGGTGTTTACACCCCTAGACTCGAAACATTGAGGACAATGTTTAGTTTTAGTATGGGGGGGGGGGTGAGTAGATACTTCACCTTGCTTACGTCAACACGCAATCTAATATTCATCTTTTTTGCTATCGTTTTGTTGCAAATAAGGCTAAAAATGGCCAAATTTTAAAATTTTTTCTTGTTTTTCATAAGTGTTTAAGACACGAATGTAGGTTTTCCGATGGTGAGAACGAGATTAATTTTTGACTCAACCGTGCGTGTTGAGCACTTAGCTCGATTCCTTAGCTTTTTAGGCTAAGTCTCTTAAATGAGGACGAGAAATGATAGAGTTATTTATAAGTCTCGTAATCGTCACGATCTTATGTGTAGTAATTATTAGCTTATTCTCCCAACGCTTTTGCATATATAATTGTTAATAAATATTGATTTGGCGGTTTAGTCACTATTGTTGGGTTTCTAATTTGTTTTGGTAGCTTCCATGTAATTAAATTGGGAAAACATTAAGGTATCGCCAGCGTCACGGTTTTGAAGTATTGGCACCCGAATAATCGAAAGCTTCACCTAATAATAAGATTTCAAGTGCTCACCTAAATTAAGCAAAAATTTGAAGCTCACAAGGCCGAAAAATCTATGCCCAAATTGAAAGTGAATCAAGCCTTAATCTTCGAAGCTTTAAAGATCCAAAATTCGCCTTAGCGTGAGGATATACGTCTTTGGCTAATAAAACCACCGATGAGGCGGATAATAAAAGGCAAGGCAAGACCGAAGTCATAATAAAAGCTTCATGGCGAAGTTGAATAAAAGATGGAGGTAAACCAAAGATAATAAGGCCCTTCCGTTAGGGGGCGTATAAAAGTCTTGGTAATAAGTCTCATGTTCAAAACCGTTATAAAATCGTGTTTATCGATCCTTCTTGTTGACTTAATTTTTTGACATCGTTGTCTATTGGGATGAATTATTGATTTGATGATTTTGGGTACACCGTTAAAACTCTATTTTTAGACTTAATCTCTATTCACGCATAAGTCAATGATGTATCCTCGTGATCATTAAGACAAAATAAAATATAAGAGATACCAAGTAGGAATAAGGGAGTTTAGGTTCGTAATTAACACTCATGAGATGTGCTCGTGTTGCTAACTTATAATAACAATGATCTCGTTACACGCTTAGCATGGAATTGGGTGAAAATCAAGGACGACAAAATTATTTCTAACGAAGCATTCACGTGTTCTTGTTCTATGATCCCAAAAGTCACATTCTCGTGATGAAAACAATACATTATGTCTAAAACGCATGTAGTAGTTTATTTAAATTTATGTCTTCAATAAAAGTCATCATAAAATGAATTTTAGAAGTGCTATGATACTTAATTCTAGCATTGCGTGGGGACACGGCAATGGTTTAGTATGGGGGAGTGATGAGACTGTATTTATGCATAGTCTCATCGTCCAAATTGGGCTTAAAACGCTTAAAATATCATCAAAATACCCCAATATATGCCTGTGTTTGTTCATTGTGTATTTTAGGTACGGATATCGTGAATTCACCAAAAGATCAAAGGAATCAAGCAAAAACGAACACGGGAAACGAAGCCGCACAAAGAACCGGACCCGAATCATGATTTTCCTATCAAGTCCTTGAAGAATTGAAGATTGGCAAGATTGGTCCCTCAACTATTGAAGACTTGTCACAAATGACCCTCCACTATTCATTTGTACAAGTTACATCCTTAAAGTTTGAAGACTATTCATGATAAGCCCTTGAAGATAACTTAAATTGCAAGAATGGTCCTTATGCAAAGTTTAGAAACACTATGTGCCAAATTTGACAAGTGGTACAAAGTTTATACAAAGGAAAATGAGATTTTTGCTTATTATTACAAAATGAAGATGTGAAGAAAGCTGGGGGCTGTTTTTGCCCAGACACAAAACCTTTCCCCACCACTCCTGAACCGCCACATCACCCCACTCAACTCCTCTTAGCCAATCACAACTCACCCCACACCCACGTCAGGTTTCCACTTACTTTTTTTATTAAACTTTGTTTAAATTCAAAAAATGGGGGAAACAGGTTTTTAAAACGAGTTTACTCCCTAACCCAGTTAATCCCATAAACCCTAATCCCACTCTCACTCAAATCAAAGGGGTTTAGGGAATTAAGCTCCAGATTGCAAATTAATCACCTACTCACCTAAACCCACCAACAATCAAGTTCACCCGTGACCCCCAAGTGGCCCCCCCAAGGTCCCCTGCTTCACTATTTTTGGCAAAGAGAGAATATTTCAGCAATCAAACGGCTCCAACACATTTCCTTGCTCCCAAAGGACCAAATATACGACCAAGATCATTCAAACACAACTGGCTATCAAGGACAATCACATGTGAGCAGATTTGACTCAAGACCAATTTTAAATTCAAGGGCATATTAGGTCTTTCATGTATTAGGGCTTTGAAATTCTAGAATTTTCCTTTTAGTTGTATAAATAGGGTCGTTTGTGACACCTATAGCTTTGTTCCAGTTTTTTTTATGTAAAATTTTTAAGTTACTAATGTTAATGAAAGCTTGAGATTTTTGGTATAAATACTGTGTTCCATTTATCTGCTTTTCTAGTGTAAGGTTTATTTGAATTTCAAAATAGTTTAAGGGTTTCAAAAGAGTTTAAGTTTTCAGAAAATTCAAGTTGTTCAAAGATTTGGTAAAAAACGTTTTTTATTTATTTAAGCTGAAATCCCAATCACTTTGAAGTGAAAGTGGATTGGTGTTGGGATTTCAGAAATTTCAGTTGGATTCAAAGTTTGGATTTCAAGTTGGTTTTTCAAAGATTTTCCACAAGAAAATCTTATTTTTTTTACTCACTCATTAATTCTTACTGTAGATTAATCCCATCACAAGCTTGACAAGCTTGTGATAAGCTTAATTTGCTTGTAGTTTTCCTTGTTTGGTGGTGTTTGTGCAGGTATCAACAAGAGGCATAAGCCCATCCATTGTTCTCAATTTTCCTTCATTTTTTTTATCTGAAAAGTCATATTGCACCCTGGTTATGTTGTTGAACCTCAGCAGGGTTCTTGCACCTCTCCATAAGCTCCTTAAAAGCTCAGAAAACCAACCTTTGGAAGGCATTCAGCTTGTAAGTGGCTTTGAACCCCATTGGCATGTTTTTTTGAGATTTTTATGTGAAATATGTAATTTGTGAGAAAGTTCTTGTTTTATGTGTTGTATGTTGCTTATTCATGTTTATTCAAGTTCTTATGCATGTTACCATTTATTTGGATTAGTTTAGTTTAGGTTTGTATGCCTTTGCTTAGTTAAAACTCATAATCAGTCAGTTAAGGGGGTGTTTGGATCTGCTTTTAGGGGTGAGTGTTTGACAAATATTTAGCCTAAAAGTAAATTGCTTAGACTCCATTAGTTTAATTGTTGTTTTGAGTAGCATTTGTTTCAGTCTAGTGGTTAGAATTAGGAAATTGCATGCTCTAAAATTGGTTTTAACTAGCAAAACTGTAAGCCATTTTTCTGCCTAATTTGTGTGAAATTGTGCTATCAAATCTTGTTGCTTGTTAGAAAATAGGTTTAGATGGGCTTATGCTTGGCTTATATATGATTTGATAAACTGGTGTGCAAGGTTTAAGCTCCCAAAAATCACATTTGTGCATAAAAATTCAGTTCACTGTTCACAGTCCCCTTAGGAGCTTTACAGTAACTTGATTTGCTACTTTGTGTGTTATTTTTGCTTTGGACTTGCTCTTTTTCTTGATTAATCTGACTCCCCACACTTCCATGAGTATGGGGGTGCCTTTGTTTCCAAGAGACTCCAAGATTTGAGCTTAAAATCAAGCTAAATACCACCAGACCCGTTTTTTAATACAAGCAGTGGGAACTCCTTTCCCACTGCTAGCTTTAGGGTTTCCCCTGCTTGGCTAAAAGACAGAAACAAAGAAAAAGGTCACTATCAGTTTCATACTTTTTTGTCTTTAGTGGTTAATTTTAGGGATTAGGGTTTCAAACTAGTGTCATTATTTTTCTTATTTAAATTGTGATTTTTCAGTTTCATTTATTTTTGTGCTACTGTTCATTTACTATTTTCTACATTAAATAGCTAATTTAATTTACTTTTTATTATTCTGTTTTTGTCTTTTAGTGACAAAAATAAATATTTTTCACTTTTAAAATTTTTCCTAGACTTAGAATAATATTTTAAGATTCTTGGTCTTAAAATTAGTCACTGTTCACTTTTTTAATTATTTTTTATAATTAAATTAAGTTAATTAGGGTTTAATTATTAAACTATTTTGTCTTTTAGTGAAAAATTTTACATTTTTCAAACTTTTTCAATTTTCTACTGTTCATTAGGGTAATTTAAGATTTTTAAAATTGTCAAATTTATTTTGGAATTATTTTATTATTTTTTAGGATTATTTTAAATTAAAAATAGTTTTTAGTCATTTAAAAATAGAAAAATAGTTTTTAAAATTTAAGAAAAATACTTTTTAGTCATTAAATAATATAAGTTATTTATTAGTTCAATAAATTAATATTTTGGGCATTTTGTTAATTATATTTAATTTTTGGGCTTTAATTAGCATTAAAAATTGAATATTTAATTAATAAAAGGTTTTAAAATATATTTATTGGATTTTTATTCTTATTTATATCATTTAAGACTTAGTTTAATATTTTAATTAATTTTTAGGTTTTATTTTTAATTTCGTCACGTTTTACGTATTTACGTTCGCGTTTTACGTCAACGTCGTAGTTAAATCGTAGTCGTAGCTCGTATTTAATTTTTCTCTCTTTAAACCAAAAACGTCACTAATCCAAACATTGTTATTTTATATATTGGCACATTAATTCACACACCTCCTTCGAGAACGAACTTGGAATTTATTCGATTTGTCGGTTTTTCATTAAATCGTCAAGTTTAATACTTACCGCATTTATACGTTGTTTTCCTAAACGCGTATTTTTACTCAATATCACTTACCCTTTTGGGATAGATGGGGTACTGACATGTGTAAAGGACTTACGTCTTACTACTTAGAATAGGTTAAGACAAGATACTACACTGTACCAATAAGACAAGAATTGTACATGGGCAATTATTGTCTTCTACCCACTTTCCTTCTATATATAGGATGCTTGTAAAGGAGAGTAAACGAAGTTTGTGCACTAAATGCTTTAGACATTCACAAACAAGTTTTCTCTCCTCCAAACACGATCACACACTTGAGTTCTAAACTCATGTTGATAGAATCCTCAAGCCTAGCAATCGTTATGATTGGACTAGCTTGTTAGTGAGGAGATCACAAAACCACGCATTGTCTATTCAATCCCTATTGTAGCTTCGTATACAATAGGGTATAATTCTTTAATAAAGCTAAGAGTTAAACGTTGAAAACCTTTGTGTTATTTACTTACTTGTATTAAGTTTATTGCAGTACTTAACCATGGGTTAGGACTATACTTAGTATACTTAAGTATAATACTAATTACAAGGGACCAACAAGTGGTATCAGAGCGGTAGGATTATAAAACTTTTAACCACCGTCTCAAAGTTTTTAAAACCTTGATCCATTATGGCTGAAAGTAATGTACCTCAACTTGTTAACAAAAAAGGAGCGAGTTACTCTGTTAACGCTCCTAAGTTAGAAGTTGAAAGATTTAACAAATGGAAGAAAAGAATGCTATGTTATTTGATGGGAATGGAACCTTATTACATAACTTGTATTAAGAATGGTCCATTCAAACCAAAAACAGCAGCTGGTGATGACAAACCTGAAAACCAATGGTCTGACGATGAAAGGAGAGTGGTCAATCAAGACCAAGGTCTCAAAAGCATCATAATATCTTGTCTTCCTGACGATATTATGGAGGCTGTCATCGAGTGTGAGACGACCAAAGAGACTTGGACAGATCTTGTTCATAGTTTCGAAGGACCATCCGACACAAAGGAAAATAGGATTATGGACCTGAAGTTAGAATATAACACTTTCAGGGCCAAAACATCTGAAACACTTCCTCAGACTTACACCAGGTATAAAACCTTGCTCAATGAGCTAAGGAATGACGGGGTGAAACTATCTAAGCATGAAATTAATGTTGGTTTTGTGAACAGTCTCCCTGAAAAATTGCTTGGTTTTTCTCAAGGATTGAGAAATGCTAATCACATACAGACTCATGATCTTCCAGATACTTATGGGAGATTCATCTATGAAGATAATCTGATAAATAGAAGATATCCTGAGTCCAAGAAGGCCTTAATAACAGATACCTCAGCCAAACCTACTCAAATTGATAATGGCCCCATTTCAACTGCTTTTTACTCAAATGCAATTGTTCAAATTTTTTAGGAAACCTCAGATGATGAGGTGGATGAAAGATCTAGTACTGAATACATAAGGGATTTGAACAGGGAATATCATGAAAGGGCCATGTTGGCAAATACCTAACGTTATATCAAAAGAACTAGATTTGCTGGTAACCAATCCAATGAGGGAGTGGATTGCTATCGATGTGCTAAAACTTGGCATTTTGCTAAATATTGCCTTTCAAAAACCCCATTGGCCTCTTATAAAAATCTAAGTTTTTCATCAGGGAATGACAATTTTCAACCCAAGTTTACACCAAAACTAATTCAGGCTTCTCCAATTAATCTAAGTTTTCAGAATAGTAAGAAAATTGAGAAATACTATAGGTTTGAGTATGAAAATGTAAAAGCTAAACTTACACTCTTGGAAGCTGAACCTACTATTGCTCAGACTCAAAAGCCTGCTCAAAACAAAGCGAAAGGTCTAGTAGCTGAAACTTTTGATTAGGATGATGAAGATTTGTCCTCAGTGTTAATGGCTCTAGCTGATGATGAATTATCAGTTAGAAAGAATCATGCTCGAAATAGAGAATGGGTTGACATCACCATGAGAAAGGTAAACATGCTTCTCTCTATGGATGAAGAATCTAATTGGCAAAAATTACTTAAGTATATTAACATTGACCTATCGTTTGTTGAAGAGCAGAGATTGAATCTTTTGTCAAAATATAATAAACTTGTTTTTGAGTTAAACAAATGTAGAGAAGATTTATTAGTTCTAAAACAAGCGAAACTTGAAGCAGTAAGCTGTCAACTTCAAAACACTGAACTTACTAAAATCAATCATGCTCTTCAAGAATAACTTAAGGAAGAAAAACGAATCAATAAGAAATGGACAAATAACTCTGCCTTACCTTCTCAGTGTATAAATAGTCAAATACCTGCCCAAAAGAAGAAAATTCTTAGGGTACGACAACTCACTGAAAAGGAACCAACTAAGGAAATGAGTGAAAAGGCATTTCTCCCTGCCTTAGTTGGGTTTGATCATGAAATGATTCCTAATTCAAAAGACTGGGTTGAGAGATCAAATCCTGAGAGTGTTTTGCCTAACTTTGACACTGGAAAAATATTAATTCCTGAATCTCAGGCTGTTAATGAAAAACTTGGTCTGAATGAAGAGACTGATAAAGTCAGTAACACTAAAACATCTAGTGTTGCTGAAAACATTCAGACTCCTCTACCTCCTTTGAAAAACCTTCAAGGAGAAAGTCCATGTTCTGAACTAATTCCATTGATTATCAAGAACACTCACCTAGAGGAAGAGCTGGGTTAGGTTGTATTGAAAAAACAAAGCCTGACTCAAAAATGATACCAGATCACACTGAGTCAGGAACTGTCACTGAAAAGACAACCCAACCTATATCTCCCTAAGAGACTCCTAAACATTCAGTCAACTCTACTCCTATTGTAAATCAAGAGGAGTTAAGTAGATTGTTCCAACTTTTCATGGAAGAGAAGCTGAACTCAGCCTCTAAAACTCAGGGTGAAACATCTGTGTCCTCACAGCTTGAATCATCAACAAGTAACAAAACTGAACCTGAGTCATCTAAGAAAGTTAAAACAAGGAAGCCACCTGTGAGCTATGTCACTATACAAATTACACCACTAACGACTGCTATAGAGTTCTCTATTGCATGAAATGTAAAAGTGAATATCACAGGTCAGCAAATCATGATATGCACATTGCTTCTATTCAAAATGCTAAAAGATACAATGCTCAGCCTTATAACTATGGGCCCACCTCAGAACAAACCAGAAAATCCAAGGCTAAGCCTTACCCACCTTGTACACATTGGGGGATTCCCCATCACAGACCTGATGATTGTGTATATTATCCTGCGTGTGAGATTTGTGGAAGCAATGATCACACTACCTCAGGACACAATAGAATCATCATGGTCAGAAGAGGAATGCTAGCTGAGTCATCTCAAAGTACTGAATCCTCAGTCGGACTAAGCTGCAAAACATATGGAAGCAATGTTCATTCTACCTCAGACCACGCTGAGTTTTAGTACTTCAAACGAGGTGAAAGACGTCAGGCTCTTCGAGCCAAAGGGTCTACTAAAAGGTGGGCTCACAAGGGAAACTAATCTACCTCGTTATTTGTGCATAACCACATCAAGGAGCCTGTCTGGTACTTAGACAGTGGGTGTTCAAGAAGTATGACAGGGGTCAAAAGTTATCTGCACAAATACGTGGAGCAACCAGGTCCTAAGGTAGTATTCGGTGATAATTTATCTTGTGTTACTGAGGTATATGGTTCAATTAAATGTGGTGGAATAGTTTTCTCAAAAGTGGCGTTTGTAAACGGTCTAAAGTACAATCTCATCAGTATCAGCCAACTGTGTGATGCTAAGTACATCGTTCAGTTTGATGATAAGCAAGGTACAATCTTCATTGCTAACAAAGAAATTGGGTTGACTGGTCCAAGAAGAAATGATGTATATGTCCTAGACATGTCATCTGTAACAAATTCAAGAGCATGCTTCTTTGCTAAAGCCTCAGACTCTGTCAATTGGCTTTTGCATAAGAGACTGTCACATCTAAATTTCAAAGATATGAACAAACTTTCAAAACAAAACAAAGTTCCTGGTTTACCTTCTCTTGTGTATTCAAAAGACAAACCTTGTTCAGCCTATGAAAAAGGTAAACACAAGAGAGCTTCTTTTAAGCCAAAACAAAACATTTCTATCAAGAAGTGTCTTCATCTTCTTCATATGGACTTGTTTGGACCAGTCAGTCCAATGTCTATAAATCATGAGAAATACACTCTTGTGATTGTTGATGAATACTCTAGATACACTTGAGTATACTTCCTGAAGAAGAAGAGTCAAGCTCCTGAATTAATAATGTCTTTTATCAGGCAAGTAGAAAATCAAAATGATACTAAAGTAAAACAAATACGAACTGAAAATGGAACAGAATTCAGGAACCAAGAGCTTGAGAGTTTTTGTGATGAGAAAGGAATTTCTCAGAACTTCTCTTCTCCTTACACACCTGAACAAAATGGTGTGGCTGAAAGGAAGAATAGAACTCTCATTGAAGCTGCTCGAACCATGCTTAATGGATCCAATCTTTCAAAACACTTCTGGACTGAGGCTGTAAAAATAGCTTGCTATACTCAGAACAAATGTATAATTGTCAAAAGACATGATAAGACTCCTTATGAAATATTCAGGGAAAGGATTCCAGATATCAGCTACTATCATGTGTTTGGATGTCCTGTGTTCATTCATAATCAAAAGGACCATCTTGGTAAATTTGATGCCAAAGCTGATGATGGATACTTTCTTGGATACTCTTTTGTCTCCAAAGCCTTCAGGGTATTTAACACAAGGAAACAACAGATTGAGGAGTCATTTCATGTCACCTTTGATGAAAGTATGGATGCCATTAACTTCACAAATCAATCAATGGAAGAAATAGGGATCAATGACTCATCAAGATATCCTCCTGATGAGTATGAACATTTTCCTCAAAACAGTATCAAACTGATGCTGATATTTCCTTCTATATATCACCTCATAATAGGTCAACTGATAATTTAATCACACCTCAACATGTCCCTAAAGTTATCACTTCTCAAGCGAATGAATCAAACGATTCACCCATCTATAAGAACACTGAAGGGACAAGTGATGAAAATATTGAATCCCTTATTACTGAAAATCCTTTAGAAGGAGGTGATGTCCCAGTACAATGTACTGAATCTCTGGTCCCTGATAATCACCAACCATCAACAAGCTCTAATCCATGTCCTCAGGACAGATGGTCAAGACAACAACACATAGAGCTTGTAAACATAACTGGGGATGTATCTGAGGGGATGCTCACACGCAGTCAGGCTGCTAAACTCTCTGCTGCCTCAGCCCATGAATGTCTATTTGCAGACTTTCTCTCTGAAATTGAACCAAAGAAGGTTTCAGAGGCCCTGACACATCCAGGGTGGGTTGAGGCCATGCAAGAAGAGCTCAACCAATTCCTCAGGAACAAAGTGTGGAAACTAGTTCCTCTCCCTAAAGGGAAATCAACTCTTGGTACAAAATGGGTATTTAAAAACAAGACTGATGAAGATGGAATTGTCATCAAAAACAAAGCTAGGCTGGTTGTTCAGGTGTGGTCAACTTGAAGGGATCGACTATGAGGAAACCTTCGCCCTTGTAGCAAGAATGGAAGCCATCAGGATCTTCCTTGCCTATTCTACCTACATGAACTTCAAAGTTTTCCAAATGGATGTAAAACGTGCCTTCCTGAATGGAAAGATCACCGAAGAAGTTTATGTTGCTCAGCCTCCTGGTTTTGAGAGTTCTGAGTTCCCAAACCATGTTTGTAAACTTGACAAAGCCCTTTATGGACTGAAACAAGCACCAAGGGCATGGTATGAAACTCTCTCTACATTCCTGATAATGAACAAATTTGTCAGGGGGAAGATAGACAACACCTTGTTTATCTTCAGAACCAAGGAGGATGTTCTACTTGTTCAGATATATGTTGATGACATCATATTCGGATCTACTAACTATGATCTTTGTAGAAAGTTTGAAAAACTTATGACAAAGAAATTTGAAATGAGTATGATGGGAGAATTAACATATTTTCTTGGACTACAAAACAAACAGGGGGACAAGGGGATCTCAGTCTGTCAAGAAAAATACACCACGGAAATACTTAAGAAATATGATATCTCTGAGTGTGCTTCAGTAAAGACTCCCATGGTTCCCCCCAACAACTTAGGTCCTGATCTTGCTGGTAAACCAGTCAATCAAACCTTATTCAGGGGAATTTTGGATCATTAATGTACCTAACTACAACCAGGCCTGATATTCAGTTCTCAACAATCTTATGTGCAAGATATCAGGCCGATCCCAAAGAATCACATCTTACTCCTGTTAAACGAATCTTCAGGTACCTGAAGGGTACTCCCTCACTGGGTCTATGGTATCCTCGTTGTTCAGGCTTCGATCTTAAAGGATACCCAGACTCAGACTATGCTGGCTGCAACATGGATAGAAAAAGTACCTCAGGTGCATGTCAATTCCTTGGTGGCAAGCTAGTATGTTGGAGTGCAAAGAAACAACAGTCAGTCGCAATGTCCTCTGCTGAGGCTGAATACGTGGCAACTGTTGGTTGTTGTGCAAACATCCTTTGGATGAATAGTCAACTCAGGGACTATAATGTGGAATACAAAGTAGTCCCTATCTTTTGTGACAACACCAGTGCAATTGCCATTTCAAATAATCCAGCCCTACATTCAAGGACTAAACACATTGACATAAGATATCACTTCCTTAGGGATCACATCTTAAAAGGAGATATTGAATTACACTTCATCCCCACTGAATATCAGCTAGCTGATACTTTTACCAAACCTTTGGATGAACCAACGTTCACTAGACTGAAAGCTGAACTTTGTATGCTGAATATTGATCAATCAGTCTCTCTAATGACATTGGATTCAATATAATGTAAATTCTTTATCTTCTCTCTGAGTAAATATATATTATTGTCCTCCCTTTGACACTGAGATACATTAAATTATGTAACTAAATGCTCTAAGGATTTAGTTACTTAATGTCCTAGGTTGGTGAGTCACAATATTAAATAAGGAACATATATTCCTTCAATAAATTGTCATAAAACCAGTTAAAGGGTCACTCATGACAAGTATCCCACTAAGCATTAAATGCTTACCCTTTTTCTAGCAAAATCCATTGTAAAAACGTCCTTTCAAATGAACGTGACCCCACGTCATCTCTGGAAAAAGCGTTATTGTTGCAGTAATGGAACAGTTGCCAAGAAAATAGGGGGACCACTTGTACGCTTTCATTAAATGCGGATGTGAAAAGAAATTATAGAAAATAAAAATCTTCTTCACATCCGAGCCTATAAATACCCCCACAATCACAACAAACACACGCACAAAGAACTTGCAATTTTACTCTACCAAAATTTTCTCTCAAAGAAAAAGTGTGTGTGTTCAAACTAGTTTCCAAAAAAGGTTTCTTGTAAACAAGGCGATCACATTGATCACTCATTTCATCGTTATATAGCACAAATAATCAAAGTTACCTATTGTTTATAACTCTTGATCCTTTTGTATAAGGCAAAAGTTCTCATTAGGTCACTTGGTGAATCTTGTTGTATTATAACAAGAAACAAGTCTTGATTTGATTTCCACAAATTGCCATTGTCCTTTTTCAAATCTTTAAAAGCTATCTCTAATGGCAATGTCCAAGGCTATCAATTATGCCCCTCAGGCTGAACATCTCACCAATGAGGGTGTCCATTTTGTAGGAAACAACTATGAGGGAAATTTCAATTACCCAAGTAGTGTATCAGCCTACAAACCAATTTGCAAATTTTTGAAACACTGTGATTGGGCTGATGCTTTTACAAAAACCCCCCTCAGTCTTCTACCATGAATATCTCAGGGAATTCTGGTTCACGGCTGTGGTTGTAACCCCTACCCAAGGGCCTGAAGGATCTCAGGGGTCTGAGATCAAGTCACATAAGAACTGTGTCATCATGTTCACTGCAAACAGTGGGAAGACACCATTGATTTTAGACTTCAAAATATTTTGTCAAAGCAGTGGACTTGATTATAACAATGGAAAGTATGTTGCACATCCTGACATGGAGTCAGTTAAAAAAGGACTAAAAGAAATCAGGGTCCCTGAGTTACTTGTGACTAAAACCCCATTGTTCAAAACTGCTTTCCCCATGACTTGGAGGATCCTGGTCACTTTTGTGATTCAGGTGATCGGTGGGAACTACTCGTCTATTGAGCAAGTTAATTCTACTCAGCAGATGCTAATCTACAGTCTTATTAATGGACTGAAGATTGACATAGGAGAGATTGTTTATAATGATCTTGTAACCAGGCTCTTGAAGGAGTCAAGGCAAAAATATGTTTCTTACCCAAGATTCATATCATGCGCCTTAGAACGGTTACTGGGTTCCCTTTACACTCAGGAAAAAAATTCAATGTTTTTTCTACTCCAATCCTGAGTTCCACAAACTTTTCCAAGAACCCATCTGAAGTCAACCCCATTGCATTGACGGCTCACATGACTGAGGTGATCAGTCGTGAATCATCCGTGTCTCTCATTCCCTTCTTACCAAAGAAGGGGAACAAGAAGACTCAGACTGTGCCAAAGACCAAACCAACAAAGGCACACGGCACTGAGGCTTCCTAGGCACGACCCAAAAAGGCCAAGGCTAAAAAGACTACCCTTGTTCAGACCAAGCTTCAAATACCCCAAGGGAAGGAGCTTACGGGAGGCCCTGATACATCACAGTCAGGGTCGACGGGCCAACCTACTGGTACTCATGATGGAGAAGGAAACAAACAACCTTCTTCTATGGGAGTGCCTTCCACTCAGACCGATGAGGGCACTCGTAAATCACAACCTTTACCTGAGGTCAAAACTAAGGCCAAAGACTCAGAGAGACGCCCACGGGTAACACACCTCGCTGATAGGCCTATCACTTCTACCAAGTCCAATGAAGGCACACTAGCTCAAAAGTCTTTGCCTGAGGACCCAAAACTTGACTCCTTAGACTCAGAGGGACGCCCACGGGTAAAACACTCCACTGATAGGAATCTCACCTCCACAACTCCCGATGAAGGCACACTAAAACAAAAGTCTTTGCCTGAGGGAACCACTCTTGATCCCAAAGACTCAGAGGGACGCCCACGGGTAAAACACCCCGCTGATAGGGATCCTACCTCCACAACTAATCAATCACAAACTGTTAGGACCATTGTAATAGTTATATGTAATAGGTAGACTAGGAGGTATATAGTTCCTCCTGGTCCTAGTAATAGTAGGAGCAAGTCCTGCTCTTGGTCCTAGTCGTAGTCAAACTTTATTATTTACTTAATATTCTGTTAGGATATGCATGAGATATGTTAGGAAAGGATATGCATATCAGTTTTACACGTTTTCTTTAATGCTGTATTAGGGTTTCCTTGTAGTATAAAAGGAACCTGAGGCAGAAGGGTTAGACACACCTTCACCGAACGTAGTTCTAGTCATCATTAATATTAGAAATCCTTAGAAAGGATCAAGTCTTTATAGTTATTCTGTTCTTCTTGATTACATTTATATTTTACATTCATATTGTGTATAGAGTCTCTTTGTGATTTGACTTGTGATTACAGAAGTCATTCACCGGTCCTGACAGGCTGCAAGATCTACATCTAGTAGACCCAACAAGTGGTATCAGAGCCTGGGAGGATCTCTATACAAGAAGAATCAAGTTTTCTTATTACTGACATTTTGTTTATCATGTCTGCCTCAACTTCTACTCAAACAGGAAAAGACAGCACTCCTAAAATTGTGCAACCTCAGCAGATCCTGGCTACGGTCTCTAACACGAATGGTAAATTCCCTCTTCTAAAGAAGGGTGAATATGATAACTGGGTAATGAAGATGGAATGGTGGATCACCAACACTGATCAAGATCTTTGGAATATCATTCTGAATGGAAACAGCAGGAAGCTTACTGGACGAGACAAGAATGGTAATATTACCCTTCTTGACCCTAAATCTCATGAGGAAATCATAGCTATTTAGAAGGAGGTAAAAGCAAAAATGATTTTGCTTCAATCTCTTCTTGAAGATCACATGGGTGACTTCTACCATTTGGATGATGCCAGAGAGATCTGGAATGGAATAAAAGCAAGGTTCGGTGGGAATGAGGAGTCAAAGAAAATGTGAAGGTCCATGCTGAGAGATGAATTCACATAATTTAAAATCTCAGAAACTGAAGGTCTAAATCAAGGGTATGATAGGTTCCAGAAGATATTGAGCCAGTTGAATCAACTTCGGTCAAAGCCTGATGATGGTGATATTAATGCAAGGTTTCTTAAAGCCTTACCCTACTCATGGAATCAGGTGGTGATCTCTCTCAAAGCCAAAGGTGGGCTTGACTATCTCAGCTTTGATGATTTGTTTCATAAGCTCAGAACTTTTAAATCTCATGTGAGAGGCTTTTCAAGCGACTCTTTTCACACTCCTGCTAACTCTGCCTTTGTGAGTTCTATGGCATCCAGTCCCATGTCATATGCAAGTAGCCCAAGCAATATTGTGTCCTCTCAGCACACTTACCAGCATACTTCTGCTCCTGATCCTACTGCCAAGTCTGGTAGTATGGTAGAAGCTGTTCTTTATTCTTTTGTGGCTGATGTTAATGCTGAACAACAACTTGCTTTTGATGACTTCAAACAGGTCGATAAACTTGACCTGGATGAGATGGATCTTAAATAGCAGATGGCCATGCTTACTCTTAGGGTTCACAAGTTTGAAAAGAAAGCAGGAAGGAAGTTTAATTACAACCCTCGGGAGCCAGCACGATTCGATAGAAGCAAGGTGTGATGCTATAACTGCCAGCAATAGGGTCACTTTGCAAGGGAGTGCCCTAGCAAGAATGATCAGGAGAAGAGCAGGTACTCCGCTTTCAAGGTTCAGGAGATAAAAGATGACAAGAAGGCATTGGTATCTGTTGACTCTATGGTCAACTGGAATGATCATCAGGCTTCTACTCTTGAATCAGCTGAGTCCTCCACTGACGTGTTTGCAATGATTGCTGGGAATCTCTCTGATGCAGAAGAAGCAGACGAATTTGCTCTTATGGGCATCTCACCTCAGGTTCAACATTGTCCTCTTGGTTGTCATGATAAATACTCAGAATTATTGTCCCAATTTAATGAAGTAATTGATCAAAATAATAAGTATTTTTTAGAGTTTCAAGCCTATAAGGCTTCATTAAACACATTGGAACAACAAAAGAGGTGGTTACAAGATACACAACGTGCGTATGAGGATAAAATCAGGATACTAAGCATTGATTTCGAAAACACTACAAATATGCTTAAATATACAGAAACTGAAAGAGATGCTAGTATCAAAGAAAAAGAGGAGATGCAAGCTAAATTAGATGCTACAATGCTAAGATTTGAAAAATGGCAAAAGGCACCTAAAAATCTTTCATAATTAATTGATAGTAGCATGTCTGGCAGAACTAAAAGAGGCTTAGGATTTGAAAAATATATTGATTCATAAGATGTATTTGATTTATCTTTCTCAAGTGTCCTTGATGCCGACAAAGAGGATGAGGGCAAACCTAGTTACAATAGGTTAAACCAGCAGCAGAAATGCATGCTGTCCCTCCTCCTCTTACTGGAACTTTTATGCCCACCACATGGCATAATGACTCGGATGGATCACAGATGCTTGAGTCCCCAACAAGTTCTACTAATACTAATGACTTTGTCTCATGTACTTTCAGTGACAAAGCCGGTGACTCTACATCTAGTGGTTCAAGTGAAGAGTTAACACCTACAAGTTCCAAGTTGAATGAACATGCTGCTACTGGTGCTAGGAAGTGTGAAGAAAAAGTTGCTGTCGAGTCAAGTGTGTCTGGTCCTTGTTTATTGAGTCCTAGGAAGAATGTTTTTCCTAGAAATGTGTGTAATAAAGTAGGCAGTATGAAACAATCTCATTCTAATAAAAGGTCTTTCAAAACATGTTTTGTTTGTGGCAGTGCCTTTCATTTAATTAAAGATTGTGATTATTATGACACACATGCTTCTGTTAATCATGCTTTTCCTGCTCCTGGTCCACCAGGAGCTGCTTCATATGCTTCTAGAAGACTTAATCCTAGTGCTCCAATGTTTAATACTTCTAGAGTATCCTCTCCTTTAGCTTCTGATTATTGGAGAAATAGTGGATTCCAAACAACCAGTAATTATTTTCAAAATTTTAATCCAATCTATTCACATAATTTGGACCACACGTATTTGGGTTTGGGAAATTTGGGAACTGCTGTTAAGCCCTCAGCAGGTTGTTCTTGGTCAAATAATAATACCCATATGATGTATAGGCAACCAAGGAACAACGGTGGATCTCATCAATCTTCTTGGCACTCTTCTAACGATCCACAAGGCAGGCTCAAACCTGAAAAGGTTTGGGTCCCCGTAAGACACTAACTTTTGCATTTTTATTATTTTGTTGTTGTAGGTTACTCCATACCAAGATCCTAGTCTAGGCATTGTTGATAGTGGTTGCTCCAGGAGCATGACTGGCAATAAAAGTCTTCTCTCTAACTTTGTACCATTTCATGGAGGCAAGGTCTATTTTGGTGGGGGTGAAGGCAGAATCACTGGCAAAGGAACGATAAAGACTCCTAATCTAAATTTTGAGCAGGTCTACTATGTGGAAGCACTTCAACACTTCAACTTGATATCGGTCTCTCAGATTTGTGACAAGAAGCAGTTTGTTCTCTTCACCGATACTGATGTACTTGTGCTTTCCAAAGACTTTCAGCTTCCGGATGACTCACAAGTTTTACTCAGAATCCCTAGAAGACACAATCTCTATAGCATCAAGTTGAATGAAGTCAACCCTACTGGTCAACTAGCATGTCTGGTTGCTAAAGCCTCGGAACATGAAGCCACTAAATGGCACCGAAGGATGGGGCATGTGAACTTCAAGACCATTCACAAACTTGCAAATCTGAATCTGGTCTCTGGTTTACCTCCCAAGACGTTTAGAAAGATATAAATTGTGTTGCCTGCAGCAAAGGCAAACAGCACAAAGCATCCTTCAAGGCCATTACTGCTCTAAGTCTTATTACTGAACCATTGCAGCTTCTACACATGGACTTATTTGGTCTTACTTCCATCAGGAGCATTGACCACAAGCAATTCTGTTTGGTGGTAACTGATGGATATAGCAGGTTTACGTGGGTGTTCTTCATGGCTGCCAAGAGTGAGACCTACTCAATTCTTAGAGATTTTCTTACCTTGATCGAGAACCAGTTGTCTAAGAAAGTTAAAGGTATTCGTTGCGACAATGGAACCGAGTTTAAAAATAAAGACCTCATCACACTTTGCAATGCTAAGGGCATCAAAAGAGATTATAGTGCTGCTAGGACTCCTTAACAGAATGGTGTGGCAGAAAGAAAGAACATGACACTAATAGAAGCAGCAAGAACTATGCTTGCCAATTCCAAGCTTCCAACCATGTTCTGGACAGAAGCTGTTAATACTGCAAGTTATGTTTTGAATAGGGTTTCTATTACCAATCCTCACAAGAAGACTCCTTATGAGCTGCTCACGGGAAAAGTTCCAAATATTGCTCATTTGAAGCCTTTTGGGTGTCCAGTCACCATTCTGAATACTAGTGACTATTTGGGGAAGTTTGATGGCAAGGCAGATGAAGGATACATTGTGGGATATTCAGCTCATTCTCGGGCGTATCGTGTCTACAATCTTCAAGCCAAACGGATCATTGAAACTATTAATCTCAGGTATTTTGAGGAGAAGTCAAACATCCAAGGCAAGGGTCCAGAATGGTATTTTGATCTTGATTATCTTAGTGATTCGTTAGGATATTTTTGTTTCAAAACTAACCATGATGTAGGACCACAAGTGTTTGCAACTTCTAGTACTGGTGTTCCTTCTAGTCTTTCTGATTCAGATGATGAGGATGACATTTTTGTGGTTCCATCCTATTCCACCACAGTTTCTCCTACTCCTCCTAGTGATGCAACTCCATTGGATGTACAGGATTCCCAAGCAGCTCTTGACACTCTTCTCAAACAACAAGAAGAAGCTACTAAAGCAGCTGCTCAAGGTAGTTTTGAGTTTCCCTTGGTTGAGCGTACTGACAAAGTTGCTCCTGGTACTCTAGCTTCTGCTCCTAGTGCTAGCTTATCACCTACTGGTACTCCGGCTAGTGAGTCTGCTTCCAATACTCGTTTCTCCAGTCCTTCTGATTTGGGGAACCATGAAAAGAAGTCTTCTACCAAGCTGGATGATATTCATAAACAACCGGTAGATGGGATTTTCCAAAATGCTTCATATGATGCTGACTTTGTTGGTGATCTCAATAACTTGGCACCAGAAGTGGAGGTTTCTTCCAATCCAGTCTTGCAATCACATAAAGATCATCCTACCACTCAAATTATTGGAGATCCTGGTTCTACTGTCAAGATACGCAGAATGCAGCAGAAGGCCTCGTCTGATCATCATGCTCTTGTGGGCTATATTGAGGATCAAAAGCGTAATAATCATACGGACTTTCAACACTGTTTGTTTGCTTGTTTTCTTTCACAGGTGGAACCTAGGTCTGTTTCTCATGCTCTTGAGGATCAAAGTTGGGTGGAGGCTATGCAGGAGGAAATGCAGCAATTCTTGTTTCAGAATGTTTGGATTCTGGTTGACTTACCAGATGGAAAGACAGCTATCAATACCAAATGGATTCTCAAGAACAAGAAGGATGCACGGGGAATTGTCGTAAGGAATAAAGCTAGGCTTGTCGCACAAGGACACACTCAAATTGAGGGCATTGACTATACTGAAGTCTTTGCGCCGGTTGCAAGGATCGAGGCCATTCGTCTGTTTTTGGCCTTTGCTTCTTATGTTGGCTTTATGGTGTTCCGGATGGATGTCAAGAGTGCATTTCTCTATGGCAAAATTGACGAGGAAGTGTATGTTACTCAACCTAAGGGGTTTGTAGATCCACTTCATCCTAAGAAAGTCTACAAGGTGGTCAAGGCTCTTTATGGGTTACATCAGGCTCCTAGAGCTTGGTATGAGCGTCTTTCAACTTTCTTGTTAAAGAATGGCTATAGAAGAGGTACTATTGACAAAACACTATTTCTTCGGCGGAATTCCAAGGATATTATCCTTGTTCAGGTTTATGTGGACGACATTATCTTTGGTTCTACAAGGAAGGAGTGGTGTGATGAGTTTGAACACTTGATGAAAGGCGAATTTCAGATGAGTGCAATGGGAGAACTTTCATTCTTCCTTGGTCTTCAGGTCAAGCAAAAATCGGATGGGATTTTCATCAGTCAAGATAATTATGTCTATGAGATTCTTCAGAAGTTTGACATGGATCCTCTTAGACCAGCAGCAACTCCTTATGAAGTTACTAAAATCAAACTTAAGAATGAGCCAGACCCCCCGGTAAATGTTCACATGTACAGGTCTATGATTGGCTCCCTCATGTATTTGACTGCATCACGTCCGGACATTATGTTTGCAGTAAGTGCTTGTTCTAGACACCAGGTGACTCCAACGGTTTCGAACTTAAATGCAGTGAAGAAGATTTTCAAGTATATCAAGGCTCAACCTAAATTGGGTCTATGGTATCCTAGAGAATCTCCTTTTGTTCTAGAAGCCTATAGTGATAGTGACTATGCTGGTGCTAATAATGATTGGAAGTCTACTACTGGTGGTTGTCAATTTTTGGGTCGTCGACTTATTTCATGGCAATGCAAGAAACAGACAATCGTAGCTACTTCTTCAATAGAAGCTGAATACGTTGCGGCTGCTAGTTGTTGTGGACAAGTTTTGTGGATCCAAAATCAGATGTTGGATTATGGTTTCAATTTTATGAATACCAAAATTTTTATTGACAATCAAAGCACTATTTGCATTGTGAAGAATCCAGTTTTTCATCAGCGGACGAAGCATATTGAAATTCGGCATCATTTTATACGGGATGCCAATGAGAAAAAGCTGATACAGGTTCTTAAAGTTCATACGGATGACAATGTTGCTGATTTGCTGACTAAAGCTTTTGATGGTCCTCGGTTTAACCACTTGGTGGTTCATATTGGGATGGTCAATCCTTGAGGTCTAGGATTGAGGGGAGGCAACGCCTAAGGGGAGGCTTTGCGTACATATTAGGACAGACTAACGTATTCATAGATTTTAACAACATATTTTATTGGTTCTGATGATGTGTGGTGCTTCTGGTAGAGGATTTTGCTCTCTACTAGTGGATATGGCCTTACATGACTGGTGTCTGGTCCTCCTTGGTCAGCTTCTATTTTTACTTGGTTGGCTTCTAGTGGTTTAAAATCCTTACATGTCAAGAGGTGTTTGGCTCCTGAATGGTTAATTGGGAGTTGGTAATTATGTTAAAAAGGGAAAGTGGTTACCATGCAATTATGGTTTAATTTGAAAGGGCAACCCCCCATTAATAGGGGTCAATGAACAGTTACCACTTTCTCTATTTATGGTCAACATACACCCTTGACTCACTCATTACACTTAACACACACACAAAACCGCTTCTACTCTCTACACCCTAATCATAATCCTTCTTCCTTCCATTAATCAAGATCCATGGCTGCTCTTGCTTATCAACCTGCTCACAACCGAGTTGCTTATCTGGGTGATGGTCCCCATCGTGAACATTTTGCTGACATCCTGGATTACATTGAAGCATCCAACCTAAGGTTTGCATTTACTGTATGTCCCACCATATATGATAGTGTGATTAGACAATTTTGGGCGTCTGCTCAACTTGTGAATGTGGCTGGTCGTCCATGTGCACTCCATGCTACCATAGATGGGCGTGCATATGTGGTGACTGAGGCTTCTATTCGCTCTTCTCTTCATCTTCAGGATGAGGGTGGTGTTGAGTCCATCCCCAATTCGGAAGTATTGGAGGGGATGGATGCTTTAGGTTATGAACATGGGGGGAAGTTTAACTTCCAGAAAAATCGGTTTTCCCCCCAATGGAAGCTTCTGGTTCACTTTTTAATCCATTGTATGAGTCCCAAGTCTGGGAGTTGGGATGCTTTCCCTACTCCTTTGGCTACTGGTCTTATTTGCTTAGCCCAGGGTAGAGTGGTTAATTTTTCTCATTATCTATTTGAGGGGATGGTTAGTAATTTGTCTACTGCTGGTTCGAGAAAGAAGTTTCTCATGTACCCTAGGTTTCTTCAGCAAATCCTTGTTTGCATTCCTCGTGATAGGACTGAGCATGTGCCGTCTAAACTTACAGCTAAAGTATATTACAATATGGTCAATGGGTCTACTGGGGAATGGAGGCCCCTAACTGAGGCCATGTTGGGATTGGCTCAGGGTCCTATGGGTGAGGAGGAGGAGGCTCCTGAGTTTGTTGTGCTTGATGATGACCCCATGGAGGAGGAGGCTCCTACTGCTGGTGCCACTCATGTGGTTGAGGAGGAACTGGTTGAAGAGGTGGTGGTTGAAAAACCATCCCCTTCCAAGGCTGGTCCTTCTTCAGTCCCACACCAGTCTCCATTTGTGGAGACTCCACCTCCTAGTCCTGCCCCACACTCGACTGATAAACCGTTTGATGCTAGTACTCCACAGGTTGACCCACATGTTGCTTCGGGCTCCAATGATGCTTTCCCTGATCCAAGTTCTCTTGGTGGGCAGGCGGAGGAGCCTACTACACTGATATCTTTGCTTGATCTTATGCGCATGTACCATGAGCGGATGATTTGTTTGGAAGCTGATTTAAACCAACATCGGAAGCTTACAAGGGAGTTTGTTCTTCCTCTGGCTGATCGCATCAAGGCATTGGAAACTCAACAACGGCGTCGCAAGAAGCATGTGGTCCATTCAGACTCTGAGGATGAGGGTGCGGAGAATGTTGAGGATGGCTTGACATTGTTGGCAAAGGCTGCCTTTGCTGATAAAATTTATGAGGATTTGCCGGTTCCTCCAACATCCTCAAATGTTCCTTCTCCTGGTGCTATTCCCCCTTCTATGGGTGGTGATTCTGATTCTGCTGATGGTTCTCATGCTGGTCCCTCTCATGATTTGAAGGGCAAGGCCCCAATGAATGATGCTCCATCCCCATCTCGAAAGCGTACCCGTCGCCAGATTGAAGAGGAAAGGCTTGGTGAGGAGGCTGCTCGTCGGGTTCAAGCTGAGATTGATGAAGCTGAAAGGGCTGCTGAGGAAGAGCTTCGAAAGCGCAGGCGTGAACAGATTCAGCATGATGCCATGCATTGGAGTGATAGTGAATGCATGCAAGTTTTGACTGTTCTCACTCAGGATTATGCTCAGTTTAAAGATCTTTTGGGTGATGATGTTTATGAACACAATTGTATTCCGCGTGCTATGGTCTTGATGCGTAAGCACCAGTTGGCTCTTGCTGCCGAACTTAAGAAACAGAGAAGGAACAGACCTTTATCTCGGGCTGAGGAGCGCCAGCAGATGCAACGTTATGTGAAATTTCAGTTTGCTGCTCATTTTAATGCTCCTTGGACGTGGGCTCGGGTGCGGGCTTTGACTTTTGATGAGCTCAAGGCCCTTTATGAAAAGATGGTTAAGCGTCAGAGTCAACCTATTCCGGAAAGATTTATTTACCATCCTCGTGGTGTGACTTCTTCTACGCCTGCTGGTTCTACTGGTCCTTCGTCTGCACCCACTCCTGCTTCTGCTGCTAGTCCATCTGGTTTTGTTGCTACTTCCGTTGGTCCTTCTACTACACCTTTGGTTGCTCCGTTGGGTTCTACTGCTGGTCCTACTACTACCATCTTTGCTACTACCACCACCACTCATGCTTCTACCACCACACCTGTTACTACCACCACCACACATGTTCCTGCAAGCACCTTTGTTGCTACCACCATACCTACTGCTACTACATATGATGTGCCATCTCCATCACCACCAGTTCCTGGAACTCAACCTAATCCTACTTCTGATGCAGCTCCTAGTGGTCCATTGGGTGGACACATTCATGAGTCTACTTCTACTGCTTCCCCTGCTGCTGCTGAGGTTAAGGTAAAGGTTGAATCAAAACCTTCTGATCCCACACCTAGACGTTCCCTTCGCCAGAAACAGGCTCGTCGTATTCGCCGTGGTAAGACAGTTCCTTTTGAGGAGCGTGATCCTGAGAATTTAATTGATGCAGCTTCTGACAGCGATTCTGACTTACCCTTGGGCAATGGGAACATTACTGGTTATACGGTTGAGCGTTCTACAACACTTCTTGGTGGCGTATCCCATCGGATTACTTTGAGTGATGGGTCTGTGCGATTGGCAACATGTTTGCAGGGTGTGTTGTCTTGGGCTGACCGTATGGATCTTATGGCGTTGTATGGACTTGTTGATTCTAGTATGCCGTTTAACCCAATGGCTGTGTCTTCATGGCCTGGTCTGCGTATCTGGGCTGATGTCAAGCTAATGTTGGATGCTCCTCCTAATGCTCCTGTTTCGAGCATATGGAAGGATCAAATGCAATGGGAGATTCTGTGCTGGAAGCTATATGCTGGATGTGGGGTTCATATGTTGGAATTAGAATCTGGTCATATGGTGTTTATGCTGACGGATGTGGAATATCCTTTGACTATTTCTTCGATGGAGGCGATGTTAGCGAGTCACTTGAAAATTTCTACTGCTCCATCTGGAAATGACTCATCTATGGCCACGGCATTGGTAGAAGGTATTCAGGCGCGGTTGCTAGCAGATAAGAAGGCTGCTTCTGGTATGTAAGGTGTTTGGGTTGTAAGTGTTTATGCTTTGTATTTTTGTTCCTTTGTTCTTATTTTCATTCTTTTCACCAATATGTAGAGTGATTGGTGAACTTCATTCTTTACAGTTTTTTTAAAAAAAATAAAAAATAAATAATAAAAAAAAAATAGTTAAAATAAAAAAAAATTAAAAAAAAATATACTTTTTATATAATATCTGCTTATACTTTTAACACAGTTTAGATTTTATACTTGTGAATAATATCCCTTGGCTGCTTAAGATTGTGGGTTCTGGTTACTGATTTGAGCTTATCCTGGTACTTGGCTTCACTTGGTGTTGGACGTGGTCCACACAACAAATGGTTCTCAACTTACCATGTCTAATCGACAAGAAAAAGTTGATTCACCTTGTGGGTACGGCTCCTGGTGCGATTCTCAAATCCGTTGATGGTTGCCAGGTTACCCAAAACTGGATGGTTTTCACTTGCCATAGTCTTGGACTGAAAAGTGGCTAATCCAAGGGGGTACGGCTCTTGGTAAAGATCTTATCAAATCCGTTGATAGCTGTAATAGCTTGCTTAAAGCTATAGGGTGTTCAACTCACCGATGCTTCATTGCTAAGAGTTGGCGAGTCCAGAGGGGTACGGCTTCTGGTAAAGACGCATCAAAACCGTTGACGGCTGTGATGGTTTGCCTAAAATCATCAGGGTACTCCCAATCACCATTGATTCACGTTCTAAGAGTTGGGCTGGGTTCTAGTCTCCTAGGGTGATGCTTATTCCACCAGAATGACTAGCTAGCCCAAGAGCGAGCAGCTACTGGGTAAAGGCTCATCAAATCTGCGCATGTTGCTGAGAAGATTCAACACGATGCTGATTTGTTCCAATCTTTGGAGAAGCTTCTAGTGTTTTATGTTGCGGCGGTTACTCTGATTCTTATCTTGTTGATGCTGCTATTTGTTTTGCTGATACAATCCTCGGGCTTTCTTTGCACGTTTTCCAGGAAACTTGAACTCAACAGGTCAAATTCAAGTTTAGGGGAGGATTGTTAGGACCATTGTAATAGTTATATGTAATAGGTAGACTAGGAGGTATATAGTTCCTCCTGGTCCTAGTAATAGTAGGAGCAAGTCCTGCTCCTGGTCCTAGTCGTAGTCAAACTTTATTATTTACTTAATATTCTGTTAGGATATGCATGAGATATGTTAGGAAAGGATATGCATATCCGTTTTACACGTTTTCTTTCATGCTGTATTAGGGTTTCCTTGTAGTATAAAAGGAACCTGAGACAGAAGGGTTAGACACACCTTCACCAAACGTAGTTCTAGTCATCATTAATATTAGAAATCCTTAGAAAGGATCAAGTCTTTATAGTTATTATGTTCTTCTTGATTACATTTATATTTTACATTCATATTGTGTATAGAGTCTCTTTGTGATTTGACTTGTGATTACAGAAGTCATTCACCGGTCCTGACAGGCTGCAAGATCTACATCTAGTAGACCCAACACAAACTACCCCTGAGTATCAGTTGGCTAAATCCCAAGCCTCAGGATTTGGGACAGGGAGTGACGATAACAAAGGCAAACCTTCTTTTGAAGGGGATCTAGATAAACCTAAGGGGTCGCTGAACTTTGGAGATTTTATAAGTTTACTTGAGAAGCCTCATGAGTTACTCCAAGGGTTCAGTGACGACGATGATATGATTGAGGCTGGGGATGAACCTGAAACTCAGTCCCCTCCTCAATCAGACCAGAAGCCACAGTCCCCACCCTTGTTCGCAGAAATACAGCCCTCCCCGGAGGCTCAACAAAATCCCTCCCTTGAGGCATCCGAACAAAAGGAGCCCTCCCCTGAGGCACCGAAAAATCGCTCCCATGAGGCAAAACTTGACACCTCTACATTGGGGACTCAGACTGTGGTTCTGAATGAGACAACTTTGAAAGCCTTGCAGGCTGAGGTCATTCAGGCGCATGAAGATTTGGCTTCAAAGGCTGATGAACTGCTTGATGAGTTCAGGACATATGGTGATAGGTTTGATGTGGCTGAGGAGAAGATGAGAATTCAGGTAGATAATCAAATGGAATTAATCAGCTCTGTTAACAACAGTCGTGAAAATCAAGAGAAAAAGCTCATCAACATCCTTAACCATGACCACTGAGTCTAATTCCAGAGTTGGTCAATTACTTGAGTTCCTGAAGGTGGACAGGCTCACTGAGGTTTTCACTAGGTTAGACTCTCTCAAGTCTGACTTGGATGTGGTGAAAGGGAAATGCGATGCCATCTATGAGGATGTTCTTATGGATGCTGAAGCAGAGTTTAGATTGTCAAGGGCTGCACAAGGATACATGGATAATGCCACAAATCTCTCTGACATCTCCAAATCCCTGAAAGAAGCTGATATTCCTAGGCTCAGGACAAGGATCACCACCATTGAAAACACTCAATCCCTTATTCAGTTAGATGTTCGAACTATCAAAGCAGACACTCAGTCCATGAAGGAAATGGTGACTGAGATGTTTCAGGCTTTAAGGGATCTTCCACCACCTCAGGATCCTCATAAAGGGCAAAAGTTGGGATTAGTCAGTCTGATCCTTCAACTTTTGAGGGGGAGAATGTGCCACCAATGATGTTAACTTGGAATGAACCTCATTCTCACAGTGAGGGGAGCAGGAAAGAATAGCACAACCCCAACCCTTAAACTCAATTCCTCCCAACCCTGAGCCCTCAGTATCTAAGTCAGATAGGTGCAAAGGTATAGCTGATGAAACCCTGTCACCTCCAAAGAAACTTGTAAAAGCTTCAAGGGAATAAGCCCCGATCCTGATGCCATGGTCTTGGTACCATATGAGATAAATGGAATAATGTACCAAATGACTCCTGATTAAATCCAAGTGTATCTAGATAGAATGGAGTCGGCTAAGGCTAATGAAGCAACAAAGGTTGAGATCTTGAAGGTATCCACTGAGTTTGTAAAAGAAGTGGGTGGTAACCCTGAGGTCTTGCTGAGAAAGAAAGGGGAGAGGAGTTCATCCAGAAGCAGGAGGAAGAACTCAAGGCCATTCAGGATGAAATGGTCTTGAAGCAAAAACAAAGAACCATACAACTCAAAGAAATTATATGACCAATACACCAAAGTCGTCACCTAAAGAAGAAAGCCTGAACCAATCACTAATCTTCAGATCATTCCTCATACCACACAAGTCTCAGTATCTGTCTATAGAAACAATGATGAGAGGAATTTTGAAGTCATGAAGAAATTTTCATTTGGTGATTTCGGTCTAAGTGAGTGGGAAGAAATTGGAAGGATTTTCAGGACCAAAACAAACAAATGTATCCCTTAGATACTCAAATCCCTCAGTAAGAGATATGAGAGGTTGAATCAAATAAAGCAACAATTGGGAATCACTGAAGATCTTCCTTTATCTGAACAGGATCCTACCAAAACCCAGGGAAGAAAGAGAAAAAGAGTTGAGCTTGAAGCTGAGACTAAGATATCTAGGTTAGAACGCAATCGTACTCTCCTTGAAAATGTCCCCTTTGTGAACAACATGGTTATAGAGGAACCTGAGTGGGGTATCTTCTTCATTGATGTATTTGGAGATCAAGCATTTCAAAGAATGAGTGACATAGAGAAATGCACCACTGAGAGTGTTCTCATCTTTCTTGTGATGACTGGACAAATTCAGACTGATGAGAATAAAAGATTTGGTGAGAAGCTCAGGGAGATAATTGCTAGGAGGCCTGACAAAGAAAAGGTGTTAAAGTCATCAAGGGTGAAGAGGGAAGCAATGGATTCCTGAATAAGTGTAATCTTTTGTTTCATTTATGTTTCTTGTATCAGACTATTCAGTCTTATGTAATGATGAATGAAAATGAAGTACTTTGTTATATTAAGTATTTTCATCAAGTAGAATGGTTTGTAATAAGAAGAAGCCTCTTTGCTCACTTATAACAATTTCACTTAGGCAAATTTTATATCCAAATAAGGGGAGATTGTTAGGTCAATTCAGTACCTAATGACCTCCTTGAAGGATTTGAATAACAATCAGCCTAAGTGAATTATTAACCTTGAACATAACAAGGTCACTGAGTGAACAGTCACTCAGTGAGTTGCCTTCGAGTTCCTAGACTGAGTCTAAAAGGAAGACTCAAGCATTCAGAGAGGCGAAGCTCAACGAATGTCTTCTATGACGAAGAAGAAGGTGGTGGGTTTAGTGAGTTGTGGCAATAGACTCACTGAACCTCATACGATCTCCATGAAGAAAACAAGAATTCTCCAAGACTGAAGAAAAGGCGGGATAAGTTGAATTATGACAAGATGAAGTACATCACACAATTAGCTTGACTTACCCTTTTGGTATAGATGGGGTACTGACATGTGTAAAGGACTTACGTCTTACTACTTAGAATGGGTTAAGCCAAGATACTACACTGTACCAATAAGACAAGAATTGCACATGGACAATTATTGTATTCTACCCACTTTCCTTCTATAAATAGGATGCTTGTAAAGGAGAGTAAACGAAGTTTGTGCACTAAATGCTTTAGACATTCACAAACAAGTTTTCTCTCCTCCAAACACGATACACTTGAGTTCTAAACTCCTGTTGATAGAATCGTCAAGCTTAGCAATCGTTAGGATTGGACTAGCTTGTTAGTGAGGAGATCACAAAACCACACATTGTCTATTTAATCCCTATTGTAGCTTTGTATACAATAGGGTATAATTCTTTAATAAAGCTAAGAGTTAAACGTTGAAAACCTTTGTGTTATTTACTTACTTGTATTAAGTTTATTGCATTACTTAACCATGTGTTAGGACTATACTTAGTATATTTAAGTATAGTACTAATTACAAGGGACCAACAAAAACCTAAGACGATGAGTTTTATCTTGTACTTGTACTTGGTAGACTTGCATCGAATTTTTGTAAAGATACATATACCTTTGGATTTAATTTTCTTTTCTTTTTTCTTGAGGGCAAGCAAAACTTAAGTGTGAGGGGATTTGATAACGCCTAAATCCAACATGTTTTTAGGAGTGTTATCCGTACTTTTGTACATGTATATTGGTTAATTATATGATACTTTTGTCCATATTTGTGCACAATTGTGTTTGCAAGTCTTTGTGTAGCCAATTGCAGGAATGGAGTATAAAACAACATAAAAATAAAGAATTGTACGAGTACGAAGAATCCTAGTCAAGTTCAAGACCCCTGTACAAGTTACAAGCCTTTGAAGATCAATTTCGGGTGTAAGAACAAGTATTTCCAAGGAGCAAATAAAGATATTGAGCAGAAAGTTGCCACCATCAACATACATCCAACTTGCCACTAGCAAGAGTGAAGTTGCCACCATCACATGGGAGTTGATTTGCCTCCACCATCAAATGGGAGCTAATTTGCCTCCATCATGAGTGAAGTTGCCTCCAACATTTTTCTAGGCAAAAATGTGTCTACATACATGCAAGACCACACAAGAAGTTTCTAGACATGCTTTGGCTCCAATATTTGTCTTTGGCTCCAAGCCATGCATTAACTCCATGCCATCAACTATCTTATAAATAAGACCCTTGGGGTCATGTAACCATAAAAATTCATATATTTTTAATCATTTTCTCATTAGTACATCAAATAAACTCTCTCATCCTTGTCCAAACTCCCATTCCCGGATTTGAACAAGGTGGTGCTAGAAAAGTTAGTTTTTGAGTCCGATAAGCAAAGTTATCATCACGAAACTCTTTGGGATCATTACCCTAATCATTAGTAACCTTTTTCCACTTTGTATGACTCTTGATTATGACTTATAATACATTTATTTCTGAGTTTATTTCATCATTTGTTATGAGTAGCTAAGTTTCATTATACACTTGGTAGGATGATGTTTGTAGTTTGAAGTGATGGTTGTGATTGTGATTTATGTTTAATTCAATGTCAAGCTTTCCTATGATCCATTGGTATTTATGTTTCATGTGAAAATTGTTATCAAAACTTAATTTGTTGGTAAAGATTTCATAGGTCGAAAAGGTTATTTTCTATCAAGTCATAACCGGTTTGTCTATGATTGGCTATCTTTTGTATTGATCATTTCTTAAGAAGTTTTGATTATCAAGAAACATAATTATAAGTGTTAGCAAATTCGTGAAACGACCGTGAATCGAATGTGTTGAAACTGGATTAAGGTCTTGAATTGAGTGACTGATTCTAATGCTTGTTTTCTTTAACCAAGGTCTTGACGAAGATTAACGCTTTTGAAAACAACAGATTGGATTATCCATCTGATTATCATAATCATATTTATTAACGTGTCATCACAATCATACAATTACGAATGCTCAAACTAGTCTTTACCAAGTGTACCTTTAATCATATTATTTATCTCATCATTTTTACTTGTTATTTGTTTGTCAATAATTGCTACAATCAACGATTATAGTTTCATTTTAGACTAATCATAGGTTTTCCAAATCCCCGTGAACGATCTCGGTATTACCACATAAAATCTATACACAAACGAAAGGGTTATACTTGCTTGTGCGTTTTTAGTCAATCCGGTAATTCGTGTTTATGAATTTAAAACTTGTTACCAACACCACGCATCACCAGAAAACGCGTGACCAAGTATGAACTACTGTGGTGCAGTCCATATTAGCCAAAGGTCACAAGGAAACACCATGTGCAAAACAATGGCATGTAACTAAGTATGGATGACGGTTGTTCAATCCATATTAGTAAAACAAAATTTCGAGGGAAAACATCATGGTTAACAAGAACAAGATTCTGAAAATATCAATGCGTGGAAGTACTAGACGTCGACTTGGGAAGATCGTGGTGACTACCCACTAGTCACAGGTCAAGTTTTAGAGCCTACAGGTCGAAACCTTTGGCTCTAATACCATAATTATAACACCCCATTTTGATAAATGGAATATGACATGATTATTATGGTGTGTCATGAAAGCATGTAAGGTAATGTAATAAAAGATAAATGACCAAAAAGTGAAAACCCGAATCAAACATCGGTTCCCAAACATAAGCCCAAAACATAAATAAAGTAAATGGAATAAGAAGGACAAAACAAGTGTACAAGCAAGCATAAGTATATGAGGCAAAAGGAGAAGAAGTCTAAGGCAGCTTCCATCCAATGCATGTGCTTCAAATGCTCAAGCCATTCCTTGGGTACCTGCCGTTTTGGGGCATGGAAAGGAAAATATACGGTTGAGCAATACGCTCAGTGAACGGATATGACAATCAAATGAATAGCATAAACGTATGTAAAGTGAACTGGAAGTATGAAGTGATAGTGGAGCGGAACAATGTAATTCCTGGAAAACCTGGTTAAAGCTTATAAAATTGGTTTATATCTCTGAAAAGACTTATGTTTAGTTTATACTAAAAATTTGTATTTTAAATATGCCTGAAGCCCATATAGATCATGTTATCTCAACGTGCATGAATACTTAGAGGCTTGACCGCATCATGAAATTAGAGGGTCTACCTCTAATTAATATATAAATCAAGTGGAGGGATCAGCTCCTGTAACGGATGGAAAGCACACACAACAGTTACCATGAAATCTTACTACTTGTCCTAGGATGCACCCATTCGCCCCACATGATAAAAATAACAAAGGCCAAATACTATTGATAGGTGTGTAAACACCCATCCTTTTTACCACTTAATTACAATAATAACCGAGCCAAAACGTGTATTTTATGTCTTTTATGTCGGAATTATGCGTGGTTTGTGTTTTTGTTGTGATATAGGACGAAAAGGTGAAAAGTGGAGAAAACACGGGCATTCACGGGCTTTTATCGAAGAAAAAGACGAAAGACGAAGTCAAGAAGTCAAGAGTGCACAAAGAACGGAAGTCCAAGACCAATTCTGAAGATTTATCGAAGAAACAGTCAAAAGACGGAAGTTTACTAAAAGCCGAAGAACTCAAGTCTAATTTATTGAAGAATTACAAGACGAGTTCAAAGAAATCCCGAGACAAAGTCATTAAAGTACAAGATTTAAAGAAGATTAAGAGGACAAGGACTTAAGCATGCAATTAAGAAAAGATGAAAGAGGGGAGGAAGCTTCCTAAGCACCTCCTAATCCTCCCCTATAAATAGATTAGGATTTATTTCATTTTCCTTTGTTGGATAGCTTGACAAACTATTTCTTCCATTTTAATTACCTTGCATATTTAATTACCTTGTCATTTAATTTCATGTCCATTTAAATTCTTGTCTCGCACCTTAAATACATTTAAATTCAAGTAAGTTTCCTTTTAATTCTTGTCAATCTTTATTTTTATTGTCAATCTCCTATCTACCTTTCTTTATTTGATCTTAATCTTCATGCTTTATTGTTTATGTTCATGTTTTTTATTTTTATTGATTTATTTAAGTGAGTTTTGATTATTGTGATTAGTTTGGTTAGTTTGATTGTTTTGGATTGTTTGATTATCATTAGTAGATGTTTTGTGATTAGTTTGATTTAATCTTGTGGTTGATTTTGATTAGTTTGGATAAGATTCGTGTTCTTTTTTGTCCTCCGAGTGAAGGATTTTGTGCAAGTATATTTCGGATCAGCAAGTTCATCCGGAATAATTTATTATTCCGGATCAAAGTGTTTTATTCGGAATATTAAAACATTCCGGATCAAGGGTTTAGCAAAAGGTTCATCCGGAATATCCAATATTCCGGATCAAGGAAGTTATTCCGGATCAACAGAATATTCCGGATCAAGGTTTTGTGAAGGATCATTCCGGATCAAGGAAGATATTCCGGATCAGTGGAAAAGGTGGTTCATTAGGAATATTTGATATTCCGGATCAAGGAAGATATTCCGGATCAAGGAAGATATTCCGGATCAACCAAACATTCCAGATCAAGCACAACATTCCGGATCAAGGACCAGTATTCCGAATCAAGACTTTATTCCGGATAAGTGACATATTCCGGATAAAGGATTTATTCCGGATCAAGGTTTTTGGTTAATATTCCGAGTGAAGAAGAACATTCCGACCGAAGTTGACATTCCGGATGAATGTTTATTCCGAACGAAGGATTATTCCGGAAAAGCTGTGTTCAGGTTATTTTTAGTTTCTGTTTTTAATTCTTTAATTTTCAAGCTTTACTTTTTCCGCCTTTTTACTTAGTTGCACTTTAAGTTTAATTGCCTTAGATTTATTTTAGCTTTGCCTTATCTTAAGTTTTAGTTGCGTTTTAAGCTTTCCTTAGATAGATTTAAGTTTGCATTATTTACTTTTAGTGCCCTTTTACTTTTAGTGCCTTTTAATTTCCGTCACGCTTTTAAATACTCGCCATTTACTTTAAATTAGACTTAGATTTACTTTAAAGTCATTTTCATTTACGTCTTTGCACATTTTTAATTACTACAACGACACAACTATTTGTTTCACCAAAGAACGACTGAGTCGCATAGTTAACCAGGATCAATTCGATAAGACAGGAACAACGATATTTTTAACTGAGTAAAATCTTAGTTATCAAATGGCGCCGCTGCCGGCTCTTTTTGTAAAGATTAACGGTTTTCTGTGAGAGACGCGTTGCTTTTTGGGACCCGTTCACTTGTGAGCGTTATTTTTCTTGCTTAAAAAATTCAAAAAAAAATCATAAAAATTAAAAAATTGTTAAAAAATCCATAAAAATTAAAATTTTCAAAAATCCAAAAAGATTTTATTTTTATTGTGTATATATATTGTCTTTGCGTTTGGTATTGTATTCTTTTGCCTTTGTAGGTGTATGCGTACTAGATCTTCTAATTATCAAGAGCCTGAGACTCGAGAAGATTTAGCTATGGCAGGTGTCAACAACAATAATCCACCGCACCTCAATAATAACAACAACAATCTTCTTCCACAGCCCGTTCTTTGGACAATGGAGGAGCTTTGTCAACCTACCATGTTTGGACGAGGAGGACCGATTGCACCGATGCAAATCACGGCTCCGGAGTTTTCGTTGAAGCACCACATGATTCAACAAGTGCAAACTAATCCATTCGCCGGAATGCCTGATGATGATGCCAACAAACACCTCGACAAATTCATTACAATCACTCAAAGCATGAAGTTGCCCGATGCCACAATGGATGTTCTTCGCCTTCAACTCTTCCCACATACTTTATCACACCACGCCGAGAAATGGTTTGATCGTCTCCCGAAGAATTCAATTCATACTTGGGATGACATGACTCAACGCTTTTTGTCGCGATACTTTCCACCATCCTTGGTCACGAGCCTTCGCAATCAAATCAGCGGTTTCATGCAAGAACCCGATGAATCTCTTTTTGATGCTTGGGAAAGATATAATGTTTTGATTGATCGTTGTCCAAACCACAACATGCTCCCTGTGACCTTAATTGATACTTTCTACAACGGATTGACTTTTCGTGATCGTGATACGATTAATGCAGCCGCCGGTGGCACATTTATGAAAAGGAGACCCGAGGAGTGTAGAGAGCTTATTGAGAACATGACTACTCACCACAAAAACTGGGATTCCTCCGCTTCTTCAAGGAAAAACCTGAGAGTCAATGTTTCTTCTACTTCAGCAAACCCCGACATGACCGAATTCACCCGCATGATGACTGAAATGAACAAAAATATCTTGCTTCTCGCTACAAACCAACAACATCAAGTTAAAGCGGTTGCACCTTCTTGTGAAACATGCAGCGGTCCACACTCATACTCTGATTGTCCTTCTACTCAAGGAAATCCGGAAAACGTGTATGCAGCTTATGGTAATTATTCACCGGAAAATTACCAAGCTCGACCTCAAGGGGATAGAAATTTGCTGAGTTACCGGTCAAACAACTACCTTTCACCCGGTTTTTCTCCTCAAAACCAAAACCCCAACAACAACTACAATAGAAGCGACCAAATCCCACCTAGAGCTTCTAATCCTTATCACCCACCCGCTCAACAAGCCCCACCCATGAATCAAGATGTTGAAGCCATCATGAGAACCCTAGGAGAGCAAATCAAGAATCTACAGAGCCAAATTATCAATCTGAAAGGAGATATCACCAAGCAAGGGAATGACATTAGATCCGAGCTTCGAGATAATATCCAATCCTCCTTCAGCAATCAAACGAATGATTTGAAGAATATGCTTGCTAGTTTCTTGCCCACAACTCAACCTTCTACTTCGAGTTTTCTACCCTCAAACACCGTCACCAATCCGCGAGCGAATGTGAGTGCTATTACTACTCGTAGTGGAGTTACCATAGTAGGACCACCTATCCCGCCCCTATCATCCACACCTCCTCCACCACCATTTATCCCTACTCCTCCTACACCTAGTATTAGTACACCATTACCATCTCCGCCTCGTCATGACGATGGACTTAAGAAGAACCCTTCAACATCTAACCCTTCAACATCTCAACCTTTACCTACTACACCTTCACCACCCAAACCCAATATTCCTTATCCATCTCATATAGGCAAAACCAAAATGCACACAAAGGATGACGTTCAAGTGTCGAGCTATTTGAAGATGATCTCTCAAATGAATTTCAACATTAGCCTTGTTGAAGCACTTGTCCACATGCCGAAATTTGTCAAAGCATTTAAGGAATTGCTTAAAAAGAAGGAGAAGTTGATTGACTCGCCAACACACGCTTAAATGAAAACTGTTCTGCAGTTATTCTTAAAGAACTTCCGAAGAAACTTGGAGATCCCGGTCGTTTTGTGTTGCCGTGCATTTTTAACAAAACCGGAGAATTTACTGCCCTAGCTGATCTTGGGGCCAGTATAAATCTCATGCCATTAATTGTTTGGAAAACACTATCATTACCCGACCTTATTCCAACAAAGATGACTCTTGAACTTGCAAATCGCACTCTCGCTTACCCTGTTGGTATTGCCGAAGACGTGTTCATTAAAGTTGGCACATTTACTTTCCCGGTCGACTTTGTCGTTGTTGATTATGAAATGGACCCTCGTATTTGTGGAAACCTTGGTTTCCGGATCTTTGAAGCTACTAGGAATGCATCATGTTCATATGATTATACAATCAAAGCGGAATTAGAACACGACACATTAACAAGGTGTTTAGGCACAATAACATGAATTAAAACAAATGGGTTGCTCATTATATTAATAATAAACAACCACTAGACGTGTATACATTGAATCCCACGTCTAGTGCAACACACGCTTTAGGTTTACATTGTGAATATGAATGATGAATAAAACCTAATACCCTTGGTCCCTTTTATAGTGTAAGGATTAGGGTTTACAAGAGATAAAATCAAATAAACAAGTAAATCTTCTATTTAAATAAACTTATGCAGAATATAATCTTGCATGTTTATCTAAATAGAAGCTTCCATAAGATTCTTGTCTACGTTTCTGTCAACTCTTGAATTACATGTGACAATGCTTAGATTGCACATGACAACTCTTGAGCCAACAACGCTTAGTTTGCTCTTGTTAACGCTTGGGTTGCTCTTGACAACGCTTAGACAATATCTTCATGTTTTCTTCGTTTTTGAGTTTCTGCCACATCAACTTTTTGACCCAACAATCTTCCCCTAGTTGATGTTGGCAAAACTCTATGTGTATCTCTTGTAAGTTGTACATGATCTTCAAATTGCTTCCCCTCAAGTGTAGCATGTATTTCTTCCCCTTTTTGTCACATCAAAAGGGAAGTAAACAATGTATGCAATCTTTGAAGATTCTCCAAATGTAGCTCTAAGTAATGATCTTGAAGAAAAATAAATAAAGTAATCTTGATGTGGAAGTAGAATAACCCAACCTTGTGTTCCATGTCTTGCACTATCCATGTGACGTCGAACTTATATGAGAACGTTAAAGTATAAGCAGACCTCAATCCCTTGTCAATATTCTCATCCTTTGTGAGACACTGAGCACGATAATGTAACTCCTTCAAGTGTTATGACAAGTCGTCATCACCAACCTAGTAAGCACGAACAAGATATCTTCAAAAGTAATGTTGACCAGACAAGACTTTTTAAGATATGAATGAACACAAACTCGCGAAAATCTTCTTAATCATCAAACTTACCATAAGAATTCTTCCCCTTAAGCCAACACTTCTTCATGACAAGTCAATATCTTCATATGTAAAAGATGTCAACGAATAACTCTTTCACAAGGTTATCCCGATTACATACTCCAATAAATTACTTCATGAATCGTTGCTAACTCGCCTTAAAATCATTAATCTCTTTTAAAAATATCCAAGCCATAAATATCAACATGATATTCTAAATAAAACGGAGATTCCATGTACCTTCGTGTGTAAATACCACCTTTTTGTGTGCTCAAAACGTACTAATTTTCTCAAACAGCAGCAATCCTTGTGTTGTCCAACATCCTATCTTATCCAAGATCTTCATCAGATGTATTGACCGATATCGGACAATACATGTCAGCGTTTGAATTCTCATATATCAGACAACACTATCAACGCTGTCAGCGTTTGACTTATTCTGTTGGCGTCAAAAAATTTTCTTGTCAGCGCCTAAATAACAAACGTCAGCATCCAACGTACTTTCTTGTCAGCGACTAGAAACATCAGTGGCTTCAAACCGTAAACTTTTGCTTTCTTGAATCCCATTTAGATTACAATATATGTAGCAAATATTATGAGAGGACAATATTCCACAAAAATAGAAAGACCACAGAATGTGATTCTAATATTTTAGCAAACATATTTTCCTTCTAACTTTATCCTGGTCCACGTGAGAAACAATCAACAAAAATATATAGCCTTTTTGGCTTGTAAACAATCACGTGAATTCCTTTTTGGTATCTCTTTGAAGCCCACGTTTTATTTTAAAACACATGCTGACTTCTCCTTTTCTCACGTCATTGAGATTTAATACTCTCAGATCTTGCAATTTTGACTCTTTTCTTGTTGAAATCTTCAAACCATCAGTGGCATATTTAACATATACTCCCTACAAAGTAGGGCTCTTCCCGTTTCACATGAATAACCCACATTTGAGTAAAAACTGAAACAGATCCCACAGATCACGGAAGTAATAATCTTACCATTAAACATCACACATCTTTTTATCCTGAAAATCAGCAAGTCAAAATCTTCATGTGATTACGCTGCAGATTTTATCCAAATCCTCCATGTATCATAAACGTAACAGATAAGAATCTTGCTTATAAGTCACGTCTGAAATCTCGTGAATGAATCTTGTATTCAAAAACCATAAGCAACACAAATCACGCGCAAATATTAAGGATACTAATCATGTTTCATTCTTACAGCATGACTGCTGCTATTACTGTTTATCATAGATCTAGGGTTTTTGGAAAACCCTAAATATCATTATCACAGCCATGATCATATAATAACTTGCTAGGGTTCATCATGATTACAAGAATCACTCACCAAAGCTAGCAAGATTATTTATAACAAACAGAAACATGTCTTCCTTTTCTGTAGAAGAATGATCTAGGGTTTGGAGAAACCCTTAAATCATGATTTTATGCAAATCTGAAAATCTGAAAATCATCTCTACAGCCAATTTCGACGCTTAATAACTTTTGATTGGGAATAAAACTCGACAATCCCTCCGGTGGATGTCTAGATATATGTGTATAGAACACACACAAGAAATTTTGTGACGATCCAACGGTTCAATAAAAAGTTATGACCTTATGAATACTGCTGCGCACACAAAAACATCCAGAAAAACCCTAGACGGATTTTACTTTTCTTCACCATACACGAACACCTTGTTGGTCCTAGCATCACGAGCCACGAGGCTCTGATACCAACTGTGGAAACCTTGGTTTCCGGATCTTTGAAGCTACTAGGAATGCATTATGTTCATATGATTATACAATCAAAGCGGAATTAGAACACGACACATTAACAAGGTGTTTAGGCACAATAACATGAATTAAAACAAATGGGTTGCTCATTATATTAATATTAAACATCCACTAGACGTGTATACATTGAATCCCACGTCTAGTGCAACACACGCTTTAGGTTTACATTGTGAATATGAATGATGAATAAAAACTAATACCCTTTGTTCCTTTTATAGTGTAAGGATTAGGGTTTACAAGAGATAAAATCAAATAAACAAGTAAATCTTCTATTTAAATTAACTTATGCAGAATATAATCTTGCATGTTTATATAAATAGAAGCTTCCATAAGCTTCTTGTCTACGTTTCTGTCAACTCTTTAATTACATGTGACAATGCTTAGATTTCACATGACAACTCTTGAGCCAACAACGCTTGTTTGCTCTTGTCAACGCTTGGATTGCTCTTGACAACTCTTAGACAATATCTTCATGTTTTCTTCATTTTTGTGTTTCTACCACATCAACTTTTTGACCCAACAATATTCCTTTAATACTTGGTCGGCCATTTTTGAGAACCGGAAGAGCTCTAGTTAATGTTGCCGAAGGCGAGCTCATCTTAAGAGTCGGGGATGATGCACAAGTGTTCAAAATGGGGAAGCTTACAAGCAAATACTATGGACGAGAATCTACGAATATGATTAATGTGCTCGATGATTTTGTCATCTACAACAATCCTCTATTCGAGTCTTGCATTGATAATCCACTTTTTCAAGATATTGTGGATGATTCTCTCTCCAATTTGGAATCTTCACCCATTTAAGATTCTCCACCGATCTTTGATGCTTATGATGATGATTCTAGCTCAGATTCGGATGATTATGATGACCTTACTTCCGAGTATCCCGACATGCCCACATATGATGATTTTGATGAGGCCGATACTCTTTCGAGTGATTCTTCACATGATGAAGATCCTCCGTCATCCATGCTTAATCCTACTTTGGATGATTACTCATTTGAGGAAGACTTCTCTATGTTTCTTAATATGTACTTCCCTCATGAGAGTGATGCTCCTCCTTTAGACTTTGAAGATTATCGTCTTGATCCTACTTTGGATTTGAAGAAAATTCTTTCAAAGGAGAAGCAACCAGACGACACCACCATCCGCAACACGTATGATTTGACACCTCTTTGTCCACCTTCTGAGGACGAGGTTGTGCATTTTCTTCGCGGATCATCTTCCCATTCTGCTGAGCCTGAGTGCTATTTTCCCCTAAAGGAAAAGGTGTTCGACCCCGGTATCGATATTCTTCAGCCATCTCAGTATCCACCTAATGAAATAAAAGGAAAGATTTTTGGACCTATTGAAGATATGCTTGCACCTCACCATACTTGCTCCCACCGTGCTCCATCGCTGCTTAAGGGAACCTTGCCTATTCTTCTTTGGCTTGCCTTGTTCGCCTTAAGCTTGTGCTATTTGATGGACGAAAACTATGTATTTGATCCCAGTGGATATGTTTCATGCTTCTTCCTATGGTAATCAAGGTCGAGTCAGGCTCACGACTCGGTTAACAAAAATCAAGCGCTTCTTGGGAGGCAACCCATGTATCTATCTTTTAGCTTTCTTTATCCTAAGTGTAGGGGAGAGCCGTTGGTGTTTGCTATTTCCTATCCTCTTATATTCAGGGATTCGAGCGCTCAATGATCCACTCTTGATGATTTTTGATGACCCGTGATTCCGTGTTTCCGTCTTCCCGGTTCTATCCTAAACTCTTTTCGATTCACTATTTTATATTTCTCAATATTAAAATAGGAATCTCTTTAGTTGTCTTTTCCTTAGCAAGATTTAAACAAAGTGCACAATTTCCTAAGTGTAGGGGAGTTTACTCCCACATGCTTAAACATTGAGGACAATGTTTATATTAAGTGTAGGGGGGACTTCTATCGATGTTAAGTGGCCTTTTCCTTGTATTTGTCCTCATTTTAACCGGAAAATCAATTTTTCGACATTTTTCAAAATTTTTGATCTATTTTGGCCTATTAGTTTTTCCCTTTGTATAGTTATTTTCTTCCTTTGATTAGAATAAATTTTTAATAAAGTGGTCTTAATTTTCAAACGTTGTGAATCTTTTGACTCAACCCGAGTTTAGTTATCTTAGTTTACTCTAGCTAGTATCCTTAACGTGTTTAAGTCAAGTTTTGCTAGGCTTTTATATAGGGAGCTATAAAACGCGAAAGTCTTAACTCTGACGGGTTAAGAACAAGAACTTTTCGCAAGTTCCTATAATTGATCCTAGAGAGTCGTTTATCAAGGGAACTTTAAAATGCGATTTCTAAACTTGAAAAAGTCTAAGAGTTTGCAAGATCCTATAGGCGACTCGAAAACCCAAAACTTTGATTTAATAGGCTAAGCATCCACGAGTGTCATTCCTTGAGATTTTAAACTGTGGATAACGAGAGATGATAGAGTCAATTATAAGTTTGGTATTCTTTCGTGAATTATGTGAGTTAATTATAAGCATATTTTCCCATCGCTTGCTAATAAATTTATCTGCAATAAATAAGGTTGTACGATTTGAAAAGTTACTTAGCTTCTAGCCCAAGATCGTTTAAAAGTTGCTCGGTATGGATTAGAGTTCATAGCCAAGGCATAACTTATTGAAGCGGGATGCGAAGATTGGCGAGTCCGAAAAGGCCCTAACAAGGCATGAGGGCTACATTGTGTTGCTAAAGATCCAAAGTGATGTGAAGAATCATTTATCAAAGATCAATATGAAGGATCGAGACACACGACGAAAAGCAAAAACTCCCAAAAAGTCATGGAGAAGTCTATCCGAAAAGGCCCTAACAAGGTATGAGGATAAATAAAGCCAAGTCCAAAAAGGAGGCGGATCGTTGTATATCAAAGTCCAAAATAAAGATTGGAGAAAAATGAAGAAGTCGTGGTCCATATATGAAGAATCTCTCAAAATTTCAAGTGAAGAAATTCCTATTATGAAGAGAAGACCATTATTTCATGAACGTCTCTCAAGGTTTGAAGTATGAAGTCGCTGCCAAATATCGGTCCGAGAAAGGTCTCAAATCGCGAAGCAAGTTATGCCAAGATGTGAACTTTATGAGGTCACGAGAAGCAGTTTTAAAAGATTTTGTCCTTTAGCTAACTATTGATTAAATCGTTCACTTTATTTTCGGCCTAAATAACTATCAAAATAAGTCAACAATGCATCCTCGTGATCATTCAAGACAACAATAAAATATAAGAGATACACCTAGGAATAAGGGAGTCTAAGTGAATAATTGGCCCACATGAGTTCGTGTTAGTTTGCTAACTTATAATAACAATGATCTCGTTTTTAAGCTTGGTTTGGAGAAAGTGAAAACTTGAGGATGATGATCATTCATGACATTTCCAAAACCCAAGGTATGTTTTTGTTTTCTTTACTTTGAATGTTTATAGTTTTCTATCTCTTTAATAAAGGCCAAGGTGGATTGATTTTGATGAAAAATGTAAACGTGCTTTGTAACTAATGCATTGTATGAGGACATTGCAATGGTCAAGTGTAGGGGATTTGATAGGTGTGTAAACACTCATCCTTTTTACCACTTAATTACAATAATAACCGAGCCAAAACGTGTATTTTATGTCATTTATGTCGGAATTATGTGTGGTTTGTGTTTTTGTTGTGATTTAGGACGAAAAGGTGAAAAGTGGAGAAAACACGGGCATTCACGGGCTTTTATCAAATAAAAAGACGAAAGACGAAGTCAAGAAGTCAAGAGTACACAAAGAACGGAAGTCCAAGACCAATTCTGAAGATTTATCGAAGAAAAAGTCAAAAGACAGAAGTTTACTAAAAGCTGAAGAACTCAAGTCTAATTTATTGAAGAATTACAAGACGAGTTCAAAGAAATCCCGAGACAAAGTCATTAAAGTCCAAGATTTAAAGAAGATTAAGAGGACAAGGACTTAAGCATGAAATTAAGAAAAGATGAAAGAGGGGAGGAAGCTTCCTAAGCACCTCCTAATCCTCCCTTATAAATAGATTAGGATTTATTTCATTTTCCTTTGTTGGATAGCTTGACAAACTATTTCTTCCATTTTAATTACCTTGCACATTTAATTACCTTGTCATTTAATTTCATGTCTATTTAAATTCTTGTCTCGCACCTTAAATACATTTAATTTCAAGTAAGTTTCCTTTTAATTCTTTTTAATCTTTATTTTTATTGTCAATCTCCTATCTACCTTTCTTTATTTGATCTTAATCTTCATGCTTTATTGTTTATGTTCATGTTTTTTATTTTTATTGATTTATTTAAGTGGGTTTTGATTATTGTGATTAGTTTGGTTAGTTTGATTGTTTTTGGATTGTTTGATTATCATTAGTAGATGTTTTGTGATTAGTTTGATTTAATCTTGTGGTTGATTTTGATTAGTTTGGATTAGATTCGTGTTCTTTTTTGTCCTTCGTGTTCTTCGCTTTTACTGTTTTTCCAAGTACTGTTCTTCCCCAGTTATTCCGAGTGAAGGATTTTGTGCAAGTATATTCCGGATCAGCAAGTTCATCCGGAATAATTTATTATTCCGGATCAAAGTGTTTTATTCGGAATACTAAAACATTCCGGATCAAGGGTTTAGCAAAAGGTTCATCTGGAATATCCAATATTCCGGATCAAGGAAGTTATTCCGGATCAACAGAATATTCCGGATCAAGGTTTTGTGAAGGATCATTCCGGATCAAGGAAGATATTCCGGATCAGTGGAAAAGGTGGTTCATTCGGAATATTTGATATTCCGGATCAAAGCTTTATTCCGGATCAAGGAAGATATTCCGGATCAAGGAAGATATTTCGGATCAACCAAACATTCCGGATCAAGCACAACATTCCGGATCAAGGACCAGTATTCAGAATCAAGACTTTATTCAGGATAAGTGACATATTCTGGATAAAGGATTTATTCCGGATCAAGGTTTTTGGTTAATATTCCGAGTGAAGAAGAACATTCCGAACGAAGGTGACATCCCGTATGAATGTTTATTCCGAACGAAGGATTATTCCGGATAAGCTGTGTTCAGGTTATTTTTAGTTTCTGTTTTTAATTCTTTAATTTTCAAGCTTTACTTTTTCCGCCTTTTTACTTAGTTGCACTTTAAGTTTAATTGCCTTAGAATTATTTTAGCTTTGCCTTAGCTTAAGTTTTAGTTGCGTTTTAAGCTTGCCTTAGATAGATTTAAGTTTGCGTTATTTACTTTTAGTGCCCTTTTACTTTTAGTGCCTTTTAATTTCCGTCACGCTTTTAAATACTCGCCATTTACTTTAAACTAGACTTAGATTTACTTTAAAGTCATTTTCATTTACGTCTTTGCACATTTTGAATTACTACAACGACACAACTATTTGTTTCACCAAAGAACGACTGAGTCGCATAGTTAACCAGGATCAATTCGATAAGACAGGAACAACGATATTTTTAACTGAGTAAAATCTTAGTTATCAACTATAAAGGGACGTTCCGAGCAATCACTCTCACCGCAGAAGAGTCATAACACCGGTGCCTCCAGTGCTATGGTTATGGAACCCCCATAACTAGGTGAAACTGGCATGCATGTATATAGCTTAGGCAATCTAAAATAATCATAACATATACTGATGTGTTTAAGACACTTAAACTACTGGGGAAAACAGATGGCTTCAAACGGGGAATCCTAATATAGGAAGAAAGATGTCCTTACTAAAGGACGGAATATTCATACCTTATGTCAAGTAAATAAAGACGAAAACAAACGCGAAAGATCACTTCGACTTCACAATAGCTACATAAAAGTGACATGAATAAGTGTCGGTTCTACTTATACATACTTGTTATTTAGTTTACTTGACATGTTCATACTTATTATACTTGTTCTTGTCTTGTCTTATTATTTGATGTTTAAATCATGTGTTTCTTATAGTTTTCATGTGTTTTAAATTCATGTATTTCATGTTTTATGTGTTACAGTACTTGTTATAACATAATGAGTAGCTTTCTAAAAAATAGTAGGTTTCTATATATAGTAACTTTCCAAAAATAGCAGGTTTCCATATATAGTAACTTTCCAAAAATAGTAAGTTTCCATATATAGCATGTTTCTATAAATAGCATGTTATCATATTTAATGTATTTCTATATTTATCATGTTGCCATAATTAGTATAATTCCATAATTAACATGTTTCCATAATTATTACATTTCCATAATTAATCTTATGCTTATTAAATGTTTAAATGGTATAACCTATAGTTTTAATTAGCTTATATTATATCATGTGTAATCATATTGTAAAGTTTAATAATAATAAATACTTAGGCTTAACTTAAAATTATTATTAATAATGTCATATCATGTCATCATAAGTTATTATTAATTAATAATATTACATGTTTCATGTATTAAACTTTATCTTAAAAGATATTAATTAATTAAGCTAAGTTTTAATTAATTAAATTAATGATCATGAATAATTAAATTATTAATTATCTTAACATAAGTTTATTTAAATACATGTACATACAATATAACATGGTTTATTTGAATAAACATTATAAACCAAATCATATTTTAATTATCAACAATTAATTAATAAAATTAATTAATCAAACATAACATAAAGTATTTATTTACCTAATGGTTTAATTACATGTCCTTGTAAAAATGTTAAGTTCCCAAGCCCAAAACCCGAGACCAACAACCGAGTACCACGGCCCGAAGGCTCCGTCCCCGCTGCCATGCCCCGTCCGAACCAATAGGCTACCCCCGAGAGCCAAGGGCTCTCGATTCGCTGTTGTGCCCGAAACCAAACAAAACTCAGCTTGCGCTAGGGTTCCCTGCGCTGTCCGAGAACACACCAAGCCCCGCAAAGTGGTCTTGCTTTGCTGCAGTCCGAACAACCAACACCGACCTAAGGGGTTGCAGCTGTTGGTAACCGAACACCACCGAGAGTCGTGTGACTCTCTGTTCACGTATAACCCAAAACAAACAACATAATTACCCGATCCCCATGTTTAATCTTTTATTTAACATGTTTTATACTTGTTTTTAATGATCTATAAATATTAAAAAAAGATTAAAGATCAAGGAGTATGTGTGAAAAGGTTTAAGACACGAACACAATACCGTAAAAATTAATGATCCAAAAGCAACAAATCGTCCTTGTGGGTGTGCTATGTGCAGCGGCTAAGACCAAAGGAAAAGGGAGAACAGGGTTTTAATATTTTTCATGTAAAAGTGTATTATGAAAATACTCCTGGTATTTTTGTTTAATACTAAAGTTGGTATGGTCCAAGCCCACTTCTTCCTTTTATTTTTCTAGCCAAAACCAACAACACCCCTTATTGTGTGTGTTCGTGTTTAATTATCGTGTCATTGTTTCTTGAATGTTTCTTAATATTATACGTGAATTCTTAACGTGCATTAATATTCGTGTTTACATACATAATAATTATGATAATTAATTAATATACATAATTTCGTATTAAACATTCATGATTCATGTTGTATATTAATTAATTATAAAGTTTAATGTTAACCGTAAATTTATGCATTTAATGATCTTAGGATTATTAAAGCGGGTTTTAAATGTCTCCAAACTTGTATTATCCACATAATTCTTTATGCCATCATTAACATCGAAATTGTCAATGCCATCACCTGCTTCAAAATTGATGTCATTTCCAGAGATTTTTGTATGAATATCTGAAGAAGGTCCTACTTCCTCATTATTCCTCCCCTGTTTGGTTGCATTAGGTTGCTTCTTCTTCAACTTTTGAAACTTTTGTTTAAGAGTAGCCTTCTAGATTGCCTTGTGGTGCCTCATCCAATGAGTGAATTTATTCCTTAGCTTTGTCAAATTGGCTTCCAATTCTCTAATTATTTTATCTTGATCAAGCTGTGCCTTTTGCAAAACCTGTACCTGTTTGGAAAAGCTTGTGTACAAAGCAGTTAAATTTGAAACATCCACCACTTTTATTGTTGTTGCCTGTGGAGAACCACTAGCAGCAATTGAAGCAGTAGGTGTGTGGATCATCTCATCAGAATTTAGGTGATTACCATCATGATGAGAAGAAGATTATGAATCTTCAGATGGTTAGGGGCTCTAGTTAGAAGGAGTTTGCTGAGAAGCACTAACTGAGATAGGTTCCTCACCTTCTTGATTAGATGGGTGGGCTAACATACTAGAAAATAATGGTGTTACTGCCCCTAAAAAAGTGCTACCATTCTTTATCAAGAAAGAGAAGGTTCTCTTGTGAAAGAGGGGACATCCCATGTATCTATTAATTCTGGTAGGTTTGGGTTTTGGTCTTGGACTAAAGCCTGAATAAATATTGGATACATTAAAAACTTTTTAGACCCTTCTAAATTCCTAGTCATGCCTTCAAAAATTAACCTTGAAAAGTTAAAAACTCTATTGTTTGCTAAATAAATACCAGCTAATGCCAAAGCAGCATGGATTTGATCAAAATATGTACTTTTTGAGCTTAAACAATGAATTATAGCATGAAAAAGTAATTTCCATTATTGTGAAAATAAACCTTTAAAGAAAATAAGACTTTCCCTACCACCCTCATAACCCATGGCTACAAGGACATCATGTATCTTAGTGTTAGTCAACATACTAGTTCCATTTGCATCATTAAGTCTTAAACTAGCCCTAAGTAGTACTTCAGTCACATAAATATTTCTATTATTAAACCTAACCCTTATGCAAGGTTGATTATGACAAGTACATATAACAACAGTATTCCAAAATTGTGTAACAATAGGAATAGAGACAACAGGACTTACAATAAGTGCAAAACGTACATGACTTTGAGAGAGAAAGTCAAGTATCTCATGAAAACCAAGAGAATCATCATTCTGAGTGAGATTAGCAACCTGATTGTGTTTAGAAATCACTTGTAGAGCAGCCATTATTATTTTTGATGATCGAAGATTAGAGAGAAGGTTATAGAATCGAGGTATAAAAATAAAATATTAGGTGAATCAATTGTGTAATTGGGGTTATTATATACAAGAATAACAAACCCAAGCGCGAAGAAACCGCCAAATTTACAAAAGAGACCCTTAACGGTACAACGGTTATGTAGCGGTACATGAAACATACACGGTACCTAAAATTTCCCTAGTGGTACTTGATTCCAAAATGGTACCTCAAAGATAAGACCGGTACATGCATTGTAACCTCTTTTATCTTTTTCTAATAACCTGCAATCACATCAAAAACAAAAATAAACACTATACATAATAATTAGCATAAAAATTGTACAGCTGTTACCTCCCCTTAACATATGCAGCAGAAACTGGTTGAGCATACCAATATGTGTTACCAAGAACTCAAATCTCTTTGTATCAAATGCATTGGTTAATAAATCAGCTACATTGTTATCTATATGGATCTTCAAAACTGGAATAAGCTTTTTGTCATAAGCATCTCTTATAAAGTGATGTCTTATTTAAATATGCTTGGTTTTGGTGTGAAAGACTGGATTCTTGACAATGCATATGGTACTTTCATTATCAATGTAGATTTTGGTGTTCATGAATTTGAAACCATAGTCTAACAACTGATTTTGGATCCAAAGTACTTGTTCACAGCAATGCGCAGCAGCTACATATTCAGCTTCAGTTATAGAAGTAGAAACAATGGTTTGCTTCTTACGCTGCCATGATATGAGTCTTCTGCCTAGGAATTGACAACCTCTTGTGGATTTCCTATTATGATTGGCTCCAGCATAATCACTATCTGAGTAAGCTTCCAAATTAAATGTAGAATATCTAGGATACCATAATCCTAGGTTAGGCTGACTTTTAAGATACTTAAAAATCCTTTTCACCGTATGTAGATGTGAGACCTTTGGATTGACTTGAAATATTAAACATGCACACACAACAAACATAATATCTGGACTTGAAGCAGTATGCTACATCAATGAACCAATCATTGATCCATATAGGTGAATATCAACATTTTCACCATGTTCATCTTTTGACAAAGACTTCTTGGCTTCAAAAGGTGTGCTTGTACTTCTTGTATCCATACTTGAAAATTTCTTTAAGACTTCAGCAACATATTTATCTTAGCTGATAAATATTCCATCCTTCCTCTGTTTGACTTGAAGTCCTAAAAAGAAGGTTAGTTCTCACATAGAACCCATTTGAAATCTTCCTTGCATTATAGCTTCAAACTCTTTACACTATGACTTCTTGGTTGAACCAAAAATAATGTCATCAACATATACTTGAACTAAGATAATATCCTTGGCATTCTTTTTGATGAAAAGAGTTTTGTCAATGGTCCCTCTCCTATATCTATATTCCAAGCGAAAATTGGATAAAGTTGCATACCATGCCCTTGGAGATTGATGTGGGCTATAAAGAGCTTTAATAACTTTGTAGACTCTATTGGGGAACTTAGGATCTACAAAACCTGGAGGTTGTGAAACATATACCTCCTCAGAAATAGTACCATAAAGAAAGGTAATTTTCACAGCCATATGATAGACTATAAAACCCATATATGATGTAAAGGACAAAAATAACCTAATGACTTCTATCCTTGCCACTGGTGCAAAAACCTCATCATTGTCTATCCCTTCTTCCTGTCTATAGCCTTGAGTAACAAGCCTAGCCTTGTTCCTCACAACAACACCTCTCTCATCCTTTTATTCTTGAAAACCCACCTAGTACCATTAACTCTTTTTCCAGAAGGAAGATCCACAAGAATCCAAACCTTTTGTAGTTCAAATTGCATTAATTCTTCTTGCATGGCATTTACCCAACTTTCTTCATCAAGAGCTTGAGAAATATTCTTAGGCTCTACTTATAACAAGAAACAACCAAACAAACAATAATGAGTATCTTTATGATTAGAATTATGTTGTTGTTTGACATAACTTGCAAGTGCATGAGTTTTAGTACTAGCTTGAAGTTGTCTTCTTGTTTGCACAGTAGACTTTTGGTCTCCAATGATTTGAGCTGTAGGATGGTTGTATTGACTTTATGAGTGGGAATAGAACTGACTAGTATTTCAGTTTCCAAATAATTGAAATCAGTTACTACACCTTGCTCGTCATAGGAAGCTTTGGAGAAGATTCCTTCCTTTGGACTAGTATATGCATCTCCACTGTTCATTCTTTGAAGAACATCTTCTATCGAATCAACAGACTTTGCAGAACTTGGCTTAGCAGTACTTGCAGATGAAGTACTGCTAGGTTGAATATGTATTGTTGAGGGTTAGGATTCCAAAGATTCTTCTCCTTAATGCTTAGTATTAGCTGTAGAATTCTTTTCTTGATCTATAAGCCTCTAAAGCTCATGTTTAACACCCCCAAATTTATACGCAGCGGAATACATCTTTGGGTGCTAAACAATGATACAACAACACATAATTTATAAAGAACGACTCGAAAAGAGACGTTTCAAATTTATCGTTCCTAAAAAATTTATCAGAGTAGCGTAGTCCCAAGTAATCGTTACCAAAAGATAAGTTAAAACAACATATTAGTTTGTTTTAAAATGGAACGATAAATATATCAAAGAGTTTGAACAACAAAAGCAGTGCACAACTTCATTCCCGTGACCTCCAAGCTTCCACTTCTTGATTACCTGAAATACATGTGAGTAAAACAATCAGCAAAAATGCCGAGTGAATCTATAGGTTTATGAAATCAATTTGAACACAAGCAAAGATTATAAGTTTGTGGCATGCTTATAAGCATCAAATAATAATTTGCATCAACAATGATAATTGTATATAGCATAAATTGCAATAAGCTCATGGAACCGAGCCCTTAGACACTCCCATATCAGTCTAATAAGACGAGAGATTTATTAATTGTCGGTTACCTCCAGATTATTGGTACATTGCCGTATACCTGACTTCTCAATACAATATGCTCAAACAGTGTGGAGGTCGGGCCTAAGCTTCTATGACAAGTCCACAAAAACTGAACCGGGGCGGCTTCCCCCATAGATCTATTAGTTGTACTAGCGGTTAACCCATCATAGGTTAATTAACGGTCCATAATTGAGGTTTTATCAAAGGCAATCACTTAATGCAATTTAAAGGCAACCACGGGTCCATTCATAGAGGGACAAAGCATACCATAAAAATCTTGTGTTCTAAGTTTATAAAACATGTATTCCACCTCGCGGGTTTAAAATCATTTAATAACTAGTATAAAGCGAGGCTATAGACTCACCTTAGCCAATAGCGGTAATGAGACGATCGCCGACGATAGATGATGCCTTTCAAACACGAGAACTGCAACCTATCAAATGAGGTACGTTCATTAATAATAGACTAGAGAAATAACCCATACATAAGAATATAAAACTCGACTCATAAAATCACGACAAAATCGAGAGAAAATGATACAAGTGATACTATTACACTCTCCTATATATTCATTTTATTATTCTACGCCTTTAATAAAAATCTGCCGGAACATACCGAATGTCCAAGCCGTTTTCCCATACTTAGACATATCAACTTTTTATGATACTACTCAGAGAACTCACTTACTATATGTAGAAAGTCCTCCCAAGAGCCCATTAAAAGATTTTACTTCTAAAGTTCCCTGCCCGACTCATCTTTGAATCACAAAATCCAGACAGTTTAGCGACCTTGACTTACAAAATCATTTTGACCATTCTAAACAACTCCGTTTGTAAAACCGCCACTTGATTCTAAAAATAGACTCAAAATGCTAAACTTGGAGCCTGAGAACAGCCCTTGAATCATTTTGAAACTTATTTTATAGTCCCCGAGATTCGATCCAAATATCGACAACAATTTTCGGATTGTGTCAACACTCGTCTCCCGGTACACGAAAATCAAACTAGTGTAACTTCCACCTCGTTTGGAGTTGGAAGGCCTACTTTATATCAAATCGAAGCTAACGAAATTCTCTACAACATAATCCCATCATATCATCCTATATTCAGACTTAAGACCCTCGAAAATGGCCTCAAACCTACTGCCTAAAATTGACTATAAAAATCTCTTACAAAATCAAGTTTTTGATCAAAACCAACAACTTTTATCATCATTCTAACATCCTAACATCACCATAAACCAATCCTAACACTTGTATCATCATCAAAATCAAAAACCCAAAAATTAAAATTCAACTTTTTAACCAAAACATTACATAAACATCATTTGATCATCATCTCTAACACATGCATGATCAAAATCACCACCTAACAAGCCTAGTTTTTTTATCAAAATTCAAAACTCAATGTATGTAAGTAAAAATGGTATTATTAGAATCACCTTTCAAAAATAGGAATGGGACTTGTTTTGTTTTTGGATGGATCAAAGTTGATCATAAAAAAAAATTGATGGAATGGATGGTGGTGGTGTAGGCCAAAATAGAAAAGAAAGAAGAAAGATGGTGTTTTGGTTTTAATGAATTTTTTTTAAATGAATTGTGTTAGTGGAAAACATATATATAGTGTAAGGTTAGGGTAGTTTTGCCAATTTGTGATAGTTTTGGTCCAAAATGTAATAAAATAGTTTAAAAGGGTAAAAATGTAAATTGCAAATTTTTAAATATTTACGAGACTCGGGTTTCGTAAAAATACTTTTTAAAAGTTTAAACGCACACGAAAAATAATAATATAACGACTCGATACGTAATTAAAACGACATCGTCGAAAATATTAAATATAGAAACGATAGATAATAAAATATAAAATTTTTGGCATCCGTCGGTATCGCGATCACTAGTAGTCCTCGTTACTCGTCAAAATATTAAAATATAATATTTAATATCGGTTTCAACTTAAACCGTTAAACATAATAATATTTAACGTTATAAAATACTTCAAAATAATTGAAAGTAGAATTAAATTATTACATTATTTTTACGGGTTTTACATCCTCACCACCTTAAGGGAGCGACGTCCCGGCGCTCAACTTGCCTCATACACGAATTGTTCACTACCCGGAAAGAGGAGGGCATTCCTTATAAAGAAGTGTTCACGTTCCTACGTGAATCTTGATCCACGATCTCCACTGGTTCTTTTACAAAACGTAACTTGTCGTCAAGTGGTATCTCACCAAAAAGGAATAAATAAATCCTTATCCACCAGTCACCCGTCAAGTTCGACACATGAAAATTTTATGAATCACACGAAGCTCATTCGACGACAAGAATAGGTGACAGGATTTCCGGGTAAGTCCAGTTAAAAAGAATGTTGCAATTTAAAGGATATCCATCGGCCGGATAGCCATGGACACACATCAAAAAGAACTAACAAGAAAACATTTTCGTCGCCGGAGGGTTCTCACACGCGGGTCCCTACTCAAGAGATAATACAAAGACACCATCTCACTTTCGCCAACGCGCATTAAAGTCTCAATAAACATCGTTGTTGAAAGTCAAAAAGATATTACATAATATGTGCTCTACATGATCGGACGTCATCGGATGATGCCGCCTCAAGTTCTCACAACTTACGATCATTTGACTAGATCACACATCATTAAGTACATAAAAGAAAAGGTCGAACATAAACATCGAGTATAGATCTCCACCGTAAATCATCGAGAAAACCTTGAACGAACCCTTGATAATAACCACTTGATCTCCAGAGTCTTTCCACTTGCGGTGTCGGCTTCAACATACTCCTCGAGGTCGTAACGAATTTATTAACTCCATTCATTAAGAGATTCGGTCCTCAATCATTCCACAAGTACACGCATAAATCCTGGTGACACTTATCGTTTCTCCTTATACACTGCTTCCCGGGATTCATTTAAAACTCAGAATAAAATAGTGATCTTCAATACGAGGAACAGAACGAGATAAAAATGAATTCAATAAACGCATAAACGGACAAGATGTGGTAAAATGATTTAAGGTTAACGATCGACGAGGGATCTCAAATCACGTAACCGTAAAACATAATAATTCACAATACTAGAAAAATGAGAGCGAAGAATGAATTAAGTATTAACATTAAAATGACATTTGTCATAATTATCCGTCCCAGATTTGTATTACCTTAAAACTCAGTTGAGGTACTTTCTTGATAAAGATGATATATTAAAAATAGAAGTAAAATAGTTTCAAAATTTATTTGGTCGTCTTAAGAAACTTTGAAAGAATGACGTAAATTTATTAGTTAAACTCATACTGATGGTTACAATTAGAGAATATAATTTCCAAATTAAATCACTATTAGGAATATAAATTAAACTGGCAATTTCATTACATTAAAAGTAAAGTATAATAAGTCAATTAGTTCAAAAGGTAGAACATAATTTTATTTTAAACATTAGTTTTAGTTATACAAAATATGGTGTATAAATTTGACCTTTTACTTGTGATGGTTATTTCGATAATTGAAAATCATTAGAAAATGTAGACAAGTTCCATAAAATTTTTATAATACTTTGTAGAAATACATAAAGGTGTTTATTATTTCAAAATAAACATGGGATATATTCGGGTTTCAAAATGTGACAAGATAATAAATGAATACGAATTGAAATAATAGTCAACAATCAGTACGAAATAAACGGTACAAAAGGGGACGAAGCAAATGTCGTATGAATTCTTAAAGAGAATAATAAAATAAAAGCGTTGATGGTAAGATGATAAGAAATGATAGATTAAACAAGTTGTCAATTTTGTTAGTGCGGTCGATGGTTCACCAATATCAGTTTGTTAACTTAGCGGTGGTCGATACATGATCGGAAATAAGATCCATACAAAAATTTAATCAAAGAAAATTCCTAATAATCACTTGTAATTAAAACAAATCAAATGAACGATGTTAGTGTTTAAAGAGAGAAGTCAAAGCACGGTTCACAAGAGTGGATTTCGAGACAAACGAGAGTGACGGACGTCATCCCGGATATACGGAAATCACTCTAGTGATAATTCATTATTCACGTGCTGAGACATTCCAAAGATCTACCCAGTCGCATAAAGAAGATTGGACGAGAAGGAAGGATAAAACATCGAGACTTTCACGTCATTTACCAACAATCAGTAATTAGACGCACAATCAAAAGAAATCAGTTATAAGACAAAATGAAGTAACAAGTAGAAAAACAATCATCGAGTAAAAACGTATTTGTAAACGTGTAATTCAACCAAGAGAAGGTAAGAAAACATATGCGGATGCATAAAAATTGCGCTACTTGCATAAAATATAAAGGTTTTCAAAACTTCTTTTCACTTTATTTCATTTTATTTATCTTTATCATAAATACAAGTAAAAAGTTGATTATTATCAAGATTTTTAAGTGGACTACTATTTAGCCTAGCATGGCTCCTTCTAAATTAGACATAGGTGATCAGGCCATGTATAATTTAGGAATAGCAATGCAGTGCTCAGTTTCGTCGAAAAGTATTACGTTTCTTATGTTTATATAAACCATGACATTTGTAAAATGGAATTTAAAAATACTTTATAAATTTATAGGATACAAGTAATTTGTGAGATACTTAATAAGCAGCTTTTAATCTTACGAAAAATATTTTATAAGACCAAAGTAAAAATAATTGGTGAAAATAATCGTAAAACAATATCAGATTTATTTATAATATGACATTATGACAACGTATAAAGTAGCCAAAAGTTTGCAAAAAGTAGCAAATAGTAGCTCATAAAACAATCAATGAAATGGTTACAAGTTGTTAATGTTTCAAAAGGTTATAAGGTTTAGACGGAAACGCCATGAGACACGTGATAAAATAAAAAAATATCGATGAAGAATGTGAAGACAAAACTTCAAAACTCAACTCAAATCAGTGGAAGGTTAGAAGAAAACGAAAATAAAATAACATCGAATGACAAATGAGTCATATATATGAAAAGAATAAAACAATCCACATGTGTATTCTATGTAAGATACTCGACACAACATGCTTTTAAGAAAGTATATTATTCATTTTCAAATTACACCATTTATCCGGTAATTGCTAATCCTGTAATGTTTCTATTTTAAACACTTTCACATGCAACTAGTGTTCGTAGTTGTAAAAAAATATTTGTTAAAATTTTACGATCTCAAATGAAATCAAAACTGCTTAGAACGTTTAAAACCCATATTCCGAATTTTCTATCAGATTTGACTTTTAAGTATGAGCCGATTAATTGACCCGATAAACGACATCTCCAAGACTCGGAGTCTAAAGCATTTTAATGTAAAACGACGTTTCAGACGACTTTCTAGTTTTACTCGAGACCTGAAACCCAATATAAAATGACTAAAATACCCCTGCAAGTTCTGTGCAGGTTTGACTATTTTATTTTAAGAACGCATGTTTTGCTTTTAAGTTTTGACCTGTTTATACTGCCCCCTGCAGTTTCTACATAAAATATATTTTTCGACACTTCCTAACGGCTCAAAATATATATATATACACACATGTCTTGTGGATTTTACAACAATGAAAAATAAATCTCATAATGAGCATCAAATAAAAATATAGCATAATGAATGACATAAGATGCTTCAAGGTATTCAACACGAAATTTAGGAAGCAAAACGATGAATGACGCTCATAATTTAAGTTTCAAGGTGCAAAGTAGGCAAATCTCCTTGGTGCCACGATTGTCAAAAACACAAAACATAACAAGAAAAGAATGGAACATTAAAGGGTTGCGTTCCGGGAGCAAGAAGGTTAATGAAAAACAAATGATACAATTTTATACAAGTAAAATCGTATCCCAATCTAGAGCCATAATCTAGACGATGATTTATAAAATGACGATGACGTTACCGAGATATAAGCGAACAATACACTTCGGAGTCGATACATATAAATGTCAATAAGTTAAATCTTCGCATGCCGTGTAAAACGGTGATAATAATCAGCAAAATATTATGAAAAACCATGATAGTATTCAACACGATTATAGGAGAGTTTCAAAATGTGTGACTCACACGATAGCGGTTAGTCCTTTCCAAGGACACATTGAACTACACAATGGTCTAGAGACTACGTTTCAAGACGTCCAAGCACAAATAGCCGGAAGACGATTTGGATATCTACGTAGATATCTCAAAGGGTTAAATAATGAAAGTAACGCGCGCAGATGAAGGTATGTAAGGTCATAATATAAAATTTTTGCAATAAAAGCAATTTAAATACTTCAAAAATAAATACAGAAAGATCTTAAAAATTCATTGTATTTATTTAAGTTAATCATTAATAAATGATAAACTTTTATCGAAATGTTTAACGACATAAATATATATCGATAAAGGATTATAGTATTTATTTAGAAATACTTAGCAATAAGGCATACATAATAATGTATACTAAAGTTGTAATCCCAGAAGTAGCTTGAACATGAAGTCACGCGAAATCATGTGCACCGACTCTTTGAAAAAAATAAAACCGACAGTTATAGTTTAGGTTTTTAGAAAAAGACCTAGTTCTCTATAACTCATGGCTCTGGTACCAATCTTTAACACCCCCAAATTTATACGCAGCGGAATACATCTTTGGGTGCTAAACAATGATACAACAACACATAATTTATAAAGAACGACTCGAAAAGAGACGTTTCAAATTTATCGTTCCTAAAAAATTTATCAGAGTAGCGTAGTCCCAAGTAATCGTTACCAAAAGATAAGTTAAAACAACATATTAGTTTGTTTTAAAATGGAACGATAAATAAATCAAAGAGTTTGAACAACAAAAGCAGTGCACAACTTCATTCCCGTGACCTCCAAGCTTCCACTTCTTGATTACCTGAAATACATGTGAGTAAAACAATCAGCAAAAATGCCGAGTGAATCTATAGGTTTATGAAATCAATTTGAACACAAGCAAAGATTATAAGTTTGTGGCATGCTTATAAGCATCAAATAATAATTTTCATCAACAATGATAATTGTATATAGCATAAATTGCAATAATCTCATGGAACCGAGCCCTTAGACACTCCCATATCAGTCTAATAAGACGAGAGATTTATTAATTGTCGGTTACCTCCAGATTATTGGTACATTGCCGTATACCTGACTTCTCAATACAATATGCTCAAACAGTGTGGAGGTCGGGCCTAAGCTTCTATGACAAGTCCACAAAAACTGAACCGGGGCGGCTTCCCCCATAGATCTATTAATTGTACTAGCTGTTAAACATCATAGGTTAATTAACGGTCCATAATTGAGGTTTTAACAAAGGCAATCACTTAATGCAATTTAAAGGCAACCACGGGTCCATTCATAGAGGGACAAAGCATACCATAAAAATCTTGTGTTCTAAGTTTATAAAACATGTATTCCCCCTCGCGGGTTTAAAATCATTTAATAACTAGTATAAAGCGAGGCTATAGACTCACCTTAGCCAATAGTGGTAATGAGACGATCGCCGACGATAGATGATGCCTTTCAAACACGAGAACTGCAACCTATCAAATGAGGTGCGTTCATTAATAATAGACTAGAGAAATAACCCATACATAAGAATATAATACTCGACTCATAAAATCACGACAAAATCGAGAGAAAATGATAAAAGTGATACTATTACACTCTCCTATATATTCATTTTATTATTCTACGCCTTTAATAAAAATCTGCCGGAACATACCGAATGTCCAAGCCGTTTTCCCATACTTAGACATATCAACTTTTTATGATACTACTCAGAGAACTCACTTACTATATGTAGAAATTCCTCCCAAGAGCCCATTAAAAGATTTTACTTCTAAAGTTCCCTGCCCGACTCATCTTTGAATCACAAAATCCAGACAGTTTAGCGACCTTGACTTAAAAAACCATTTTGACCATTCTAAACAACTCCGTTTGTAAAACCGCCACTTGATTCTAAAAATAGACTCAAAATGCTAAACTTGGAGCCTGAGAACAGCCCTTGAATCATTTTGAAACTTATTTTATAGTCCCCGAGATTCGATCCAAATATCGACAATAATTTTCGGATTGTGTCAACACTCGTCTCCCGGTACACGAAAATCAAACTAGTGTAACTTCCACCCCGTTTGGAGTTGGAAGGCCTACTTTATATCAAATCGAAGCTAACGAAATTCTCTACAACATAATCCCATCATATCATCCTATATTCAGACTTAAGACCCTCGAAAATGGCCTCAAACCTACTGCCTAAAATTGACTATAAAAATCTCTTACAAAATCAAGTTTTTGATCAAAACCAACAACTTTTATCATCATTCTAACATCCTAACATCACCATAAACCAATCCTAACACTTGTATCATCATCATAATCAAAAACCCAAAAATTAAAATTCAACTTTTTAACCAAAACATTACATAAACATCATTTGATCATCATCTCTAACACATGCATGATCAAAATCACCACCTAACAAGCCTAGTTTTTTTTTTATCAAAATTCAAAACTCAATGTATGTAAGTAAAAATGGTATCATTAGAATCACCTTTCAAAAATAGGAATGGGACTTGTTTTGTTTTTGGATGGATCAAAGTTGATCATAAAAGAAAATTGATGGAATGGATGGTGGTGGTGTAGGCCAAAATAGAAAAGAAAGAAGAAAGATGGTGTTTTGGTTTTAATGAATTTTTTTTAAATGAATTGTGTTAGTGGAAAACATATATATAGTGTAAGGTTAGGGTAGTTTTTGCCAATTTGTGATAGTTTTGGTCCAAAATGTAATAAAATAGTTTAAAAGGGTAAAAATGTAAATTGCAAATTTTTAAATATTTACGAGACTCGGGTTTCGTAAAAATACTTTTTAGTTTAAACACACACGAAAAATAATAATATAACGACTCGATACGTAATTAAAACGACATCGTCAAAAATATTAAATATCGAAACGATCGATAATAAAATATAAAATTTTTGGCATCCGTCGGTATCGCGATCACTAGTAGTCCTCGTTACTCGTCAAAATATTAAAATATAATATTTAATATCGGTTTCAACTTAAACCGTTAAACATAATAATATTTAATGTTATAAAATACTTCAAAATAATTGAAAGTAGAATTAAATTATGACCTTATTTTTACGGGTTTTACATCATGTGAGGCTTGATCATCATTCGATGGCACTGATTGCTTCTGTTGGGGGCTGGCAACAATAGGAGAGACAGTAGGCATACTTGACACATAGATATTAACATCATCATCTTGAGAGTCTGATGAAGTAGGTCCTTCCTGAGTACCTAAAGTTGTTGTTTCAGTCTCTTTACCTGCATTGTTAGTTTGACAATCTTTTTGCACAAAATCGTAATCCATGGAGTTAGTTAAATAATCCAAATCAAACATCCAAACATAACCTATTCTTTGGACATTGGGCTTATTTTCTAAGAAATTGACATGGGCATTTTCTTCAACTTTTCTAGATGCCAAATTATAAACCCTATATGCTTTACTTTGCAAAGAATATCCTACTAGATATCCTGAATCAGATTTTCCATCAAACATCCCCAATTGATCAAGAGTATTCAAAATAGACACATGATACCCAAAAGGTTTTAAATAAATTATGATTGGCTTAACACCAGTCAAAAGTTCATAAGGTGTTTTATTTTGACGCTTGGTTACTAAAACACTATTTAGCACATAACATGTAGTATTGATTGCTTCTGCCCAAAAGGTGTTTGGCAAAAGAGAATCAGCTAGCATAGTCCTAACAGCCTCAATTAGTGTCCTATTGTTACTTTCAACCACTCCATTTTGTTGTGGATTCCTAGGATTGCTAAATTGTCTATTGGTACCTTTAGACCTACATAATTCATCAAATTCAACATTCTTAAATTATGTCCCATTATCTGTCCTAATGATCAAGACTTGTTTAGTGAACTATTTTTCAACTAAGGTGACAAAGTCGTTAAGTATTTCATTGGTTTTATTCTTGTGTGCTAAAAAGAAAACCCAAGTAAATCTACTAAAATCATCAGTTCTAACTAGGCAAAAGGTCTTGTGACTAATACTCCTAACAGAAATTGGACCAAACAAATCCATATGTAAGAGTTGCAAAGGCTTAGTCACAGAATTGATAGTCTTGGTCTTACAAGAGGCTCTATGTTTCTTACCTTTTTGACAAGCAGTACATGTGATATCATTTTGAAAAGATTTGTTAGGTAACCCTCTAACCAAATTTCAATTAACCAATTTATTTAGGTTCTTCAAATTCACATGATCTAACCTCCTATGCCATAAATTAGACTCATTATTTGTAGCTTTATCTTACAAACATGTAATGCCACCTGTTGGAGTAATAGTATGAAGATTGAAGGTATACATATTTTCTTGCCTGGGTACCTTAAGCAGTACTTGAGATTCCTTTGGCATCTCAAAGTCTTTGGAGAGTACCAAGCAGTCGGTATCTGTAAAAAGCACATTGTTCTTTTTATCACACATCTGTGATACCGTGAAGAGATTGAAATCATTCAATTCTTTCACAAAGGACACATCTTCAAATTCCAACTTTCTTGTATTGATTTTTCCTTTTCCAATAATCCTGCCTTTACTTCCACCAAAGCCTACAAGTCCACCTATGAATTCTTCAAATTCAGAAAGGAAATCTCTGTTCCTTGTCATGTGCCTTGAGCATCCACTATCTACAATACATTTATCTTTCAATTCATCAATTAGATGCCCCTACACATACACAAAACTCATTAGTTTCTAACAATGACCCAAGCCACATTTGGATCGGATCTTGTGGTACATACATACTTAAGAGTTTGATAACTAGTTTTTCCAGTAAGACTACACACACTCTTATATTTCATGGTTCCAATTATATAGTCAAAAACATAAGGTACTTAGGCCTCTTTGACTTAAGTACTATTTTATCAGTACTAGGTTGAACACATGATGTTTGTCATTTAGGAACCCACACTTGCACTGGTTTGTTTTTAGGCTTACTTATAGGCGTTTCTACAATCTTAAATAAACTCCTAAAAGATTTGTGGGGAAATGGTTTGTTTGACTTTTGACCAGCAATATTTGCTTTTGGTCTAACAGTACTTGCAGTTCTAGGCTTGACGGTACTTGTCTTGCTGGACATCAAAGGTACTAGACCTTGTTTCATAAGTACTACTCTTAGAACAAAGTCCTTGGTTGTGAGAGGGTGACTGTCCTTATTGGTCTTATTAGGCTTAATTAACATTTTAGTATGATCAAACTTAGGTTTGTCATCGTTATTCCCTATTTTCCTTTTTACTTGTGCATTTTTCTCATTAAATTTCTTTGTGACCTTTTTGCAACCTTTAGCTTTGCAATTTTATCCTCATGTAAGGTGCAATCTTTGATAAAGTGATTTATACTACCACAAACATAACATCCTTTTCTTCTCAAAGAAGACCCAAAGGTTGTTCTGACTTAGTGTTCTTAAAACCTAGCCCACCCCTCTTGGTATTACCAATATGTTTTGTACTGTTATCCAACACCTTACTAGGGGATTTCACCTACTTAGGAGCATAACTAGTTGTAGGCACATGTCCTTCAGGCATAAAGGTGCTCATCAAATCTGGATAAACAATATTTTTGGTCACAACAAGCTTATCTTGGGTCAAGGTACTAGAGTTTGATTCTGAATCATTAGACTTATTATCAACACCATCTTTTGACTCATCTAACTCTATGCCTAATTCATTATTAGGGGGCATGAAAATTCCTGACAAAGGTGGAGGAACAACCTTCATTCCTTCAGCATACCTATCATTTTCAGGAGTATCAACTGACTCATTAGAACTATCAAAAATCCCCTTTGATAAGTCCTTGTCAGTTAGGGTTATCCCAGGTTGGTCCTATATATATCCTAGGCCTGTTTTATCATAATACCCCATTTGTGAATTAATCAGTTTATCCATTCCTTTTGAGGTTTTTTTGCCATTGATTTATCACTTCTCTTTCACTAAAAAGAATAGCTTTTAAAACTTCATTTTCTGTTGTTATTTTCATAAGTTGTTTTTCAAAAGCATTAATAGCCACATCTTTTTCTCTCATTTAAACAGTTGAAATTCTAATTTTCTCTTCATAGTTTGTTGAACCTTTTTATACAAAACTATATTTCCTTCTAACTTAGCAACACCTTTTTTAAAAGTATTTGCTTCTACAGTACATGTGTTTACTTTTAGATATTGTTCATCAAGTTCTACTTTTAAAATATTAAACTTAAGAACACAATCTTTTGTAAAAGGATGTACCTCGGTATCTTAATGAGAGAGATCCATCAAACCAAGTTCTTCTTCTTCTTCTTTAGTCCAGTTGACCACTCCATCTACTGTAACCAATGCTTTAGTTCCTTTGGGGCTTATGTTATCTCCTTTTGTAAAGCATTTAGAGACTCTTGGACTAGTTCAATAGCTGTTCTTAGACTTTTGTCTGCTTCCTTCAGCCTTATCCCTATTGCACTCCCTTGAAAAGTGTCCATTACTTTCATAGTTGTAGCATTCAACTTTGGATTTATCATATCCTAATGGTTCATTAGGATCAACATTTATCTTCCTTCCAATCCTTTTGTAGAGTCTATTAGATCTAACAGAGACCATAGCGGCTTGCCATTTGAGATCCATCTCTTAAATGTCAGCATCATCCACCTGGAATAAGTCATTGTGGTTCAACCTTGGTCTGTTGTCTTGTCCACCAAAGAATGAGAAGGCATCATTGTCACTAAACAGTGATGAGGATCTTCCTTATGAATTCTGAGACATAGATGGACTGCCTTCAGTACTTTGAGAATAAGTACTGCTAGTTAGCCTCAAGCGATATTTTGGAAGTAAGTACCGCTACTTGATCCACCAGTGGTACTTTGAGAGTATGTACCGCTTCTTCCTTCTCACACAAAAGCCAAGTTAGACTTTGGTGTTGCTGCTGCTTTGGTTACTTCAATGCCTTTATCATCCATCTCATACACTCTAAGATTGTTATAGAGATGATCAAAAGGAGTTGAATCTAGAGCATCCCTTGTGATGAAGTGCATGGCCATCACTTACTCTTGTGGAACACTTCTCAAGAATTTTAGATTAGCTTCCTCATGAGGAATTACTAGTCCATGAACTGCTAATTGAATGAGCAATTTTTACTGAACCTTCCATAACCACTATGGTTTCCTTATATACTGGAAATTGAGAAGTTATCAGATTCTTGTTTCAAAACAATATTTTTCATCTTCTTAGACTTGTCATTGCTTCCAAATCTAAGCTTTATGGCAACCCATATAGCCTTTGCATCCTTAATGTGTTGTGTAACACCCCACTTGGATAAGTGGACCGTTACGTGTATTTATGGCGTATCATCAAAGCATGCAAGGCAATGTATAAACATTAACTGACCATAACGGAAATACCGAAATCAAACATCGGTAATCCAAACATAAGCTCAAATATAAAAGATTAAGTATTGAAAGGAAAAAGACGAAACAATGTCCAAACAACCAAAGTAATGTATGAGTACATAAAATAAAGGAGTCTGGATAGATCACATCCAATGCACTTACTCTCTCATAAGTCCTAAGAGCGTCCCTGTGTACCTGCCGTTTGGAACATGAAAGGAAAACTACGGCTGAGCATAAGCCCAATGAACGGATATGAAGCAAGATAATAATGTACTAGAATAGAACATACAACAAATACTGAAACTATAACTGTTATGTAATTAGAGGCAAGCTGTGTAAAATTTGAGAAGTCTGATTTATAAATAATAAAGCTAAATTATTAACTGTTAAATCTGAAAACATGCATTTACTGTATTTTATTGCCACGAGCTTATATAGGTCATGTACTATAACAACTGTTGCATGAATAACGGGAGGGGTGACCTCGTCATGCGATAGAGGGGTGACCTCTAAATAATGTGCTGGGTTAAGGGGTCAACTCCAATGTGAAGGATGTAGAGCACACACCACATTCACCTAAAAATTGTAAACTGATAGCCTAGGATGCATCCATACACCCCGCTGATAATACTGATAAATGGCCAAGCTGAATAAATGGGACGCTGCGAGAAATCACTCCCTCAAGAGGAGTCATGACACTGGTGCCTCTAGTGTCATGGTTACGGTACCTCTGTAACTAGTACATAAACTTGTCATGCTTGTATATAATTCTCAGGCAATTTATTTAGTTATTAAAATGGTTACAGATAAGCTTAAACATATACTCGGGAAAACATTTGGTTACAGATGGGGAATCCTAATCATGCATAGAAGGAAGTCCTTACTGAAGGATGGGAAATCTGTACCTCGTGTCCAGTAACCGACCGAGATCAACTGACAGAGAGTCTAATCTGATTTCACACGAGCTACATGAATAAATGACGCGAATAAGTTAACTGATATACGTTTATTTTACTGATTAAACGGTTTCTTGTTTAACTTATTTATTCTCGTAACATTGTTTGTATATAAACTGATAAGTCTGAATGTTCTCATAATTCTGATTAATGTATTCCTGTTCTACTATTAGTTACGGTATAACACGTATTCTGACATTATAATATTTCCATATTTGGTAACATGCTAATAATAGAAAGTTTCCTAAATTATAAAGTTTCCAAAATGAATAAAAAGTCATTTAATAATCCTTTTAGTTTTATAAAACTAATTTAATAAAATAAATTAATTTACTAATTAAATCATTTAAACATTTATTTATAAAAGTGATAAAAATAAGGTATAATTAAATCTTCGTTTTAATCCTTTAAGTCTAACCCGAGCCTACCAAGATACCCCTTTCTCTGTCGCACTACAACAAGCCAACAAAGTTATTACATCCAAAACTGGATTAGCGACAAAATTTTCTGTCGCTAACTAGTACTAACTATCACTAAAAGTTGTGATCAAAACTGACCCAAATCTAACATTGACAAATTGCGACGGAAAATTTCGTCGCTAAACTGTCACTAATTCTAGAATTAAATCTTATTATTTTATTTTTAATATTTACCCACTATTCCTTATATTATTCCCACCGTTCTTGTGTATTTCCCACTGCTTTAAGACAGCCAAACACCCCCTTTACAGAATAAACACCCCGGTTGGGGTTTTTCGGCTGTGGTCGTTGGACCAGCCCCTAAGCCGCCCCTGTGTGGGTAACGGCTGGGCAGAGAAAAGGCCACCGAGACTTCTTGGTCTCGGTTTCATGGTTCACACCAAAACCCGACACCCTGTTAAGTACATATCCCCCTGCCTGGGGTGGTTTTTGTTCGCGGCTGGCCAAAGAAAGGGGACACCACGACCCCCTGATGGGTCACGTGGGTTTTGAACATCACACCGAGACCTATGGTCTCGGTTTTTTCGTGAAACAGCCAAAACGCAACACCCCCTTGTTCTTAATTCGTGATTAATCATTCGCTTAGGTTATACAAATGTTGATTTCGTGATTTAAAACGAAGTTAAAATGGAATAGATGATACAGTTATAAAGATTAATAAAAATGGACAATTACACACGGATCGAGGATGAACAACGAACCCGAAAATCCCTTTTTCTTCTCTAACGGGCGGCCAAAAGATGAAACCTAGTTTCCTTTCTCTTTTTTTGTTACGCATGAAGTGGAAAGAGGGGTTATACCCGTATTTTTTTCTTTACAAAACAAAACCGGGCCTAAAGCCCATTATACCTTTTTTTTAACCGCCCCCTAGTCTTACCTTACATAGTTTTCATTTTTATTAATTCTTAACATTTATATTTATTTACGTATCTGTTGATACAAAAGTTGGTTGGACCGAGCTTGACCCAAATTAGGCTTAATTTGGGGTCTTGTGGACTCCGGCTCTTACACCAAGTGAAACTTGTTTTGGAGACCCTGCGCACTAAACAGACAACGTTAGGCTTACCGTGGGTTTGTGACCCATGATTAGACTACGGCGTGAGAGTAAGTAATCGGTTTGAGTCTGTAAGTGTTTAGGGTATTGTGTGTATCGTACCTTTGTGGAACCGAAGGGGTTCCTTTTATACTCGAGAGAGTCCAGGCTAGGCTCCCTGTTCTTGCGGCCTAAGGAAGAGATAATGACTTGAAATAGCTTGATCTTCATTATCTAACTAAGGCAAGTGTATATCCCTTTTTCTTAGGCGAATATAACTGTAATATACGTTATATTTTTTCTGATCCTGTCGCACTGCGACGAGGACTTGGCTAAGTAACCAGCCTCTTGTGCGACAACGGCTTACCGGGCCTTCTGGGTCGTGTGCGCACATCGCACAAGTATCCAATCCATTCTTGATGGATGCGGGTAGTACCCGTGAGTCAGACTATCCAGCCCGACTAGGGACTATACGTCATCATGTCCCCACAGTCTAGTGGTCGTAGGTCCAATCTGCGACTACTAGACTATAATCAAACCAAAACAGTCGCATAGTCCAAGCATAAACACAGATTTGAAATATTCCCGCCAAGAAGACATACATCCCCCCTTTTACCTAACCTCCTTGGTACCCAGGAAAAGCGCTTGCCACGTCATAGTTACCCCTTCATCTTCTACCATTAGATCTGGCAAGTGGGGAACACGTGGCACACATCTGACCATGAACAGTAAAACTAGGAAGCCTATATAATCCCATCACGCCTCCTTTTGACTGTTTACCATCTACAAAACCTTCAAATCACCATTAACGCCTCTATCATTTACCATCATCACCAGATCTCTTATCAAGGTAATCCGCGCAACCACTGTTTTGTATACACAGCGCCATGGTGAAACAACTAACCGACACTACGTCAATCTTGACCATTGAGCAGCTAGACGAATTTACCTCTGACTTCAACATACCCAACTACCTGCACCCAGAAGTTCCAAACCCTCAACATAATATAAGTCAGTTCCCCGCAGGGAAGATAGGATTGTACACCCGTTTCTTCGATTACGCAAACCAGCGTATACCTATGTCGCGCTTTCTCCTAAGCGTGTTACTACACTATGAGACCCACGTCTCCCAACTGCATTCATAGGGGCAGCAAAAATTTCGAATTTCGAAATAAACTGCCGCACCCTAGACATAGAACCCACGGTAGAACTTTTCCGCGTCTTCTACCAATGGCAATTAGCCAATGACTGGGTATCCTTCGCTAAGCGAAAGGGCGGTATGCAATGTTTCAATGGAAAGACAGATTCCTTAAGGAACTGGACCGACATATTCTTCTGGATCGACGAAGTTTCCTTCCCTTTCCACTTTCCCTTCTTGACCCCTAACACTTTGAGGAAGGACACCCTACCTGGCCTCGACTCCTACAACACTGCAGACACGGAAACCTTGAGCAAAAACCGCATCCCGTGCAACCCTATCCAGAGAGTGTGTTAGTCACCCTTCGCCTAAGCCGCGCAGTCATCTATGGCGAGCACAGGGTACCAATGTTCCGCAGAGAGAGTGGCCAAGGTTAGTGGTCCTTCCCACACAGGGTACCATCGCATATCAAAAGACTAAAATATGTTTTCGTGTTTTCTGTTTGTCTCCTTTCGCAGTTATGGACGTTCTTGACCTTGTCCGTGGTGCCTTTCTTGAAGATTTGCTGGTGTACTCTCGCCCTCAGCAGGAAAATGAAGAGTCACTCCGTGACCGTGCCCAGAAAAATACCTTGAACCTAGAGATTGCAGAGCCATCTACCGCCCAAGAGAGTGAAGACACAGGCGCAGATCAACTACCGCCCCATCCACCAGTTCAACAGTTGGAACAGCAGCCACCCATACAACAACAACCACCACCGTTTCTCAGCTCCTCGATGTCTTTAGACAATGCTACCGGGGAAGCCGAAAAAGCCGCGAATGGTTTTGAGGAGGAGGACATTACTTCCTTAGGGAAAAGACATAGAATCCCCTCATCATCTCCACACAAATCGGCACGCCTCGGGGCCGGTCCCTCTTGGACAGGGGTGCGCACAACCGGGGAAGAGTTCGAGAAGAACCTCTCAAAGACCCTCCCCCCCCCCCCCCCCGCACTCCTCCCGCCACCATTAACCTAAGGTAACCATCCTCTTATACACAGTGGCGTGAACTATACACTCTTTGCTGCATCTACATGTCATCATTGTTTATGTACCTGCCTAACCATTATTCTTATGGAGAAGTGCGAACAGGAAAAATCTGCTGAAAAAGAAGAGACCACGCCCTCCCCCCATAAGGAGACTTCATCAGTGGGGGTAAGCGGTTTCACACAAGACCCTACCTTTGCTCCTAATTGGGAGTTGCTTGCGTCCTTTGACCTAACGAGTGCTTTTGACTACGCAAGCTTCTTAGACAACATTTTGCCGCCTGGCCGAGAGGTAGTGCTAGAAGGGATGAGCGATGCCGTCCTGGCTGATGAGACAAGTTATCTGGCAGCACAACATGTTACATTGACATCGCACCTCAAGAAGAGATACCTGGGGTTGTCTGCCAAACTTCACACCACGGAAGAAAAACTGAGGCAGATCAATGAAGAGAAATCCTCCGCTCTCGGTGATATGTAAGAAAAAATAGACCAAGAGACCGAGAAAGGAAGAAAAGATGTCGCCATCCTCCATTCCTTAACAGAAAAAGGAACAGGCTATCTGCCGCTCTTGATGAAGAGCGAGCCCAAATCCACCAGATAAAGGCCTCCAACCTAGTTGCTATGGGGGCCTTTGAGGAGGGAAAGAATAGGTTCGTTGCTGATGTTGACGCTCTGGGTGCTAAGGTAAAGGAAGATGTAAACGATATCAGTTGTCAATTGAAGAGGCTGAGTATTGAACTAGATGAGGAACTGTACCCCCGCCTAATGAAAGAGATAGTCGAGAAGCGGTGGCTAGTGCGCCATGGTCTTCACCTGGCCGTAATGGGCGCTTTGGAAGACCCCAACCTACGAACCTCATTCTACAAGTCTGTCATAGCCACAATCAATGAGGGTACTTCAAGAGGTTTGGTGACAGCACAAAAGGGGAAGTTACTGAACAAAGAACTATCAGAGGTGTCTTTTTATGATCTGAAGGCTGATACCAAGCTTACCACCACCTTGAAAGAAATGAGCGTATGTCCGCTGCCCTCTTTTGGCCTGGAGGACAAGGATCATGAAGTCCCATTTGAAGCTGTAATGGAGGGTCTCACCTTAGCGCGCCACAAGGTAGAGGGTGCAGAAGCGCTATCGGACATTCACTTAAAACCATCGTTGGAGCAACTGACCATACCAATTTTTGCCTATCCCAGGGATGCTCTTGATCCCTTCAAGATTAAGAAGGAAGTGCCACTGTCTGAGGTCCTTGCAGCGCACGAGAGTCGCGCTGCTGTCAAGAATGCCCTGCTGAACATAGAAGCAACACCTTCCGTTGGTGCGACCCATCTTTCTCCTTCTATCCATGTGTTTCCATTTCCATTGTTGGAGAGGGATTCGCGCCTGCTGGACCGGATGGAAAAAAGTCTGAAGGATCACCGCACTACTGCTTACTGCCCTCCTTTGCGAAAACTGAAGAGATCCTCCTCCGAGAGCCACTTGCTCTCCAATCGCCTTAGGGATTTGTAAACATTTTTGTATGTGTTATCCACGAATGTTTGCCTTTGTAATAAACAATATCCCTTTTTTGTTATGAAAAGTATATTTAATGTTTATACCGCAATTTCGCATAATAAGTTAATGTAAACTTATAAATGGTCCATATGGGCTTGAGAAGCTCATTACGTGTGGTGTACCGCTACTACCATAAGGACGGTTAGGTGAGGCTGACCAATTGTTGGGTGTGCACAAGTGTGTCTTAACAGTCTCACAGTTTACTGGCTGCATAACTTGCTACGTCGTCATTAATAGCAACGGGCCTAACAAGGACACACGATCCATGGTCGAAGGGGTTGCATCCCACTAACTCGATGAGTCTAATTAGTAGGGTAGGCTCATTCCTCTTATTTCTCCTGGAAACGTTGTGCACGCGTGCGCCGGTAGGAAATATATAATAAGAAAAAACTATGTATGACATAAAGAAAAAAAATTCAGAATGCGCCATGGAACTAGCTAGGGAGCATGACTGTTTTATTAATACTTGCAAGATTTTAAATACATAAAATAAAAGGAAAAACAATACATTAACTTAAGAAGTTCGCCCTTTGATAGGTGTGTAAACACCCATCCTTTTACCACTTAATTCTGGCTAAAACGAGACCAAAACGCGTATTTAATATCATTTGTTTGGAATTATGCGTGGTTTTTGTGTTTATTGTGTTTTCAGAGCCAACCGGATGAATATTGGCGAAAACATGGGATTGCATGGGTTTTACCGAAGAAAAAGACTCAAGAAAAAGTGTATTGTCCAAGAGATGCAAAAGATTTGAAGTCATTGGGCCTATTCGAAGATTTATCGAAGAAAAGGACCAAAGATGGAAGATTTACATAAGTCGAAGAAACTCAAGTCTATTAAACGAAGAAATTAAAAGACGAGTTGAATATAATCGACGACAAATCCCGAATCAGAATCAAAAACGTCAACTTTTCTGAAAAGACGATAAGACAAGAAGAACGGGAGAAAGCCCACTCACCAACCAAAGGGGACACCTATATAAAGGGATCCCCTCACACTTTCCAGTCAGTTTTTTAGTTTTTCTTTTCTCCTTCTTTTTCTCCCTTTTAGTTCGTAGCATCACCAACACCACTAGGGTGTTTGGTGATTTTGATCTTTGTTTTTTTTATCTTGTAATTTTAATCCTTGTTTTGTTATTGTTAAAACATTAAATCATCAATACAAATTCTTGTTTAATCTTCCCATTTCATCTTTTTCATCATCATCTTTTTATTCAAGTTCTTAAGTTCTTGTTTGATTGATTTGATCTTTAAAAGTTGTTGGGTTTTGTGTTTTTGTTGATGGGATTTGTAGTTTATAGTTAGTAGATGCTTAGTGATTAGTTTATTTAAGTTTTTGGTGAAAAACTTGGTGATTTTTGGATTAAAATTGATTTCCCCTGTTCTTCGGGTTAGTTACTGTATTTGTGTTTCCCAGACTTCCGGATGAACAAAAAACTTCCGGATGAACACAAAACTTCCGGATGAACAAGAAAGTTCCGAATCAGCTTCTTTTTGAAAAGTTCCGAATGAGTTTAAGTTTTTAAGTTCCGAATCAGTTTTTAAGTTCCGAATGAATGCCTTTTCAAAAAGTTCCGAATGAATGTTTTATCCAAATCTTCCGAATAAACTTCCGCATGAACCAAAAGTTCCGAATGAGCAACAAGTTCCGGATGAACCAATCTTCTGAATAAAGTTCCGCACGAAAGTTCCGACCCAACTTCTGAGCCAAACTTCCGAACGAAGTTCCGAACCAAGTTCCGGGTGAAGTTCCGGATAAACTTCCGCATGAAAGTTCCGAATCAAGGACATACTTCCGAATCAAGTTTCTTTTGAGGATTTCTGAGGTTCACTTTATGTTTCTTTACTTCATTTTAACTGTTATTTTAATTTTAATTTTAATTTTAATTCAAGTTTTATTTATTCAAGTTTAATTAATTGTTATTAATTTAATTACTTTTAAATTTTAAGTTTTCATTTTAGAGCATTTAAACTCTTTAGTAGATTAGAAAATTAAACCCCTTTTTTAGTAACCAAGAACAATCATTCCACTTAAGGCCGAGATCAATTCGAGAGGACTGAGAGAATAGAGAACCCATTGAAAAAGCATGTATCAAATGGCGCCGCTGCCGGCTCTTCTCGTTAAGATCAAAAGTTTTTTGTGAGAACTTAGATTTTGGGATCCGTTCCCCGTGAACGTTACTTTTTCATAAAAAATTTCAAAAACACAAAAAAATATAAAATTTTCAAAAATCCTAAAAAAGTAAAAAAACATAAAAAACCAAAAATATTTTGCTTTGTTTTTCTCTTGTTAGTTCTTTTGCAGGTGTATGCGCACTCGATCCACGTCTTATCAAGAGCCCGAGCCTCTCGATCACTTAGACATGGCCGGTGTACAAAACAACAACAACATACCATCTCCAAACAACAATAATAATAACAACAACCCACCTTTCAACAACATGAATAATAACAACAACAATGAGCCTCTACCGGATAATCGCCCGATGATTGAATTTCTGCAAGCTTATGTAGATGGCAACAATGATCCAATTGTCATACCTCCAATTGCCGCCAACAACTTTGAGCTAAAATCAGGCTTTATCCAAATGGTCTCCGCTCAACCATTCTTGGGGCGTACCATTGATGATCCACACGACCATATCAAGAGATTCTTGCAACTAACCAACACGGTCGAATTCAATGATGTTCCACAAGAGGTTATCAGGTTACAACTTTTTCCCTTTTCTTTAGAGGGATAAGCCCGGCATTGGCTTGCTAAGGAACCGCCACAGAGTATTCTCTCGTGGACGGATTTGGAAACAAGTTTATCAATTACTTTTTCCCACCCTCTCGTACTACCGCTTTGCGGAATGAAATCATAAATTTTGAACAAAAGTACGATGAGTCGTTCAGTGAATCTTGGGATCGTTTTAAAGATCTTTTAAGAAAATGCCCACAACATGGTTTTACCAAAGTACATCAAATTAATACTTTTTACAATGGTTTAAGCATGAGTGACCAAGATTCACTAAACAGTGCCTCGGGGGGTAATCTTTTGGCTAAGACTTCCAATGCTGCTTGGGATATCATTGAGAATAAATCTCGTGTGCAAACCAAGAGTGTTCGGACCAATGTCGCTAGTGCTAGCACTAGTGACAGCGACTTGCCAAAATCACTACGCTTCTTGAATCGCTTGTCACCCACACCGTTAACAACACCAACAGCAGCAACGCTAAAAACGCTCAAGTTAACGCTGTCAGCCAACCTTGTGAGATATGCGGTGGTCCTCACTCTTACACTACTTGTACTGCCACCCAAGACTACCCTGCTGAGAATGTGAATGCAGCATATGGCACCTATCCTCAACCCGCCTATCAAGCTAGACCTCAAGGTGACCGTAATTTGCTTAGCTACCGCTCTAACAATTATCTTTCCCCACCCGGTTTTCCTCCAAACAACCCAAACCAACAACAAAACCTCAATCGCCCTCCTCAACAACAACAACAACCTCGTACACCATACATCCCACCTCACAAGCAGCAACAACCACCTCAACGAAACAACCAAGTCTACCAACAACCTGCTTACCAACCACCCGCATACAATGCTCCTCCCAACCAACCCACCGCTCTTCACCAAGAAGTGGAAACTTATATGAGGACTAACGATGTGATAGTGGGAAATCTTCAGAGAGAAGTGCTCAACCTGAAAGCAGACTTGGTCAAGCAAGGAAACGATTTGAGATCCGACATGAGAAATACGTTGGATAGCCCAACTAATTACTTGAAGAACATGATGGCTAGTTTTTTCCAAGGTAATCAACCCTCTTTTTCGGGTACTCTTCCGAGTAACACCGTTGCGAATCCAAGAGGGGAGATGAAAGCAATCACTACTCGCAGTGGCAAAGGTACCAAGGAACCCGAGCTTCCTATACCTCCACCAGTGGTTGTAACTAAGGAGAACGAGTCACCTGCTCCTATTCCTCATCCTTCTCCTTCCCTAATTTCTCCACCTCTTCCTTCTACCCCTCCTCCACCCATGGATGTGAGTGATCCTATTCTTCCAAAGCCTTCCTCTTCTTCCAATATACCTTATCCATCTAGGTTGAGCAAAGAGAAGCTCAAAAGCAAGGTCGATATTCAGGTTTCTAACTTTCTTAAAATGTTTAAACAACTGAATTTCAATATCTCCTTCGCTGAGGCTCTCGCTCACATGCCTAAGTATGCAAAAATGTTTAAAGATCTTTTGAGTGACAAGGAAAAACTTCTTGATATTACCAACACCCAACTTAATGAGAATTGCTCTGCAGTGCTCTTAAGGAAATTACCAACCAAGCTTGGTGATCCGGGTCGTTTCTTAATCCCTTGCAATTTCCCGGGAGTAGAGAATTGCATGGCCCTAGCCGATCTAGGTGCCAGTATTAATCTTATGCCTCTAAGCGTTTGGAAGAAATTATCTCTCCCAGAGCTAGTCCCCACCAAAATGACTTTGGAATTAGCTAACCGTACGGTTGCTTATCCAGTGGGGATAGCCGAAGACGTCTTTGTAGGAGTCGACAAATTCACTTTTCCTGCCGATTTCGTCGTCGTCGACTACGAGATGGACCCTCATGTTCCCTTGATCGTGGGTCGTCCATTCCTGAGGACCGGTCGCACTCTCATCGATGTTGAAGCCGGTGAGCTTATCATGAGAGTGGGTGACGATAAAATCGTCTTCAACATGGGAAAGTTGTCTAAACAACCTTATTCATACGAGAGTGTTAATTGTATTGACGTTCTGGATGAGGCTTGCGAAGAACACTTCAAAGATGCTTGTAAAAGTATTCCTACCTCTCTTCCCAATGTTGAAACCGTTTCCTCTATTGATTCATCATTGTCTCTATTTGGAGAAATTGATTTGTTTTGGAACAATCTTGAAGATACCATGGGAGATGTGAATTTAGCTACTAATGATTCTCCCACCGACGGGGATGAAGACATGCATTTCTTTGACAACCTTCTCAACGAAGACAATCCTTCTCCTCCATCTCCCACGGTCATTGCTATCGATACTCTGACTTCGAATACGCCTCCCGTCGAAAATCCTCCGGATTTAGAACTTAAGGAGTTGCCGCCCCATCTCGAGTATGTATTCCTTGAAGAAGAGAAGAAGTCGCCAGTCATCATTGCTAAGGACCTAAAGGAAGAAGAAAAAGCCCGACTTATCACCGTGTTGAAAGATCATAAGAAGGCTATTGCTTGGAAGATTTCTGATATTCGTGGAATTGATCCTCACTTCTGCACACACAAGATTCTCATAGAGGACGACTTTAAGCCCACAATTCAAAACCAACGAAGGGTGAATCCAAAAATCCATGAAGTCATCAAAACAGAGGTTATCAAACTTCTTGATGCGGGTATGATTTACCCTATTTCGGATTCACCATGGGTTAGTCCAATCCATTGTGTGCCCAAGAAGGGCGAAATAACCGTTGTTCCCAATGAACACAACGAGTTGATTTCCACTCGTCTCGTTACTGGGTGGAGAGTTTGTATAGACTACCGCAAACTCAATGATGCCACGAGAAAGGATCATTTCCCTCTACCTTTTATGGACCAAATGCTTGAACGTTTAGCGGGTAATGAATATTACTGCTTTCTTGATGGTTTCTCGGGTTTTTTCCAAATACCCATCGATCCCCAAGATCAAGAGAAAACAACATTCACTTGTCCCTATGGCACTTTTGCTTACAAAAGAATGCCTTTTGGCTTATGTAATGCCCCCGGGACTTTCCAAAGGTGCATGTTAGCTATCTTCCATGACATGGTTGAACAAACCATGGAAGTCTTCATGGATGATTTCTCGGTCTTCGGGGATTCCTTCTCTTCTTGCCTTGCCAATTTGGAACGTATGATTAAGCGGTGCGAAGACACTCGCCTAGTTCTGAATTAGGAAAAATGCCATTTTATGGTAAAAGAAGGCATCGTGCTAGGACACAAGATTTCCAAAGCCGGTCTCGAAGTAGACCGTGCTAAAGTCGATGTTATCGCCAAGTTGCCTCCACCTTCAACCGTGAAGGGTGTGAGAAGTTTTCTGGGTCATGCGGGCTTCTACCGTCGATTCATCAAAGATTTTTCTCAAATCGCTCGCCCGATGACCCACCTCTTGGAAAAAGATACTCCTTTTATCTTTTCCAAAGAGTGCCTTGAAGCCTTCAACTCGCTTAAGGATAAGCTAACTAAGGCACCCGTCTTGGTTACCCCTAATTGGGAGCTTCCCTTTGAGTTGATGTGCGATGCTAGTGATTTTGCTATTGGAGCGGTTCTGGGACAAAGAGTGAACAAACACTTCCAACCAATCCATTACGCTAGCAAGACAATGACGGGGGCACAATTGCATTATACGACAACCGAAAAAGAGCTTTTAGCTGTTGTTTATGCCTTTGAAAAATTTCGCCGCTATCTTGTCCTTTCCACCACAATCGTGTATACCGATCATTCCGTGTTGAAGTACTTTTTGACAAAGCAAGATTCCAAACCAAGACTTCTTCGCTGGGTTTTGCTACTCCAAAAATTTAAAATCGAAATTCGCGATAAAAAAGGAGCTGAAAACCTAGCCGCGGATCATCTCAGCAGACTTGAGGATCCTTACCAAGGGGATCATCCGAACAAAGAAATCAATGATTCTTTTCCCTTGGAGACCTTAATGTCTATAAATTCGAATTCTGATGAAACCCCGTGGTTTGCGGACTTTGCAAACTACTTGGCGGGTGGAATTCTCAAGGAAGGGTTGACGTCCTAACAAAAGAAAAAGTTCTTCACCGACATTAAGACTTACTTTTGGGACGACCCTTACCTATTCAAACAATGTGCCGACTTGATTATTCGCCGATGTGTTGATGGACCGCCAGCTTTGAAAATCCTTGATGCTTGCCACAAAGGACCCACCGATGGTCACTTTGGTCCCAACTACACCGCCAAAAAAGTGTTTGATTCGGGATTTTATTGGCCCTCCATATATCGTGACGCTCACAATATGGTTAAACGATGTGATGTTTGCCAAAAACAAGGCACTATCACACATAAAGACGAGATGCCTCAGAATTTCATTCAAGAATGTGAAATTTTTGATGTTTGGGGTATCGACTTTATGGGGCCATTCCCTTCTTCTAAAGGAAACAAATACATCCTTGTTGCCGTTGACTACGTTTCAAAGTGGGTTGAAGCCAAAGCTTTACCTACTAATGACGCAAGGGTGGTTTGTAACTTTTTGAAAGCTCTTTTCGCTAGATTCGGTGTGCCTCGTGCCATTATTAGTGATCGTGGGACTCATTTTTGCAATGACCAATTCGCAAGAGTCTTGGCTAAGTATGGTGTAAATCATCGTCTTTCCACAGCCTACCAACCACAAACTAATGGCCAGGCTGAAATATCCAACCGAGGACTTAAGCGAATTCTGGAAAGAACCATGGGAGAGCATCGTGCCTCATGGGCTGATAAAATTGATGATGCTTTGTGGGCTTTCGTACTGCATATAAGACTCTGATTGGTTGTACACCATATCGTCTCGTGTACGGGAAAGCGTGCCACCTCCCCATTGAGTTGGAGCACAAGGCTTACTGGGCCTTGAAGTGGGCTAATTTTGATATCAACAAAGCCGGTGACCTACGCAAGATCCAACTTAATGAGCTCAATGAACTCCGTAATGAGGCTTATGAAAATTCTTTGATCTATAAGGAAAGGACTAAGCTCATTCACGACTCTAAGATTAAGAACCGAGAGTTCCATGTTGGAGACAAAGTCTTACTTTTTAACTCTCGGTTGAAAATCTTTTCGGGCAAGCTGAAATCTCGTTGGTCCGGCCCATTCACCATTGCCCAAATTTTTCCATATGGTACTCTCGAGCTCGCTCAACCTAATGGACCTAATTTTATGGTGAATGGCCAACGAGTGAAGTTGTACTTTGGTGAGGACACCTCTCAGGAGGTGATTCCATCCCTCACCACGTTCCCCATTAACTAATTTTGGGTCGAGTCAGGCTGGTGACTCGGTTATAAAAAACAAGCGCTCCTCGGGAGGCAGCCCGAGTATCTATCTTTTACCGTTTAACCCCCTAAGTGTAGGGGGACCTCTATAGGGTGTTTGTCTTTGTGTGGTGATGTGATTACAGGGATAAGTGCACTCTTGGAATCTTTGAAGAACCGTGCTCCTGTGTTATCTGAAATCCGGTTCTATCTCTCAACTATCGTGATTCAATTTTCTTCATATTCACATTTGAAATTGATCACTTTAGTCGTCTCTTCCTTAACTTGATTTAACCAACGTGCACAATGTCATAAGTGTAGGGGAGACTTTTCCCACATGCTTAAACATTGAGGACAATGTTTATCTTAAGTGTAGGGGGGACTTCTATCGAAGTTTTAAGTGGACTTTTCCATGAAAATGCCTTCATTTAACCGGAAAATCATTTTTTTTCAACATTTTTCAATTTTTAATTAATTTTGGCCATTTAGTCGTAATTTTTAAATTTTTTATCTTTGCTTTGATATGTATATATCCCGCAATAAAGTAAAAAATATATATATATATATATATATATATATATATATATATATATATATATATATATATATATATATATATATATATATAATATTAATAAAGTGGTGTAGCTAGTTTAGAAATCTTTGACATATTAGGCCCGTTGCGTTTATTTTGACTCAACCCGAATAGACTTATCCAAGTTTATTCTAGCTAGTATCCTTAACCATGTAGACCTTAATTGGTTTATTAGGCTAAGTGTCCACGAGTCTCATTACTTGATATTCTAAATTGTGGAGGACGAGAAATGATAGAGTCAATTATAAGTCGGTATTCTTACACAAGCTCACTTGGTGTAATTATTTGCCTATTCTCCCATCACTTGCTAATAATTTATCTGCAATAAGTAAGGTCGTACGATTTGAAAAGTTACTTAGCTTCTAGCCCAAGATCGTTTAAAAGTTGTTCGGTAATGATAAGAGTTCATAGCCAAGGCATAACTTATGAAGTGGGGCGCGAAGATTGGTGAGTCCGAAAAGGCCCTAACAAGGCATGAGGATTCCATTTTATTGCTAAAGATCCAAGGTGATGTGAAAAGCATTATTCCCAAAGTCAATATGAAGGATCAAGACTCACGACGAAAAGCAATCAACTCCCATAAAGATGATGGAGAAGTCTATCCGAAAAGACCCTAACAAGGTATGAGGATAAATAGATCCAATTCCGAAAAGGAGGCGGATCGTTGTATCTCAAAATCCCAAATAGAGATTGAAGAAATAATCATGAAGTCGTGGTCAACAAAGTTGGAGTACCCCTCAAAAGTCTCCAAGTGAAGAAACTCTATGAACGATGAGAAGACCATTATCTCAAGCACGTCTCTCAAGATATGAAGTATGAAGTACATGCCAAATATCGGCCCGAGAAAGGTCTCAAATCGTGAACCGAGTTATGCCAAGATATGAACTTTTTGATATCCCGAGAAGCAGTTTTAAGAGATTTTGTCCTTTAGCTAACTATTGATCAAATCATCCTACTTTGCTTTCAGCCTTAATAAACTATCGAAATAAGTCCAAAAATGCATCTTCATGATCATTCTAAGACAAAAATAAAATATAAGAGATACACCTAGGAATAAGGGAGTTTAAGCATATAATTAAGCCATGTGTGTAAGTGTTTGATTTACTAACTTATAATAACAATGATCTCGTTTTTAAGCTTAGTTTGGGGAACGTGAAACTTGAGGGTGATAAATCTTCGCAGCACCAAAGCCCTAATGTAAGTCATTGATCTCTTTGCAAGTTATTTCCATGTAGCTATTTTCAAGTGAAAATGGTTTTCTAGCCTTTTGTTTACTTTAATTTCTTTTGGTACTTTAATTTTGTTTAGTAGTATTTTAATAAGGCCAAGGTTGATTAATTATGAGAAAAGTGTAAAATTGCTTTATCACTAAGCATTGCATGAGGGCATGGCAATGGTTAAGTGTAGGGGATTTGATAGGTTTGTAAACACCCATCCTTTTACCACTTAATTCTGGCTAAAACGAGACCAAAACGCGTATTTAATATCATTTGTTTGGAATTATGCGTGGTTTTTGTGTTTATTGTGTTTTCAGAGCCAACCGGATGAATATTGGAGAAAACATGGGATTGCACGGGTTTTACCGAAGAAAAACACTCAAGATAAAGTCTATTGTCCAAGAGATACAAAAGATTTGAAGTCACTGGGCCTATTCGAAGATTTATCGAAGAAAAGGACCAAAGATGGAAGATTTACATAAGTCGAAGAAACTCAAGTCTATTAAAGGAAGAAATTAAAAGACGAGTTGAATTTAATCGACGACAAATCCCGAATCAGAATCGAAAACGTCAACTTTTCTAAAAAGACGAGAAGACAAGAAGAACGGGAGAAAGCCCACTCACCAACCAAAGGGGACACCTATATAAAGGGATCCCCTCACACTTTCCAGTAAGTTTTTTAGTTTTTCTTTGCTCCTTCTTTTTCTCCCTTTTAGTTCGTAGCATCACCAACACAACTAGAGTGTTTGGTGATTTTGATCTTTGTTTTTTTTAATCTTGTAATTTTAATCCTTGTTTTGTTATTGTTAAAACATTAAATCATCAATACAAATTCTTGTTTAATCTTCCCATTTCATCTTGTTCATCATCATCTTTTTATTCAAGTTCTTAAGTTCTTGTTTGTTTGATTTGATCTTTAAAAGTTGTTGGGTTTTGTGTTTTTGTTGATGGGATTTGTAGTTTATAGTTAGTAGATGCTTAGTGATTAGTTTATTTAAGTTTTTGGTGAAAAACTTGGTGATTTTTGGATTAAAATTGATTTCCCCTGTTCTTCGGGTTAGTTACTGTATTTGTGTTTCCCAGACTTCCGGATGAACACAAAACTTCCGGATGAACACAAAACTTCCGGATGAACAAGAAAGTTCCGAATCAGCTTCTTTTTGAAAAGTTCCGAATGAGTTTAAGTTTCTAAGTTCCGAATCAATTTTTAAGTTCCGAATGAATGCCTTTTCAAAAAGTTCCGAATGAATGTTTTATCCAAATCTTCCGAATAAACTTCCGCATGAACCAAAAGTTCCGAATGAGCAACAAGTTCCGGATGAAACAATCTTCTGAATAAAGTTCCGCACGAAAGTTCCGACCCAACTTCTGAGCCAAACTTCCGAACGAAGTTCCGAACCAAGTTCCGGGTGAAGTTCCGGATAAACTTTCGCATGAAAGTTCCGAATCAAGGACATACTTCCGAATCAAGTTTCTTTTGAGGATTTCTGAGGTTCACTTTCTGTTTCTTTACTTCATTTTAACTGTTATTTTAATTTTAATTTTAATTTTAATTCATGTTTTATTTATTCAAGTTTAATTAATTGTTATTAATTTAATTACTTTTAAATTTTAAGTTTTCATTTTAGAGCATTTAAACTCTTTAGTAGATTAGAAAATTAAACCCCTTTTTAGTAACCAAGAACAATCATTCCACTTAAGGCCGAGATCAATTCGAGAGGACTGAGAGAATAGAGAACCCATTGAAAAAGCATGTATCACCCTTAAAGGTAGCACTTCTTTAGATGGCATATGTTCCAAGGCCTTTGTAGGTCGCGACCATCCATGTCACACAACCGATACGCGCCATTCCCCAATGCATCCATCACTATGTAAGGTCCCTCCCACTTAGGTCCCAGTATTCCTGTATTCTCAGCGAGACTGGCCGCGTTTGAGCGATACACAAAGTCACCTGGTCTGATGGAGGTCTTGCGCACCCTAGCATCATAGTAGCCTTTCATCTTTGCTTTTGACTTAGCTTCGCGGGTTGCTGCTAACTCTCGTCGCTCCTCGATTATGTCTAATTTCAATCACAGCTCATCGTCGTTAGTAACCATGTCTACCTCCGTTGTGCGGAGTGTTTGCAATCCCATCTCAGCTGGAATGACTGCCTCTATACCATATGTTAGGGCGAAAGGGGCATCACCCGTGGCTGTTTTGATCATCGTGCGATGTGCCCACAAAAAATGCGACAACTCATCGACCCACTTCTTATTATGCTCCCCAAATCGTGCTTTTATGCCATCTCCCAAACTCCTGTTTGCTCTTTCCACAAGTCCATTCGTTTGTGGGTGGGCGACCGATGTGAACCGTTGATGTATCCCATTCTTCGCGCACCAGTTCTTGAATGGGTTCTCTGCGAACTGCTTTCCATTATTAGAGTCTATTTCACCTGGCAGTCCGAAACGACATACTATGTTGTCCCATACAAACCTTTTCACCTGATTCCCCGTGATCGTTGCGACTGACTTTGCCTCAATCCATCTTGTGAAGTAATCCATCGTGACTATGAGGAACTTAACCCCCCCCCCCCCCCCCACGGCTACGAGAAAGGATCCCGTGATATCGATTCCCCATTTGAAGAATGGCCAAGGGGAGGTGATCGACGTGAGCTCCTCCTGAGGCTGCCTAGGTACTGGTCTGTGCACCTGGCAGTCATTGCATTAATTAATGAGTGTTCGCGCGTCTGTTGCTGCCATAGACCTTGGTCCTGCGTGCATGCCACACGACCCCTCGTTGATTTCGCTTATGAGGTACTACGCTTGGCGTGGCCCTACGCATCTTAGCCATGGCTGAAGAAATGATCGTTTGTAAAGAATTCCGTCTCTTACTTCAAATTGCCTTGATCGTCTCCGTATTCGCCGTGCCTCGACTTCGTCATCCAAGAGGGAATCATTGGCTAAATAGTCCAAAAATGGTGTTATCCATGTAGGACCTTCTTCTTCCACTATCGCGGTTACCTCTTGCTCTTTTATAAATATATCCTTGAGGATCTCCACTAGGACCTGTTTTGACAAGTGCGTAAAACTGGTGGATGTTATCTTGCTAAGTGCGTGTGCTTTCTTGTTCTCCCCCCTAGGTACTTGGCGTATCTGGAACTAATTGAAACCCTCAATCAGTGCTTTGGCTTTGTGTAAGTACTGCACCATATTATCTTCTTTTGCTTCATAATCGCCAAGTATATGGTTTGCTACCAGTCGAGAATCTACATTTGCTTCGAGATTGCGCACGCCCATTCTTGTTGCAATTATTAGCCCTACTATCAGCGCCTCATACTCTGCCTCATTATTTGCAGCTGTGAATTCAAAACGTAATGCGTATGTGAACTCCATTCCTTCTGGATTGGTGAGTATGAGTCCCGTGCCTGATCCATCCATGTAAGATGACCCATATGTGAACAAGATCCACGGGGCATGGTCTTCTCCCTTTTGATCTAGCCCCTGAGCGCCTTCTTCTAGCTTTTCAATGATAAAATCCGCTAGAATTTGTCCCTTCACGGCATTGCGTGGTCTGTAGGTAATATTGTGTTCCCCTAGTAGAACACTTCACTTTTGGAACCTGCCTGTGACAGTTGGTTTTCAGATCACCTTCTTTATGGGTTGATTCGTTATCACCACTATTGGGTGCGCTTGGAAATATCTGCGCAACCTCTTTGCTGCAAACACTAGCGCGAGCACTAATTTCTCCATTGGGGTATAATATAGCTCCGAGCTCTGTAACGCTCTACTTATGAAGTACACTGGTGTTTGCACATTTTCCCTTTCCATCATTAGCACCGCGCTGATCGCTCCATGCGTTGCGGACAAATATATTATCAGCTCTTCTTTAGGTCGTGGCGCGACTAACATAGGGAGCGAAGCTAAATGCGCTTTTAATTCCTAGAAGACCTTTTCTGCTTCCTTCATCCAATTTAAGTCCCTTTTTTAATGCACTTTTTAAGCGTTTTAAATAAGGGGATCGACTTCTCTTCTGATTTGGACAGGAACCTGTTCAGTCCTGCAAGCTTCGTATTTAGCGACTGCACTTCCTTTTTCGTTTTTGGGCTCTGAGTTGAATGACCACGTCTGTTTTTTCCGGACAGGGTTTGATTCCATTAGGGTCAATCATGTATCCTAGGAACATGCCTTCTGTCGCCCCAAAGGTGCACTTCTTTGGATTTAACTTCATGTTTATCCTTTTGAGTGTAGAGAATGTTTCCTCTATATCCCGAATAAGCTCGCTCTCCGTATGACTTTTTATTACCAAATCATCGACATACACCTCCAAATTTCGCCCTATTTAGACTTAAAATGCCTTTCAACAAGTCGTTGATACGTGGCCCCTGCGTTGTTTAGTCCAAACGGCATTTTTGTGTAACAGTACACGCCCTGGCTGGTATGGAATGTTGTCTTTTCCTCATCTTCTTCTACCATTTGTATCTGATGGTATCCCTTGTATGCGTCTAGAAAACATTTGATGGGGTATCCGCACAATGATTCCACCTTCCAATCTATTTCCGGGAGTGGGTAGCAATCTTGGGGACAAGCTTTATTAAGATCAATCAACGCACATGCACCAACTGCCATCATGTTTCTTTACCATTACCGGGTTAGCGAGCCAGTCTTGATAGTAAACTTCCCTCATGATTCCTGCGTCTACCATCTTTTTTACATCGTCCAGTATTACTTTGTTGCGTTATGGGGCCTGTCCTCTTTTCTTTTGCCTAATTGGAGGGTATCCTTCGTGGATTTAAAGCTTGTGTTCGGCTATCGACCTTGGTACCCCTGTCATATCATTGGGTTCCCATGCGAATACGTCTAGGTTATCCTTCAAAAGGCGACACATGTTTGTCTTCACTTTGTCAGATAATGTCCCTCTGATCATTATCTCCTGATCCGGATACTGCGGATGCACTGCTACCTTTAAGTTTGGTGGCGAGTTCACCTTTTGTTCCATCGTGATCTTAGGCGGTTCTTCAACCGCGTTGCATTCTGTGGGTGTTACTGTCGTGTTGAAGATCATGACGACCCCTCTATCAACTGGGAATTTCATCATACCGTGAGCCGTAGAAGGTACCGCTCGCATTGCTAGTATAGCTGGTCGCCCTATGATCCCGTTATATTGTGATGGCGACCGTATGATCAAGAAATTCATTTGTACTTTCGTCGAGTGCCCATCATTTCCCACTCTTACTGCTATCTTCAGTTGGCCCAAAGGCCGTACCGCTTCTCCGCTGAATCCAATAAGCGGGGAAGTCGTAGGCATCATTTGGCTCTTTATTTTTGCGCTAAGCTTTAGAATGAAGTGCTCGTACATTATTTCTGCTGATGAACCTCGATCCACATACATGCGATGTATGCTTTGCTGACCAATGCTTATTTCTATAACTAGAGGGCCGTCTGTGATGTTCCTTGCATTAAGTGGGGGAAGGAAATGTCTTTTCCCTTCGAGAATTTTTGGCTCACCTTCTGTCTTGTCCTTCGTTGCCACGATTCCACCATCTAAATATTCGCGCTAGCGACCTTTTGTCTATCATCCTTCGTGGTTTCCTTGACAAGGTGTTTTAGAACGCCTTTCTTTACCCTATTCTTGATATATTTTTGCAGCTGAATACATTCGTTGGTAGCGTGCCCCCTCTCATTCTGGTATTCACAGTATCTATTACTGGCGCATTTTTCGATCGGGGTGGTCATTGGCGTTGGCCTTGGGAAACTCACACCTTCTGATACGAGGATTTCTCTTAGGGTTAACTTAAGGAGGGTAAACCTGGAGTTATAAGTTCGCCCCTCTCTTCTCCTTCCTACGTAATCAAGGCCTAGAGATCTGCCTTGCTTGTTGGGCCCTTCACTGGCTATGCGGATAGATCTGTGATCATAAGTGCTTCGTGCTATTTCTTATGCAGCCGATTCTCCTTGTATGAAAGACCTTACCCGCCTTAGCACTCCATCGAAGGTTTCGAGCATTCTTTCATTAAGATTTTTTGTTGTCCCACATATTTAGATGATTATTGATAGAAAATAGATGAAAAGAGATGGATTCCTAGAGAGAGAAAGTAGTGAGAGAAAGTAGAGAGAGAGATGATTAACTTGGTGAATATTAGATTGGAAGAATTAGAGGTACAAATGATCATCCACCCTTCCTAACATGCTAGGAAGGGCCATATATAGTCGGGCTTACATGTTACCATAATGGGCTATATTGTTTGGACCGGGCTTGTCTTTTGGGCTTTAAGTAGCTTAAATCCAAGCCCGTGAACCACGACTATTTAACTAACTATTACAACGTTCTAATAAATGTTACAATAATAAACTATGACCGAGCATTCTTGTTTGACTTAATATTTTGAGGCTAACAATCTCCCCCAATGTGAGGTCATTCCCCTTCGATATTTGGAGATCAATGGAGATTACGAATCTCGTCATAAATGAGTCTTGAACGTGTAACAGTAGTCATGTTCCTTCATGCAGTGATCTTTGAGCCTCTGTCATTGTCTTTCGACTTAGTCTTTTATCTTGATATCTTCAAATCATTCTTGACTTGTCTTTGTCATCTTGCAATCTTGTGTCTTTATCCACATGCTTACACTATTAATTGTTGAATAAGTCTTTGGGCATGAATATGTGGTTTTGAATCTTTGACTTTGCTGAGTATATCGTAACGCCACCTTCTCGAGACAAAACATAGACACGACCTGAATGGCTTTGACATTCTTCCTAAATCGGTAGCGTTTTACCTCCGGTCGGTGAAGACCGTTATACGATATTGACAGGGTTTCACGACTGTACTAGCCGTTCTCTTTACTCGACCGTCTCAAAGCAAGACTGCGAACATAAAGAGTGAATCAATTGGATAAATATCCGATTGATTAAAGTAGTCAATTCAAATTCCTGGAACAAGTTTGATTCATTAAGAATCTTACCATTGTTGCTTTCCTGTTGACACAAGTTTGAGTCATAAGAATCTCACAAGTTACCTACCGTGGCGCTGTTTGATGTTGACGCTAGAAGGATTTCCATTCGTCATTGTGAATATTAATGAATATCACTCTGAATGTTCTGGCAAGACTATAAAGATATTGCGTAGGAACCTGAAACGAGTTTGAATCAATTCAGAATCAAACCACTGTTGCTTTTCAGTTTTACACATGTTCAATTCATAAAGAATCTTGCATATGACCTACCGCAGTGCTGTTTGATGTTAACACTGGACGGATTTCCACTCATAATTGTGAATACTAAGTAGTATCACTCTGAGTGGTCTAGCAATATCACAAGGATATAGCATAGGACTCTCTTGATCTTCATCCGTGTGTCCTAACGAGATTTGATTGATCTCTTGGCTCTAGACTCGATTTGTGCACTTTCAGTGGTCGGAGGCTGGAGCAGATGCCACCTATTCAATATCAACTATCTCGGAGTGAGAAAGTCAATAGAAGTTGTGTTGATCTCCGTTACAATAAAAAAAACTTCTTTTAAGAGAAGCCTGAGTAGCTAGGAAAGGGTTGTGCTTCACATCACTGGGTCCATGATGAGTTTTTCTTCATGATGAGTTGACCCGGTTTCTGCCTAAGTTGTATGGAGGGCTTCTTTCTTTAGACCCTTTATCCTTACATTTCTTTTTCATTCTTCAAACCCTTCAATGCTTACCAAGACATCATTAATAGCACCTTGTTGTGATTGTTCCAGTGCCATCATCAGTACTTAGTCGGCATTCAGCTTCATTCACATTCTACTCCATCTTTCCTAAGGACTACTAATAATCTATTGGATTGTCCCTGGGAAGATCCCTCCGGTTCTGGTTGGATCATAGGACATAAACCTAACCACCCTTTTGACACTAATAACGTCGTGAATTAAAGATGTTGTGGGTATTTGATCGAAACCATGAGTGCTTGAGTCTTTAGATCACATTTTAATCACATTTTCTCCCGTATCTCTAATATATAAAGCATTTGATATTAGAGATACCAAATTTGATTAAAATATATTGTAAAAATTAGTCTTGAAACTTTTCGGGAGAAAAATGTGTCAAACTTAGCATGAAAATTGGAAAGATCTCCCTCAAAAATTGATCCAATGGAATTGTCATGACGAGGATATGATCCACATTAAACTTTTGAGGATAGGAGTTGTTAAACACACAATTTTTGAAAGATTTTGAATATCATTGAGAAATTCTTGAAAAAACTATGTTCAACGCTTTTTGAAAAATCAATTCTTTTTGGCGAAAAGGTTTTTCTAAAGCATAAACTTGAGTTCATAGACTTTGAATGTCTTGATGAATCCACTCAAGTGTAAGTAGATTTAACTTCTTTTGCTAAGGGTAAGAGCACGAAATCGTACACTCCCCCGTGAATATAGTTCCGGGTTGCAATCTGAAAGTGATTACAAGCCATTGTGTTGAGCTCAAAACGTTGAATGTTTTGTGACAAGCTCAACCCAAGATAGATTGCTCTACCCGTTGTTGGAAATATTGTCCAAAATAGAAAATTTCCTTTAGAAAAGATAGAAATGACATGTTTTGAAAAATATTTACAACTTTCATTCGAGCTTTATGTACACACCCGTGCTGTTATTGAGCGACATTTCTAGGTACGTCCATATTATCGATACTGAAAGACATGTCGAGAAGAATATTTTTGGTATTTTGAAAGATTTTTTAATTTTGTATTTTGCTTTTTAATTAATATTTACAGGTAGATGTTTGATAGATGAATCAAGGAGGCTTCTTTGCCAGAATCTCCTGTTCTGCTGGAGTCAAACATCTCATACCAATTTGCCTAACTAGATACACAAACCTCTCTTTCGAAAGAGCTTTTGTAAACAAGCTAATTGGTAATCAGTTCCAACAAAGTATAATTCAACAATACCCTTTTCAACTTGTTCCTTAATGAAGTGATATCTGACATCAATGTGCTTTGTGCGGGAATGCTGTACCGGATTGCAGGAGATGGCTATGGCAGACTTTGAGTCACAGTACATAGGTACTTTATCAAAGTGGAAGCCATAATCCGAGAGTTGTGTTCTCATCCAAAGAACTTGAGCACAATACGCAGATAGAGACACATACTCCGCTTCGGCTGATGAAAGTGCCGTGCAATCCTGCTTCTTGGAAGACCATCCCACAAGCTTATCTTGACCTAGAAATTGTGCACCACCAGAAGTACTTTTACGTGTATCAAGACACCCTGCATGATAAGAATCTGAATAGGCCGTTAGAAAGAAACCGGTTTCCCTCTGATACTAGAGTCCCATGTGAATGGTATTCTTAAGGTATCGAAAGATCCGTTTAAACTCCTTGAGGTAATTTTTAGTGGGTCGTGCTTGATATCGTGCACAATAGCATGTAGCATGATGAATATCAGGGCTGCTTGCTGTCAAGTACATGAGGGACCCGATCATGGAACGATATCTCGTTTGATCTGTGGGTAATCCCTCCAAATCAGCATCTAGGGATGTGGTTGATAATGGTGTCCCAACGGGGTTACATGATGTCATGCCATGACTTTTGATTATCTCTTGACAATACTTAGCTTGGTTAATGAAGATACCACTTGGGGATTGGTGAACTTGAATTCCTAGAAAGAATTTTAGTTCGCCCATCATATACATTTTAAATCTGCTGTGCATTACTTTTTCAAACCATTTTGAAAGTTTTGGGTTTGTAGACCCGAAAATAATGTCATCAACATAAATCTTCACAAGCAAAATGTCATCCCCATATTTATAAGTGAAGAAAGTTAAATCAATGAAACGTTTTGATAAACCTTTCGAGACCAGAAATTTCAAGAGCTCGTCGTACCACGCCCTTGGAGCTTGCTTGAGTTCATAAAGTGCTTTGTGGAGACGATACACCTTGTCAGGATAATGAGGATTGATGAATCCTTCCGGCTGCGTGACATAAACTTCTTCCTTCAAAGGACCGTTAAGAAACGTCGTCTTTACGTCCATTTGATAAACGATGAATCCCTTATGTGCAGCATAAGTATGGAAAATCCTGACTGCTTCCATTCGAGCTACTGGTGCAAATAATTCTTCAAATTCAATACCATCTTTCTGTCCATACCCTTTAGCCGCTAGCCTAGATTTATTCTTGATGATCGTGTTCTATTCATCCATCTTGTTTTTCTAGATCCATCGAAGATTTAATGGTATTACATCGTATGGTCTGTCAACAAGTTCCTAGACTTTAAGTTTTTCAAATTGTTGAAGTTCATCCGTCATCGATTGAATCCAAGCATGATCAGCCATGGCTTATTTGATGTTTTTCGGTTCAGCTGAACTCACGGCGAGTGCGAACATACAAACATTGTCATCGGTGTTAAGATGTCATCTTGTGCGAACAGGCTGTGAAGGGTTCCCAATTACATGAACCAAAGGATGATCTCGGGTCCAATGATGTGTTGAAGGATGTCATTTGTAGAATGTATGCATATTTGACGGATCAACATGGCGAGTAGAAGACTCTCCAGTTTCGTGTACTGGTGTACCGAATGGGTTCATAAATTCGTCTTCGTCAGATAATGCATTGTCTGCTTGATTTGTGTTCTCTGGAGCAATGACAGTAGTTGTGGATGTTGTAGGAGCGGTTGTTGATGTGATATTTTGAGGAAGTAAATCTGTAGCAACCCGTGTTGAAGTAGATGAAGTTGTATCCTTTTGTTGATGATGATCGGTATCATCATTCTTATCATGAGTGACAGCGGAAGACTTCGATACAACTTGTTTCTCCCCCGTGAAATATTCATTATACATTGGTCCATATAACATTTCCAACTCTTCAATTGTCGTGTTGACTGTCATATCAGCTCTAGGAACATTTTCAGGAACCAGCATTGAACTTGACGGTTCATTGCTGTGGTCTTGAGTTACGAGTTCTGTGCGGTTGTGAACGGAAGTCGTTTGTCGTTGTGGATCGGAACTTAAACTGTTTCGTTCAAGTGCCATTTCTTTTAATTCATGAAATCTAATGTGAATGGTCTCGACAATCAATTTTTTTCTCTTGTTGTATACTCTATATCCCTTAGACTGAGTTGCATATCCCACAAGAATACATGCATCATCTTTCTCTTTCATCTTATCCAAATTTTCACCATCTCGTATTATGTAACAAGTACATCCAAAAACATGAAGGTGTTTGAGTGAAGGTTTTCAATCATGAATTATGTGATATGGTGTCTTTTCGTGTCTTGGGATAATTAAGGATCGGTTTTGTGTGTAGCATGCGGTTGACACGGCTTCGGCCCAAAAGTATAGTGGAAGTTTTGAAGCGGATAATAATGTTCGAGTAGCCTCAACTAAAGAATGGTTTCGTCTTTCAACAACGCCGTTTTGTTCGGCTGTTCGAGCAATAGATGTTTCATGTTCAATTCCTTCGGCTTCAAAATAGTTTCTCAAATTTAAATTCAAAAAGTTTGTACCTCTGTCAGTACGAACCACTTTAACTTGAGCTTGAAGACCATGTTGTATCAGTTTAAGAAAGCTGATGAGAACTTCGGGTGTTTCATCCTTGGACCTCAAGAAGTGAGTCCATGTGTACCTTGAGTAATCATCGACAATTACCAGAATATATTTCTTTCCATTGATACTATGAACACGCATGGGACCACACAGATCCATATGAAGAAGATCTAACCGTCCTTTGAAGCTTGGTGTAGTCTTTGTTTTGAAGCTACTTCGTTTAGCTTTACAAAGCTCACAAGAAGAACAAAGATGATCTTTGATGAATTTCAAATTTGGAAGGCCTCTCACAATATCTTTCTTAGAAAGCAAGTTGACGGTATCAAAGTTGAGATGAGAAAGACGTTGATGCCATAACCATGCCTGAGTCGTTGAAGCTTTAGCCATGAAGCAAATTGGAGTTGATGAAGTTGTGTCTTGTAGTGAAATTATGTAGAGATCAGTACCCCGTGTACCGGTAAGTAAGTCATTCCCATCATAATCACGAACAAAACATGTCTTCTTTCTGAAAGCAACCTCCAAATCCGCATCACCGAATTGACCAACCGAGAAAAGATTGTGATTGAGCCCTTCGACGTAGTATACCCTTTTTATCGTGATATTCACCTGAACCAAAGCTCCATATCCTAGGATTGGTGCAAATTGATCATTTCCGAGTCGGACCGTACCCAGGAACTTCTCCACGAAGTTAATTAAAAGCTTGAGATTCCTCGTCATGTGCTTCGTGCATCCGGAGTCCAGTATGAAGAGAATTATTTGTATCACCTACAGAAGAGTTAGAACACGATGGAACATTTTCTAAATTGGATACCACATTAGTTGTGATTTCAGATTCGTTAGTGTCCTTAGCAACATTTGAAGGCATACTAACACTCGTTGTCACATTTTCTGTCCTAACTTTAGGCATCCATTTATATCCAGGAGGACATTGATTATCAAACCACCATTTCCAAGACTTGCTAGCAGACTCATATAATTCCTTAATTCTGCTTCTAGGGTTCTTAGTGGTGGAGTCTGATGCATTAATTCTCTTAGTGGGAGTTGCACCAGAATGGTTCACTTTGCGTTTGGGTTTACTAGCAATAGTAGGCATCACAATTTGCTTCTTAATTATAGTATCTACGTCTTTCACATTTTTCATAGCACACATTTAATGATTAGCATTAGCACTTTTTCTACATTTGACACAAACGAATTTGACATTCATAGTATTCAAATCATTCAAAACATTCAAATCGTTATTACACGCGATTACAGAGTTTTTATTCTTAAAAACATTCAAATTCATAGGGTGTTCTTCTATTTCCTTCATCTTCTCTTGACTCTTGTGTTTCCAGACCTTATCATTCACTTGAGTGCGCTTAAGCTGAGGCTGGCTAACACTAGTAGTTGAGACTAATCATGTAGTAGATGACACACGAATATTTTTGTTTCTAGAAGTCTAAGGCGAGTGAGTGTCTTTGATTGTGGGCTTAGTGGGCATTCTATACATACCTGGTTTAATCACATTATTGTGCTTAACGCTTGGTGCTATAGTATTACTTATGGGTTGATTCTGTGGTAACCTTTCCTTTCCATCCATCTTGGGGGCAAACACAGGTTTTGCAAACGAGGAATTTGATAAAGCAGATGGTTTTCCCGAGATAGGGGATCTATTGACTTTAGAGTCATTGGGTTGTCTAACAACAGGTTTCTAAATGCTAGGTTCCACAACTTTCCCACCCATTTTAGCAACGAGTTTCTACAACTCTGCTATCGCTCTTTCCCTGTCTTGTAACTGAGCTTTCAACCCTTTAATTTCTAAATTCTGTTCATTCATTTCTCGAAACGTTTTGGAAAGTTTTTCTTGCAAGTTATTATCATGTCGAAAACTACCAACGTCTTTTTGCAAAGCAAGTTCAAGAGAATGACAATGTTTTTTAAGGAAATCAGTTTTGTGTTGAAGTAACTCAAAAGCCTTTTTATCAACATTTTCTTTACGATCGAAAGTCAATTTCAAGACGCTCACATTCTTTGATCTTATCAAGATATTTGCATGCAACATCAAATTATTCATCAATATCAACATAAGATGTAAAATAAGCACACATAACATCATTAGAAATGCATTCTTGCAAGAGTAAATCATATTCATCTGAAAAATCAGAGTTCTCCATTTAAAGATCATCAATGTGTTTCTGAAGAGACTCAACATATTTTAAATCATCAAACATTTCAGTCTGAATGTACTCCTCAAATTGAAGAATTGTTTCTTTAATCAACGCCGTATTTGGAATTAAGAGTTCTTTCACAAGCAAGGTAATATCTTGAGGAATCGGGGGTTGACACTGAGTATTTTCACGTTTTGCCCAATCTCTTTCAACAATAGATTTAAAATTATCTATGTGGTGTTTAAGAATACCTAATGTTTTCCTACTCTTGCTTTTGGACTCATCTAGAGGAAGATAGTTCATATATTTGTAAACATTAGATTTCTTAGGGGCAAATGCTTTCTTCCATTGAATTCTCTTTTGTTTGCATTCTAAAAACACTTCCTCACGAGTTTTCTGAGTTTGTTTGTTGAAAAGACCATAAAGACTATTCTCATAAGCATAATTAAATGGTTTCACAAACTCCTTTATTGACAAGAGGTCGACTATCATCATCCCAAAGGGCAGTCTCGTCACTATTGGCACTAACAGGCATGCAATCAAGATCGGTCCTTTCAGACTCATCAAGATAAAGACGCGGGTTCACAGCTTGAGCTTTGGCAAGGTACTCAGGACTTGTAAAGCTAGCTTGACCCTTAAACATCGACGGAGGTGCTATCATTCTTACGGTTTGAATAGAATCATGCGTCTTATAAACAACTTTCTTCAAAAATTCGACTTGTTCTTCTAGTTTCGTAAACTTGTCAGTTTCTTTATCATATCTACTTTTGAAGTCTTGTTTTAATGGATTTACCTCTTGTTTTTTAACCTCAAGAATTTTAGCAGAATCGGTAGTGGTCATAGAGAGCTTTTGTTCAAGATCATTAACTTTGGTATTGGCAAAGTACGTTTTTTGACGTTCATCCATTAAGAAAACATTATATTGACGTTTCTCTTTGGCTAATAACTCAAAAGTTATATTATATTTGTTTTCAAGATCGTCCTTTTGACTTTTTAACGCACTACCCTTGTACCCCTCAAGCTCTTTGGTTTTCTGAAGGAGCTCATCTCTATAGCTTTCAGTTATCTCATTCGATTTGATAAGAGCAGCTTCGCATTCTTCAAAGTTTTGAGTGAGCGTAGCGTTTGCCTTTTTAATTGCTTTTGACTCTTTTTATTTTCAGTGACATATATTTGTAAAGTAGCAATTAAATTAGCAAGCGCAATACGTTCCTCTTCATCATACTTATTTGCATGTTGATCATCCTTAGACTCATTATTGCACATGTATGATGAATTAGATGTGGTATTACCATCAACCGTTTCCATTAAACATGTGTCATTAATGGCATTGGGTAGATCACTATGCTCATGAATATCACCAAACACATTATATTCATCAGTAGTGTGTACCTTATCGATTGGCTCAATGTCAAAGATAAGACCATTATCATCTTCAGTGACTTTGAGAACTACTTCAACCTTTGCCATGTACGAGTAATGTGCATCGAGTTCTTGATCGGAATCTTCATCGTCAGTGTCATCAAGCATTGCTCCTTCCTCAGCTGACAATTTAACCCCAGCTTCCATCTTCTTGCATAGCAGCATCTTCTCCTTATGATTACCAGAGTCTCTAACCCTTTTTGGCTTCCTGTATTCCTTTGCCATATGCCCATAACCTTGGCAGTTAAAAAATTGAATCCCACTTTGTTGAACAACTTGACTTCCAACAGTTTCCCTGTTCCCAGTAGCTGTAGCAATCCTCTGAGTATCATACTTGGCAGTTTGTCGATCATACCTTGCAGAACCCTCAACATGCGTTGGATTATGTCGATCATACCTAGACGGACTTTCACCACGTCTACGTGTGTCATACCTTGGAGGACTCTCAACATATTAGTTCTTTGTGTTAGATGACGTTCGAAGATTGTTGTTGGTGGGTTTGTAGATTTTCTTGTAAGTCTTCATTATGAAAGCAATTTGTTGTTTCATCTCTTGATCCTTTTGAGCTTGGTATTCATCACTATCTTCTTTAGATGATGACTCAGATGGTGGTGATGGTGCTCTTGTCACTTTACCTCGTGATCTTGTGGATGATGAAGACTTAGATGATGTGGAATATCGTGGTGAGGATGATGTTGTGGAGTATGGCTTAGGAGCACGAGAGTGATGGTCTTGAACATGTTGAGTGGCAGTGACCAAAACAAGTGGATTAGCCGTCTTTGCAACACGTTCAGCTCGAATATCATTTGCTTCATTCTGAAATTGCTTCAAGATATCAAAAAGTTGATGATATGAGACCTCGTCTAACTTTTCTTGTTGTTTCACTAAAGTGACGAACCGTGTCCACTCGGGTTGAAGTTGTTGAAGAAATTGAGCATTGACTTGCATGGTGGAGACTTGCATATTATTTCTTGTCATGTCATTCATCATTTTATAAAACCTGGATTAGTATGAATCAATTAATTCTCCATCCTTTGAAGTAAACTTGCCAAAGTTCCAAAACAAATTTGTTTTGACATCTTGTTTGTTGAGTGATTCTCCTTGTTGCAAGCGTTCAATAGCAGTCCACATTTCATGTGTTGTAGGTCATGCATCAACCGTGGAGTAAATATCATCTCCAATCCCACTTAGAACCATATAGATGGCTTCCTTTTCCGCATCATGCCAAGCACAATTTTCAGGTGTAAGATCAGCTCTTGTTTCATCACGTTCACTTGCGGGTATTGGATCAGTAGTATATGTGGCTGGTCTTGGAGGAATTGAGATCTTCTTGAATATATATGGTCCATGAGTAATACTTTTCCTCAAGGCATCACCATTAGGTCTTGTATCAAGGTATGGTATGAAACGTGATTGCCATTGAGCATACCGACCATACACAAGCATTGGTGGTCTTTCTTTATTACCCGCCACCATGATATTGTTGTTTGTGACACGATACTCTTGAGTAGAATCCATATCTAGAGACTTGAAATCGATGAAGTGAAAATGGATCTTAAGTAGATGTGTTGTGATTGGTGTTGTCGAGAAAAGATGTTGAAATCCCCTAAAAAATATCTTTACAAGAAACCAACAATTCTAAAGCGAAAAATCACACGATTCCACAAACTAGCAAAGATTTCGAAAATTAGCAAAGATTTCGCAATGTGTAATAATCCGCAATGTTGGTTTAGGCTATAATTCCACAATCCCCTAAAATTCAAGATTTCGCAATTCTCTAAAATTGCAAGATTCCGAAATAAGTCAGTACACAATTCCTAATGCATACATGAAATAAATTTCGCAATGGAGACAAAGTATGAACAATTCCGCAATGGTTTTAATTCCGCAATTAAGAGATGATTCCACAATAGGCACAAAATCTGCAATTAAGCACAATTAGCAATTAAGCAATGATTTCGCAATAGGGATGAATTCGAAATTATACAATGATTTCGCAATAGTACAAATCCGGAATTATACCAAGATTTCGCAATAGTACAAATCCGCAATTCCCGGAAGAATGATTTCGCAATCCTTTGAAAATTAACACATAATTTCGTAATTCCTTTAATGCAATTTTGCAATTTTTGATGGAATTCAATTTCGCAATTCAGGACAAAGTTGCGAATTTGTAACGGATTTTCCTAAAAAATAGGAACAAGGATGAACTCTTATGAAATTCGTGATTTCACACCTAAAATCAAGCCATACACGACCAAATTTCGTGTTTTTAACCGATCTAAGTAACCCAAATCACTACCACGCCTATGTAGATGATTTGTCTACTCACTAACACCACAAAAACACAAAAAATTTTGAGGATTCGAGCTTTAAAATGAATAAAACTCACGAACACAATAAGAAAAACCAAAACCAATCACGTATCTACCCCATAACGATTGATACCAAATGTTGTCCCATATATTTAGATGATTATTGATAGAAAATAGATAAAAAGAGATGGATTCCTAGAGAGAGAAAGTAGTGAGAGAAAGTAGAGAGAGAGAGAGATGATTAACTTGGTGAATATTAGATTGGAAGAATTAGAGTTACAGATGATCATCCACCCTTCCTAACATGCTAGGAAGGGCCTTATATAGCCGGGCTTACATGTAACCATAAAGGGCTATATTTTTTGGACCGGGCTTGTCTTTTGGGCTTTAAGTAGCTTAAATCCAAGCCCGTGAACTACGGTTATTTAACAATCTATTACAACATTCTAATAAATATTATAATAGAAACCTATGACCAAACTTTCTTTTTTGACTCAATTTTTTGAGGCTAACAATCTCCCCCAATATGAGGTCATTCCTCTTCGATATTTGGAGTCCAATGGAGATTTATGAATTTCGTCATAAATGAGTCTTGAACGTGTAATATTAGTGTTGTTCCTTCATGCTGTGATCTTTGAGCCTTTGTCGTTGTCTTTCGACTTTGTCTTTTATCTTGAGATCTTCAAATCATTCTTGACTTATTTGCCATCTTGTGATCTTGTGTCTTTATCCACATGCTCACACAATTAATTGTTGAATAAGTCTCTGGGCATGAATATGTGGTTTTGAATCTTTGACTTTGCTGAGTACACCGTGTCGCTACCTTCTCGAGACAAAACATAGACACGGACTGAATGGCTTTGACATTCGTCCTAAATCGGTAGTGTTTTACCTCCGGTCGGTAAAGATCGTTATACGATATAAAATAACGTAACAGTGACTAGGTAGATTCAATTAAGAATCTCCTTGACAGGGTTTCGCGGCTGTACTAGCCGTTCTCTTTACTCGACCGTCTCAAAGCAAGACTGCGAACATAAAGAGTGAATCAATTGGATAAATATCCGCTTGATTAAAGTCGTCAATTCAAATTCCTGGAACAAGTTTGATTCATTAAGAATCTTACCATTGTTGCTTTCCAGTTGAAACAAGTTCGATTCATAGGAATCTCACAAGTTACCTACCGTAGCTCTGTTTGATGTTGACGTTAGAAGGATTTCCATTCGTCACTTTGAATATTAATGAATATCACTCTTAATGTTCTGGCAAGACCATAAAGATATTGCGCAGAAACCTGAAACGAGTTTGAATCAATTCAGAAGCAAACCACTGTTTCTTTTCAGTTTTACATATGTTCAATTCATAAAGAAACTTACACATGACCTACCGCAGTGCTGTTTGTCGTTAACACTGGAAGGATTTCCACTCATAATTGTGAATACTAAGTAGTATCACTCTGAGTGTTCTAGCAATATCACAAGGATATAGCGTAGGACTCTCTTGATCTTCATCCGTGTGTCCTAATGAGATTTGATTGATCTCTTGGCTCTAGACTCGATTTGTGCACTTTTAGTAGTCGGAGGCTGGAGCAGATGCCACCTATTCAATATCAACTATCTCAGAGTGAAAAAGTCAATAGAAGTCGTGTAGATCTCCTTGCCAATAAAACAAACTTCTTTTGAGAGAAGCCTGAGTTAGCTGGGGAAGGGTTGTGCATTACATCACTGGGTCCATGATGTATTGTCTTCATGATGTGTTGACCCGGTTTCTGCCTAAGTTGTATGGAGGGCTTCTTTGTTTACACCCTTTATCCTTACATTTCTTTTTCATTCTTCAACCCCTTAAATGCTTACCAAGACATCATTAATAGTACCTTGTTGTGATTGTTCCAGTGCTATCATCAGTACATAGTCGACATTCAACTTCGTTCACATTCTACTCCATCTTTCCTAAGGACTTCTAATAATCTATTGGATTATCCCTGGGAAGATCCCTCCAGTTCTGGTTGGATCGTAGGACTTAAACCTAACCACCCTTTTGACACCAATAACGTCGTGAATTAAAGATGTTGTGGGTATATGATCGTAACCATGAGTGCTTGAGTCTTTAGATAACATTTTAATCACATTTTAATCATATTTTTATTAGACCGCTGTTTCGTATGCCCGCCATGAAGCAGGATACTTCCAAAATTTCTGGGCAGTCTTTTATTTGTAGACACTCGCTCTTGAAACGCTCTAGAAAGTCCTCCAGGTATTCGTCCTGGTTCTGCTTTACCCTGGCGAGTGATACAGCACTCCTACCATATCTTTTCTGTTGCACATAATTTCTTTTGAACACTTTTCGCAACACTTCATACCCGTTGATTGTTCGCGGCGGAAGCCTATCGAACCACTTTCGCGCGTTCCCTACGAGTGTAGAGTTAAACATATTACACCATACGGGTTCTGGCAATTGTTTGATACCTGCCTGGGATTCAAAGACTTTCAAGTGGTCTTCTGGATCCGTCGTGTCATCATAAGTTTTCACATTTGATGGCATGCAGGCGCTTTGTGGTGTCTCCATAATGTTGTATGGTCCTCATGAGAAGATTTGGTCATCCGAGGAATAACTTGCGCGTATATGTTTTTCTGGCAGATTATCACTTGATCCTAACAGATTGCCTTCTGAGGAAGGGGCATGCTTCACGTGCTTTGCTTCCTCTACCATCTTTTCATTTTTAGCAACCAATGGGATGAGTGCTTGTAGGTTATTATCTACGTACTCCACCATCATACGTGCCTTTGTAGCAATGACTTCCCCTCCTTCCTCTTGGGGCGTCTTTCTTTTTGGCTTAATGGGAGGAGGCTGAGTTGACTCTCGTTCGATACCTTTTTCCCCCACGGTGAGTAGGGGAGTTGAGAACAGTCATCCTGTTCTTATAATTGGGGGGTTTGTTCACATCCCGAGTGTTTTCCTCACTAGCAGATCCAGGGGTAGCATTTACTGATGTGATACGAACATCTACCGTCGAGGATCCTTGACGGCCTTCATTCCTACCGTTTTTCGTCATTAGTTAGAGCTTAGTGTGGGTCCCACGGATGGCACCAACTTGTTGATACAAACGTTGGATGGACCGAGCTTGACCCAAATTAGGCTTAATTTGGGGTCTTATGGACTCTGACTCTTGCACCAAGTGAAACTTGTTTTGGGGACCCTACAAACTAAACAGACACCGTTAGGCTTACCGTGGGTTTGTGACCGATGATTAGACTCCGTCGTGAGAGTAAGTAATCGGTTTGAGCATGTAAGTGTTTAGGGTATTGTGTGTATCGTACCTTTGTGGAACCGAAGGGGTTACTTTTATACACGAGAGAGTCCAGGCTAGGCTCCCTGTCCTTGCGGCCTAAGGAAGAGATAATGACTCGAAAGAGCTTGATCTTCATTATCCAACTAAGGCAAGTGTATATCCCTTTTCCTTAGGTGAATATAACTATTATATAAGTTATATTCTGTCTGATCCTGTCGCACTGCGACGAGGACTTGGCTAAGTAACCAACCTCTTGTGCGACAATGGCTTACCGGGCCTTCTGGACCGTGTGCGCACATCGCACAAGTATCCAATCCATTCCTGATGGATGCGGGTAGTACCCGTGAGTCAGACTATCCAGCCCGACTAGGGACTATACGTCATCAGTATCTTCATATTTAATTCTAGCGCTTTTATTTTCCCCGCATTTAATTTTTTTGAAACGAAATTAAAAATTTTGATCTGATAATTATATCCTGAATAGTTATTTGTAGTAATAATTTGTTTAACTGAGGCTGCGTATTTAATATTCGGAAATTATTAAATACGGGTTTTACAATTCTTCCCCTCTAAAAAATATAATCCATCCTCGAATTAAGAATACGATTACACTAGGTTTTACAATTCTCCCTCTCTAAAAAGAAAATTCGTCCTCGAATTAAAGGTAAATTTAAGCTGTGGAAATTATCTAAACTGAACGACACATAGACTGAAAAGACATGAAAGCTAAAAAACATATAAGCTGAAAGACGTGTAACTGAAAGACATACACGAATTAAAACTAGAAGTGAGGATAAGAAGTCCGTATAGACTCCTCTGTTTCCCAAGTGGCCTCCCGCTCGGTATGGTTCCTCCACAAGATCTTGACGAAAGGAATGATTTTCCTTCTCATAACTCGATCCTGGCGATCTAAGACTACTTCGGGTTCTTCAATATAAGATAGGTCCTCCTGAATCTGATCGAGTGGATAATTAACTTTATGAAGCTCATGATAGTTGTACCCTCTGAGTAGTGATACATGAAACACGTTATGGATGTGTGCAAGCTGAGGCGGTAACGCCAACCGATAGGATACCTCACCAACACGTTCGAGGATTTCGAACGGTCCGATGTAGCGAGGGTTGAGCTTGCCCTTGAGGATAAAACGTCTGACCACGCATGCTGGTGATACTTGAATACACGATCGCCAGTCTGAAATGATAGATCACTGCGATGCTTGTCAGCGTAACTCTTCTGGCGAGTACGTACTTCTTGCAGCTTTGCCCTGGCAATGGTGACCTTTTCATTGGTCAGCTCTATTAATTCTGGTCCCTCAATAAAACATTCTCCAACATGATCCTAACAAATAGCAGCACGACACTTCCTGCCGTATAAAATCTCGAAGGGAGTACGCTTGATACTGGCATGCCAACTGTTGTTGTAGGCAAACTAGACCAAGCAGATATAGTCATCCCAATGTCCTGTCCATTCTAATGCACAGGCGCGTAGCATGTCCTCCAAAGTCTGGATGGTACGCTCTGACTGACCGTGCTTCTGCAGATGGAAAGCTGTGTTGAGCTTGAGCCTAGTTCGCCAAGATTTATCCAAACCTCCCCAGAAGTAAGAAGTGAAACGTGGATCCTTGTCTGGTATAATTTCTGAAGGTGTACCGTGTAATCGTACAATTTCCTTTGTGAATAGATCTGCTAGTTTACTAACTGCGAAATCTTTACGGATAGAAATGAAATGTGCTGATTTGGTCAAGCGATCGACAATAACCCTGCATCATGTATCCTCTGAGTCTGTGGTAATCCAGTGACAACATCCATAGAGATCTTGTCCCATTTACACATTGGAATATTTAATGGCTGAAGCAGACCGCTGGTATGCTGATGCTCTATCTTAACCTGCTGGTAGGTTAGACATTTAGAAACAAAAATGGCGACATCCTTTTTCACACCGCTCCACCAGAAATGCTGCTTAAGATCGTGGTACATCTTAGTAGAACATGGATGGATAGAAAACAGAGATATGTGAGCCTCAGTAATTAAGTCTTCTATGAGAGTAGGGTCTTCTGGAACGTAGAGTTTGGTACCCTGCCATACGACACCATCATCATCGATACGAAATTCAGTCTGCTGGTGAATATTCTAGAGAATCGCCCATATTTCACCATCATCCTTTTGTGTGGCTTTAATCCGAGAGAGTAAATCTGGTTCCACTCTCAGACTATCCCAGTAGCCTCTCTGTCCGCGTTCTAGGAGCACAATATCATACCGCTCTAAGTCCCGAATAGTATCCTCCTAAACCTTTATGCCATTTATCATTCCTGACTTTCTACTAAAGGCATCTGCTACTACATTTGCTTCACCTGGGTGATACTGAATATTAGTGTCATAGTCTTTCAGCAGTTCCAACCATCTCCTCTTTCTCATGTTCAGCTCTTGCTGTGTAAATATGTACTTGAGACTTTTGTAATCGGTGAAGATATCACATTACTCACCCTATAAATAATGCCTCCATATTTTAAGAGTGAAAATGACTGCTGCGAGCTCCAGATCAATGCGTAGGATAAATCTTCTCATACGGCTTTAGCTGTCGTGAAGCATATGCAATGACTTTCCCATGCTGCATAAGTACACAGCCCACGCCTTTTCTTGAAGCGTCACTGTAAATCTGATAACCACCTGTACCAGATGGGAGAGTAAGGATTGGCGCTTAAATTAAACGATGTTTGAGTTCCTCGAAACTCTTTTCTCTCCTCAGTCCATATAAACGTCTCCCCTTTACGCATAAGTTTGGTCAACGGTAATGCCAAACGTGAGAAGTTCTCTACAAATCTGCGGTAATATCCCACTAACCCAAGAAAACTGCGGACTTCAGTGGCAAATGTTGGTCTCGGCCATTTAGTGATAGCCTCCACCTTTATAGGATCCATGGTGATCCCTTTTGTAGAAACAATATGGCCTAGAAACGCCACTTTATTTAGCCAGAACTCAGACTTAGAAAATTTAGCATAAGGCTTCTCTCATCGGAGAATCTGCAAAACTGTACGGAGATGATCCTCATGCTCCTCTTTGGACTTGGAGAAAATAAGGATATCGTCAATGAATACAATCACAAACTTGTCTAGGAATTCGTGTAAGACTCGATTCATCAAGTCCATGAATACTGCTGGCGCATTCATGAGACCGAATGGCATGACAACAAACTCGTAATGACCATACCTCGTGCGAAAAGCAGTCTTGGATATATCCTGCTCTTTTACACGCAGCTGCTGATAACCTGATCGTAAATCAATTTTTGAGAAGTGCTTGGCACCCTGAAGCTGATCAAATAAATCATCGATATGAGGAAGTGGATAACGGTTATGAATAGTGAGCTTATTCAGCTCACAGTAGTCGATACAAAGTCGCATACTACCATCCTTCTTTTTGACAAACAAAACAGGCGCGCCCCATGGTGACACGCTTGGACGAATGAAACCTCTTTCTAGAAGTTCCTAAAGCTAATATTTCAGTTCCTTAAGCTCTATAGGAGCCATACGGTAATGAGATTTAGATACTGGTTCTGCACCTGGAATGAGATCGATACAAAACTCTACCTCTCGCATGGGAGGATTGCCTGGGAGTTCCTCTGGAAAGACATCTGGAAAATCTGACACAACTGGCTGATCATGAAGTGAAGGTGTCTCGAAAGCAGTGTCATGAACTGTAGGTAGAAAACCCTCACAACCATGGTATAATAGAGTACGGACCAGTAAATCTGATATAATCTGAACATGTTTTCCTGGCAGAAAACCACGGTGAATAAACTCTGGTGTTTGGACATCACCGAAGATGACCCGGTGAGCATGACAATCTATGGTGGCACAATGAACTGACAACCAATCCATACCCAGAATAATGTCGAACTCGCACATACCTAGAGGGAGGGCACTGACTGGACATATTTTATTGTCAAACTCAAGAGGGAGAGCCCTGTACACCTGAGTAATGAGTACAGAGTCTCGCATGGGTCTAGATATACTAAGCACACTGTCTAGTGGTGTAGGGGTCATGTTTATTCTAACAGCAAATGAAGTAGATATAACTGAGTGTGTGGCGCCTGTATCTAAAAAAACGTAGGTAGCCTGTCCGTGTACAAACAAAATGCCAGTAATGGTACCTTTGGTCTTATTTGCTACCTCTCGGGTAGTAGTGTAAACGCGAACAGTGGTTGGTGGTAGTGGTGGTGGGGGAGGTAAATCTGAGGAGTATGGCCAGAGGTACCGGCAACATCTCCTTTCTTGCAATCACTCATCATATGTCCCAGCAGACCACACTTGTAACAACCACTCGAACCACGGCGACAAGTTCCGGGTGTTTCTTCCCACATGTGATGCAAGTGGGATTAGAATACCCCGTAGAAGCAGCTCTGTTTTGCTGACAACCTGATTTAAGAAGATGTACAAGTGTCACGATCCTGATAACATAACTGGAATAAGACTGTTTAGCTGAAATTTAAAACTACAAGAATTTGTTGGTCGGACAGACTGCTGACCTCTGTAGTTTTGGTCACGCCCCTGTCCAGCATCTCTGTTGACATACTGAAAGTTAGAATTTGTTTTACACGATGATTTAGTGTTGTGAAGCTTAAAGAATCACCTGTAGTTGCCAGATGAGTTTGAGCTTCCGCGGTAGTTATCACCACCGCTTCTCTTATCTGATCGAGTATGGTCATAAGATTGACCATGGTTTCTATAGTTCTGCTGTGGGGGTAGCCGATTGGGATCGGTCTCATCCTCTGTCTCTGCAAGATTATAATTGGATAAGGCATGATATATTTTGACAATTAATAATCAGAGTCAAATTATTTAAGTCTGCTGAATGAGATGTAACTCTTCTCAGGACACTCTACAATTTAGAGCTCATCCCTCTCGAAAAGCATCTCAATATCACGATCTGCATTAGCTACCTGCGACACGTTATTGAACGTGGCACTCATTAGCCTATCCGCAGTCCTAGAGCGAAGGGCGCAGCGAAATTGTTTCGCTTGCTCTTTTGCGGTACATACAGCCTCTCCCAAAAACCCAGCCAACCTGAGATATCGGTGGATGAACTCAATACTGTTCTCTCCATGATTCTGACGAATGGCGTAAAAGTCCCTCTTCAGTTTTGCTTGCTCAGCATGAGGGAAAAACTGGTCATAAAACATTGCCTTGAACTGTGTCCAGGTCAATGTGAGCGCCCACTCATCTGCCCCATTCGTCAACTTATGAGCCCTCCACCAATGTATGGCGTGACCCTCCAACTTGTAAACGACAAGCCGAACCTTGAAGGCATCCCCATAACCCATGGCCCCAAAATGTTTCTCTATATGATAATCTAGTTTTCTGCGTCTGTTGGAGCTACAGTCTGTTCAAAAGGTCGGGGTTTCTGTTTATTAAACAAATCTAACCAGGTGGCTAAAGTGGCAGGTGGTGGATGAGGAGGGTTATCATTTTGCTGAGGTCCGTTTTGGTATTCAGCTCGGATCTCATCACGAATCTAGGGTAGCATGGCTTGTACATCCGCCTGAACATCAGCAGCAATAGCAGCTGCTGTAGCCTCATTCGCATTATCGCGTCTGGGTGGCATCTGAAAATTAAATAGAATAATCTGATTAACTTGTTAGAAACCTGGAATAAGTATCTGAAATATGCATGAGGTAGTCCATGAAGGAATAACCAACCAAATATGACATGAATAATGGTTAACGCCTATGGCCAGATCACAAAATGACATTTAACTGAAAACATGAATCTGACATGAGTAAGGATGAACGCCTAAGGTCAATTCATCAATAAAAAATTTAAACGGGCAAGGGTGAACGCCTATGGGTCGGTTCACCAAAACAAAATTTGCTGAAAAGCACATGTGACTATGTATGGCAAGTCCTATACCAAACGTTTACTTAGTCAAAATTTAGAAAAAAAACTGACTGATGGAATGCATGAGAAATATGAAATATAACAACGCCAAAATACATGAAGTTCTCTGTGACCAACCACTAGTCACAAGTCTAGTTTTAGAGCCTATAGGTCGAACCTGGCTCTGATACCATAATTGTAACACCCCACTCGGAAAAGTGGACCGTTACGTGTATTTATGGCGTGTCATCAAAGCATGCAAGGCAATGTATTCAACATTAACTGACCATAACGGATATACTGGAATCAAACGTCGGTAATCCAAACATAAGCTCAAATATAAAAGATTAAGTACTGAAAGGAAAAGGACAAAACAATGTCCAAACAACCAAAGTATGAGTGCATAAAATAAAGGAGTCTAGATACCTCCCATCAAATGCACGTACTCTCTCAGAAGTCCTAAGAGTGTCCCTGTGTACCTTCCGTTTGGAACATGAAAGGAAAACTACGGCTGAGCATAATGCCTAGTGAACATATATGAAGCATGATTATAATGTACTAGAATGAAACAGACAACAAATACTGAAACTATAACTGTTATGTAATTAGAGGCAAGCTGTGTAAAATTTGAGAAGTCTGATTTATAAATAATAAAGATGAATTATTAACTTTTAAATCTGAAAACATGCATTTATTGTATTTTAATTACCAAGAGCTTATATAGGTCATGTACTGTAACAACTGTTGCATGAATAACGGGAGGAGTGACCTCGTCATGCTGTAGAGGGGTGACCTCTAAATAATGTGTTGGGTAGAGGGATCAACTCTAATGTGAAGGATGTAGAGCACACACCACATTCACCTGATAACTATAAACTGATAGCCTAGGATGCACCCATACGCCCCGCTGATAATACTGATAAATGGCCAAGCTGAATAAATGGTACGCTGCAAGAAATCACTCTCTCGCAAAGGAGTCATGACATAGGTGCCTCTAATGTCATGGGCACGGTACCTCCGTAACTAGTACATAAACTGGTCATGCTTGTATATAATGCTCAGGCAATTTATTTAGTTATTAAATTGGTTACTGATAAGCTTAAACATATACTGGGGAAAACATTTGGCTACAGACGGGGAATCCTAATCATGCATAGAAGGAAGTTTTTACTGAATGACGATAAATCCGTACCTCGTGTCCAGTAACCGACCAAGATCAACTGACAGAGAGTCTACTCTGATTTCACGCGAGCTACATGTATAAAGGACGTGAACTAGTTAACTGATATATGTTTATTTTACTGATTTAAACTGTTTCTCGTTTAACATATTTATTCTTGTAATACTGTTTGTATATAAACTGATAAGTTTGAGTGTTGCCATATTTCTGATTAATGTATTCCTGTTCTACTATTAGTTACGGTATAACACTTATTTTGACATTATAATATTTCCATATTTGGTAACCTGCTAATAATAGAAAGTTTCCTAAATTAGAAAGTTTCCAAAATGAATAAAAAATCATTTAATAATATTATACCCTTTTAATTTTAAAAACTAATTTCATATAATAATTTAATTTACTAATTAAATCATTTAAACATTTATTTATAAAAGTGATAAAAATAAGGTATAATCAAATCTTCGTTTTAATCCTTTAAATCTAACTCGAGCCTACCGAGAAATCCCTTTCTCGGTCTTACTACAACAAGCCAACAAAGTTATTAAATCCAAAAATAGATTAGAGACAGAGTTTTCTGTCGCTAACTAGTACTGACTGACACTAAAAGTTGTGATCAAAACTGACCCAAATCTGACATTGACAAACTGCGACAGAAAATTTCGTCGCTAAACTGTCACTAATTTCAGAATTAAATCTTATTATATTCTGTTTAATATTTACCCACTGTTCCTTATATTATTCCCACCGTTCTTGTGTATTTCACACTTCTTTAACACAGCCAAACACCCCCTTTACACAATAAACACCCCGGTTGGGGTTTTTCGGTTGTGGTTGCTGGACCCGCCCCCAAGCCGCCCCTGTGTGGGTCACGGCTGGGAAGAGTAAAGGCCATAGAGACTTGTTGGTCTCGGGTTCATGGTTCACACCAAAACCCGACACCCCGCTAAGTACATATCCCCCTTTTTAGGGTGGTTTTTGTACGTGACTGATCAAAGAAAGGGGACACCACGACCCCCTGATGGGTCACGTAGGTTTTGAACATCACACCGAGACCTATGGTCTCGGTTTTCTCGTGAAACAGCCAAAACGCAACACCCCCTTGTTCTTAATTCGTGATTAATCATTCTTTTAGTTTATACAAACGTTAATTTCATGATTTAAACGGAATTAAAAGGGAATAGATGATACCGTTATAACGATTAATAAAATGATGATTACACATGGATCGAGGATGAACAACGAACCTGAAACTCCCTTTTTCTTCTCTAACTGGCGGCCAAAAGATGAACCCTAGTTTCCTTTCTCTCTTTTTTGTTACGTATGAAGTGGAAGAAGGGTTATACCCGTATTTTTTTCTTTACAAAACAAAACCGGGCCTAAAGCCCATTAAACCTTTTTTTTATAACCGCCCCCCTAGTCTTACCTTACATAGTTTTCATTTTTTTAATTCTTAACATTTATATTTATTTACATATGTTCCTATTTAATTCTCGCGCTTTTATTTCCCCGCGTTTAATTTTTCTGAAACGAAATTAACAATTTTTATCTAATAATTATTTCCTGAATAATTGTTTGCAGTAAAAATTTGTTTAACTGAGGCTGCGTATTTAATATTTAGAAATTCTTAAATACGGGTTTTACATGATGAAAGCTAGGTAGAATGTCTTCTGAAAGTGCCATAGCTAAAGCAGTTCTGGCCTTTCTTTCTCTGATCTCTGCTTGTACCTCTTCAGCAGTGACAACAGGCAAAGCATAACATGTACCATCAGGTAACCACTACAACTTCTTATGAGTATTCCCATTCTTGATGACCTCCCATAGAGTGTGATATGTGTGATTCAAGTAATGTTCCATCTACATTGCCCATGTCTCATATTTATCACTTTTAAGAACAGGTAGCTTCACAGCAGAAATAGTATGGGAAGAAGGTGTAGTTGTATGAGTAACTACATCATTTGTAGTTTGTGCACCTAATGTAGGTAGTGTTGGGAATAAAATGAGCTAAGTCACTTAGACGCTGACAAGAGGAAAGCTATCGTTTTTAGAGATGATGGAACAAGCTACAAAGTCAGCCGCTGACATTCAGAGTTTGAGCATTGACAAGAGCAAAGCAAGTGGTGACAGACCTACAGGTATGGTTGGTGTATCACAACCACCAGTTATAATTAGGGATGTTACTACACAGGTGCCTACCATGACTTTACCAGCTATTGGAGGAAAAGACAAGGGTAAAGGGATTTTGGAAGAGGTTCAGGTACCAAAGAATGCAGACCAGGTACATTTTGATTCAGTTTTGGCTACACAATTGCAAGAACATGATAGGATGGAAACTAAAATAGAGAAGGCTAAGGATGGTAGTGATGGTGATGAGAGCTTTGATTATAGTGTGATTATTTTAGAAGAGCCAGAGAGATTGGAGTATGAGGAGGATGAATTAGCCAAGGAAAGGCTGAGAGAGTTGAAGATGAAAGTAGACTTTGGCATGCCTGAAGTGACAAAAATGTATTTTGCATGGGAGTCTAAGATTGAAGAGAACCATATATGTCTATCATTGGACAGATTTAGGGATTGGAGATTTTGCTGAGAGTTGAGGAAGATTGTTAAGTAATTTTGAAGCACAAGGCTAGCAAGGTGCTTTCTGAACTCAAGAGGGATAGAAGAGACATGTACTTTATGTTGCTTAAGGTGTCATCAAGGTGGATGGAACTATGAAAGATTAAGGAAGCTATCCTTTGAAGAATTGGAGTTTCATGCTTATACAATTTGGGAAAGAGTTTGTGAGGAGAATACTATGAGGCTTCTCTCAGATGAAGGAGAGAAGAGATTGAGGAGAATATGCAGAACAAGAGGGCTTCTATTGTGCCAAGGCTAGTGAAGAAGGGAATTCCCATTGAATTTACAGTCCTTGACAAGTTGAATCCTAGTGCAGTGATCAGAAAGAGTATAAAGCTTTCACCATTGGAGGCTTCAGATGTTGCAGAGGTATTACCCTTGGATTTCAGAAACCCAATAGTTAATTATGAAGAAGATGCAAGTGGGTTCTGGATGCTCACCAGATATGGAAAGAAGGTACATACTTTTACTTCCTTGATCTCATTATTTTCAAGCATGAATAGATAAGACTTGGTAGATCTTTGTAATCTGATGAAGACCAAGTATGAGGCTGAAGCACCTACTTCAGTCAATGGAATAAAGATCTGGACATCATTCAAAAGGTTGATTACACCAGATGAAGCAGATCCAATATGGTTGGATCTGGATGATATCAATGGGTTACAATGGCGTCAACATTCAGCTGCTGGTGTTTACCATCTAAGCACTACAATGTTTTCAGAGTATCTTCTGGTTGATGCTCAATATCCTATGTCTAAGGATGTTTTGAAGAAGATGGTGTCTACACAGCTAGAGGTGGATTATTCTAGTGATGTTAGCAAGGATTTAATTAGATTTATTTATTTTTTAATTAACAAGTAATTTGTATTTGTAAGAATCCTCCTGTACTTAGTTTTTGTTCAGAAACATGATTAATAGAGTATATATCAAGTTTAGGGGAGGATTATTGGGAATAAAATGAGCTAAGTCACTCAGACGCTGACAAGAGGAAATTAGATGCTGACAAGAGGAAATAAAACGCTGATAGATCAAGCACTGACAAGAAATATCCAAGCGCTGACAAGAAGAAATCCAACCACTGATAGGAATACTTAGCCAACACGTTTAATAGTTGAAGTAAAGATATGCTCAATATTGTATTTTCTTTATTTATCTTTACCTAGAATAGTTGATAGGCAATCCTTTGTACACGACTCTTTATGTTATAAAAGGAGGTCGTAGGATTTGTAGTTTAATATACATTATTCAGTTTTTAAAACTTTCATTGTAAGCAAGTTCGATGATTAATCTAAAAGTGAAAGTTTGGTTTAACTGTTTGCTTGTTCTTTATTCTAAGTGTTAATTCCGCATAACACTTGGATTGTTCATAAAAACAAAGTTTCTCTAGGTATTACTCTTGATTTATCTCGATAATACAAAGCTAATCGATCTAAGTTTGGGATCAACATGTGGAGTCAGAGGTGCAGGATACACAATTTGAGGTTGTCCCTGTGGTATGGGATCAGGTACTAGACTTTCTTCCAAGTGAGGATGTTCACCGCTTTGAGACATTGGATTTGTGTGAGTGGAGATTTAGGGTTGTGTTCTTCTTATTCATAGTTTCTCAACAAGCTCTGATACCACATGGTGATCCCTTCGAATGGATCTATATTATGTTAATAATTTGTACAATAGCTTGTAATCAAACTAGAGCACTTGAGAACTCTTACTCAACCAAATAAGTGATGCGGAATCTAACTTATTAAGGCAAAGAAGAATATAATTACATTTAGCTATTCGATATTCTATTAATCGACTTTTCAATGAGGTGCAATAAACTCATCGTACCTATGTTCTTTTTATAGTGTAAGGAACCCTAGAATATTCTATTATGATAAGTATATCACACATGATGTATTATCAATATTTTAAACTATTAAGTATATAACATAAGATATACTCTAACTATAACTATGACATATCTTTTCTAAAGTTATATTCATCCAAATCAATATAGCAGTACTTACATTATAACTAACAGTACTTGCTATGTACCGCGTTAACACTAACAGTACTTGCCAACACTAACAGTACTTGTACTTGTACTAGTTGTACTTGGTACTTTACAAATAATTCCCAACAGGCTATATAGTTAAGCAATAGCACATAAATTATATGTATACAAATTCAAGTCAATGGGTAATATCATGGAAGTGCACATGACACGATTTAGAATAAAGAACCCTTTCAACCTATGATCAGTATTACAAACCGGTAGTTAAAATCCATTTGTGAGAAGTCTCATTTTAGCCAACTTGTTCACTAGAGCCATTTCGAACTATACTCTAGATTAAACCTTTATTAGTCCATTTAACTTGTTTACTCATGGTTGTCACTCGTGATACACCAAACATATATGCACATTAACATTTGGAGCAAAACATAACTAGGAATCCTTTCGACCTTTAGGCCCGGTTATGGTTTATTCACAAGATATCAAGACAAATATTAATTTAGCCAAACTTATAAACAAAATCATAATTCAATATTGCAAAATAATAAACACTCCATATCCATGTTTACATTAATCCAAACAAGTATAAGAACACTACTCCATGATCATATTAATCAACAACTAACATTCAACATATGACATAGAGTTCAACATCATGAAAGTAACAAAAGTTTACCCAAAGTATGATTACAATAAGTAAATGGAAGGAATTAGAGCAATCCTTAGGCCTCCAATTGACTACAAGTTTCGAACCAATGGTAGGAGTTTATGGTCTTTCGGGTTATGTATTTGGAAATTTGTATTTGAGAATTGAGGCGTGTTTTGGAGAGGTTTGGTGAAGATTGGTGGTGATTTAAGCTTCAAAAAACACTACCAATGATAAGGGTAATGATCACTTAAAGTCTGGAAAGGTTATTTTGATGATTAGAGCTTCAAAATGATGAGTTTTGAGCACACTTGTATCAAATCCGGGAATTGGGTTTTCCACCAAGGTTGGGAGAGTTCCCTTGGTGAATAATGAAGTGGTATGTTAAATGACCTCATGGGTCTTTTGTATGGTTAAATTCAAGGTTTCTCCATCAATGCATAGCTTGGAGCCAAATAAATATACTTGTAGCCAAAAGATTTTACTTGGTGGCAAAGTAGTTTTCTTGGTGCCAAAGTAGTTCTATCTCCCATAGAATGTTCCTGTGCCTTCCAAGGATGCTTCAAGAAAGCTTGAAGAAGTTACATGCATGCAGGAAAAAGGAGATGGCGGAAATAAAAGTAGCCTGTCGTCATCCGATATGGCAGGCGGCTCCTTTTCAGGCGGATCGGCTACTTGCCTGTTGTCCACACTTGGTGGCCGGCTTCTTTCGCCGGAGGGCAGCTCCTCGTCCAGTTTGGTCAAAAAGTGTAAACACCAATGTTGTAGCCCTTTCTCATACGCATGCGTGAGCGCAAGAACCAAGTCAAACAGAGTTTGTATGCTCGAATTATGGCGAAAACAGTGAAGGTGTGTCGGTAACACAAAGCTTCCAACATCTTCGATATAACTTCATTTCTCAATTCTTTCTTTATTTCCGTCTTGAACATCTTCATTTCAGTATCGTAAGCAACGGATTCATGAATCTAAGCTTCTCCAATAGTCTCCATAAGACTTATACTTGTCGAGATTCCTTCGTATATGTAATAAACTTCTTTTATTATTTCTTTCTTTGTATTTTCCTCACTTTTCATGATCTTGGCTAGCTAACAACACAAAACACAACTTCACACATATATGAGCTATAAAGCACGTTAGTTTAACCAAAAACCATGCAAAATATACGGATAACGCTCAAGAAAACATGTTGGATTTGGGCGTTATCAAATCTCCTCACACTTAAGTTTTGCTCGTCCTCGAGCAAGGAAAAGAAAAACTTTGCTTGCCCTCAAGCAAATAAAAGAAAATTAAAGTTATAAACAAAATACTTAAATGCTAAAAGAAAAGAAAAATTTTTAAAATTTTATGAAAAATTGAAAATTCTATGAAAAGTTGAAAATACTTTTGGTTTTTATAACAAAACGCAAATGTTGCAAACTCTCTCACACTTAAGAAGTTGCTTGTCCTCAAGCAAGTAAAATAAAGTACTTCCCACATGGTGCATGAATGGTTTAGAAAAAAGATGCAAATCTACCAATTACAAACAAGACTAAACCGACTGGCGTGAGCACTAAGTGTACACATCTAAAGAGGACTTTTATTCGGGTTTCAAGGCTTCGAGTTAGTAGGGTATGGATAAGGAATAAGATATTTTATGAGAGAGGTGTATCACGAATATACAAGTTAAAAGTAGAAGTCCCATGTTGCTAGTTACCGAACAAATAACAAGCCCAAGAAATGATTATTCGTTACGAGCTTTATTCAACACATATCGATCACCACGTATATATCACGTATTAGCACATAGGCTAATCGATATCCAAATATACTTCATCTTCATAATATAGCTCATTGGCTATTTTTGTCATCTTTTTCGATGACTTATTCTTTTTTTTCTTTTTTCTCATCCTCCTCTTTTTTTTCAACATACATCACATGCTCCCCTCTCACTTCGCATAAACATACACCACAAAAAATAAAAATAAGAAGCGACCTACTTCATCTTCGTTGGAATGGCACACACACACATAGCAAAATGTGGCGTAACTACTAATCATTTAAAATGGTAAAACATACCATGCAACTAGCAACCCGCCATTTGGACTTTGACAAGGGTTAGGCTACAGTTTAAGGTTAATTTTTTTTTCTTTTTAGTGTATTTAATAAAATCAAAAGGAATGCCTCAACGGGTGTTCTATGGGTATCTAGCACAAGACGAGAGTCTTAACAAAAGGTTTAATATAGGCGGTTAGCTAATCCATGTAACTAGCTAAAAGGAAAATGGAAAAGGCTATTTGGGTTTTATTCCTAAGGTTGCCTCTTTGTCAGGCATATACACTTATATCACACAAGTGTGATCTCACTACGTTTTTTCATATGGATGATTTAGTTATTAAATATATTTATTTATAAACGTTTGAAAAAACTAGCTCCCAAGGGCAAACAAGTGTACAACTTTTTTATTCTATTTTTTTCTCTTTTTTATCTTTTTTTTATATTAGCCTAAAAATTTTTAGTTATTCAATATTTGGTTTCGTTATTCCGTTTATTTTCCCACACACTTAAGTTTTGTATTGGACTCAACGTGAAAAATAAACTTTAAAGTATGAAAAGTGAGGAAAATAAATAAGTATTCCAAGAGAATCGAAACTTCCTGGGCTAAGAAATCGCAATTGATCTCCATGTGATACAATGCTACACCATAAGCTTGTGAGATCAATCGATTTTTTTATACTTCATCTTCTCCATGCATCCTTCTCTATTACCTATTGCTGCATTTATTCAAACAAAACACACAAAACAAAACAAACAAACACACAAGCACACAATAATATATTAAAAAACACTACTAGCAAAGTACACCCCTCACACTTAAGATTTTCCAAGTTAGAAAAATATTTTTGGGGTGTATATATTTATTCTAATCACACAAACAATTAAGGCACGGGTTACCTCTCGAGAAAAGCTTAATTTATTATTGAGTCGTTAGCTAGACTCTTCCCCTGGGTGTTTGGATTCTTTGATGATACGACAATAATGGGGAATTCCGTTTGGGCGCCATTGATTTTGATAGTTGTCTACATTCAAAGGAAGCAATTCGTCATTCATATTCCAGACTTTGAAAGGCTTCTTTGGCACGTCATTGTTATCCTTTTTTATCATCCTTCAACGTTCAACGTCATTCATTGATTTCAACTATACGTCATGACTTGATAATACATCATGTTCAAGCCTCTTCTCCTTTTTGTATGGGATCTGCACGGTGCAATCCTTGGGAAAAGGTGAGTGAGAAATGATTGTGTTTGGTTTTGGCACGGTTGGAATAGGTTCAAATTCTTCTTCCTCGATAAAAGAAACATCACCCTTATCACTCTCGTTTAGGATAGAGGGTAGTTTGTATCTTCATGGTGCAATCCTTGGGAAAAGGTGAGTGAGAAATGATTGTGTTTGGTTTTGGCACGGTTGGAATAGGTTCAAATTCTTCTTCCTCGATAAAAGAAACATCACCCTTATCACTCTCGTTTCGGATAGAGGGTAGTTTGTATCTCGTTTTTGTGTTGGTGATTTGAGGAAGGGATGGTACATAGAATATGCTTTTCGGGACGATCAAATTGTCTCCGCAAGTTGATCATGGCTGGGTGGTTCCGTAATCCTATATACATTTGAGTTTTCAATTCAAACAAGTCATTCTTAAGACATTGGTTTTCTTCCGTTTGCCAAGCCATAAATTCTCTCATCGTCTCCTCCGTTGAGGTTTCGACTTTTTGGTGATATCGTGATGAGTATGGAGGCACATCTCACAGTCGAGATTGAGGATAATAACGGTTCGGGTTTTGGTTAGGATAGGAATACGAATCCCTCGCATTTTGTTCGTGATATCCTTCGTGATATTCTTCGACATAATTCGCTTCATGAGGTTCACACATCAACGTGTCATCCTTCATGGTGGTTTGTGAATCGTGATTGTCTCTATGATCTTCTCGCATTTCTTTTAGTTCATTTTTTATGTTTAGGAAGTGGGAATTGACAAGTCTAGCAAGAGCTTCGAATTTCTCCATCAATACGGTGTGATCAGAGATGAGGTTATTTCCAGTGGAGGAAACAAGGTTTTCGAGTTTGGTTGGATATGAGAACCCTTCGAAAAATTGAACTTGAGAAGGACCTTTTCCTTGAGGGTTTGGAAAGCTTCGTTTGGAGTATTGTAAAGGAAGATTCCTCTGACGTCGAGTTTTACTTGAGTTGGATTGCCTAAACCACGATAAAATGCTTGAATTATCTTTCTTTTGGTTAGATCATGTCCATAACAAGCACGAAGCATTTATTTCATTCAGATCCAAGCTTCAACGAGAGTCTCATTTTCGAATTGGTAAAAGACATGAATGTCATTTAGGAGGCGTTTAAACTTTGTGGGTGAAAAGAATCGGTTTATGAAAGCTTCTCTTAATTCGTTCCACGAAGTAATTGTTCTTTCATCTAATTCATTCAACCGAGTCTTAGCTTCTCTGGTTAATGAGAATGGGAATGTCCTCAAGTGAATCGCTTCCTCTTGATTTTCACCATATTGGAATAGGTTACAAATCTCAAGAAAATCAACAACGTGTTGGTGAGGATTGGAATGGGCTTGTCCATAAAATTGGTTCTCTTGAATCATTTGCATGTGGTTACTTTTGATAGTGAAATTGTTAAAAAAGGGGATTTGAACAATAGAGGAACTAGGCATTGGAGCAACGATCCTAGTTTTTGACCACATCGGTTGATCATCAGGGTCAATTGTAATAACGGTTGAGGAATCGGATTGAGTTTCATATGAGAAGAGTCCTTCGGTATCGGATGGATTTTTGAATTTCGACTCGAGTATGTCGATAACGACAACACGTTCCTCGGTGAACGGTTCGGGAGACTCGATAACAAATATTGTTTTGTCGAGTTCACGAGTCTTCTTTTTGAACTTATGCTTAGGCTCATAAAACTTATTACCAAGGCTTTTACCTATATGACGTGGATTTATTAAAAACAAAAATGATTCAAAAAATTTCTTAAAGACTAATGATGACGTACAGTCCCTAGTCGGGCTAGATAGTCCAACTCACGGGTACTACTCGTATCCATCAGGAATTGATTAATACTTATGCGATGCGCGCACAGCCCAGAAGGCCCAGTAAGTTGTTGTCACGCATACGGTTCATTACTTAACCGTGTCCTCGTCGCACTGCGACAAGAACGGAAAAGAATATAATCTATCATATAGATATATTCGCCTAAGGGTAAGAAATAATCACTTACCTTGGTTATGAGATAAGGATCAAGCTACTCTGGGTCATTATCTCTTCCTTAGGACGCAAGACTAGGAGACAGCAGCCATGACTCTCTCGAGTATAAAAGGAACCCCCAAGGTTTCACAAAGGTACGATACACACAATACTCTAACCCCTCACATATACTCAAACTGATTACTTACTCTCACGCCAGAGTCTAATGGTGGGACAAGCACCCACGGTAAGCCTAACGATGTCTCTTTTTAGTGTGTAGCGTCTTCAAACAAGTTTCACTTGGTGCAAGAGCCAGAGCCCACAAGACCCTGAATTAAGCCTAACCCGGGACTAGCTCAGTCTATCCAACTTTTGTATCAACAAGTTGGCGCCATCTGTGGGACCCACACTAAACTCTGAAAGATGAACAAAGGCGGCACAAACCCATCCCATCCAAAGGGCGGACCTAAGAAGCCACAAGGCCCACCCTTGGGAAACGAATCACTCAACAACCCAGGGAGGGGGTTAGGAGGAAAAGCACCACAACTGCCTACCCCCTCATTGTTTACCCCATCCCACAGGCTGCAGGAGATGCCACGTCCTCACACGAAACCCCTGCTATACCACTTAGCGAGGCCTTAATCACAAGGACTGAGCCAACACTGCAACCTTAGTAGAAACCACTCCTGAACCTAGCCAGGACATGAGCGAAAACGTTGCAAAAAATTTCACAGCCCTGGTGCCACTCATGAAATCACAAATGAAAGAAAACACGGCAAGGGATTTAAGGGTCAGCCTGGACTTCAATAGAGAGCTTAAAGCTCTGGAAGGATCAAGTTCCTATAAGGAACTCTGAAAAGAAACAAGGAAAAAAAGGAAGGAAGAAGAACTATATGCATTGACACCTCGCACTGATGCGCCATTCATTGAAAGCGCGCTGTCTCTACACGACTCTGATAGTTCAAGAGGGGAAGATGCTTTCCTCACACCAGCAAACAACAGGCAACATACTAACGTGAAGGATAGGTTAAGACCCAACCCAAGTGGAACAAACGCATCGGCTGAGCCAGACTTGCGCCGACAAAGCGTCCTTAAAAGATTAGGGTCACTACAAAGAAGTCCTTCCTCAGAATCCTACATACAGGAACGGAGCAGGAGCGCCAGAAAAACTCAGCAGAAAACTGTTAATCACACTTCAATCCATAACACAAGATTGAGGATAATAAGGGTTCGGGATTTGGTTAGGATAGGAATACGAATCCTTCGTATTTTGTTCGTGATATCCTTCGTGATATTCTTCGACATAATTCGCTTCATGAGGTTCACACATCAGTGTGTCATCCTTCATGGTGGTTTGTGAATCGTGATTGTCTCTATGATCTTCTCGCATTTCTTTTAGTTCATTATTTTATGTTTAGGAAGTGGGAATTGACAAGTCTAGCAAGAGCTTCGAATTTCTCCATCAACACGGTGTGATCAGAGATGAGGTTATTTCCACTGGAGGAAACAAGGTTTTCGGGTTTGGTTGGATATGAGAACCCTTCGAAAAATTGAACTTGAGAAGGACCTTTTCCTCGAGGGTTTGGAAAGCTACGTTTTGAGTATTGTAAAGGAAGATTCCTTTGACGTCGAGTTTTACTTGAGTTGGATTGTCTAAACCACGATAAGATGTTTGAATTATCGTTCTCTTGGTTAGATCATGTCCATAACAAGCATGAAGCATTTACTTCATTCAGATCCAAGCTTCAACGAGAGTCTCATTTTCGAATTGGTCAAAGTCATGAATGTCATTTAGGAGGCGTTTAAACTTTGCGGGTGAAAAGAATCGGCTTATGAAAGTTTCTCTTAATTCATTCAAAGAAGTAATTGTTCCTTCATCTAATCAATTCAACCAAGTCTTAGCTTCTCCAGTTAATGAGAATGGGAATGTCCTCAAGCGAATCGCTTCCTCTTGATTTTCACCATATTGGAATAGGTTACTAATCTCAAGAAAATCAACAACGTGTTGGTGAGGATTGGAATGGGCTTGTCCATCAAATTGGTTCTCTTCAATCATTTGCATGTGGTTACTTTTGTTAGTGAAATTGTTAAAAGAGGGATTTGAACAATAGAGGAACTAGGTGTTGGAGCAACGATCCTAGTTTTTGACCACATCGGCTGAGGAATCAGATTGAGTTTCAAATGAGAAGAGTCCTTCGATATGGGATAGATTTTTGAATTTCGACTCGAGTATGTCAATAACGATAACACATTCCTCGGTGAACGGTTCGGTGACTGATATCAAATATAGTTTTGTCGGGTTCACAAGTCTTCTTTTTGAACTTACGCCTAGGCTCAAAAAACTTATTAACAAGGCTTTTACCTATATGACGTGGATTTATTAAAAACAAAAATGATTCAAAAAATTTCTTAAAGACTAATGATGACGTATAGTCCCTAGTTGGGATGGATATTCCGACTTACGGGTACTACCCATATCAATCAGGAATTGATTAATACTTATGCGATGCGCGCACAGCCCAGAAGGCCCAGTAAGTTACTGTCGCGCATACGGTTCATTACTTAACCGTTTCCTCGTCGCACTGCGATAGGAACGGAAAAGAATATAATCTATCATATAGATATATTCGCCTAAGGGTAAGAGATAATCACTTACCTTGGTTATGCGATAAGGATCAAGCTACTCTGGGTCATTATCTCTTCTTTAGGCCGCAAGAGTAGGAGAGCCCAGCCATGACCCTCTCGCGTATAAAAGGAACCCCCAAGGTTCCACAAAGGTACGATACACACAATACTCTAACCCCTCACATATACTCACACGATTACTTACTCTCATGCCAGAGTCTAATAGTGGGACAAGCACCAACGGTAAGCCTAACGGTGTCTCTTTTTAGTGTGTAGGGTCTTCAAACAACTTTCACTTGGTGCAAGAGCCGGAGTCCACAAGACCCCGATAAAGCCTAATTCGGGTCTAGGTCGGTCTATCCAACTTTTGTATCAACAAGTTGGTGCCATCCGTGGGACCCACACTAAACTCTGAAAGATGAACAAAGGCGGCACAAACACATCCCATCCAAAGGGCGGACATAAGAAGCCACAAGGCCCACCCTTGGGAAACGAATCACTCAACAACCCAGGGCGGGGGTTAATAGGAAAAGCACCACAAGTGCCTACCCCCTCATAGTTTACCCCATCCCGCAATCAGCAAGAGATGTCGCGTCGTCACGTGAAACCCCTGCTATACCACTTAGCGAGGCCTTAATCCCAAGGAATGAGCCAACACTACAAACCTTAGTAGAAACAACTCTGAACCTAGCCAGGACATGAGCGAAAATTTTGCAAAAACCTTCGTAGCCCTGGTGCCACTCATGAAAGCACAAATTAAAGCAAACCCGGAAAGGGATTTAAGGGTCAGCCTGGACTTTGATAGAGAGCTTAAAGCTCTGGAAGGATCAAGTTCCAAGAAGGAACTCCGAAAAGAAAGAAGGAAAACAAGGAAGGAAGAAGAACTATATGCATTGACACCTCACACTGATGCGCCATTCATTGAAAGCGCGTTGTCTCTACATGACTCTAATAGTTCAAGACGGGAAGATGCTTTCCTCACACCAGCAAACAACAGGCAACATACTAATGTTAAGGAAAGGTTAGGACCCAACCCAAGGGGAACCAACGCATCGGCTGAGCCATACCTGCGCCGACAAAGCGCCCTTAAAAGATTAGGGTCACTAGAAAGAAGTCCTTCCTTAGAATCCTATATACAGGAACGAAGCAAGAGTGCTAGAAAAACTCAGCGAAAAACCGTTAATCCCACTTCATACCATAACACAAGATTTAGAATACATTTAGAGAGTGAAAGAGAAGAAAGTTAGAGAGAGAAAGTAGAGAGATGGTAGAAGGTTTTTTAGTATTAGAGAGAGAAAGTAAATGTAACCAACATCCTCTTACACACATGGAAGAGGGTATATATACCCACGAACCACATGGGCTTTCCATGGGCCGTTGGTTTGTTTCCATTGGCCGGGTAATAATTGGGCTTTTGCCCAGTATAAAAAATTAAGTTCGTTGAAGTGGTCTAATCGAATTGATTACTGGTTCAAAGTGTGACTCAGCTGTCTTTTGGTGAAACAAAATATTTGTCGTTGTAGTGAAAATAAAGTGCACAAACCTTAACGTAAAAGGCGGGTAAAATAAAGCTAAATCTAATTGAAAATAAATGACGGGAAATTAAAGCGTGACGAAAAGTAAATAAGGCAAACTTAAAGCTATCCTAAAGGCAAACTTAAACTTAAACTAAAGGCAAGCTTAAAATAAATCTAAGGCAAATAAACTAAAAGTGCGACTAAGTAAAAAGGCGGGAAAATGTAAAGCTTAAGAACTTAAAAACATAAACTAAAAATAAACTAAAACTGAAATTACAAAACTAAGAAAAAACTGCTCATCCGGAATATACCCTTCATCCAGAATAAAAACCTTCATCCGGAATAAGTCTTCATCCGGAATAAGTCCTTCATCCGGAATAAGTCTTCATCCGGAATAAGTCCTTCATCCGGAATAAATTGCTTCATCCGGAAAAAGTCCTTCATCCGGAATAAATTATTTCATTCGGATTATGGGTTCATCCGGAATAAATTGCTTGATCCGGAATGTTGGTTCATTCGGAATAAATGAGTTGGTTCGGAATAACTTAAAACAAACCTTTATTCGGAATAATAAACTTCATTTGGAATAATAAAAAGGAAAGCTTCATTCGGAATATTAATGATTCATTCGGAATAATCAAACAGAAAACTTCATTCAGAATAGTCACTTCATCCGGAATAAGGCTTTATTCGGAATAATTATACAAAATCACTCATCCGGAATATACTACTCATCCGGAATAACCTAGACTAAACCCTTCATTCGGAATCTGGGAAACTGAACAGTGCGAAGAACAAGGGAGATAAAAGCCACGAATTTTAATCAAAACTAACCAAATTAATTCAAAGGATTACGCAAAACTAACCAATAATCATCTACTAACAATAATCAATCAAAACAAATCGACAAAATTAACAAATAAAGCCAAATCAATCAAAACCCACTTGATTAAAAACCATAAAACTCAAGAACACAAACACAAAGATTAAATCCAAACAAGAAAGGTAGATGAGAGATTAACAAGAAGATTAAAGATTCAACAAACATAAAAGTAACTTACTTGGAATTAAATGAATTAAGTGCCAAGACAAGTATTAAAATTGCAAGAATTTAAGGTGCAAGAAAAATAAAAAATGGAAGAGCATAGTTTGTCAAACTAGCCAACAAAATGAAATGAAATGAAATGGACAATATTTATAGGGAGAAGGAGGGGAGGAAGGTTGGAAGCTTCCTCCTTTCTTTCTTTCTTGTCTCGTCTTTTCGTCTTTTAAGTTCTTCGACTTTGTCTCAGGATTAATTGAACTCGTCTTGTAATTTCTTCATAAATTAGACTTGAGTTCTTCGGCTTTATTAAACTTCCGTCTTATGTCTTTTTCTTCGATAAATCTTCAGAATAGGCCTTGGACTTCCGTTCTTTTTGCAATCTTGATCTCTTGACTTCGTCTTTTGTCTTTTTCTTCGATAAAAGCCCGTGAAAGCCCGTGTTTTCCTCCCTTTTCACATTTTGATCCTAAATCACAACAAAAATACAAACCGCGCATAATTCCGACATTTACGACACAAAATACACGTTTTGGCTTGGTTATTATTGTAATTAAGTGGTTAAAGGATGGGTTTTTCACACCTATCAAATCCCCTAAACTTGACCATTGCAATGTCCTCATGCAATGCATTAGTTACAAAGCACGTTTTTTACATTTTCCATCATAATCAATCCATATTGGCCAGTTCTCCTTGACAGGGTTTCCCGGTGGTAGTAGCCAGTTCTCTTTACTCGACAGTCTCAAAGCAGACTACGAACGTAAAGAGTGAATCATAAGGATAAATTATCCGTCTGATTAGAGTCGTCAATTCAGATTTCCTGGAACAAGTTTGATTCTAAAAGAATCGCACCATTGTTTCTTTCCTGTTTGTCACAAGCTTGATGCATAGATAATCTTGTGAGTCACCTACCGCAGTGCTGTTTGATGTTGACACTAGAAGGATTTCCACTCGTCACTGTGAGCACTAAGGAGTGTCACTCTGAATGTTCTAGCGAAGAAACCTGGAATCAAGTTTGAATCAATTAAGAACCCAAACTTAGTTGCATTCCAGCTCTCACAAGTTTGATTCATGTAGAATCGCACACGTTACCTACCATGAGCTTGTTTGATACTGGCTCAAACAGTATTTCCATCTTCATTGTGAATCGTATCACTCAGATGTTCTAGCAATATCATAAGGATAATGCGTAGGACTCGATTGTGTCCTAATGAGATGATAGATAGATCTCGTTTGGCTCTAGACTAAATAAGTGGATTTTGGTAATCGGAGGCTTGAGCAGACTGCCACCTTATCAATATTAACTAACTTGGAGTAATAAAGTCAATAGATACGTGTTGATCTCCTTGACAATGAGACAAGTTTCTTTTGAGAGAAACTCGAATGCCTAGGGAAGGGTTGTGCATCGCATCCCTGGGTCCATGACACTTGTCTTTGATAGATGTGTTAACCCGGTTTCTCCATAAGTTGCATAGAATATTCAACTCCTTCAATGCTTACCAACACGTCATCACTAGCACCTTGTTGTGATTGTTCCAGTGCTAACATAAGTAATTGGTCCGCATTCAACTTCATTCAACTCCATCTTTCGTAAGGAAAACTATTTCTAGCTATGGAATGTCCTTTGTTAGATCCCTCTGGTTCTGGTTGGATAATAGGACTTAGTTTCCTATCCTAAACCACCTTTTGACTCCATCGTTCCGTCGTGGATAGTAGGTTGTTTTGGATATAGATCGTAACCATAAACCATTGAAAACCATTCAAAGTGCTTGATAAAAATCAAAACTTTTAACAATTAGTTTTACATTTCCGAAAATCTCCCCCTACACACATGCATCGATATACGAAATGGTTTAGCATGTGAAGGAAAGAGTTGCATGATGAGATGGCATTTATACATGATCTCATCGTTGTTTTCGGGTTTTAAATGCATTAAAATGTCATAAATTACCATATATATGCTTTTATTTGTTTACTTGTGTGTTTTAGGTATGGATATCGTGAAAAAGACTAAAGATCACAAGAAACAAGGAAAAACGGACACGAGAAACGAAGCGGTACAAAGAACCGGGCCGTAATTCATGATTTATCAAAGATTAACCCTTGAAGACTTGAAGATGTACAAGATTGATCCTCAAATTATGAAGAAATGACACTTAAAACCCTTGTATATTCATAATTACAAGTTTGGTCCCTTAAGTTTGTTAAAATTACAAAATGGTCCTTTAACTTTGAAGATTTGGCAAGATTAGTCCCTCATCAATTCTAATTTGTCAATTATGGTCCCTCATGATGTCAAAGATACTATGAAGACCTTTGAAGATCAAGAAAATCCAAAATCAGTCCCTCAAGAATTCAAAAATGGCAAAAATAACCCTTGAAACACTTTTGCCAAAGTTTTAGGGCAAAAGTGTGAAAATCAGAACTTCAAATATAAAGGGAATACGTTTTGGTGGCTTAAAAACTTGATTTATCCATTTCACCAAAACACAAGGGCCATAGATGGGCATTTGAAACATTTAAACAAAGAAATGCGCCAAACACTTCCCACTCCTACAAAAACGGATCAAAAGGTGTTACTGTTCACCTTTCACCACCAGTTACTATCTCACTTAAACCAAAGGGTAATTCCTAATTACCCACACCCACGTGTGATTCACACATGCAGAAACCCATCCCACACACAAAACCCTTACTCCCACTCACCAAAGGGTCCCACCATTTCATACGTCCACCCATCACATCACAACTTAGCCTCCAAGGAATGCCAGGTGTCAAAATCAACAGCCCACACTCCTTGCTTGGTTACAAAGCTAAAATGAACAGCCAGGATGAATTTGGACAGCTCAAACAACAAATGCGTCTAGAAGATTCAAGGGCATTTTAGGGACTTCATAGCTAGGGTTTTCTCATTTTAATCTTAGCCTTTGTGGCTTATATAAGGACTCCTTAACTTGTGAGAGAGCCTTGTTCCAGTTTTACCTTTTAAACATTGTAATTCCTTTTTGAATTTTATAAAAGTTGGTATTTTGAGAAAATTGTAATTCCTTTTTATGTTTTGAAATTTGGTGTTGTTTAAGGGTAATTTTGAGTTCCATTATATGTTATAAGTGTGCTTGAATCTTGTGGTTCAAGGACGTTTATATTTGGTAAGGTTTTCAAGTTTGAAAAAAGCTTGAAAAGTGGTTTATGATTTTGCTAATTTTGTTGTACTAATCCTTGACCAAAAGCTATAAGCTCTTACAAGCTTGTTGACACCAAGCTTGTGAAGGGATTGGAGCCTTTGGTTGGGCTGTTTGTTCATTGTTTTGAAGAAATCAAGCCCTTGAGTTTCTGATTTGAAACATCAACCAAGGCAGTCATCCATCTTTCTTGTTGAAGTACCTTGGTCTTGTTCTAGTTGTTGAACAAGGTCCAAGGAGCATTGCTGGTCCTCCGAGGATGTTGTGGAGGACAGGTATAAGCTCTTGTTAAGATTCCTCTAAAAAATCACATGTTATGGTCTGTTTTATGTTTTGGTATATGATTTGGTGATTTTGTGCTTTTGATTTGTGTTTTATAGTTGGTATCTGTTAGTTGTCACCTAGTGTAGCTATTTGATCATTAAAATCAGTTGATTGTTTGACGGATTAAGAAGTTTGTTTGAAAAGTGCTTAATAAAGGATTGTTTGGGATTACTGGTTCATAAGGCCTTGTGGCCTTGTGCCTTGGTTCTTAGGGTTTGGGAAGTCTAAAAAGTCATATTGAACTAGTTTTAATCATTGGTTAGGTTTCTGATAGTTTGGAAAAGGGATTTCAAGTTTTGCAAAAATCTGATAAAAGTGTTTTTAAGATTGGTCAAACACATCATATCCAATAACTTCTTTGTTTGTTGGATCTAAGGTCTGAAATCAGGTTTGGGAATAGTTTAGGTGATAAGCTATCTATTGGTTATCTAGTTGTTGAATTTCGTGGCTTATTGGTTATCTAGTTGTTGAATTTGGTCTGAAATCAGGTTTGGGAATAGTTTAGGTGATAAGCTATCTATTGGTTATCTATAGCTTATCAAAGTTGGCTGAAGTGGTCATTTGCATCAGCAAAGTGACCACTTCATTATGTGCTGCCTGTGAGTGGATTTTGCTATTTGTTGTGCCTTGTATCTGGCTTATAAGCTAACTGGCTTATTAAGCCCTTAGTGCCAAAATCTGTCATCAAAAGGTCAACTGACCTCTTGATTCACAAGGCTTCCTCCTTGAGTCCTTCACAACAATTGCTTATAACAAGCCCATATACCATCCCTGATCATTTGGTGAACTTTGGAGTACTTTGACTTTTGGTCAAATAAGCACAAATTGGCTTATTTTTTAGAACTGCTTATTGGTACATGCAACAACTTGGTTTTTGTAATAGAACTCATTTTTCTTAGCTTGTTAACAAGTCTGGAAGGTTACAAGTCTTTTGGTTAAGCTTTTGCTAGGAAACTAGCTTATTTGGGTTTTTCAGCCAGCTTATTGGTTCACACAGCTTATTCTACTTGGCATTTTGTGATTTTCTTGATTGATTATTCTTAGTTAAGCTATTTGTGAGCTTTTGCAACAAGCCAGAGCTTCTGAAACCCCCTAGAACTCTAACCCTACTATTTTGTCGTTTAGTGGATTTCTATTTTTCTTATTTCTGGCTTATTGAGTGAGCTTTTTCAAAATTTCTTTTTACAGATCTCTTAGGCATCTCAAAAGAAGGTTGTGTTTTTAAGCAGAGCTTATGGCATTGGCTTATTTCTTAATGGGCTTATTGGCCCAATAAGATGAGTTGTTTGTTATTTAAGCTGTGATAAGCTCATATTCAGCTTTTGGGCCTTCAGACTTTTGTGCTTAGAATTAAATTTTGAGTCATATTGGGCTTTTTCAGGTCATTTGGGATTAGTTTGACTTTTTTGGCTAAAAAGCCCATTAAGGTTGACTGATTTTGCTTTTAGCCCGTTAGGGGTAATTTTATAATTTCACTTTCATTTTCTGATTATTTAGGTTAAAATAAACTAGTTTGCAAGTTTTTAGAAATTTTTATAATTTTTGGATTTTTAATATTATTTTAATATTATTTTATTATTATTTTTCAAATTTCACATTTTTGCACTTTTTATATTTTTCTTAGCTTAAATACAATAAAATAGGATTTTTGCAACTCTTACATTAATTTTATCATCTCTAGATTAATTTTTATAATTATTTTAAGTTTTAAATAGTTTTTAAATCATTTTAAATAGTTTTATTAGTTTAAAATTTTATAAAAATAGTTATTAATCTTTTTAGGTCATTTTAGAGGTTTACCAATTGAAAAATCTTTATTTGGGCTTTTTGATAATTAATTTGATTTTTAGGGCTTTAATTATCATTTAAAAATTAATATTTAATTAATTAAAAGGTTTGAAAAAGTTTTGATCATTGGTAAACTCTTAGTTTATTTATTTTGATTTTTGTTAAATTTTTGGGAATTTTTAGAATTAATTTTTATTTTTGCTATTTTTACGGTTTTACGTTTAGTCGTAGTAGTAATTAATTTCACGTCTTCGTCATTCTCTTTTCTCATCCCCTTCTTTCAAATATTAATCTCAAACCAATTACGAATTATTCGCACACATATACTCCTTGGGAAACGGACTTCATTAGGGTCATTAACAGTTGATTTTCCTAAATCATTTGTTTAATACTTACCCTATTTACCTCCTTTTCCAAAAGGTATGGTAAAACTCTGCAATCATTTTGGCGCCGCTGCCGGGGAGGTGTGTCGTGATTAATTTGTCTTGTTGTTTTTAATATTAACCATAAATAGTATTTGTATTAGTAGAAATCTACTAATACGTATTATCGGTTTTTTTGGTTTTTCTTGTGAAATTATTATTACTATATTGTATTAAGTATCACAATCAATACAAAATATCTCCAAAAGTGTGAAAACACAACCTTAATTGGGATTGGATCTCCTAATTATTGTATTCAAGTCTCAAACAAAAGAAAAAGGCAAAAATAGATAAATACTTTCGTGAAGCTCGATTTTGAAAAATACGAACTATAAGGTGGGTATAAGGCGGGTATTATAAAATATACCCTATGGAAAAAGGCTCTTAAGTGCTTCGCGCCGCCTGGTTTCCCCGCTTGCTTGTGAGTATTTTGAGATTGAAGGCTAATCGAGGGTTTTGCCGCCCAAAGTATTATTACGTATAATATATTTGCTTGGTTTTCTTTGTGATTAAACCCTCTTGAACAATTTGGTTTTCACCAAAGTTCTAAAGTCCTTCGAAGGCGTTCACTCCACGTGATCGTTTTCATTATTTTGAGGCTTCTTTAATCAAGAGTTTGATTCGAGGAGAAATTTGGTAGATTGTTGTCTACGAAGATACACCAAAATCCAAAAAATATATTAAAAACAATCAAAAACACAAAAAAAATTGAAAATTCACAAAACACCCAAAAAGAATCTTCTTTGCTCACCTCCCATTCTTCGTGAAGTATATGATAACTCGTAATCAAGCAAAACGAGCTCGTAAACGTCGTCAAAATCAAGGAAATCAAGAGACATTGATTGAAGAACAAACTCCAATTGTTGAACCTATTGTAGAACAAGAAGTCGTCATGGAAAATCGTACTATGATGGAGTTGCTTCAAGCACCCACCGAGGGTTCTGGAGAAGCCATTGTGATTCCCGCTATCCTTTCGGAGAATTTCGAGATTAAGACGGGTTTAATGTCGATGTTGCAAGCTAATAAGTTTAGAGGTCATGAGAAAGACAACCCGCACTACCACATAAGGAATTTTAATCGTCTCACCGTAACTAGCAAGTTTAATGATGTTCCACATGACGCCATTAAGATGATGTTGTTTCCATACTCGTTAGATGGACCCGCTAAAATTTGGCATGAGAAAGAACCGCCAAATTCAATTTTGACATGGGGTGATCTCGTTTCTAAGTTTGTGAACAAATTTTTTCCACCATCTAAAACAACACATTTGAAAAATGAGATTTCAAGATTTGTAGAACGAAATAATGAAAGTTTTTCAATGGCATGGGAACGATTTAAGGAAATGTTACATGAATGTCCACACCATGATTTTTCGAAATTGCATCAAGTTGACACTTCTTATAATGGGCTTAATGATCATGAACGAGATTATTTGAATGCCGCCGCGGGTGGTAATTTTTTGTGCAAAACGACCGATGAAGCTTTAAAGATTATCGAGAATAGATCTAAGGTTTATAGCCCTCGTAACACACCGAGCGTTGCCAATATGGGTTCGTCATCGTCGTCATCGTCTCGTAGCATTAATGCCTTACATGATGAAGCTCATGAGAAAAATCGGTTTTTCGATAGATTTGCTAATCTTATGACTCATTGGAAAGCACAAGAGGCTTTGAATTCCGCTTCGGTTAAAGCGGTTGATAAGAGTTGTTTGTCTTGTGGTGGAGCTCATGATCTTTCCGAGTGCATTACCACCGGTGGTAACACTTCGAGTGCTTACGTAGCAACGGGAACTTACAACCAAAATGGCCAAGGTTCCCGCCCAAATCAAGCTCCACCAAATCAAACTGCTAATAACTATCGAAACAACAATCAAGGTGGTAATAATCAAGGCAATTCACGTAACTACAACAAAGGGAATTATCAAAGTGGGAATGGACAAGTTACTAATCAAAACCAAAACCGTGATTTTCAAAACACTACACAAGGTTTTCAAAATGCTCACACTAAAAATCTTCAAGGAGGATTTTTGGATTATGCTAAAGCAAATGATGCTAAGTTTGATAACATGCAACGTGAAATGATTAGCTTAAGAACCGAGTTGAAAAACGAGCTTAAAAAGGAACTTGCTAATGAACTTAAAACTCATGCTAATAAAATGGAAGGAAATGTTCAACGTCTTCAACAAATCAACAAAAGATGGAACAAGGACAACATGAGATTAAGCAAGAATTGTTAAAAGCAGATTTAAGGCAATCAAAATTTGAAGACCGAATGGCAAAAATGTTTGAAGCAATTATGTCTAAACCCTCTTCCTCGGGTGGTCTTCCTAGTGATACCATTGCAAACCCGAAGGGAGAAATGAAGGTTATTACTACACGAAGTGGTAAAACTTTCAAGGAACCAATCTCTCGTCCAAGTACTTCTACGGAGAAGGAAATCGAGAAAGAACCCGAGGTGATGGTCGAAAAGGAGCATATTACAAGCCCACGAAGTACCGCTCATACCACACCTACGGTTGAACCAAGACCAATTATGGAACCCGAGATTCCAAGGCCGTTGCCTAATGTCCAACCCACACCACCCTTACCTTACCCTTCGAGACGAAACAAAGAGAAATTGCAAGAACGTAACAAACAACAAATCGAGCTTTTTATAAAAATGTTTCTACAAGTTCATTTTGATGTGAGTTTAGCCGACGCGTTGTTATATATGCCTCGTTTCACCTCCACTTTTAAAAGTATGATGAGCGATAAGGAAAAGCTTTCAAAGCTTGCTAATTGTTCTTCGGTTTATCTTAACCGCATACCGGAAAAAGTTGGTGACCCCAGAAAGTTTCTCATTCCTTGTGACATACAAGATATGAAAGAACGCCTCGCCTTGGCCGATCTTGGTGCGAGCCTTAATTTGATGTCATTTTCCATATGGAAATCGCTTTCGCTTCCGGCTCTTACTCCTTCGAACATGTCTATCGAGATGGCCGATCATTCTACGATTTTAGCATGTGGAGTAGCCGAGGATGTTTTCGTGAAAGTGGGGAAGTTATACTATCCCGTTGATTTTATAGTAGTTGACATCCCCGCGGATCCTCAAGTTCCTCTAATTTTAGGTCGTCCATTTTTAGACACCTTGAGATCGCTTATCGACGTTCATGCAAGAACTATCACTTTGAGATTCAACGAAGAGGAACTTGTTATAAACGCTACTCAAAACTCAAAACCTTCTCATGTTTATGCAATCGCTACCATCAATCACATTGACTTAGTTGATGTGGTTTGCGATGAGTTTTCACAAGAAGTGTTAGGTTTTTCCGATAGCTCGTCAAGTGGCAATCCCACTATTTTGGATCCGATTCTTGCTAATTATACACCAAATCTCACTCCATTCCAAGGAGGCGATTTTACTTCAAATGAAATCGACAATGAAGATGAGGTGTTTATTAGTGATGATACTTCTATTCCACCATTTCTTCCGCCGATGGAAGTTATGAGTGTTGAGGAAACATCTTCAATCGAGGAACCACCTATCCTTGAATTGAAAGATCTTCCATCTCACCTTGGATACTCATTCTTGGAAGGTGATGACAAGTTTCCGGTTATTATTGCAAAAGGTCTTGCTAATGATGAAAAAACCGAGCTCTTGAAAGTCCTTAAAGCTCATAAAGGGGCAATTGCGTGGAAAATTTCTGAAATTAAGGGTATTGACCCAAAATTTTGTACTCACAAGATTTTAATGGAGGAGGACTACAAACCCACAATTCAAAGTCAAAGAAGGGTAAACCCCAAAATTCACGATGTCATCAAAAAGGAAGTTTTGAAACTCCTTGACGCGGGAATGATTTATCCTAACTCCGATAGCCCATGGGTGAGCCCAATCCATTGTGTCCCTAAAAAGGGAGGAATGACCGTTGTGCCTAATGAAAACAACGAGTTAATTCCCACTCGTGTTTTGACCGGTTGGAGGGTGTGTATTGACTACCGAAAGTTAAATGACGCCACTCGTAAAGACCACTTTCCTTTGCTCTTCATGGATCAAATGTTGGAGCGAATTGCGGGAAATGAATTCTATTGCTTTTTAGATGGTTTTTCCGGTTACTTTTAAATCCCTATCGACCCTAGTGATCAAGAGAAGACTACGTTTACGTGTCCTTATGGAACGTTTGCTTATCGTAGGATGCCTTTCGGACTCTGTAATGCACCGGGTACGTTTCAACGGTGTATGATGGCCATTTTTCACGATATGATCGAGAAGTCGATGGAAGTGTTTATGGATGACTTTTCGGTGTTTGGCATTTCGTTCACGTCGTGCTTATCTAATCTCGAGCAAATGTTAAAACGTTGTGAAGAAACCAATCTTGTGCGTAATTGGGAAAAATGTCATTTTATGTGTAAACAAGGAATCGTCTTAGGACATAAGGTCTCGAAAGCGGGGATTGAGGTCGATAAAGCTAAGGTAGACGTCATCGCCAAGTTACCTCATCCCAAAATCGTTAAGGGAGTTAGGAGTTTCCTAGGCCACGCGGGCTTTTATCATCGTTTCATCAAAGACTTTTCGAAAATCTCTCGACCTATGACACACCTTCTCGAGAAGGATGCTCCTTTTAACTTCAATGAGGATTGTGTTAGAGCTTTCGAAACTCTAAAAAGGAAACTTACCGAAGCTCCCATTCTTGTTGCTCCTAATTGGGAATTACCCTCTGAAATCATGTGCGATGCAAGTGATTATGCTATAGGGGCCGTCTTAGGGCAATGTTATGAAAAGCATTTCCGTCCTATCCATTATGCTAGTAAGACGATGACCGAGGCTCAATTAAAGTACACCACAACGAAAAAGGAATTCCTTGCCGTGGTCTATGCTTTTGAGAAATTCCGACCTTATCTCGTCTTAACTAAAAGCATCGTGTATATCTCTTAGCTAAGAAAGATGCTAAGCCGAGATTACTTCATTGGATGCTCCTCCTCCAAGAATTTGATGTCACCGTGCTTGACAAAAAAGGAGTCGAGAATCTAGCGGCCGATCATCTCTCTCGTCTAGAAGATCCTCACAAAGATGTTTTCGAGAATAAGGAAATCACCGAAACATTTCCTCTCGAGACTCTCGGTGTAGTGAATTCTAAAGACACCACCCCATGGTTTGCCGACATTGCAAATTACCATGCGGGCAATTTCATAATCAAGGGTATGACGACACAACAAAAGAGAAAATTCTTTCGTGACGTCAAGTTCTATTTTTGGGACGACCCTTATCTCTTTCGGGTTTGTGCGGATCAACTCGTTCGACGTCGTGTTTTTGGTGCCGAAGCTTCTAACATCCTTAGAGCTTGTCACGAAGGACCCACGGGTGGTCACCATGGTGCTAATCTTACGGCTAAGAAAGTGTTCGATGTCGGCTTCTTTTGGCCTTCTATCTATCGTGATGCACACGCACTTGTGAAGTCGTGTGATTCGTGCCAACGTCAAGGAAAATCGTCTCAACGTGATGAAATGCTGCAAAATATAATTCAAGTGTGTGAAATTTTCGACATTTGGGGCATAGACTTTATAGGGCCGTTCCCATCGTCTCATGGTAACAAGTATATCCTCGTCGCGGTGGACTACCTTTCTAAGTGGGTGGAAGGTAAGGATTTACCTACTAATGATGCTCGTGTGGTAGTGAAGTTTTTGAAGCAACTATTCTCTCGGTTCGGAACCCCTCGTGCTATTATAAGCGATCGTGGAACCTATTTTTGTAATGACCAATTCGAGAAGGTCTTAAAGAAATTTGGAGTTACTCATCGTCTTTCTACGGCTTATCACCCGCAAACGAGTGGGCAAGTCGAGGTTTCGAACCGAGCTTTGAAGAGAATTTTAGAGAGGTCTATTGGAGAAAACCGTGCTTCATGGTCCGACAAACTCGATGACGCTTTATGGGCCTTTAGGACCGTTATAAAACACCTACGGTTGTACTCCTTATAAATTAGTCTATGGGAAGAATTGTCATTTGCCCATTGAATTGGAGTACAAGGCATATTGGGCCCTTAAGCATGCAAACTTTGACTTAAAGACCGCGGGAGATCATCGGAAAATACAATTGAATGAATTGGATGAACTAAGAGACAATGCTTATGAAAATTCATTGATTTTCAAAGAAAAGACTAAAAAGTTTCATGATGCAAAGATTAAAAACCGGGTTTTTAACGTTGGTGATCAAGTGTTACTTTATAACTCTAGACTAAATATATTTTCTGGGAAATTGAAATCTCGTTGGTCGGGTCCTTTCACCGTTACACAAGTGTTTCCTTATGGGACCATCGAGCTAGCTCAAGATGATGGTCCTAACTTCAAGGTGAATGGACATAGGCTTAAGCACTACTTTGGTGGGGAAATTCCTTCAATGGTTGACCTCGACCAAGTCACCTTCCCCAATGATAATTAGCATTGAGGGGATCGAGTCGAGCTCATGACTCGGTAATCAAAAACGAGGTGCCTCGTGGGGGAAATCCCATGCTTATCTTTTATGCTTTCTAATAAATAATGAGAGGGGATTTGTGCCCTTCCAACTCGTTGTCTCGTGGTTGTTTATGATTGTGTTATCTAGATCATCATCATCTACGATTGAAGACTCTCGTGTTCGTTTACGTGAGCCTCCATCATTTGCTTGAAGAAGTTTTTCACGAATCCATGACATATCCTTTATTGTTCTAACAATTATCTTTTAGCATACTTAATAAACGGCTTTAGATATATTGTTAATTACCCTTTCCATGCAAGATCCTAAGCATTCGACTCTTCGTTTCTAGTATGGGGGTGCTCCACCTTTAGACTCGAAACATTGAGGACAATGTTTACTTTTAATATGGGGGGGTGAATAGATACTTGCTTTGCTACGCCCTCACGTTCTCCAACTTTCAATATTTTGTTTTGTTTTGTTGCTAATAAGGCTAAAAATGGCCAAATTTTAAAATTTTTCTTAGTTTTAATAGGTGTTTTTAAGACACGAATGTATATTTTCTGATGGGTAGAATAAGAGCTAATTTTTGACTTGATGGGCATTTGGAGCCCTTTACATTCCTTAACCCGCTCAGTTCAAGTTTTGCTAGACTTTTATATAGGTAACTTTAAAACGCGAAAGTCTTAGCTCATTCAGGTTAAGAACAAGAACTTTTCGCAAGTTCCTATAATTGATCCTAGAAAGTCACTTATCAAGGGAACTATAAAATGCATTCTCTAAACTTGAAAAAGTCCAAGAAAGTGCAAGATCCTATAGGTGGCTTAAAAACCCAAAACTTTGATTTGATACAGTCTTAATGAAAGCTAATCCAAATTTGGCTTAATTTTGACTTGCATGGCTAAGTATTCACGAGTCTCTTTAATTAGAGGTCTTTATATAGTGAAAAACGAGAAGTGATAGAGTTAGACAAGTGATCATGCTAAACGTAGAACATGAAAATGTTCTTTCAAAAACTCATATGTTTTAATTGTGGCTTTTTCTTCCCATAAGATCAATGCATTAGGAATAAAAATAATTGCAATAAGTAAGGTCGTACGATTTGAAAGGTTACTTAGCTTCTAGCACAAGATCGTTTAAAAGTTGCTCGGGGTTGAATAGAGTTCATAGCCAAGGCATAACTTATTGAAGCGGGATGCGAAGATTGGTGAAGATCCAAAAAGGCCCTAACAAGGCATGAGGGGCTCTATTTTTGCTAAAGATCCAAGATGATGTGAATATCATTATTCCTAAATCAATATGAAGGATCGAGACACACGACGAAAAGCAATTACTCCCCTAAAGATCATGGAGAAAGTCTATCCAAAAAGACCCTAACAAGGTATGAGGATAAATATATCCAAGTCCGAAAAGGAGGCGGATCGTTGCGGATCAAAATCCAAAATAAAGATTGAAGAAAAATGATGAAGTCGTGGTCCAAATATGAAGAATCTCTCAAAAACGTCAAGTGAAGAAATTCCAAAATATGAAGAGAAGACCATAATTTCAAGAACGTCTTCCCAAGATTTGAAGTATGAAGTGCATGCCAAATATCGGTCTGAGAAAGGTCTCAAATAGTGAAACGAGTTATGCCAAGATATGAACTTAAGGAGATACACGAGAAGCCATTTTAAAAGATTTTGTCCTTCGGCTAACTATTGTTTAAATCGTGCTACTTTTCTTTCGGACTAATAAATATTCAAATAAGTCAATATGAATCACTTGTGATCCATGACAAATAGTTAAAAAATACTAGTAACCCATTTCCTTTTATAATAACTAAGATTGCGGGGAGAAAAAGTATTACACAATTTGGACGTATGAGTAGTGTTAGCATTGTGACTTGTACCAACAATGATCTCGTTTTTGCACTTAGCATGGAATGTATGGCAATCAAGGATGACGAAATTTACTCTAAGGGACATTTACTTGTTTCTATTCATTAACCGTAAAAGTCACATTCGTGATGAAAATTATACATTATGTCTTTACACATCTTCGTAGTATTGTTGCAAGTCTTTTACTTTCCAATAAAGGTTAATAAAATTGAATTTTGGTGATGCTAAGATACTTTATTCTAGCATTGCGTGAGGGCACGACAATGGCTTAGTATGGGGGAGTGATGAGATGGCATTTTTACATGATCTCATCATTCTTTTCGGGTTTTAAATGCATTAAAATGTCATAAATTACCATATATATATGCTTGTATTTGTTTACTTGTGTGTTTTAGGTATGGATATCGTGAAAAAGACAAAATATCACAAGAAACAAGGAAAAACGGACACGAGAAACAAAGCCGTACAAAGAACCGGGCCCTAATTCATGATTTATCCAAGATTAACCCTTGAAGACTTGAAGATGTACAAGATTGATCCTCAAATTATGAAGAAATGACACTTAAAACCCTTGTATATTCATAATTACATGTTTGGTCCTTAAGTTTGTTAAAATTACAAAATGGTCCTTTAACTTTGAAGATTTGGCAAGATTAGTCCCTCGTCAATTCTAATTTGTCAATTATAGTTCCTCATGAAGTCAAAGATACTATGAAGACCTTTGAAGATCAAGAAAGTCCAAAATCAGTCCATTAAGAATTCAAAAATGGCAAAAATAACCCTTGAAACACTTTTGCCAAAGTTTTGGGGCAAAAGTGTGAAAATCAGAACTTCAAATACAAAGGGAATACGTTTTGGTGGCTGAAAAACTTGATTTATCCATTTCACCAAAACACAAGGGCCAAAGATGGGCATTTGAAGCATTCAAACAAAGAAATGCGCCAAACACTTTCCACTCTTACAAAAACGGATCAAAAGGTGTTACTGTTCACCTTTCACCACCAGTTACTATCTCACTTAAACCAAAGGGTAAATCCCAATTACCCACACCCACGTGTGATTCACACATGCAGAAACCCATCCCACACACAAAACCCTCACTCCCACTCACCAAAGGGTCCCACCATTTCATACGTCCACCCATCACATCACAACTTAGCCTCCAAGGAATGCCAGGTGTCAAAATCAACAGCCCACACTCCTTGCTTAGTTACAAAGCTAAAATGAACAACCAGGATGAAATTGGATAGCTCAAACAACAAATGCGTCTAGAAGATTCAAGGGCATTTTAGGGACTTCATAGCTAGGTTTTTCTCATTGTAATCTCAGCCTTTGTGGCCTATATAAGGACTCCTCAACTTGTGAGAGAGCCTTGTTCCAGTTTTACCTTTTAAACATTATAATTCCTTTTTGAATTTTATAAAAGTTGGTATTTTGAGAAAATTGTAATTCCTTTTTATGTTTTTGAAAGTTGGTGTTGTTTAAGGGTAATTCTGAGTTCCATTATATGTTATAAGTGTGCTTGAATCTTGTGGTTCAAGGACGTTTATGTTTGGTAAGGTTTTCAAGTTTGAAAAAAGCTTGAAAAGTGGTTTCTGATTTTGCTAATTTTGTTGTACTAATCCTTGACTAAAAGCTATAAGCTCTTACAAGCTTGTTGACACCAAGCTTGTGAAGGGATTGGAGCCTTTGGTTGGCTGTTTGTTCATTGTGTTGAATAAATAAAGCCCTTGAGTTTCTTCTTTGAAACATCAACCAAGGCAATCATCCATCTTTCTTGTTGAAGTACCTTGGTCTTGTTCTAGTTGTTGAACAAGGTCCAAGCTGGTCCTCCTAGGATGTTGTGGAGGACAGGTATAAGCTCTTGTTAAGATTCCTCTAAAAAATCACATGTTATGGTCTGTTTTATGTTTTGGTATATGATTGGTGATTTTGTGCTTGTGCTTTGTGTTTTATGGTTGGTATCTGTTAGTTGTCACCTAGTGTAGCTATTTGATCATTAAAATCAGTTGGTTGTTTGAAGGATTAAGAAGTTTGTTTGAAAAGTGCTTAATAAAGGATTGTTTGGGATTACTGGTTCATAAGGCCTTGTGGCCTTGTGCCCTTGGTTCTTAGGGTTTGGGAAGTCTAAACAAGTCATATTGAACTAGTTTTAATCATTGGTTAAGTTTCTGAAAGATTGGAAAAGGGATTTCAAGTTTTGCAAAAATCTGATAAAAGTGTTTTTGATATTAGTCAAACACATCAGATCCAATAACTTCTTTGTTTGTTGGATCTAAGGTCTGAAATCAGGTTTGGAAATAGTTTAGGTGATAAGCTATCTATTGGTTATCTGGTTGTTGAATTTGGTGGCTTATTGAGTGTACTCTAGCTTATCAAAGTTGGCTGAAGTGGTCATTTGCATCAGCAAAGTGACCACCTCATTTTGTGCTTGCATTTGTTATCCTAGTGTATGCCTTGTGATTTTGCTTCTTGGAACTTGTTTATGTGCTGCCTGTGAGTGGATTTTTCTATTTGGTGTGCCTTGTATCTAGCTTATAAGCTAACTGGCTTATAAGCTAACTGGCTTAATAAGCCCTTATTGCCAAAATCTGTCATCGAAAGGTCAACTGACCTCTTGATTCACAAGGCTTCCTCCTTGAGTCCTTCATAAAAATTGCTTATAACAAGCCCATATACCATCCCTGATCATTTGTGAACTTTGGAGTACTTTGACTTTTGGTCAAATAAGCACAAATTGGCTTATTTATGAGAACTACTTATTGGTACATGCAACAACTTGGTTTTTGTAATAGAACTCATTTTTCTAGCTTATTAACAAGTTTGGAAGGTTACATGTCTTTTGGTTAAGCTTTTGCTAGGAAACTAGCTTATTTGGCTTTTTCAGCCAGCTTATTGGTTCACACAGCTTATTCTACTTTGCTTTTTGTGATTTTCTTGATTGATTATTCTTATATAATCTATTTGTGAGCTTTTGCAAAAAAACAGAGCTTCTGAAACCCCCTAGAACTCTAACCCGACTATTTTGTCGTTTAGTGGATTTCTATTTTGCTTATTTCTGGCTTATTGAGTGAGCTTTTTCAAAATTTCTTTTTATAGATCTCTTAGGCATCTCAAAAGAAGGTTGTGTGTTTAAGAAGAGCTTATGGCATTGGCTTATTGCTTAATGGGCTTATTGGCCCAATAAGAATAAGCTGTTTGTTATTTAAGCTGTGATAAGCTCATATTCAGCTTTTGGGCCTTCAGACTTTTGTGCTTAGAATTAAATTTTGAGTCAGATAGGGCTTTTTCAGGTCATTTTGGCTTAGTTTGACTTTTTGGGCTAAAAAGCCCATTAAGGTTGACTGATTTTGCTTTTAGCCTATTTGGGGGCCCATTAGGGGTAATTTTGTAATTTCACTTTCATTTTCTGATTATTTAGGTTAAAATAAACTAGTTTGCAAGTTTTTAGAATTTTTTATAATTTTAGGATTTTTAATATTATTTTAATATTATTTTATTATTATTTTTCAAATTTCACATTTTTGCACTTTTTATACTTTTCTTAGCTTAAATACATTAAAATAGGATTTTTGCAACTCTTAGATTAATTTTATCATCTCTAGATTAATTTTTATAATTATTTTAAGTTTTAAATAGTTTTTAAATCATTTTAAATAGTTTTTATTAGTTTAAAAATTTATATAAATAGTTTTTAATCTTTTTAGGTCATTTTAGAGGTTTACCAATTGAAAAATCTTTATTTGGGCTTTTTGATAATTAATTTGATTTTTAGGGCTTTAATTAGCATTTAAAAATTAATATTTAATTAATTAAAAGGTTTGAAAAAGTTTTGATCATTGGTAAACTCTTAGTTTATTTATTTTGATTTTTGGTAATTTTTGGGAATTTTTAGAATTAATTTTTATTTTTGCTATTTTTACGGTTTTACGTTTAGTCGTAGTAGTAATTAATTTCACGTATTCGTCATTCTATTTTCTCATCCCCTTCTTTCATATATTAATCTCAAACCAATTACGAATTATTCACACACATATACCTCCTTGGGAAACGAACTTCATTAGGGTCATTAACACTTGGTTTTCCTAAATCATTTGTTTAATACTTACCCTATTTACCTCATTTTCCAAAAGGTGTGGTAAAACTCTGCAATCATTGCACTTGAGTCTTTAAGATCACATGTTGCAATATATTACATTTTAATAACATTTTCTCCCCTATCTCTAATATAAAAACATCTTATTAGAGATACCAATTGCTTAAAATCTGACAATTTCTGAAAACTGATTGGGAGAGAAACATGTATGCACGCATGAATATGGAACTTTTGTAGTCAAGATGCTCCCCCTCAATAATATATGTGTGTCTTGAAGCAAAAAATTTGACAAAATTTTAGAAAAACGACACCACAAAATATGTTGAGGTACGGAGATGAGATGCCTTATCCAATATAGTATATTACATATGACAGTTTTAAACCATTTTCAGAATGTGTTGGATACATAAAATATGACAAAATTTGAGATGTACCCAACAACATTAAAGGCTTGATTTTAAAATGCTCCTCCTCAAAAATTGATCCAAATAACATATGACAATTTTGAGATGTAAAAACCACATTATGAGGAAGGGAGTGTTGAACACATAATTTTGAAAGATTTAGAAAAACCTTTTGAGAAATTCTTAAAATTTTGTGTTCAACGGTTTTAAAATTGTATCCGATTTACATGAGTTTAAATCTTTGAATGTTTTGTGACTGGCTCATGACCGAGAAAAATTAATTTCCCGTAGTGAAGGATAAGTTATCATCCGTGATAAGCTTTCCTTAAGGTGAAGTACGAGTTCTAAGCTTACATTTACTTAGAAGTCGTTTTTCATGAACTTAAAAACATGGAATGTTTTTATAAGAAGCTCATGACCTAGAAATATTAATTTCTCGTTGAGAAGGATAAGTTATCGTCTGAAATAACTTTCCTTAGTTGATGTCCGAGTCCTAAGCTGTGATGCGCTTAGAAGTCATTATGAGAGAATATCAAGAAGCTTCATTTGCCAATACCTCCAAGTCTTCTGGAGTCATATACTTCATACCAAGACGGCCAACGAGATACTGAAACCTATTTTGTGACAGGGCTTTTGTAAATAAGTCTGCTATCTGGTACTCAGTTCTAACAAAGTATAATTCCACGATACCACGTTCCACTTGTTCCTTGATGAAGAGATATCTGACTGCGATGTGCTTGGTACGGGAGTGTTGAACCAGATTGCATGATATGGCTATGGCCTACTTTGAGTCACAATACATAGGTATTTTATCAAAGTGGAAGCCATAATCCGTGAGTTAAGTTCTCATCCAGAGGACTTGAGCAGAACACACGGATAGAGCCACATATTCTGCTTCAGCTGATGAGAGCGAAGTGCAATCCTGCTTCTTTTTCGACCAGCTCACAAGCTTGTCTTCCGCTAGAAATTGTACGCTACCAGATGTGCTTTTTCGACTATCAAGGCAACCTGCATGATCAAAATCTGAAAAAGCTGTTAAATGAAAACCGGTTTCTTTCGGATACCAGAGTCCCATGTGAATGGTATTCTTTAGGTAAGCGAAAGATCCGTTTAACATCTTTGAGGTGCTATTGAGTAGGTCTGGCTTGATATCGAGCACAATAGCATGTGGCATGATGAATATCAGGACTGCTGGCTGTAAGGTACATAAGTGACCCGATCATACTGCAATAACGCGTTTGATCTATGGGATATTATTACAAGTCAACGTCTAGGGATTTGGTCGACAATGGTGTACCAACGCGAGCACATGAGGTCATACCATGCTTTTTAAGTATCTCTTGAGCATACATAGCTTGGTTAATGAAGATACCATGTGGGGATTGATGAATCTGGAGGCCTAAAAAGAATTTTAGCTCCCCCATCATTGACATTTCAAATCTGTTGTGCATTAATTTTCAAAACATTTTGAAAGTTTTGGGTTCGTAGAACAAAAAATAATGTCATCAACATAAACTTACACCAGCAATATGTCATCCCCATATTTATTAATTAAGAGAGTAGGATCAATAGAACCTTTGGAGAATCCTTTGGAAACCAAGAAGTTTGATACTTATTCGTACCATGCCCTTGGAGCTTGTTTAAGTCCATATACAGCCTTCTTGAGACGAAATACTTTGTTAGGATGATCAGGATCGATGAATCCTTCTGGCTGATTCACATACACTTCTTCCTTCAAATGACCGTTGAGAAAAGCAGTTTTAACGTCCATCTGAAAAATCGTGAAGCCCTTATGTGCAGCATAAGTAAGGAATATCTTGACTGCTTCCAAACGAGCGACTGGAGCGAATGATTCATCGAAACCTATCCCTTCTTGTTGACGATATCCCTAAACCATAAGACGAGATTTGTTTTTGATGATGGTTTGTTCTTCGTTCAGTTTGTTTTTCTAGATCCATTTGAAATCTAAAAGCGAAATTCCATAGGGTCTGTCAACAAGTTCCCAAACATTTAGGCATTCAAACTGATGAATTTCGTCTTGCATTGATTCAATCCACACATGAATAGTCATGGCTTGTTTGATGTTTGTAGGTACAATTGAACTCACGGTGAGTGCATACATACACACATCGCCATTGGTTTTGAGTTGTCTGCGTGTTCGAACCGGTTGTGAAGGATTTCCAATGACTTGCTCCAATGGATGATCACGTGTCCAATGGTGAGTGGATGGATATTGTTGGTAGAATGTATGCACATTGGACAGATCAACATGTTGAGTAGAAGAGTCTATGACTTCGCATACCGGTGTACCAAACGGGTTGATATATTCTTCTTCGTCAGGTTGTGTATCGACTGCTTGATTGTTGTTTCCTCCTTCAACATTGACGGTTGGTGATGTTGGTTGTATGAAAGTTTCTTGAGTTTGTTGAGTATCGAATGGAATTATCTCTTGAGCAACGGTTGCTGAAGTAGATGTAGTTGTGTCTTGTTGATTTTGTTCAAGTGCATCAGCAGTATTGACAGCGGAAGGCTTTGATACAACTTGATTGTTTCCATAGTAATATTCATCAAACATTGGATCATATAAATCAACCAACTCATTCATTTGTGTCGTATCCGTCGAGTCTTCTGTAGGAGTACTTTCTTGACATTCTTGCACGGGACGTACACTGTTTTGTGTAGGTGCCATTGCTGGACATTGAGGTGCGAGACTTGACCTGTTGTGATTAAGTACCATTCTTGGCAATTCGTTAAAGTTCACATGAATTGTTTTGACAATAATCTTTGTTTTCTTGTTGTAAACTCGATATCCTTTCGACAATGTAGCATACCCCACAAAAATACAAGCTTCACCATATTCTTTCATCTTGTCGAGATTCTCACCGTCTTTAAGAATGTAGCATAAAGATCCAAATACGTGAAAGAATTTGACAGTAGGTTTCCTGCCATTAATGATGTGGTAAGGTGTCTTTTCATGTCTAGGGATGACGAGAGAACGATTTTGAGTATAACAGGCAGTTGCAATTGCTTCAGCCCAGAAGAATAGTGGTAATTTTGAAGCAGAAAGCATTATTCCAGCTGCCTCAACCAAAGTGCGGTTTCGTCTTTCGACAACGCCGTTTTATTCAGGAGTTCGAGCAAAAGACGTTTGATGTTCGATGCCTTCTTCTTGAAAGTAATATTGCAAGTTCTTGTTCAAAAATTCAGTAGCCCTATCCGTTCTTACGGTTAAGACTTGAGCTTGTAGATTGCGTTGTATCATCTTGAGAAAGTTTTTGAGAACCTCCGGTGTTTCATCTTTGGACCTTAAGAAGAAAGTCCATGTGTATCTAGAGTAATCATCAACAATCGCGAGAATATACTTCTTCCCGTTAATACTCTCTACACGCATGGGACCACATAAATCCATGTGTAGAAGTTCTAATCGTCCTTTTGAGCTTGGGGTAGTCTTTGTTTTGAAAGAATTTCGTTTTGCTTTCCCTAACTTACAAGAAGAACAAAGATGGTCTTTGACGAATTTTAACTTAGGAAGACCGGTCACAATATCATTCTTCGAAAGCAAGTTGATGGTGTCAAAGTTGAGATGTGACAATCGTTGATGCCATAACCATGCTTGAGATGATGAAGCTTTAGCCATTAAGCAAATTGGATTTGTTGAAGATGTATCTTGAAGAGTTACTGTGTAGAGATCAGAACAACGAGAACCTGTTAGAAGGTCATTCCCATCGTAGTCTCTAACAAAGCAAGTAGATTTCCGAAAAGCCACTTCCAAATCCGCATCACTATATTGACCAACCGAGAATAAATTGTGACTCAGTCCCTCGACGTAATAAACCCGTTTGATTGTGAGATTTCCTTGAACCAAATCGCAATATCCAAGTATCAGTGCAAACTGATCATTTCCAAACCGCACTGTACCAAGAAAATTCTCCACGAAGTTAAAGAGAAGCTTGAAATTGCCCGTCATGTGCTTTGTGCACCCGGAGTCCATTATGAATAGGATGATTTCGACGAGCTGTAGAAGAATTAGAAGACAATGTAGCATTTGACAAATGGGAGCCCTTGATAGAAACGGGTTCCAAAATAGTAGTGGGCCTAGATGCAATGTCTAGAGGCAAGCTGATATTCCTAGACCCAATCACTAAAGTGGTTAACTTAGGTACCCATGTGTATTCGGGTGGTGTAAATCTCGAATACCCCCATGTACATGTCCTAATCATGTTCTCATATAGCTTCTTTAATCTGTTTTGTTTACGTAAAGTAGTGTAGTCTAACGCACTTAGTTTCTTAAGTGGTTGATCAGTGGATTGGTTCAAAGTTCTTGTGGGTTCTCTAGTACTAGTGGGCACAAGAATAGGCTTCCTAGTTCTAGTATTCACGCCATTATGATTAAGAGCACAAGCATCATGATTGAAAGTACAAACACATTTTCCACATTCAACACAAACAAATTCAACATTCGAGGTCTTAGCATTTAAACCGTCATTACATGTAGTTACAGACGTTTTATTCTTAGATAACTTAAAATTCCTACGGTGGTCTTCTACTTCCAACTTCTTTCCTTGACTATTGTTAGGCATGACCTTATCTTGCATTCTAGTGCTCTTAAGCTGTGGTCCGCTAACGCTAGTAGCGGGGATTACTCCTGTAGAAGAAGACACACGCTGATTAGTTTTCTTAATATTCTGAGGTAACCGCGATGTTCCAGTTTTAGTGGGCGTAGTGTTCATCTTATACATTCCTGGTTCTATCACATTTGTACTCTTATCATTTCCTATCTTAGGCAAAGTCTGTGGGGATTGTCCCAAAATAGATTATTTAGGGCATTTAACCGCATTCGGTTGACGAACGGCGGATGGTTTACCCAAAACAGACTTTCCTTTCATTTTCTCAATGAGTTTCTGTAACTCACTAATGGCCATGTTCCTTTCTTATAGTTGAGCTTTCAAATCATTTATTTCGAAGCCTTTTCCATTAAATTGACAAACCAAAGAAGCTACCAGTTTTTGACACTTTTTATGATTATGTGATTTATCACCTTTTTGTAAAGCAAGTTCATGAGAAATGGAGTGTTTCTCAAGTTGGGAAAAACTATTCAAAAGTTTGTTATATGACTGAATTTGTTTCGAAATCTCAACTTGAAGATCGTGACATTTCTCGTCCGTTTCTGACACTAGACATGCTACATGACAATATTGATCAAGATCGGTATACACACCAAGTATAGCAATCATATGGTCAGCATAAAAATATTCCTTCGAAAGTCAATCAATTTCGTTAGAAAGTTGGTGTTCTGTGTCTTTAATCTAGTTTAAAGAAAATCAACTTCATCTTCAAGAGATTTAACATAACTTAAATCAGTTAACATTTCCTCAATGAAAGCGTTATAAAACATTTCCACATTTTTGGAAAGATCATCAGTGGTTGGATCAATGCATTGTTGAATGACGACTTCTACTTGTGGGTTAGGTTTAATATTCCAAACGGTATCCATAGAAACTTTTTCATAGTCGACGACACCTTTGTACAAATTTAAAACCCCTTGTTTTATAAACTCAAATTGCTGAACACTTTTGCTTTTCTCATCCCATTTACGTTTTTCATCCAAAATTCGCTTTTCTAACAAAATTGATTGTTTTTGAAACTCCTTTTTAAAGAAACATTCTTTTGTGGTTCATCACTTGGTGGTGGAACACTATTATACATCTTTTGTTCTTTTGAAGGTTCTTTTTGAGGGACAAACTTAATATGATTGTTAGAATCAGAAAGGTTTATCAAATCACCTAAGTTCGGACTTTCTTCTTGATGACGAAGGGTTTCGTCGCAGTCAGGGGAAAGCATAAGAGCAAGATTATCAACATAACAACCGATATCATAAAGATCAGGCTTTATAGATTGAACGTTCTTGAGATATTAAGGCTTAACAAAACTCGTTTTCATATTTCTATTGAGCATATTCATAGTTTGAATAGACTGACCCGTTTTGTAAACAATGTTGTTTAACGTTTTGACTATCTTTTCCAAATCAATAATTTTTTCAATATCTTTTTCTTCACGAGTTTTTTAAAGCTCAGTTTGTTGTTTGTTAAACGACTCTAACTCAATAATCTGGAGTTTATGTAGCAGCAGTTGTTCTTCAAGTTCCGATATCTTTTGTTTTGACGTATGAATTTCATGTGTTACTTCAGAACAATATTTTTCGTTGAGCACCTTATGTTCATTACCAAACCATTAGCTATTGTAACTCGTCGATCAGCTTCTTTTACATAATCACACTCTTTAAGCCTGTCTATCTCCTCGGCTAAGGATGTGTTTTCTTGCTTCAGACGTTTATTAGCTTCTTTGTTTTCATTAATTTCACGTTTTAAAGAATCAATAATATACGCAAGCAAATCACGGTCCTCTTCCGAGTCAGTATCATGAGTAGCATTTCCGTCATCATTACACATATGCTGTGAATTCCTAGAGATATTGCTATCCTCTGTGTTCATTAGATATGTGTCACTGATGCTTTCGGGTTGCTCAGGATGTCGTCGTTCATTAGCAAACACATTATAGATATCATTTGATGGTACCTTTTCAATTGGCTCCGTGTCGAAGATTGGTTCAGAATATTTAGTATTCTCTAGAATCACTTCTTGAATCTTTGCCATGTACACATAATGTGCCTCCAACTCTTGATCATCGGCTTCATCATCAGTGTCATCAGGCCAGTCAACTTCATCTGCTGTGAGTGGAATCCCTGCTTCTTCTTTCTTACACAGCAACATCTTTTCCTTGTGATATCCCGAATCCTTAACCCGTTTTGGCTTCTAACATTCCCTTGCAGTTGAAGCATTGAATCCCAGTCTTCTACACAACCGGAGTGCCTACAGTATCTCTAGCCCCAACTTGATTTGGCATGCTCTGATTATCATACCTAGCATCACGATCATACCTAGGTGCATGATCAACTTCCTTATATCTAGCATTGCATGATGATCTGAGGTTTTTGTTGGTAGGTTTGTAGATCTTCTTATAAGTTGTGGTGAGTAAAGACATGAGTTCTTCAATCTTCTTGTCCCTTGAAGTTTGTTCATCATCACTGTCTCCATCTGACTCGGTGTCATACTTTAGAGGTGGAGTGGGGACAATTGCTTTTGCTTTGTTTCTAGTAGTAGCTAGAGGTTTGGTGGATGAGCTTGATGACCTTGAGGAATGTGTAGGTGGTTGTTGACGGGGAATGGGTTTTGCTGAAGTACCAGCCATAAAAGCAATAGAGTTCGCAGATCATTCTGCCTTTTCAGCCCTAAGTTCATTCACTTCATTCTGATGTTGTTTCAATATATCATAAAGTTTATGGTAAGAATAGTCTTGATATCCTCCCTTTGTTTGACCAAATTCACAAACCTTTGCCATTCCGGTTTGAGTTGAAGTAGAAACTGAACATTGGCATGATGATTGGAGATGGTGCACTGATTTCTGAACAATGGCATGATGATTGGAGGAGTTTCTTTTTCTCAGCAGGACATGTGTCAAAATCCTCCATAGCTCATGTAGTTGATGAAGTACCATCTTTTGCTTGTGTGGTAATGGGTCTGAATTCAAAAACTGGAGGTGGATTCTCAAGGCAATGACGAAGAGCGGTACGGTTCTCTTTTCCATCTAGAAATCTCAAGAAACGAGATCTCCAATGAACGTAGCAACCGGCTGTCAGCACAGGTGGATTACCGTTGCCACCATGGTTCCAAACGAATTTGATTAGCAGTCGCAATGTTGATGTTGTTGTTAGATGTTGAATCATAGTTTGGCTAGACCGGTTTAACGACTCTCCTGGGCCGTTCATCGTGCTTCTCGGTCCTGAGTGATGCTGCAAACAATAGAAGAACCGGTTAGACGTAGACCCGAGGCCGGAGCCCCGGGGTCCACCTCTGATGGTCAAGTTAGTATCGGTGCGATATATAGTAAAAGGGGTATGTTTAGAGAGATAACCTGATGATGTAGAATGAGCCCCTACCCCTGTTTATATAGGACTAGGGTTTCTTGAAAGATAAGTAAGGTGTATGGGTTACGAGCCTGTTAGGTCGCGGGCCTCCTGGGTCGCGCGCATGTTAGGTCGGGCTTATACCAACTATATGTCGACATGTCCCCCAATCTAGTATGATATGGTTCCTGACCATGTTATGCTAGACTCATTCATATGTCACACTTACCAAATAAACACGCATGGCTTGCTGCTAGGAAATCCACGTGGTGGGCTACCTTTAGCAAAAATATGATGGGAAAACAATGCGAATAGTGAGCGCAGCCACTATACGTCATCATGTCCCGCCAGGCTAGTATGCGAGGTTTTCACCAAGGTTACTAGACTCTACACCATATCCGCTACCTGTAAGCATATCCATGTCAAAAGAAATGGGGAACCTGTATACGTAAGACGGGTGGTTGTGCTAGAATGCTTGGTTTCCCGTTATGCAACGGTAAGGACCCCGTAAGAAGAAACTTGTTCTATAGTCGGGGTAACATTGGCATTTGCAAGGTTTTTATTCTTATTCATCGCTAACGCGAGGATGACAAGAAGGTTTTGTTCAAGTGGAGGTGGAACCCGTATGTTGCATCGTGAATACTTTGAAGGCGAACCTCTTATACCCACTGATGATGCAACATAGCGCGAATATTACATTCGGCTTAAGGCCAACAGAAGACGCACTTCATATGGCATAACGCAAGGCTATATGGTAATCAACTTAACACAGGGCTCGTGATACCTTTTACGTGATAAGTGTGAATACGATATCCGACTGTAGCACACAATGGGTTAGCAAGACCTTTTGCATGCTGAGTGCGAATACAGAGTGTAGCGTATAATGTAACACCATTGATACCGAATGTGGTATCGTTTACACACGTACCTGACATGCGCGCTCCGGAGAGTCTTGTGGTGGCGGATGACCACACAAGATACATGATCTTGTAGTAACATAATAGTTACAGTGCGCCTGTAGTGCGCCTTACTGGGGTTGCAACCCTCTTACGCGGGAGGCAGGTCATGTCCTGCATGAACCTGTGGCGGATACCTGATCCGTCATTTTGCGAACGCACGATTCGGCTTAGTACCGAGCTTGCAATGCCACTTACATACTTAGTTGTGGATACCTGATCCGCAACAGCAGGTTCCTGACCTGACGGTTCTGCGCAATAATATTTACAATGCACAAATTAGTATTCTATATGCTTCAAAATCTAAATGCTAATTTACAATCAAATAAGATCATGTAAATGGTATTGTGATACCCTATAGGCCCCTAAGTTTAATGGTGCTATATCTACTAGTAGTATTAAACTTATAAGCAAAGTATCCGAAAAATTTGAACAACTTTTAATGCTTAGCCCAATGGGACATGGCCCTCGTGGCTTAGGCATACTAGAAAGGTGGTGGATCCCACCTTAATATAGTGAAGATTTATAAAATAAAACACAAGGCGTATGTTTATTATAAGATTAAACTTCGCACATTTATATGGCGAATATATAAAATGAATATAGAAGTGCATAAATCATTACCACGACCAAGGGACGGTTGTGTATGGAAAATGTTTAATATGGTCAGTTTAATAAATTAATTTGTTTGAATGTGCGGATCACCGCGACAAAACAAAACAAAATAGTACACTTGATCGCGCAGATCGCCGTGACCAAACTAAATAATACGTCCGGATGAGCGGATCGCCACCACCGAACTAAATAGAATAATTTGTTTGGTCGCACGGATCGCAACGACCCAATTTAAAATATTATGTTTGGTCGCGCGGCTCGCAGCGACCAAACTAAATAAAATAATATGTTTGGTGCGCGGCTCGCAACGACCAAAATAAATAAAATAATACGTTTGGCGCGCGGCTCGCAGCGACCAAACTAAATAAAAAAATACGTTTGGCGCACGGATCGCAATGACCAAACTAAATAAAATAATATGTTTGGCGCGAGGCTCGCAGCGACCAAACTAAATAAAATAATACGTTTGGCGCGCGGCTCGCAGCGACCAAACTAAATAAAATAATACGTTTGGCGCGCGGCTCGCAGCGACCAAACTAAATAAAATAATACGTTTGGCGCGCAGCTCGCAGCGACCAAACTCAATAAAATAATACGTTTGGCGCACGGCTCGCAGCGACCAAACTAAATAAAATAATACGTTTGGCGCGCAGCTCGCAGCGACCAAACTAAATAAAATAATATGTTTGGCACGCGGCTCGCAGCGACCAAACTAAATAAAATAATTCGTTTGGCGCGCGGCTCGCAGCGACCAAACTAAATAAAATAATACGTTTGGCGCGCGGCTAGCAGCGACCAAACTAAATAAAAAATACATTTGGCGCGCGGCTCGCAGCGACCAAACTAAATAAAATAATACGTTTGGCGCGCGGCTCGCAGCGACCAAACTAAATAAAATAATATGTTTGGCGCGCGGCTCGCAGTGACCAAACTAAATATAATATACGTTTGGCGTGCGGCTCGCAACGACCAAACCAAATAAAATAATATGTTTGGCGCGCGGCTCGCAACGACCAAACTAAATAATATTTTTAATAGGGCGGACTAACGTGAAAGGACGCGACTCATAACTCCATATTTAAAAAATAAAATATTCTAAAAAACGTGTGGATGAGTGCGGCCTGACGGACCATGACAGCGGATAAAGAGGTCAGGTCGTGACATATGCGAAAAATTAAATTAAATGATATATATAATATCTTCTTGTCAATTTTAAAAGATATGTAATATCTTGTATTGATAAAAAATTATTGATAGTATATTTTTTCGGAATATACCTTTTACCCAATTTAAAAAATAACAAATATCTTTTATTAATATGAAAAATATCAATAAGATTTTTTTAATATAAAAGATATAGGTAATATCTTTTATTAGTTTGAAATTATAGGTAATATCTTACTACATATTTAAAAAATATGGATAATATACTATCCTTTTAAAAATATAAGAATATATCGTTGCCAAATTTAAAAGATAAATAATATCTTTCAAAATTTTAAATGATGTGTGTAACATCTTTATATATCGTAATATAATTTTATCATATTAAGAGATAAATATCTTATTATGAATTAAAAATAATTGATAATATATTGTTATCAAAATAGATAGATAATATCTTTAGCAAATTTAATATTCGTAAATCATTTTATCAATTAAAAGATGATAACATTTGGAGTCAAGTTATTTTGGATACCATATCTATCATGGATACTAAGGGACTCATCCCCACCATCCATCCTCATCATATCTAATGGTTGAGATTAAAAGTATTTAATTATTTCACTTATTTTTAAAACTTAAATATCTTTTAAACCGTTAAGTGTTAAACGGAAAAAAATATACCATCGCGACGAGCATTTAATTAGCTTTCTACAGATATGCAATATGATATACTTTTGAAAAAAAAAAAAATCGTTTTTTTTTTAATTTGCGTAAAATATCATATATGATAATAGTGTTTTATCATATATGATATTATTGTTAAGTTACAAATTATTACAGAATCATATATGATATTGGTTTATATCATATGATATTGGTTTATATCATATGATATTGGTTTATATCATATATGATAAGTTATATCATATATGATACCAGTGTTACTATCATATATGATATTCAGTATCATATATGATAAATTACGGAAAAAACAAAAAAAAATAATTTGTCGAAAGTATATCATATAGCATATCTGTAGAAAGATAATTAAATGTCCGTCGTAATGGTATATTTTTTTTCGTATAACGATTGACGGTTTAAAAGATATTAATGTTTGAAAAAAAAGAGGAAATTGGTTTTATGTTTAATCTTATCCATTAGATTAAGATGGAGATGAGTGGTGGAGATTAGTCCCTTAGTATCCAAATAAAGTTTGGTATCCAAATGAACTTAAATCTAACATTTGATATTAATTAAAAGATTTTTGCATAGACAGTGATATCTACCAAATGAGTCAAGGAATTGCTCACAATCAATTATTTAAGCATATATTCTTTTTGAACCCGTCGTAACTAAGAATGAATCTTGAAAATCAAACAAACTTATGAATGGCTCATGAATGTTGTTAAATAATGCTAAAGACTTTTACTTCAGTAGGGGTATCATATTTAAATAGATTTAGTGGGAAACGATGTGTCAAGATTAGTGGCATCAAGAACAGGGCATGTATTCACATAGTTTCGGTAAATCAGGTCCATTGTTAAATAAGATCCATATGTAAATAGATCCATATGTAAAAGAATATTAATATACTAACATATCATTATGACCTATATTATATAATTGTAAAAGAGAGATATGCCCCAATGTCATTATGGTATCACTGATGTCGGTACAGAAAACACAAGCGCCATATTCCATTTATAATATGTACTAATAATAATATCCATTAATTCAAAATCGCTTTGTATTGCATTTAGGTTTTCGATATTACGGATCTATATTTATTAATTCAGTAAACTAACGTTTAACGCATGCAAGAATAATGCGATGACCGAAAAACAAAAACACAGAAGTTTCAGAGTTACCGATTTTTGACATGGATTTTTGCTTTTCGATAGTGTGAGACCACGAAACATAGATTAGTCAGGGTCCCACGGATGGCGCCAACTTGTTGAAGCATAGTTTGGCTAGACCTGTTTAACGACTCTCCTGGGTCGTTCGTCGTGCTTCCCGGTCCTGAGTGATGCTGCAAACAATAGAAGAACCGGTTAGAAGTAGACCCGAGGCCGGAGCCCTGGGGTCCACCTCCGACGGTCAAGTTAGTATCGGTGCGATATATAGTAAAAGGGGTGTGTTTAGAGAGATAACCTGATGATGTAGAATGAGCCCCTACCCCTGTTTATATAGGACTAGGGTTTCTTGAAAGATAAGTAAGGTGTATGGGCCACGACCCTGTTAGGTTGGGCTTATACGGACTATAAGTCGACATTAGACATGGTAAATACTTGTGAATGGATGAGGATCTTAGTGGATGTGTTGTGATTTGATTGTTGAAGATGAAATTCCGAAAATTCCAAAATTTTTTTCTCAGTCCGACAATAAATTCCTCAGTCCGACAAAAGGGTAAGCCGAAAAATTTTGTATCGCCAAATTTTGAAATTGAGTTAGAAATAGCCAAAAACTAGTAGGGAAAAATTTTGATTTTACTTGACCTAAATATTTTAACTTTTTTTTATTTTTAGTTTTTTTTAATATTCGTGTAAACTATGTTCCTAGACTAGTCTAGATAGTGTCGAAGTCTAGAAAGTACTCGAACAAAATATCCATTTGGGATGTCCATCGGAATACCTGTTAGAATGTACAATCGGTATACATGTCGGAATGCTTTATCGGAATATCCGTCGGAATGTTCTATCGAAATAAACTGTCGGAATGTTCTATCAAAATAAACTGTCGGAATGTTCGACTATATAAAATATAGGGCAAACGAAAACTTTCTCAAGTAAAAAGTCATTAGACTCTGATCTCAACGATCTTCATCCACGACGAAAGAGGGTTGTTTCTTCATCCTCAGAGACCTCCGAATCCTCAGGGCGCGACAATAAACGTCGTAGAATGACCAAGCATCCGAGAATGCGCATTAATGTAGAGTGGCCTTGTTAGACTTAATTTTTGGTAAGCTGGCGCCTTTCACGTGAGTTGGACTAGATTTATATCCTTTGCTATACGCAAGGACTTATTATATAAATGATGGATAGTCTAGGTAAGATAAGTCTATAAATACCCCCATGACTCTCCATGGGGGTGTGGAACTTTACTCATTTTTCCCTTGTATTGTTTCACTTGAAATAATACACACATCTTTTCTATCACCTCTCTCTAACTTTCTCTCACTAGAACTACATCATGTTCATCATATTCATTGATCATCCCCGACCCCCCGATCTAAGGTGGCTTTTTGATGCTTGTCAATTGGTATCAGAGCGAACCGGGGGTGTTTTGTATTCGTGTTGTGTTTGTGCTAGTGTCGTGTTATCAGATTCGTGCGTTATCAGTTTCATGATTTGTACTTATTCTGATTCATGGTTGGTGTTCGTCTTTCGTTATGATCAATATTAATCAGATTCATGTCTCAAAATATCATTTTTTGTCCTTATCATCATCACTGATCCTCTACGTCTTTGTTTATTTAAAATATTTTCTTGTTTTCATCATTATTTTGTCCTTTTTCATTACAGCCTTTCTTTTGTCCCTAAAAACTTCATTAGATCTGTTTTTTGGAAAAAGGACAAAAATGGTCCAACATCTATTTTTTTAGGGTCTCAAAACCCTTTTGCGATGGGCATATTGCGATGGGGTGGATTTTTCTACATTGTGATGGAAAACTTTCACACATTGCGATGGGATGCTTGGATTTTTGCGATGGGAACTTGATTGTATTTTATCATTACGATGGGGATTGTGGGAATCATATTGTGATGGTATTTCTTATGTGAACCTTTGAGATAAGACTGACTCAGAATATATCATTGCGATGGGTATTTTTATATATTGCGATGGCTTGTTTTGGAGTGTGTAAGATTGGTTATTACGATGGGTAGTATCATTACATTGCGACGAGGTAAGGTCCGATGGGCTTCAAGTTTGCAACATTGCGACAGTAGGTTTGAAACATTGTGATTGCATTCTTGATAATCATTGTGATACTATTTGAATATACATTGCGATGGAGGGTGTAAGACTGATACTTTGCGATGGGTGATGCTTCAAAATATTGCGACTCCATCTCATCAAAACATTAAGATGGTCTAAAAAATATTGTGATTGCATGACTTTTCAAAAATAGCGGAGACCATGCAATAATTATATACTGACAATCAAAACCGACTCTATTCTCATCTCAACACCACAACTCAGCCTTCATCACTCACCGTGTAACTCGGTAATTATCGAGTTGACCGGGTTAACTCACTGATTCTTGAAAAACAAACCTCATCCTTTTCACTCCAAGATCAACACCCATCTATTCCTAATCCCATCGCCCCCTAAACCCTTCTCATCTAGACTCGTATAAACACACTACTATGATCTCAGATCCGTTAAAAACGTTTTTTTATCTTTAAAAAGATTTTCGCGTTTAACCAATTCATCATAGATCATTGTAAGGGCAAACCCTTCTTAATTTATGAATTTTTTCCACTGATTTCTAACAACTTTGTTATAATCAGTGTTCAATTCTGTTTAAGTCAAAATTACATCACCAATAAAACCTTCCCGAGACCTTGACAATAAGATCCTGCTGCCGTTGACTTTCGAAGATACTTGGTTCCTAGGATCAATTTGATTTTTGAGTCTTTGTGGTAAGAATAATTTCATGGTGTTGAGATTAATTTCTGATAGATGGGTTAAGATGATTGATGATCATGATTTGTTTGATTTGAGATGAGAGTGGAGGTGGGAGCAGTTGAGATGGAGATTTGGGAGAGATGAAAGTGGCGGTGTAAACAAGATGAGTTGTGTTGGTGTCTGTGTATTTGATAAATGGGGGCGGATGTTATGAGAACGAGAGTGGGTTTGGTGTGTTTTAGTATAAATAATGTGAGATATTTTAGGGTTAGGTTCGTAAACCCCTATGGTTCTCAAGATATATCCGTGTATGGGATTTATTTTTGGACCAGATATGAAAAACAATGTGGGCCGAACATTTGTTATTAATGTGGCCTGGATTGGAAAATTTTTCTTAGCCCGTATATTTAAAGATATCTCATGGTTAATTTTTGGTGTTGCTTATAGATTGACGGGCCGATCACTATTCAATCGATGATATCTAGTGGGCTGATTATTTTTGCAATTTAATTCGAGACAACCGACTAAATATCCAAATGTTGCAAAATTAGTCATGTTTGAGAAATTGGTTTACAGTGTTATTGGATTGATCCAGATATTTCGAAAAGAACCGAGTAGTAAAATATTTGTCGGGTTAAATGCTTAAGTGACTGGATTTTATTACTTTGGCGGGCCGTTTAAACAGTGAAATTCAAGGCCGGATATCCGTTTTCAATCATAACACTTCTTCACGAACAACAAACACAACAAACACAACAAACACAATACATTACACTAAAACGATCCTTATAAAAAATTCACCTAAATTCCTAACGGCTATTACGGTTTATGTGATTAAGAAGATGATTCGAAGCTACTTATTTGAGGATGAAGTGACATTTTTCAGAGGCATTCTTATTCTATCTTTTAAGGAGTACTTACAACTTTATAAGATAACTTGCTCGAGCATATTTGTTTATGAATAAGACTTGAAGTATCTGGTTTCCAGTGTCAAGGGGAGGATGGTCGACGGCATGGATAACTATCACTTTAAGGAGATACATTGTTGTACTCAATGTCACACGCATAGTCGAAGTGGATATCTTCAAGAGGTGATGTGCTTATATACTTCGTCAGTAATGTATTGGGTACTCAGAAATTTCTCAGCAATGATATTTCTACACCATTCTTAATTCTACTATAGTGCAAGCTTAAGTTCAAGTTTGGAGATTTCTACTTCAGTTTGAAGTTTGGATTATCGGGTTATCTTCATTAGTGGTCACTATCAATAGCCAACAGATTGATAAGGGGATTCAGTTCGGGGTGATCAAGAGAGAATTTTGTTTAGAGAGATATTGTTGACATCTTCTCACATAGTATTGGTTACTAAGTAAGTGGTTCCAGTTGGTATACCATGTACACACATGAAGGATGATTCCCTTAATAGGTATCATCCTGGAGGGAGAAATGTGTACATGCGGGGTCACTTGACTCTGGTGTTACCGTTTCTACATGAAGGGATAAGTTGTCTACATTCGGGACTTAATTGACTTTGATGTGGCAAATTTATATCATCACTGTCTTGTTAAGAGAATTGTGCATTTCCGGGACTTAATTGACTCTGGTGCTACGATTTGACTTCATGTTCGGGATAGAGTGTGTATTTCTGGTAATCTCTCATAGAATCAAGACTGGGATTGCTTCAATTTGTGAGAGATTGTTGATGACGTTATCACTTCCCACAGATTTCCTCTAAAGGATCTGTTTGGGAGGGAGCAGTCTTTACTGCTTGTTTAATAAAAGACCTTCTAGTTGGGAGGGAGTAAAAATCAACTAGATTCTACAAAGCTGAAGAAATAGAGGTGGAGTATTCAAGAAGATGAAGGTCGCTGAAGACTGTCTCAAGGAATGCTAGAATTCAAGCTTATCATTTTTCTTTATTTTTTCTTGTAGGAATCATTGTAACCAACTCACGTGAGTCACCATCTTGGAGGGAGATTGTTAGGCTTACTTTTTCGTAAGCTGGCGCCTTTCACGTGAGTTGGACTAGATTTATATCCTTTGCTATACGCATGGACTTATTATGTAAAGGATGGATAGTCTAGGTAAGACAGGTCTATAAATACCCCCATGACTCTCCATGGGGGTGTGGAAGTTTAGTCATTTTTCCCTTGTATTGTTTCACTTGAAATAATACACACATCTTTTCTTTCACCTCTCTCTAACTTTCTCTCACTAGAACTACATCATGTTCATCATGTTCTTTGATCATCCCCGAACCCCCGATCTAAGGTGGCTTTTTGATGCTTGTCAGGTCTCTACCATGGCGTCGTGATAGAGGAAGTGCGTTTTCAAAACGCATAACTATGTTTAAAGATAGCAAGAATAGACGGATGTCGTCCAATGTCAAAACCTATGTTCGAATCCCAGGAAGGAATAGAACAATGGCCGGAAGCAGTGTGCTGCCACATGTTTAACTCAACCCTAATTGGGAACGCTCGAAACTGGTTCGATCGACTTCCACGAAGAAGCATCAATGGTTTCGAAGAACTGATGTAGTGGTAAAACACACCTTTTTCATAGAAAAGCGTGAATCGCAGTAAGTATTAAATTCTACGTTAAGAAAAACGTAAAATCGACCCTTTAAAGTTCCTTCTCAAGGAGGTATGGTGTTTAAGCCAATAAATATAGACGTATTTAATTGAGTATTACGCTTTTGGAAAGTGAATGAAAGAAAAAAGGGAAGGACGAATTACTCTAAAAACGAACTACGACGTAAAAACGTAAAAATAACGTAAATCTAGAAAATGACGAAAAACTACAAAAATTGAAAATCTTGAAAACTTAATTAAAAATAAATTTACTAAACTTAAAAAGAAAAATAAAAAATAATTTAAAACTACAAATGGGCTAAAAATCTAAATAACAAAAGCAAACGAAAATTATAACGAAAGTATAAATGCGACATTTAAGCAATTTATTGAATTTTAAACTCTACAAAGACAAATTGATTTTTCCTACATTCTAAATGACAAAAGAAAATTTTGAAAGAAAGAATTACATTTTTTCGACTTTCCAATATTTTTTTATGAATTAAATAATATTAAATTAATTAAATGCTTTAAACAATATTAAATGATTTTATAAAAAATCCAAAAAAATTACTGAAGGTAGATAAAGATGAAAAGACTCAATGAAAAACACATCGAAAAAATAAGCTACTGATAAGCTACCAATAAGCTTAAATAAGATTATAGGCTAAAACGGTTTAAAAAGACTATTAATAAAAGATTATGCAAAGCTTAACAAGAAGAAAGGTGTAGAGCAGATGGCATGAGGAGGGGTGATGCGTCTTCTATGGTTTCCGAGTTCAGGGTTCGAGCCCCCCTGCTGAAAGCTTTTTTTGCAATTCGAAATTTGAATGCCTACACTTTGACAGCCATGATTTTTGACAGCAAAGTTTGAACCAAATCCACACAGCCTACTGCCACTTTTTGCTTATTCTTAGTGACTGCTGTATGGTTCAAACAGTAGGCAACTCTACCCCTTTTTTTCAATATTGGTTTCTTGCGGTTACAGTTGGGATATCACATTGTAAGAATTCAAACCAAACATAGACTCAACCTATCACTTATCAATTTTACGCCACCATTTGTGCTTGTGAGCACGCAGCAGGCGTATTTCTCTTGCTATGGTTGATATTTACTTGTTTTTGTTTAATCTTGTATACACAGACCATAAACAACACTCAACAAAACACAAATACCAAAGAACAAACACAAATTGCGACACACTATGGATCATAGATGTTCACAGTTAAGTTTAAACAAACAAGGAAGCAAACTACACCTAAACTATTAAACACAGTGGCTTGGACTAACAAAGCACCAACTTCATCAAACAGTTGGCTTATGAGCAAGCCCATTTTTTGTGACTTCTATTATATCAATAAGCCAAACTAGTCACATAGACAGCGTTAGTGAACTCAAACAACAAAATAACATCGGGCCTCAAGTTCCTTATGACTTAACGATCAGATTCCACAGGCTGGTTACTATAGCTGATATGTTTCACCGTTGGATGAATTTTGAAAGCCAAAAAATTTATGAAAAGCTACCCTAAGCACAATTGAACAACTCACAGTACTAAATCATCATTAAATCTAATATTTTCATAAGTTCTAAAATTCAAAACATAAAAATGAAAGATAATATGAAGCTGATAAATTTTTACCTACAGATTCGATACAAAAAAACTTAAATGAGTAACACAACCTGCATACACAAATCTAGATACAAGACCACCTAAATAGACCTTAAAATCTACTAGACTGCAAAAGACCCTAGCCTAACATACACCCTAACCTACGATTAGGATCAATGTTGCCTTAGACTTGTTTTGGTGATCGGAAAGTTACATATTCGGTGAATAACTATGTGACTACTAGACCTCATCAAAACAAAAGCAAAGGCAACATAAAGATTGATCAATGAGCATACACCAAAAGCATCTCGGAATTATCTATTATGCACACTAAGAAAAATAATCGGAGAATATTAAAAAATAAGCAAGTGTCGAATCTTGAACTAAACCACATAATTTTATAACTCCAAATAGTTAGCCCAAGTCTGATACGAGTGTTTAAGTAAAATAAGAACCTTGGTGGTCAATCCCTTCCCAAAAACTATGTTACCCCCAAACACCTACTGTTAAGAATTTCTGTTGGACAAGATTTTCCACAAGAAGGATTTCTCACAGCCTCAATCAAGTATCATGACATTACGTTGCTTTAAACAAACACACAGAAATATTCACATATTACAAACAACTAGCAAACAAACACTAATCAGGAACTAAGAACAAAAATTCCCAAAACCTTACATACTAGCAGATTTTGAAGAAACATAAAATAAAATCAATTTTTAGAGACAAAAACCAAATTTTTTTACTAAAATCCAATTATCAAAGCTTATAGAAAGCTGCAGAGCTAAGCTTGGACTTTGTAGTCAATTCTACCCGAATTCCAGGCTGTCCCAAACACCCCTTTATGAACATGGAAACGAAATTTTGACAAAGAAAAGCTTGTTTTTAAACATCACAAACTCACAAATAATCGCAGATTATGTATCAATAACATTCAATCAAGGACACATGAACACAAAATCTTAGGCTTATGTATATTTTTTTAGCAAAAACAAATATCTAAAAGAAAGAGTAAATCGAACCTTTAAGGACACACATCCGTGCCCTTGAACACGAGCTTATGTACACGCATGTGTACAAGCTTCCCAAATTTATCCTAAGATCAACAAACAAACACCAAGTCTTGTAGACTTGATGTGGTTAGCACAAATGTTAAAGTAAATCACTTCTTGTTTTATCTCTTCTTGAAAATCTTTCACAGAACCTTTAAAACCTTACAATTTGAAATCTTTCTTGATTAACTAACAAAAACATATTTGAAAAACACAACTTTATAAAAGAAACACGATTTTGGAACAGGTTTTACAAAACATGAAATTTTCAAAGTACTTTTTTGAAAAAGGAATTATATTTGACTCAACTTGAACTCAAAAACATAAACATAGGGTAACAATGGTACTCAATCTTTCATTCATAAAAAAAATCGGATTACAAAATTTTTTAAGAGAAAAATTAGAACAAAATGAAACCTAAACTATACTATGCTATATGTACAAAGGAGAATCATAAAACCCTAGCTAGAAACATTCATCAATCTTCCAATATTGCCCTTGGAATATGACAAACAATATGACCAAATTCAAATTTGTTCATAACACATCATGTGATTGCCAGTGTACTAAGATGCTTGATACTCGTTAGATTGTTGTGGAGAACACGATAGAAGATCTTACATGTTAGATGGGTCAAGATTGTTGGATTCTTGTGTATCTCGTGATCAATAGCTGGCTCTTTTTGTCTTCACGCTTGACCAAAGTCGGATGTATCACATGAGATGCCTTTCTTTCATGGTTAATTATGTTTTGCTCAACTTAATTTGAAATTTCCCTTTGTCTTGTGCTTATTAATCTTGGGTTTATGTTTAGGGTTTATGGGGGGATTAAGGGGTGCATTTGATCTGATTTTGGGTGGGGTAATGTGTTAACAGGGTAAAAACATAATATTTAATACTAATTTGAAATAATTACTAAATAAATATTAGGAGATAGTGGGTTATGCGGGTTTGGGTAAATTGGTTTGGTTGGGTCGGGTTTCATGAGGTGTAGGGTGGTGATTAGTGATGAGTAAACATGGGTGGGTAAATGATGTTTGTTGGTTTTTTTGGTTAAGTAAGTTTTGGATATTGGCAAAGTTACTCCCTCCATCTAACAGCCTCTCTTTAATAGTTTTGCAAACAAAGTCCTTTGGCATTTCACAGTTAATCCTTCTGCCACTGCATGGTTAGTCCTATGTAACATTGGAGGACTTAAATTGTCCTTTTCCAAACTGCAAGGGCTGGACATGCAATGTTATCAAACTTTAGGGACCCCATAGTATTATTAAGATTCTTAGGGGTATAAAGTAACACTCTTCAATTGTTGAAGGACCAAACTTGTACAATCTTCAAACTTCAAGGGCATTTTTGCAAAATTCTTCATTCGGGTCCGGTTCATTGTACGACTTCGTTTCCTATGTTCGTTTTTCTTTGTTTCTTTGTGATCTTTTGTCTTTTTCTCGATGTCCATACCAATAACATACAACAAATGAATACGAGCACATTTTATGGTATTTTATGACATATTTAGGTATTTTAAGGTCGTTTTGGCCGATAAGACCATGTATAATTGTAGTCGCATCACTCCCCTATACTAAACCATTGTCGTTCCCTCACGCAATGCTAGAATAAAGTATCCTAGCATCTCCAAAGTTCATTTTTGTCGACTTTTATTTAAATGTGAACTTACTAAACTACTAATACTTGTGTTTTAGACATAATGTGTGATTTTCATCGCAAAATTTGGACTTTTAGGTTCATAGAATAAGAACATTTGAGTGCCTCGTAAAGATAAATTCGTCGCCCTCGATTTTCACCTAATTCAATGCTTAGCATGTAACGAGATCATTTTTATTATAAGTTAGTAATGCTAACACTACTCATATGCTCTAATTACGTACTTAGACTCCTTTAATCCTAATTTATATCTCTTATATTTAATTTTTGTCCTGCATGATCACGATGATGCATTTTTTACCTATGCGTAGACAAAGATTAAGGTCCAAAAATAGAGTCATAACGGTGTAACCAAAACCATCGAATTAATAACCTCTCCTAATAGACAACGATGTCAAAAAATTAAGTCAATAAAAAGGATCGATAAACGCGGTTTTATAACGGTTTTGAACATGAGACTTATTACCAATTTGGAATTGGTTTACCTCCACTTTTATTTAACTTCGCAATGAAGTGTTTATTATGGCTTTGGTATTGCCCTTTTCTTTTATTTAACCTCGCCATGAGGTGTTTATTATGACTTAACTTATATCCTCACGTTAAGGCGAATTTTAGATCTTTAAGGCTTCGAGATTTAAGACATTCACTTTTTGTTTTGCATAGATTTTTCGGCCTTGTGAGCATGAAATTTTTGCTTGATTTAGGTGAAGAGGAACTTAAAAATTATTATTGGGGGAAGCCTTTGATTATTCGGGTTGCCAATACTTCAAAACCGTGACGCTGGCGATACCTTAATGTTTTCCCAATTTAATTACATGGAAGCTACTAGAAAAAAGTTAGAAACCAACAATCAAGACTAAACCGCTAAGTCAATATTTATTAGGAAAATTATTATTCAAGCGAAGGGAGAATAAGCAAACAATTAGAACACATGAGTTTTTGAAATAATCACGAATTCTACGTTTAGCATAGTAACTTATAATTAACTATATCATTTCTCGTTCTCAATTAAGAGACTTAGCCTAAAAATAGTTAAGGAATCGAAGCTAAGTGCTCAACACGCACGGTTAAGTAAAAAATTACTCTTATTCTCGCCATCTGAAAATCTACATTCGTGTCTTATACACTTATGAAAACATGAGAAAATTATTAAAATTTGGTCATTTTTTAGCCTTATTCGCAACAAAACGATAACAAAAAGATAAACTTTTGAAAGTGTGAAGGCGTGAGCAAGGCAAGTATCTATTCACCCTCCCATACTAAAGTTAAACATTCTCCTTAATGTTTCGAGTCTAAGGGTAAAATACCCCCATTCTAGAGACGAAGTAGAATGCTTAATCTAGCATGAAAAGGGTGGAACCATTAAATCTATAGCCGTTTAATGAAGTGTGCTAAAAGAACAATAAAGGATATATATCATGGATATCGGAAAATCTCCATAGAAAACGATCGAGGCTCACATAAAACAAACACGAGAGGCTTGAATCGTGAAGATAATGATCCTAGATAAACACAAGTCCCAAAGAACCATGGAACAAAGGTTGGAAGGGCACAAATCCCCTTGATACTAGCATCTTATATGGGATTCTAAATGTTGGGAATAAATTAAGGCCAGATCACTTGAACGCTGACAAGAACAACTCAAGCGTTGACAAGAGCAAAGTGAGCGCTGACAGCACAAGCGTTGACAAGTTAAAGTCAAGCGTTGATAGATTGAAGACAAGCACTGATGGAAGATGTGAGCTACACGTTTATTATGTTCTAGAATACTTCTAGTAAGGATAGAAACGACAATGTATTTTCTATGTTTATCTTTACCTAGAATAGTTGATACGTAGCTTATTGTACAAGGCTTCTTAGTCTATAAAAGAAGGCCTTTAGGTTAATGTTTAGTATCAAGTTTTCATTAAGTTTTCATTCGTAAACATCTTTCATTGTAAGCAAGTTCGACATTCATAATCAAAGTGAAAGTTTTGTTTACATCTTGTGTTCTTGTTTAAGTATTAAATTCCGCATAATACTTAGATTCACAAAGCATATAACAAAGGTTTCTCTACGTGTTATACTTGATCTAATCTCGTATTCACAAAGCTAATCGATCTAAGTTTGGGATCAACAAGTGGTATCAGAGCTTGTTGAGGAACTTTTGATCTTTGAAGAACACCAGAACGATATACGAACACCAAAACCCTAATTTTTCTCAAAACCCTAAAAACATCATGTCTGAAGCGATAACCTCCTCCTCCTCACCCTTACCAAACATCAAGATTCCCATGCTTGATGCAACCAACTTTGACTTATGGAGGTTCAACTTTGAACAATATCTGGGGATCTTTGACTACACACTCTGGGACATTATTGAATATGGAAACTCTTTCAATAAGGCTCAAAAGATTCAGGATGCCATTACGGCAAGATCAGCTGTTGAAGGATGTCCTGATGAAGATAAGAAAGAAAAACCTGGAGATGGTAGAGCTGTAAGTGCTGAAGATATTGCAAAGAAAAGGGCTGACATGAAAGCCCTAAATATTCTGAAAGTCTCTTTGGGACAAGAAAATCAGCACAAATATAGAAGCTATGAATCTGCTAAGGATCTTTGGGAAGCAATTGAAGTTGCATATGGTGGTAATGCAGACACTAAGGAATAAAAGAAAAAGCAACTTCTGCATGATTATGCTGTCTTCAAAGCTCAGCCCAATGAGAAACTGAGCAGTGTGAGAAGCAGATTGCTTGACATCACAAGAAAGTTGTCCTTCATGGGGACACAAGTTGGTGATATTGACATCAATGCTACTTTTCTGAAAAGTATTGGTGAGGCATGGAAGATTGAGGCAAGATCTATTCTTGCCAATAATACTTACAAGAGCTCTTCGTTTGATGACATCTACAACAAACTAAGACTGTTGGAAGATGAAACTCTTTCAGCACATGGAAGCAAAGCTAGCACCAGCAACATGGCCTTCTTCTCTCATAGTGAATGTCTATTCAATCAGAAGGACTCTTTTATGCATCCAGTTACCGGATCATCATTTGTCAGCGCTGGAACAAGTCCTGTCAACGTCTCCTTTTCAGACACTGACACATTCATGAATGACTCCCCAAGAGTTAAACCTGCTGGTTTGGATTTGGATACTGTTTGTGCTTACATTGCTTCTTTGCCCAATGGTTCAGTGATTACATATGAGGACCTTGAGCAGATAAGTGATGAACACTTGGAAGAGATGGACATCAAGTGGAACATGGCTCTTGCTAGTATAAGAGCAAATAGGTGGAATAGAAGGTTCAAGAAGAAGATGACCTTCAATGCTAAAGACACTGCTGGATTTGATAAATCCAAAGTTGAGTGCTACAACTGTCATCGCATGGGGCACTTCATGAGGGAATGCAGATCTCCTAGAAGATCTGATGCTGGTAAACCCTCAAGTCAGGTTGTTAAAGCTCAAGACTCCAAAGCCATGGTTGCAGTTCAAGGAATTGATGGTACTGGATGGGATTGGAGCTATCTGGCTAAGGATGTTGAAGAGGACAAAGCTTTGATTGCTGATATTGAAGAAGAAGAGCATGTTGAATATGCTCTCATGGCACACTCCTCCTCTTCATCTGATAATGAGGTATATGATGATGCTTTTTGTAGCAAAGGTTGTAGGTTAAACACTGACAGACTTAACAAAGAGGTGTTAAAACTAAAAGAGGATATGAGCACGGAAAGGTGTAAATTATCCAATTACCAACTAGCTCTTACTGAAACTGAGAAAACCGTTTCTGAATACAAGAAAATGGAATTTGATTTAAAAGATAAGATAAATATCTTAAAACATGAGCTAGGGGGTAGTATGGATATTAGAAATATCATGTCAAAGGTCAATAAAGACCTACAGGCTAAGTTAGATGAGGCCATTAAGAATAAAGATAATGTTGACCTCAAGATTCAAAGATTTGATAGAGCCACCCAAGCCCTGGGAGATTGTGTTGCTAAACAAAGGGATCCTAAGGACATGACTGGGATTGGAATGAATGATTACTCTCTGGTTCCACCACCAGCTGGTGACTTCTATGGTGTCCTTAGAAAGGATTTAGCCTGGACTGGTATTCCAGAGTGCCAAGAAGAGGAATTCATTCCTCCACCAAGAGTTGTCACTCCAGTAGAAGAGTATCAACAAAAACTGACTGACCTAAATGAGTGGAAGAAAGCTAACCCTACTTTATTTGTTAAGGGAGGTTTGCTATGTGAAAGTCCCAATGAATCACCACCCATTAAGGTTACTCACCCAGTTACTGGTAAAGCTGTTGACCTAGGCTCAAACACTGTTAGAAGACCTACCATTAAATATGCAGAGATGTATAGGAATACTAGGTCACCCAAGAGCCAAGTTAACAATCATGGAACAGGTTTCTTCGCTTCTAGACCTAAGAGTGTGTCTAAGAAAGCCTGTTATACTTGTGGTAGCTTCTCACATTTGGCATACAAGTATGTCAACGCTCCCAAAGCCAGCGCTGATAGGAACAATTTCAGCGCTGATAGGAAGAAAGTCAACGTTGTTAGGAAGTCAAACGTTGTCAGACCCAAACCTTGTGTGCAGCAAAGTCCACAAGTGATTAGACCTGCCCCATTCTTCTCTAGAAGGTCTAACACTCATGGACAAAGACCTTTTCAAAAGACAAACACCTGGTCAAATAGGCAATGGGTTCCTGTAGCAAACCCTAGGTTCAACGCTGACAAGGGTAATTTCTGCGTTGACAGGACAAAATCCAACGCTGACAGAAACGTGACCAGACCTAAGTATTTGCAGCCACAAGGTAAGGGGTCTAAAGCTTCTTCAAGCTTAACATGGAGACCCAAGAAATATCAAAACCCTAATAATAATGGAATTTCAATGACTTGCAACAGGTTTAATTACATTTCAAAAGTCATTACAAAACCAATTGGGGTTAAATGGGTTTTTCATCCTAAAAGGGATGAGAATGGGGTTGTTGTGAGAACTAAGTCTGTTCTTATTGAACAACCTGATGAATCCAAGTCTTCTGAGACTTGGGTTCCCAAAGAAAACTAATTTGTTTTCTTTATGTGCAGGGCATTCAAAAGAAGATCAATGATTATGGATATTGGGATAGTGGATGCTCAAGGCACATGACAGGAAAGGAAGACTATCTGACGAACTTCTCTCCTATTAAAGATGGTGATAAGGTATACTTCGGAGGGGGCTACGGCACCATCACAGGCAAAGGAACCCTTCTCACCAATAATCTACGTTTTGAGAACGTCTTCCTGGTAAAAGAACTGGACTATAATCTGTTTAGTGTATCACAAGTGTGTGATAACAAAAATAAGGTTCTTTTCACTGATACTGAGTGTTTGGTGTTAAGCAAGGATTTTAAGATCCCTGATGAGAAGTATATTGAGTATAGAACACCTAGGCATAAGGACATATACAATGTGAATTTAAATGGGATAAAAGTGAATGCAAATATGTCTTGTTTTTATGCTAAGGCCTCAGTAGATGAAAGTAATTTGTGGCACAGGAGACTAGGGCACATAAACTTTAAAAATATAAATAGACTTGTGAGGCTTGGTTTAGTTGATGGTTTGCCTGAGAAGGCCTTCCACAATGACCACTCTTGTGTTGCATGTCTTAAAGGCAAGCAGCACAAGGTCTCATTCAAGTCCAAACAGGTGCATACTAGTTCCAGACCTCTTCATATGCTTCACATGGACCTCTTTGGTCCAACTAATATAGAAAGTTTGAATGGCAAGTCATATTGTTTTGTTGTCACTGATGACTTTTCTAGGTTTACTTGGACATTCTTTCTAGCTATGAAGAGTGACACAGCTGATGTTCTTATTGAATTTATCACTCAAATTGAGAAAAGGTCTGGCAATGAGGTTAAGATGCTTAGGAGTGATAATGGTGGAGAATTTAGGAACAAGAAGCTAGATGATTTTTGTGCCAGGAAGGGAATTACTAGGCAATTTAGTATTGCTAGAACCCCACAACAAAATGGGGTTGCTGAAAGGAAAAATAGAACCCTAATTGAAGCAGCCAGAACCATGTTGGCTGATGCTCACTTTCCCATAGCCTTTTGGGCTGAGGCTGTTAATACAACATGCTATGTACAAAATAGAGCATTGGTTAACAAAATTCAGAACAAAACACCGTATGAATTACTTTGGGGAAGAAAACCTAATATTGGTTTTCTCAGACCTTTTGGTTGTCATGTAGTTGTCCTAGATACTAGTGATGCCTTAGGGAAATTTAGTGCAAAAGGTGATGAAGGTTACTTCATGGGGTATTCAGTGCAGAGCAAGGGTTATAGGGTTTATCTTAAGGAGGACAAACGCATTGTTGAGAGAGTACATGTTAGGTTCTTAGAGAATAAACCTAGTGATCCTGAAAGTGGTCCTAATTGGTTGTTTGATTTGGAACCCTTATCTAGAACTTTAAATTATATGCCTGTCACTAATCCAGACATTGTGAAGGTAACTTCAAATGTTGTGGAAGAACAAATTGTTGATGTTTCAGGTACACAGGTTAATGAGAGGGTTGGATCACAAGCAGAAAAGGCATCTCCTACATTTGAATATGTCACAATTCCCATTTGGACTGATGCTTTTGCTGCTGCTGCTGCTGCTGGACAAGATAATGGTGGTTTCCAAATACCACCAGATACAAACATGCATGGTTCTTCAGGCGCTGACAAAGGCAAATCTAGCGCTGATAAGACCAATTCAGACGTTGACAACAACATTTCAGGCGCTGTCAGCCCTGACGCTGACAACCAAGATTCAAACGTTGACAACACTTATGGGCATCTTTTCTCTTCCAGTTTTGAACAAGGTGGACCTTCCAATATTCATGAAGAGATTCCTGTTGCTCAAAGAGAGTCTGATGAAGAAGATATTGGCAACATGGAGCGTGAAGTTGAGGACACCAGACTTTTTGAAGGAGGAGTTCTCACTTCCACAATGAAGAATCACCCCCCATCTCAGATCATTGGTGATGTTATGACTCCAGTTCAGACAAGAAGATCTCATCAAGGACTTGGTGGATTTATTGCCAATATACACAAGAAGGTTGATACCCCTCTTGTGCAAGCATGTTTGTTTGCATGTTTTCTGTCACAAGAAGAACCCAAGAAGATATTTGATGCTCTCAAAGAACCAAGTTGGGTGGAAGCAATGCAGGATGAGCTTCACCAATTTGCTATTCAGGATGTTTGGGAGCTGGTTGATTGTCCTAGATATGTCAGACCTATAGGGACAAGATGGGTTCTCAGGAACAAAAGAGATGAAAGAGGAATTGTGGTCAGAAACAAGGCAAGGTTAGTGGCTCAAGGTTATACACAAGAGGAGGGGATAGATTATGAAGAAGTCTTTGTACCAGTTGCAAGGATTGAAGCTATTAGGATTTTTCTAGCTTATGCATCTTGCATGGGCTTCACAGTCTATCAAATGGATGTGAAGAGTGCATTCTTGTATGGCACCATTGTTGAGGAAGTTTATGTCATGCAACCTCCTGGTTTTGAGGATCCAGCGTATCCAGATAAAGTGTATAGAGTCAAAAAGGCTATGTATGGCCTTCATCAAGCCCCTAGAGCATGGTATGGTACTTTGTCCACTTATTTGGTGGACAATGGATTCAAGAGGGGCACCATAGATCAGACACTATTTACAAAGAAGAAAGGCAAAGATGTGTTGCTTGTGCAGGTCTATGTTGATGACATCATTTTTGGGTCTACTGATCCAAAGATGAGTGAGGATTTCTCCAAGCTTATGACAGACAAATTCAAGATGAGTGCTATGGGGGAGATGAACTTCTTTCTTGGTTTACAAGTTCAGCAGAAAGAAGATGGTATCTTCATCTCCCAGGACAAATATGTTGCTGAAATCTTGAAGAAGTTTGGCTTTTCTCCACATGAAAAGAGGGCTTCTACTCCTATGGATAGAGAACACCCCTGGGGAAAGATTGGAGATGGGAAAGATGTTGATGTCAGGCATTATAGATCCATGATTGGATCTTTGATGTATCTTACTGCTTCCAGACCTGATATCATGTTTGCTGTATGTGCTTGTGCACGTCATCAAGTGACTCCCAAAGAATGTCACCTTTATGCTATGAAGAGGATCTTTAGGTACCTAAGATGTTTCCCTAATCTTGGTTTATGGTACCCAAAGGATTCACCATTGGAGCTGATTGCATATTCAGATAGTGATTATGGAGGTGATAAGTTTGATAGGAAATCCACAACTGGTGGATGTCAGTTTCTTGGGAGCAGATTAATATCTTGGCAATGCAAGAAACAAACAGTGGTGGCTAACTCTACAACTGAAGTAGAGTATGTGGCTGCAGCAGCATGTTGTGGTCAAGTGTTGTGGATTCAGAACCAGCTGTTGGATTATGGGTATAATTTCATGCATACTAAGATATTTGTTGACAATAATAGTACTTTATGCATCATTAAGAATCCTGTGCATCATTCTAAAACTAAACACATAGAAATTAGACACCATTTTATAAGAGATTGCTTTGAGAAAGGTTTAATACAATCAGATAGGGTTGACACTGAGGAAAATGTGTCAGATTTATTAACTAAACCTTTTGATACTGGAAGATTTCAATACTTGGTAACAAGTATTGGAATGGTTAATCTCACTTAATATGTGTTTTGGATTCTTTTTGTAAAAGTATGTACAGGATGATGCATTATTATTATTAGTCTTATTGATGATTTAGATTTTCCACTATATTTGTCTAACACTGACAAAGGTTGTTTGAACACTGATAAGTGTTTTTACAACGTTGTCAGCAATATAATTGTCTAACGCTGACAAAGCTTCTTTTAACGCTGTTATGTGTTATCAGGGCGTTGTCAGCAACAATGTTAGTTTTGTGGTTTTCAATCTAAATGTGCAGATGGTGTTAGCAGTATACCATTGGATACAGAGTTGCTTATGGATCAAAGGAGAAGCATTTGGACAAGTTTTTATTTATGGATGATGGTTGGAATGTCTCATTCCTATCTTGACATAAATTTTTTATGTTCATGCATGTTTTTAGCAAACTCTTTGTATCTTTGTTTAAGGGGAGGTTTTAGGAACCTTTAGGATTTTTGGGTATCCATATGATACTCTTATCACAATTCTAGATTGTGTCCACAGGTGAGTATGGGTTAGTTTTAATAAACCATGAGGCACTGTAGCATGCATAGTATATCAACTTTGCATGCTGCCAAGACATTTTTGGCCTAGAATTGGTTGTGGTCTGTTGGGAGACTTGGGAATCATTTTGATATGGGATTTACCTGGGAGTAACAAGGATTTTATAAGGTAACTTGGTTGTTAAGAATTTTGGTTAGCAAGGGACACTAGAGGACTGTTATGTCTATCTTGCTTATGCAAGTGTGCATAACTGGACAGTGCTTGCCGCCCTATAATAATTATCAGCTTTTGGTTATTTTCTCTAGGATAAATTACTTGTTAAGGTCATTTTTCACTTTTTAAAACAATTTTATTTTTCGACGCTGACAAGGTTTTTCAAAGCGTTGTTGTGACAAAATTGGACGCTGACATGGCTTTAGGCGAACGTTGACAAGATTATAGCCGTTGGGCATTGGTGGGTTATATTTGACCGTTGACACTCAATGGGACCTACCTAGTTGTTACTTTTTGACATATTTTCAAGCCGTAATTTTAGGAGTTGTTACTTTCATTAAATGCATGAGATAACTTATAACTTTTTCAATCTTTTCATGATTAGTTTTTGAAAATCTTTGCCTATTTTTGGGCCAATCACATGCATTCTTTATCTCCTATAAATTTGGCTCCTATTTTTAAACAGGGTATCTATAATTCTTGTCTAACACTTTTCTCTTATCAACCTTCATCTTCTACACTTCAAATTAACAGCTTTCATCAATGGCACCAAGATTTAACTCAGCAGAATTGGATTTGGGGTTCAAGTCTCAACACAACATGATTGCTTATCTTGTTGCTGATAATGATTTGTTTCCTCAATACACACAAATGGTGGCGTATTTGAACGCATCCCCATTAAGGTATGCTCTTTCTCATGCACCACTCATTCCAGTCACACACATTAAGCAGTTTTGGAACACTGTTAGTTCCTCAACAGTTAATGGAGTGACCACATTAACTTCTATTGTTCATGGGAGATCTTGGGTGGTTACTGAGGCCTTGGTACGCCAGGCCTTGCATCTTGATGATGTTGATGGTGTAACCATTCTTCCCATAACTGAAATAGAACAAGGGCTTAGGGCTTTGGGATACCCTATTCCTGATGAAGGTACTCTTAATAAGTACCATAAGCAGGAATTTCCCCCAGCCTGGAAGTACCTCATTCACATTCTCCTTCAATGTTTGAGTCCCAAATGTACTGCACATAATGAGATTAACAGATCTATTGCTAGTGCTATTATGTGCATTGCAACAGGGCAAAAATATAACTATTCTAAAATGATTTTTGAAGGAATGTGTAAAAACAAGGGGACAAAAATGACTTTGGCTTATCCCCGTTTTCTGCAAATGATTTTTGATGATCAAAGATATTGTTCAAGGGATCACAATGATTTTTATAAAATCCCTGAACAAAAGAAAGCTATTTTTGCAAAGATGGATTCACCACCTCATAGAGACTTACCTTTAACCCCAGCCATGCTTGCTGTTATTGCAGCAGCACAACCCCAACCAGACCCCCAACCTCAAATTGACCCTCACCCACAACTTGAACCTATTCCTGAACCTTTACCCTCACCTGAACAAATGCAAATTGACCAAGAACCCTTTGACGCTGACACATCAAATGTTGGCGTTGATGTGCCTATTTCCAACGCTGACACCCAACCATCACAATCCCAAACACCCCTTAACCAACCCACATCTACCCATTCTTCCACACCATCTTCCACACCACCTGAATATAGGTTGATCAAACGCCAAAGGACTACTGGAGAGTTCTCTTCTGGTGGTCCTAGCCATGAAGCAGAGAGAACCACCACCACAAGTGTGGCTGGTGACCTGGATGAGGCTGGGACTATTGGTTCTGGCTTAGAAGCTGGCCAAGGCAGTCCCACCATCATTAAGTCCTCATCCATGCCCAATGAACCTGACTTGGGAGGTCAAATCCCCATTTCAGAAGAGGGCAGACTGGAACCAATGACTCTTTTGGAATTGACGGCTGTCTGCATTAGCTTGCAAAAGCAAAATGCAGACTTAGTACAAATTGTCAGCTCACAAGGCCTTGAACTCAAGGAATTGAGGGAGAGGATTGTTGTTTTGGAGAGTGATCATGCTAGGAGGGGTATGGAGGAGTCTTCCAAAGGGGAGGAAGATCAAAGAAATCTGAGTGATAAGAGCAGTCAAGATGGTCAATCATTGGATGTTGCTGAAGCTCTTACTACTTTGAAGGAACAAACAGGTTTTGATACGTCCTTAATCTCTCCAACCAATCTAAATTTATCATTTACAGCAATGTTGAGAGAGGTTACACAAGGCGCTGAGGGAAAATATTTGAGCGTTGACAAGACAAATTTGGACGCTGATAGAAGTATTTTGGGCGCTGATAGAGGAAATTTGGGCGTTGACAGATCTGCATATGGAGGTGATGTATTCCAGTCATCATCTATCATCAAGGATGTTCCTACTCAGGTATTACCATCTACCTTACCAACCATTGCACCATCAGATAAGGGTAAGGGTATATTGGTAGAAGAGATTGTTCCAAAGAATGCAGCCCAGGTTGAATTTGATAGAAGATTGGCTGAGCAAATGATGGAACAAGGTGAAAAGGTAAAGTCACCATTTGTTGTGACTTCTGAAAAAGAAAGTGATGGAGATAGCTCAGACTCAAGTGTGATGATTATTGAACCAGAAAGGCTTGAGTATGGTGATGAGCTTGCTAGGGAAAAGTTGAGAGATTTAAAGTTGCAGATTGACTTTGATATGCCAGAGGTGGTTCAGATGTACAATTCTTGGGAAGAAAGCTGTATGGATAATCCAGACTTGACCATTTCAGATCAAATATGGGGTTTGGAGATTCTTCTTAGAGTTCAGAAGGATTGTAAGGTGATTTTGAAGCACAAGGCAAGCAACATTCTCTCTGAGTTGAAAAGGGATAGAAGGAAGCTCTACTTTATGTTGCTCAGATGTCATGGAGTTGGATGGACACATCAGAAGCTGAAGGCTTTGACATTTGATGAGTTGGAACATAGGGCTTATCCTATTTGGGTGAAAGTGCAGGAAGAAAACACTTTCGGACTTCTTTCAGATGAAAGAAAGGAGCAACTTGCAGAAGAAATGGAAATCAAGAAAGCTATGATAGTTCCCAGACCAGTGAAGAAGGGATTTACACTTGAATTTCCAAAAGATATGAATCAACTATATCCAAGTGAAGCAGCTATTAGAAAGAGCCTCAAGCTCTCCCCATTAGAAGCTTCAGATATGGTGCATGTGTTACCACTAGATTCCAGGAATCCAATTGTGAGTTATGATGAGGATGAATGTGGATTCTGGAAGATTGGAAGATATGGCAAGGAGGTACACACTTTTACCACTCTCATATCTTTATTTGCAAGTTGTGATAGAGAAGACTTGGTGGACCTTTGGAGGTTGTTGGAGACCAAGTATGAGGTTGAAGCACCAACTTCAGCTAATGGAATAAAACTTTGGACCACATTCAAAAGAATGTGTGGGACAAATGAAGAAGATCCTGAAATATGGAAGGATCTTGAAGATGACCTTAGTGGTCTTCAATGGAGGTTATATTCAGCTGCTGGTGTATACCATTTGAGTTCTACAAAGTTTGCTGAGTATCTACTTGTAGATGCTCAATATTTAATATCCAAGGCTGTTTTGGAAAAGATGAAGGACACCCAGTTGGAGATAGATTATACAAGTGACGTGGCAAAGAATTCAATCAGATTTATTTATTACCAATATGATAAGGTTTGTCAGACTCCTCCAAGTTCTTAATGATTATTCAGAAACTTGATCATAAGAGTGGATATCAAGTTTAGGGGAGGATTGTTGGGAATAAATTAAGGCCAGATCACTTGAACGCTGACAAGAACAACTCAAGCGTTGAAAAGAGAAAAGTGAGCGCTGACAGCACAAGCGTTGACAAGTTAAAGTCAAGCGTTGATAGATTGAAGACAAGCACTGATGGAAGATGTGAGCTACACGTTTATTATGTTCTAGAATACTTCTAGTAAGGATAGAAACGACAATGTATTTTCTATGTTTATCTTTACCTAGAATAGTTGATACGTAGCTTATTGTACAAGGCTTCTTAGTCTATAAAAGAAGGCCTTTAGGTTAATGTTTAGTATCAAGTTTTCATTAAGTTTTCATTCGTAAACATCTTTCATTGTAAGCAAGTTCGACATTCATAATCAAAGTGAAAGTTTTGTTTACATCTTGTGTTCTTGTTTAAGTATTAAATTCCGCATAATACTTAGATTCACAAAGCATATAACAAAGGTTTCTCTACGTGTTATACTTGATCTAATCTCGTATTCACAAAGCTAATCGATCTAAGTTTGGGATCAACACTAAATTCTCTCGATATCCTCTCGAATTGATTACAGCTCTAAGTGGAATGATTTGTTCTTGGTTAATAAGAAGGTGATGGTTTGTTTATCTATTTTAAACTAATAACAATTAATTAAGTGTCGAGAAGTAAACTTAAATCTTTAAAAGATTAAACTAAAAGACAAGCTTAAAAATAAAAGTTTGAAAACTTAAAGATTATACTAGAAAAATAAATGGACATTCAATAAAAACTAACACTTAGAAAACTTTGTGAAAAATAAGACTTAGTTGGAAAATACTAAAAGAAAGTAAGATCGGAACAAAACACCTCAAATCAAAATAGTGGAAAAATAGGGTGCAATTGGAATGTTTTCCGATCTAGTGATCGGAATGTTTAAAACAGCTGATCGGAATGTTGTGCAAAATGAAGCAATCGGAATACGTAAAAATGGGGCAAATCGGAATATGGAAACAGGCTACAATCGGAATGTGGTGAATAGGGGCCAATCGGAAAAACTGAAAAGCTTGCTGCGATCGGAATATGGTTAAACAATGCAACAATCGGAATCCACTAAACCCTTTTCCGATCATACGATCGGAAAGAAGGGATGGTGCCTGGTCGGAATACCCGATCGGAAAAGGGAATTACCCTTTCCGAAAACTATGCTAAACCGAAACTTAAGCAAGGGAAATAAGCTTATGGAATAAGCTAACTCCCGAACAAGCTCGAATTCAACAATAAGCTGATCAAATAAGCACTAAGAACACTTTATCTAAGCTTAAAATAAACAATAAATCGAATCAATAAAAAGATGAACTTTTCATAAAAACTTTAAAAAAGTAAATAAGCTAAATCAACAAATAAGCCAATAAGAACAAGGATCTTAAAGCTTATTCGTGTATAAACTTAAGGAAACATCAAAAGATTAACTTTTAAGCACAAAATCATTGATGAACAACACGGATCATACGAGACTTGTACCAAAATCAATCAAAATCAAAGAAAGGAAGGATGAGATTAAAGATTAAAAGCTAAAAACTTGAACTTGATTAATGAAAAATAATACAAAAGTTTGATCTTGAAAGAGAAAAAGATGAAATCTAGTGAGAACTTTCTCTCTCTAAAACTAAAAACTACCAAAAAAACTAAGTGTAAAACTAAGTGCAAATTTTGTGAAGTAAAGTCCTATTTATAGGCAAGTCTTGTGGTGGTGGGCTTGTGATTGGGCTTTGGTTTGGGCTTCTTTTTCTTCTTTCTTCTTTAGTCTTCACGCTTCTTTAAATAAACGTTTCCGACTTGGATTTGAGAAGTGTCGGTGAATAATTCCAACTCGTCTTATAATCTTTTGTTTAATAGACTCGAGTTCTTCGACATATATGAATCTTCCATCTTTTGCTCTATTATTCGATAAATCTTCAAATAGGTACAATGACTTCAAATCTTTTGCATCTCTTGGACAATAGACTTCGTCTTGAGTCTTTTTTTTCTCGATAAAACCCGTGCAATTCCATGTTTTCTTCAATATTCATCCGGTTGACTCTGAAAACACAATAAACACAAAAACCACGCATAATTCCAAACAAATGATATTAAATACGTGTTTTGGTCTTGTTTTAGCCATAATTAAGTGGTAAAAGGATGGGTGTTTTCACACCTATCAAATCCCCTACACTTAACCATTGCCATGCCCTCATGCAATACTTAGTGATAAAACAAATTTACACTTTTCTCGTAATCAATCAACCTTGGCCTTATTAACATACTACTAAACAAAAATTTAAATACTAAGAGAAATCAAAACTTTTAAGTAAACAAAAGAATAGCTATGTGGAAATAACTTGCAAAGAGATCTAAGACTTACATTAGGGCTTCGGTGCTGCAAAGATTTATCACCCTCAAGTTTCACGTTCCCCAAACTAAGCTTAAAAACGAGATCATTGTTATTATAAGTTAGCAATTCAAACACTTACACACATGGCTTAATTAAGTGCTTAAACTCCCTTATTCCTAGGTGTATCTCTTATATTTTATTTTTGTCTTAGAATGATCATGAAGATGCATTTTTGGACTTATTTCGATAGTTTATTTAGGCTGAAAGCAAAGTAGGACGATTTGATCAATAGTTAGCTAAAGGACAAAATCTCTTAAAACTGCTTCTCGGGATATCAAAAAGTTCATATCTTGGCATAACTTGGTTCACGATTTGAGACCTTTCTCGGGCCGATATTTGGCATGTACTTCATACTTCATATCTTCGAGAGACGTTCTTGAGATAATGGTCTTCTCATCGTAATAGAGTTTCTTCACTTTGGAGACTTTTGAGGGGTACTCCAACTTTATTGACCACGACTTCATGATTATTTCTTCAATCTCTAATTGGGATTTTGAGATACAACGATCCGCCTCCTTTTCGGACTTGGATCTATTTATCCTCATACCTTGTTAGGGTCTTTTCGGATAGACTTCTCCATGATCTTTATGGGAGTTGATTGCTTTTCGTGAGTCTTGATCCTTCATATTGATTTTGGGAATAATTCTTTTCACATCAGTTTGGATCTTCAGCAATAAAATTGAATCCTCATGCCTTGTTAGGGCCTTTTCGGACTCGCCAATCTTCACGCCCCGCTTCATAAGTTATGCCTTGGCTATGAACTTTTATCATTACCGAGCAACTTTTAAACGATCTTGGGCTAGAAGCTAAGTAACTTTTCAAAACGTACGACCTTACTTATTGCCGATAATTTATTAGCAAGTGATGGGAGAATAGGCAAATAATTACATCAAGTGAGCTTGCGCAAGAATACCGACTTATAATTGACTCTATCATTTCTCGTTCTCCATAATTTAAAATCTCAAGTAATGAGACTCGTGGATACTTAGCCTAATAAACCAATTAAGGTCTACATGGTTAAGGATACTAGCTAGAATAAACTTAATTAAGTCTATTCGGGTTGAGTCAAAATAATCGCAACGGGCCTAATATGTCAAAGACTTCTAAACTAGCTACACCACTTTATTAATATTTTTGACTTTATTGCGAAATATATACATATGAAAGCAACGATAAAAATTTAAAAATTACGACTAAATGGCCAAAGTTAATTAAAAAATTTGAAAAATGTTGAAAAAGATGATTTTCCGGTTAAATGAAGGCATTTTCATGGAAAAGTCCACTTAAAACTTCGATAGAAGTCCCCCCTACACTTAAGATAAACATTGTCCTCAATTTTTAAGCATGTGGGAAAAGTTTCCCCTACACTTAGGACATTGTGCACGTTGGATAACTAAAGTTAAGGAAGAGACGACTAAAGTGATCAATTTCAAATGTGAGTATGAAGAAAATTGAATCACGATAGTTGAGAGATAGAACCGGATTTCGGATAACACGGGAGCACGGTTCTACAAAGGTTCCAAAAGTGCAATCTTCCCTGTAATCACATCACCACACAAACACAAACACCTATATAGGTCCCCCTACACTTAGGAGGTTAAAACATAAAAGGATAGATACTCGGGCTGCCTCCCGAGGAGCGCTTGTTTTTGATAACCAAGTCACGAGCCTGACTCGACCCAAAATTAGTTCATGGGGAACGTGGTGAGGGATGGAATCATCTCCTGAGAGATGTCCTCACCAAAGTACAACTTTAGACGCTGGCCATTCACCTAGAAATTGGGCCCAGTTGGCTGAGAAAGCTCAATGGTCCCATATGGAAAGACTTTGGCGACGGTGAATGGACCAGACCAGCGGCTCTTCAACTTGCCAGAGAAGATCTTCAACCGAGAGTTAAAAAGTAAGACTTGATCACCAACGTGGAACTCTCGTTTCTTGATTTTTGCGTCATGAAGGATCTTCGTCTTTTCTTTGTAGATCAGCGAGTTTTCATAAGCTTCATTCCTCAGTTCGTTGAGCTCGTTGAGTTGAATCTTGCGATGATCACCGGCTTTGTTGATGTCGAAGTTAGCCCACTTCAAGGCCCAATGCGCCTTATATTCCAGCTCGATGGGAAGGTGGCACGCTTTCCCGTACACAAGACGATAAGGTGTACAACCGATCGGGGTCTTATAAGCAGTACGGAAAGCCCATAGAGCATCATCTAACTTATCGGCCCACGCGGCACGATGCTCTCCCACAGTACGCTCCAAAATTTGCTTCAATCCACGGTTGGATATCTCGGCTTGCCCATTGGTTTGGGGATGATAGGCGGTGGAAAGATGGTGATTGACACCATACTTAGCCATGACTCTTGCAAATTGATCGTTGCAAAAATGAGTCCCGCGGTCACTGATAATAGCACGAGGAACGCCGAATCTAGCGAACAACGATTTCAAAAAGTTACAAACCACCCTTGCGTCATTAGTAGGTAAAGCTTTGGCTTCAACCCACTTTGAAACGTAGTCAACGGCTACAAGGATGTATTTGTTTCCTTTAGATGAAGGGAATGGCCCCATAAAGTCGATACCCCAAACATCAAAGATTTCACATTCTTGTATGAAATTTTGAGGCATCTCATCCTTATGAGTGATCTTGCCTTGTTTTTGGCAGGCATCACAACGTTTAACCATCTCGTGAGCATCACGATAGATGGTGGGCCAATAAAATCCCGAGTCAAACACTTTTTTGGCGGTGTAGTTGGGACCAAAGTGACCACCGATGGGTCCTTTGTGGCAAGCGTCAAGGATATCTAAAGCTGCCGGTCCATCAACACATCAGCGAATAATCAAGTCAGCACATTTTTTGAGTAGATACGGGTCATCCCAAAAGTAAGTCTTAATGTCGTTAAAGAACTTCTTCTTTTTCTGGGATGTTAACCCGTCAACGAGAATTCCACCCGCCAAGTAGTTTGCAATGTCCGCAAACCACGGGGTTTCATCAGAAGTCGAGTTGATAGACATTAAGGTCTCCAAGGGAAAAGAATCATTGATTTCTTTGTTCGGATGATCCCCCTGGTAAGGATCCTCAAGTCTACTGAGATGATCCGCGGCTAGGTTTTCAGCTCCTTTTTATCACGAATTTCGATTTTAAATTCTTGGAGTAGCAAAACCCAGTGAAGAAGTCTTGGTTTGGAATCTTGCTTTGTCAACAAGTACTTCAGCGCGGAATGATCGGTGTAAACGATTGTGGTGGAAAGGACAAGATAGGGGCAGAATTTTTCAAAGGCATAGACAACAGCTAAAAGCTCTTTTTCGGTTGTCGTATAATGCAATTGTACCCCCGTCATTGTCTTGCTAGCGTAATGGATTGGTTGGAAGTTTTTATTCACTCTTTGGCCCAAAACCGCTTCAATAGCAAAATCACTAGCATCGCACATCAACTCAAAGGGAAGCTCCCAATTAGGGGTAACCAAAACGGGTGCCTTAGTTAGCTTATCCTTAAGCGAGTTGAAGGCTTCAAGACACTCTTTGGAAAAGATAAAAGGAGTATCTTTTTCCAAGAGGTGGGTCATCGGGTGAGCGATTTGAGAAAAATCTTTGATGAATCGACGGTAGAAGCCCGCATGACCCAGAAAACTTCTCACACCCTTCACGGTTGAAGGTGGAGGCAACTTAGCGAGAACATCGACTTTAGCACGGTCTACTTCAAGACCGTCTTTGGAAATATTGTGTCCTAGCATGATGCCTTCTTACCATAAAATGGCCTTTTTCCCAATTCAGAACAAGGCGAGTGTCTTCGCACCACTTAAGCATACGTTCCAAATTGGCAAGGCAAGAAGAAAAGGAATCCCCGAAGACCGAGAAATCATCCATGAAGACTTCCATGGTTTGTTCAACCATGTCATGGAAGATAGCTAACATGCACCTTTGGAAAGTCCCGGGGGCATTGCATAAGCCAAAAGGCATTCTTTTGTAAGCAAATGTGCCATAGGGACAAGTGAATGTCGTCTTCTCTTGATCTTGGGGATCGATGGGTATTTGGAAATAACCCGAGAAACCATCAAGAAAGCAATAATATTCATTACCTGCTAAACGTTCAAGCATTTGGTCCATAAAAGGTAGAGGGAAATGATCCTTTCTCGTGGCATCATTGAGTTTGCGGTAGTCGATACAAACTCTCCACCCAGTAACGAGACGGGTAGAAATCAACTCGTTGTGTTCATTGGGAACAACGGTTATTCCGCCCTTCTTGGGCACACAATGGATTGGACTAACCCATGGTGAATCCGAAATAGGGTAAATCATACCCGCATCAAGAAGTTTGATAACCTCCGTTTTGATGACTTCATGGATTTTTGGATTCACCCTTCGTTGGTTTTGAATTGTGGGCTTAAAGTCGTCCTCCATGAGAATTTTGTGTGTGCAGAAGTGAGGATCAATTCCGCGAATATCAGAAATTTTCCAAGCAATAGCCTTCTTATGATCTTTAAGCACGGCGATGAGGCGAGTTTTCTCTTCATCTTTCAAATCCTTCGCGATAATGACGGGCGACTTCTTCTCTTCTTCAAGGAACACATACTCGAGATGGGGTGGCAACTCCTTAAGTTCTAAATCCGGAGGATTTTCGATGGGAGGCGTTTTCAAAGTCGAAGTATCGATAGCAATAACCGTGGGAGATGGTGGAGAAAGATTGTCTTCGTTGAGAAGGTTTTCAAAGAAATGCATGTCTTCATCCCCACCGGTGGGAGAATCATCATTAGCTAAGTTCACATCTCCCATGGTGGATTCAAGATCGTTCCAAAACAAATCACTTTCTCCAAATAGAGACAGTGATGAATCAATAGAGGAAACGGTCTCAACATTGGGAAGAGAAGTAGGAATACTTTTGCAAGAATTTTGGAAGTGTTCTTCACAAACCTCATCAAGAACGTCAATACAATTAACACTCTCGTTGGAATAAGGTTGTTTAGACAACTTTCCCATGTTGAAGACGATTTTATCGTCACCCACTCTCATGATAAGCTCACCGGCTTCAACATCGATGAGAGTGCGACCGGTCCTCAGGAATGGACGACCTACGATCAAGGGAACACGAGGGTCCATCTCGTAGTCGACGACGACGAAATCGACAGGAAAAGTGAATTTGTCGACTCCTACAAAGACGTCTTCGGCTATCCCCACTGGATAAGCAACCGTACGGTTAGCTAATTCCAAAGTCATTTTGGTAGGGACTAGCTCAGGGAGAGATAATTGCTTCCAAACGCTTAGAGGCATTAGATTAATACTGGCACCTAGATCGGCTAGGGCCATGCAATTCTCTACTCCCGGGAAATTGCAAGGGATTAAGAAACGACCCGGATCACCAAGCTTGGTTGGCAATTTCCTTAAGAGCACTGCAGAGCAATTCTCATTAAGTTGGGTGTTGGCAATATCAAGAAGCTTTTCCTTGTCACTCAGAAGATCTTTAAACATTTTCGCGTACTTAGGCATGTGAGCGAGAGCCTCAGCGAAGGAGATATTGAAATTCAGTTGTTTAAACATTTTAAGAAAGTTCGAAACCTGAATATCGTCCTTGCTTTTGAGCTTCTCTTTCCTCAACCTAGATGGATAAGGTATATTGGAAGAAGAGGAAGGCTTTGGGATCGAAGGATCACTCACAACCTTGGGTGGAGGAGGGGGAGCAGTAAGAGGTGGAGAGATTGGGGAAGTCGAAGGATGAGGAATAGGAGCAGGTGACTCGTTCTCCTTAGTGATAACCACCGGTAGAGGTATAGGAAGCTCGGGTTCCTTGGTACCTTTGCCACTACGAGTGGTGATTGCTTTCATCTCCCCTCTTTGATTCACAACGGTGTTACTCAGAAGAGTACCCGAAGAAGAGGGTTCATTACCGTGGAAGAAACTAGCCATCATGTTTCTTAGGTCATTCGTTTGACTATCCATAGTGTTTCTCATATCAGCTCTCAGATCGTTCCCTTGTTTCATCAGGTCTGCTTTCAAGTTACGCACTTCCTGTTGAAGATTTTCCACGATCACATCGTTAGTCCTCATGTAGGTTTCCACTTCTTGGTGTAAAGCCGGAGGTTGGTTGGGAGGAGCATTGTATGTGGGTGGTTGATAAGCAGGTTGCTGGTAAACTTGGTTGTTTCGTTGAGGTGGATGTTGTTGTTTGTGAGGTGGTATGTATGGTCCACGAGATTGTTGTTGTTGTTGAGGAGGGAGGTTGAGGTTTTGTTGTTGGTTTGGGTTGTTAGGAGTAGAACCAGGTGGTGAGAGATAGTTGTTGGAGCGGTAGCTAAGCAGGTTACGGTCACCTTGAGGTTTTGCTTGATAAACAGGTTGAGGATAGGTACCGTATGCTGCATTCACATTCTCAGAAGGATAGCTTTGGGTGGCAGTACAAGTGGTGTAAGAATGAGGACCCCCGCAGATTTCACATGTTTGGCTAACAGCATTGACTTGAGCGTCTTTAGCGTTTCTAGCGTTGATGCTGTTGGTGTTGCTGGCGGTTTGGGTAGCAAGCGATTCAAGAAGCGTAGTGATTTTGTCAAGTCGCTTATCGCTGTCACTAGTACTAGCACTAGCAACATTGGTCCGAACACTCTTGATTTGCACACGAGACTTATTCTTAATGATATCCCAAGCAGCATTGGAAGTCTTAGCCAAAAGATTACCCCCCGAGGCACTGTTTAGTGAATCTTGGTCATTCATGCTTAAACCATTATAAAAAGTGTTAATTTGGTGCACTTTGGTAAAACCATGTTGTGGGCATTTTCTTAAAAGATCTTTGAAACGATCCCAAGATTCACTAAACGACTCATCGTACTTCTGTTCAAAATTTATGATTTCATTCCACAAAGCGGTAGTACGAGAGGGTGGGAAAAAGTAATTGATAAACTTGGTCTCCAAATCCGTCCACGAAAGAATACTCTGTGGCGGTTCCTTAGCAAGCCAATGTTGGGCTTGTCCCTCTAAAGAAAAGGGAAAAAGTTGTAAACGGATTACCTCTTGTGGAACACCATTGAATTTGACCGTATTGGTGAGTTGCAAGAATCTCTTGATGTGGTCATGTGGATCATCAATGGTACGCCCCAAGAATGGTTGAGCAGAGACCATCTGAATAAAGCCGGATTTGAGCTCAAAGTTGTTGGCTGCAAACGCGGGTATTACAATTGGATCAGTGTTGCCATCTACATGAGCTTCCATCAGTTCAATCATCGGGCGATTATCCGATAGAGGCTCATTGTTGTTGTTATTACTCATGTTGTTGAAAGGTGGGTTGTTATTGTTATTATTATTGTTTTAGGGTGGGTTATTGTTGTTGTTTTGTACACCGGCCATGTCTAAGTTATCGAGAGGCTCGGGCTCTTGATAAGACGTTGATCGAGTGCGCATACACCTGCAAAAGAACTAACAAGGGAAAAACAAAGCAAAAATATTTTTGGTTTTTATGTTTTTTTTAATAATTTTTTTTTAGATTTTGGAAAATTTTATATTTTTAGTGTTTTTTGAAGACTTCGTCTTGAGTCTTCTTTTTTTTGATAAAACCCGTGCAATTCCATGTTTTCTTCAATATTCATCCGGTTGACTCTGAAAACACAATAAACACAAAAACCACGCATAATTCCAAACAAATGATATTAAATACGTGCTTTGGTCTTGTTTTAGCCAGAATTAAGTGGTAAAAGGATGGGTGTTTTTACACCTATCACCCCTCATTAGGTGATGAGACTACAACTATACACGGTCTCATCGTTTTTTTGGGTTTTAAAATGCAAAAAATGTCATAAAATACCATATTAGGTGCTTGTTTTTGTTACTTGTGAATTTTAGGTATGGATATCATGAAAAAGACTAAAGATCACAAGAAACAAGCAAAAACGAACACGAGAAACGAAGCCGCACAATGAACCGGGCCCAAGTTTTGATTTTCCAAGAAAAAGTCCTTGAAGAATTGAAGATGTACAAGAAAGGTCCTTCATCATTGAAGAAATGACACTTTATACCCTTGTATATTCATATTTACAAGTTTGGTCCCTAAAGTTTGTCAAATTTACAAAAAAGACCCTCAACTTTGAAGAATTGGCAAGATTGGTCCCTACAAAATGAAGATTTGTCACTTTTAGTCCTCCTCAAAGTCAATTATATAGGAGAAGACCTTAAAGTTTCAAGACATGTCCTTTTAAGCCCTTCAAGATTCAAGAAATGGCAAGAAATACCCTTGATAATAGTTTGGAAAAGTATTTGTGGCAGAAGTATAAAAACTGAAACTTCAAATACAAAGGAAATTGGGAAAGAAGCTGATAATCTTTATTTGACACCAAATGCAAACCAAGGGGACTGTTTTTTGCCAGACAACAAAACTCAAACCACCAACCAAATCACACCACCTCACCCCCACCAGCCACATCACCACTCCACCTCATCATCCACTAACAACAGGTTAATATTTATTAATCCCTTTCAAAAACACGCGTCTAACACATTTTTAAATCCTAATCCGAATCAAATGCATAATATTCATAGCACGAACACAATTGGGGAATTCTTGTTTAATGACAATCAAACCACCATCTCCTTCAGATTTATTATTAATCATATGTTTAACAAGACCTAAACCCTATTTTGGTCCCCCCTATCACCTAAGAGTGCTACACGTGGCTCCCCTGCCCACTCCTTATTCGTCTTCAACATACAGCCAAAACCAAAGCCCCCATCCAACGAATAATAGCATTTACTTGGTCCCTACATGTCATTGGACGCTTGAGATTACTCCATAATAGCTCAGCATCAGCAAAACGCCAAGAACTCTTCACATGACATCCAAAGTTCAAATTCGACAAGGGCATTTGTGGAACTTCATTAGCTAGGGTTTTTAGCTTTCCTTTTTGTTTCTAGAACCAATGTAGCCCTATATAAGGCACCTTTAGTCATAGCTTAGTTCTTGTTCTCAGTTTTTCATTTTGTCAAGCCTTGTAAATCCCTTTTTTAGTGAATTAAAGTTGTGGTCTTGTGTTGTGATTAAAAACTGAGTTCCATTATCATGTTATTGTTTTATGTCTTTGTTTGTCACGAATTTGTACTTAAAAAAAATATTGAGCAAGTCCAAGAAACTCCTAATAGCCTGTGAATCCCTTTCTTTGTGTGATAAAGAAGAGTGGTGTGCTTAGTTAGAGGATTGCTCATTGAGGTGTTTCTTTAAGTGACATAAGTCACATTCAAACTTCTTAAACAAATTGGGATTTGTGTTTTAAGTTTTCTTAACAAAATCAATCAAGTGGTTTGCTAAGTGCTTGTGGTTCAACAGCTTTGCTATTTGAGCTTAAGGGTGATCATAACTTCCTAATCTTGACTGATTAAGGGGTAGTGAGGCCATAAGGGAGGATTCAAAGCCTTGTGGGGACCTAAGTGTTTCAAAGATTTGGCCCTTTTGTCACTTTATTCTGCTTATTTGTTCTAAACATAGGTCCAAGCATTGGGCCTTGATTTTATTAGGTCTTAGTAGTGGGAAGCTGGTGCTTGTTTAGCTAGCACCAAAGCTCTTTGATTCCAAGGTGTGTATGTACATCTTTGAGGTTTGATTACTCCTTCTTTAATTTTTTTTTGTTTAACAAATGTATGCTATGTGATTTGGTGTTTCATGCTTCAAAGTTGTGTTCTTTGTGTTTGAATCAGTCACATAGGTTCATAGGAAGTTATTTAAGTCATAAAATTGCATGCTATAAGGTTAAAATCAACAATTTCTTTGAAATCAGTAGGACTAAGTGTTGTTTGGATTTGAATGATAATAGGGCTTAAGGCCTTTGGCCTTTTGTTCTTTTGTTTTTTGGTTCTTGCTGCATTTGGTTGTTCATTTTAAGTGTTATTTGAGTTTTGCTAAGTATTGAAAACAGATAAACAACAAAATTGCATGTTAACCAATTTTGTGCTTAAAACAAGGTCAAACACATCAGAAGGTCTAATTTGTTTGTATGTTTGATTTAAAGTCTGAAAATTGGTTTGCTTATAGTTCTTGTGGGTGTTCATCTCTACATTATCTGGTTTTGAAAATTGGTGGCTTATAGAAAAAGTTATAGCTTATTGAATCTCAACTTTTTGGTCAAGTATATCAGTAAAATTCATTCTATGTGATTTGCTATTCTTGAACTGAGTTGTGTGGTTTTTTGCTTTATACTTGTTCTTTGGTGCCAACTTGTTGTGTTATAAGTGTTTGCACCTTATCTCATAAGCTCTTAAGCTCACTTGGCTTATTGAGCTCTCTGTCCAAAAATCAAGCAAGCTCATCAACTGGTGAGGCTTGTTCATTGGCTTTTGAACTCAAAAGCTTCCTTCATTAAAGCTATTTCACTTCCTTAAACAGCCTTAAAAGCCATAATTCAAAGAAAACAAAGTTTGACTTTTGTTAACTTTGGTCAACAAGCTTATTGAATCTGTTTAGCTTATTGGTATGTGCAACAACTTTAATTTTTTGATAGGTGTCACTTTTCTCAGCTAATAATCAATATTGGAAGTTTGTGGCTCTATTGGTTAAGCCTTTACTAGAAAATCAGCTTATTGTGCTTTTTTAGAGTGCTTATCACCTTCTATAGCTTATTTGACGTAAATTTTTGGAAATTTCTTTGTTGATTATTCTGAGTTAAGCCATTTAGAAGCTTTTGCAAAAAGAATCAAGTCCTGAAGTGGTCTAGAACTCTAACCCGACTATTTTGTCGTGTAGTGAAAACGAACTTTGCTTATTTCTGGCTTATTTATTGAGCTTTTTCAAAATTTCTTTTTACAATGTAATCCCAAGAGAAGGTTGTGTGTCAATTTTCAGCTTATGGCATCAACTTATATCTTAATGGGCTTATTGGCCCATTAAGAATAAGCTGTGTGGTTATTATGCTGTAATAAGCTCACTTTCAGCTCTTGAGCCTTTAGAGTTTTTTGTTTAAAATCATATTTTAAGTAAGACTGTTCTTTTTTGGCTTATTTCGTTGACTTTTTTCTTATTGGGCGAAAAAGCCCATTTAAGTGGACTGTTCTTACTTTTGGCCCATTTGAGGGCCCAATAGGGATATTTGGGTAATTCCACTTTCATTTTTTGATTATTTAGGTTAAAGTAAAATAGTTTGCAAGTTTTTAGAATTTTTTATAAATTTTTTATTTTTAATATTATTTTAATATTAAATTTTAGTTTTTTTTATTATTTTTAATAGATTTAATAGGTTTAAAATTTTGGAAAAATTTTTTTTAGCTTACTTAAAATATTTTGAGGTTTATAGAGTGAAAAATCTTTGTTTGGCCTTTTTGTTAATTTATCTGATTTTTAGGGCTTTAATTAGTATTTAAATATTAAATATTAATTAATTTAAAAAGTTTCAAGAAGTTTTTATCATTTTTAAACCTTAGTTATATTTTTAGGAATTTTTTGTGATTTTTTGGGAATTTTTAGAGTAATTTTCATTTTTACCTAGTTTTGCGTGAATCCGCGTTTTTCGTCTTAGTGTAATTTTTACCGTAATCCGTCATTTTCTTTCCCCTTATTTCTCTCAATATTAATACAAAACTTACAAATTAAACACACACTTTAGTCCTCCTTGGTGAACGAACTTACTTTGGGTCATTAGCATTTGATTTTCCTAAATCGTCTTGCTTAATATTTACCATACATACGTTCTTTTTCCTAAAACACGTATTTTACCACAATCATTTTGGCCGCTGCCAGGGAGGCGTGTTGTGTTTTAATTAGAAAAATTTTGGTTTTGATATTAGCCAATAAATAGTATTTGTGTGATTCGCACTCTAATCACACGTATTATCGGTTTTATTTTCTTTGTGAATATTATTACTATATTGTATACGTATCACAATAAATCCACAATATCTCCAAAAGCGTGAAAACGCAACCTTAATTGGGATTTTATCACTCAATTATTGCATTCAAATTTAAAGCAAAAAGAAAAGGCAAAATAGATACTTACTTTCGAGAAGCTTGATTTTGATTAACATAAACTATAAGGTGGGTATTAGGAGACCAAGGTCTAAGGGAAAAATAAACTTAAGAGCTTAGTGCCGCCTCGTTTCCCCCACTTGCTTGTGCGTGTTTTTAGAAAAAGGGCTAATCGAGGGTTTGCCACCAAAGTATTATCTAAGTATCATATATATTTCCTTGTTTTCAAAGATTAAACCCTCTTGAACGTTTTGGTGTTCCACCAACGTTCTAAAGTCATTGAAGGCGTTCACTTAACGTGATCATTTTCATTCCTTGAGGCTCCTTTAATAGAGAAATTGATCCGAGGAGAGATTTGTAGATTTGAGTCTACGTAATACATCACAAAATCCAAAAAATTTAAATATCATCAAAAACACAAAAAAATTGAAAAAAGTGAAAACACCAAAATGAATCTTCTTTGCTCACCTCCATGTTGTACGTCACGTTTATGCAAACTCATAATCAAGTAAAACATACACGTAGACGTCGTAATCGAAAGGAACACACACCTAGTGAAGAATCTCCAAGTGAGGAACCCATTGTAGAACACGAAGCTCCCATGGCTAATCGTACTATGATGGAGTTGCTTCAAGCACCCACCGAGGGTTTTGGAGAAGCCATTGTGATTCCCGCTATCCTTGTGGAGAATTTTGAGATAAAGACGGGTTTAACGTCTATCCTCCAAGCAAACAACTTTCACGGACATGAAAAGGACAACCCACATTATCACATACGGAATTTAAATCGTCTCACCGCGACTAGCAAGTTAAGGATGTACCACACGACGCCATTAAGATCATGTTGTTTCCATACTCTTTAGATGGACCCGCCAAAATTTGGCTCGAGAAAGAACCCCCAAATTCGATATTGACATAGGGTGATCTCGTGTCTAAATTTGTGAACCAATTTTTCCCACCATCTAAGACGACACATTTGAAAAATGAGATTTCAAGGTTTACGCAAAGACCTAATGAGAGTTTTTGTATGGCTTGGGAAAGATTTAAAGAGATGATGCATGAATATCCACACCATGATTTTTCCGAATTGAATCAAATTGATACTTTTTATAATGGGCTTAATGATCATGAACGAGATTACTTAAATGCCGCCGCGGGTGGTAATGTTTTGTGCAAAACGACCGATGAGGCTTTAAAGATAATTGAAAATAGGTCTAAGGTTTATAACCCTCGTAACACACCGAGTGTTGCCACTATGGGTTCGTCATCATTGTCTCGTCATATGAATGTCTTGCCAGATGAAGCAAATGAGGAAAATAGGTTTTTCGAAAGATTTTCAACTCGTATGACTCATTGGAAAGCACAAGATGTTTTGAATTCCGCATCGGTTAAAGCGATTAAAAAGAGTTGTATATCTTGTGGTGGAGCTCAAGATTTTTCCGAGTGCATTACCGTGGATGGTAACACTTCGAGTGCTTATGTAGCAACGGGAACTTACAAGCAAAACGGTCAAGGTTCCCGCCCAAATCAAGCTCCACAAAAGCAAAATGCTAATAACTATCAAAACAACAACAACCAAGTTGGTTATCAAGGAAATCAAAGGAATTTTAACAAGGGTAATTACAACAACAATGGTGGGAACAATGGGCAATTGCAAAACAAAAATCAAAACCGTGATTTTCAAAACAATAACAAAGGTTTGCAAAATATGAAAGATCTTCCAAATGAGTTTGTTGATTATGCTACGGCTAATGATGCTAAATTTGATAATATGCAAAGGGAGATAATTAGCCTAAGATCTTAGATTAGAAATGAGTTGAAAAATCAGTTGAAAAACGAGCTTACTAATGAACTTAAGACTCATACAAACAAAATGGAGAGTAACGTGTAAAGGTTACAACAAAATCAACAAAAGATGGAACAAGGGCAACATGAAATTAAACAAGAGATGCTTACGGCGGATAAAAGGCAATCTAAGTTTGAGGATAGAATGGCAAGCATGATTGAGGCTTGATAGGTGTGAAAACACCCATCCTTTTACCACTTAATTACAATAATAACCAGGCCAAAACGTGTATTTTATGTCGTAAATGTCAGAATTATGCGTGGTTTGTGTTTTTGTTGTGATTTAGGACGAAAATGTGAAAAGGGGAGAAAACACGGGCTTTCACGGGCTTTTATCGAAGAAAAAGACAAAAGACGAAGTCGAAAGATCAAGAGTGCTAAAAGAACGGAAGTCCAAGGCCAATTCTGAAGATTTATCGAAGAAAAAGTCTAAAGACGGAAGTTTAATAAAACCGAGGAACTCAAGTCGAATAAATGAAGAAATTATAAGACGAGTTCAAATAATCCCGAGACAAAGTCGAAAAAGTCGAAGAATTAAGAAGACGAAAGACGAGAAAGAAAGAAGAAAGAAGGAAGCAACACATGCTTCCCTTCTCCCTATATATAGCCACCATCTCATTTCATTTGAACTTGTTAGCTAATGTGACAATTAGTCTTTCCACCATTTTTCTTTACTTGCACAACTTTATTTTTCATGTCATTTACTATCTTGTTCTTTAATTTCATGTCTTAAATTTCAAGCATTTTAATTCCAAGTAAGTTAATTTCATTGTTAATCTTATTTTTCTTTAATCAATCTTTTCTTTATATTTCTCATCCTACTTTTCTTGTTTTGATTTGATTTTGGTTCGGATTAAGGTTTTATTTTGCTTATTCATATTGCTTATTTGATTAAAAAGTTCACCTTTTTATTTCTATCTAAGCTTTCATACGAAATAAGCTATAAGTTTGACAATCTTATTGGCTTATTTTGTATTTAGCTTATTTACTTTTTAGTTTTCTTAAAAAGTTTAGTCTTTTTAAAGTTTGCTTATTTCATATTTTAAAAGTTTTCAAATTTATGCTTATTGATCTTTTAATGTTTGATTTTTATAGCTTAAAGTGTTTTAGTGCTTATTGTGTTAATTTTCTTATTTTTGATTAGGTGCTTTTTAGTTAATTTTTATAAAAAAAGTTGTTTTTAAATATTTTTTATTATTTAGTATATTTAAAAGTTTTTAAATTTTGGTCTATTAGCTTTTCCTTAAATTTGATTTGGTTAAGTTTTTAGATAAGTGCTTATTTGGTATTTGCTTATTTGCTTTTGTATGCCATCGTAATGCTTAAGGGTTTTACCAGTACGATCAAGTAAGTGTGATCGCATAAACCCCGAGGGTTTCTACTTGCGATCCATTACTGCGATCCATAGTACGATCGTCACCACGATCACACTCCTTAATCCACACCACGATCACTTGTTGCGATCGTGGGTGCGATCCGTGGGTGCCATCCGTGGCTACGATCCTTGGCTACGATCCTTGTTACGATCCTTAGTACGATCCTTGGCTACGATGCATGAGTACGATGCATCATTGTAATCCTGGGTGCGATGGAATCAAATGGAATTAGCTTAATGAAAATTCCATAGTACGATCCATTAAAGTTTTCTTTTTCACCGGCATTTCATTACAAGTACGATGGAAGTGTCATGCATGCATGCATGCTTGAGGTTTTAGCTTCCAGCAGCTAGCCTGCTAGCTTGTTTATTTAATAGTATTGTTCCGTAATTGTTTAGTTTTATCTGAAAATTGTTCCGATTTTATTTTTGAATGTTACGTATTTTTAGTTGAATTTTCATCGATTTTTAGTATTAATATTTTTTCGTAAAGTTTAAGTTTTATCTTTTATTTAGTACCCGCTTTAGGTTTTGCCTCGTTTAGCTTTAAAGTACCATTTTAGTTTTATTCTCTCCTTTTTCATTTAGTAAACTTTATTTTCGAGTCGATAGTTAATTTCGTCTTTTAGTTTTATTTTTATTAATTGTTTCGCTTTAAATTTCATTTTATTGTTCGTTTTAATATTCGTTTTAATATCGTTTTAATTTTTAGTTTTTAATATTCACCTTGTTTTACTTTTATTATTTGGACTTGTCTTTAGTTTGTTTTTAAATACTTTTCGCATTTACTTTTAAATTAGATAATCAACTTCCTTTTTTCTTAACCAAAAACAATTGAGTCGCACTTTGAACCGGAAATCAATTCGTTAAGACACCGAGAAAACGAACTTTTTCAACTAGCAAAACCCCAGTTTCAAGGCTATAATGTGTAAACCGTCTTCTTCGGGTGGTCTTCCTAGTGATACCATTGCAAACCCGAAAGGAGAAATGAAAGTTATTACTACACAAAGTGGTAAACCTTTCAAAGAACCTATTTCTCGTCCAAGTACATCAAAGAACCTATTTTGCGCTTATTTCTGCGCCATGGAAGTATCTCTTCCATTGGCTTATTCCATCGCCGCGGAAATACTCCTTCCGCGCGCTTATTTCTACGCCATGGAAGTATCTCTTCCATTGGCTTATTCCTTCGTCGCGGAAGTACTCCTTCCGAGCGCTTATTTCACCGTGGAAGTATCTCTTCCATTGGCTTATTCCTTCGCCGCGGAAGTACTCCTTCCGCGTGCTTATTTCTGCCCCATGGAAGTATCTCTTCCATTGGCTGATTCCTTCGCCACGGAAGTACTCCTTCCGCGTGCTTATTTCTGCGCCATGGAAGTATCTCTTCCATTGGCTCATTCTTTTGTTGTGGAAGTACTCCTTCCGCGCGCTTATTTCTACACCATGGAAGTATCTCTTCCATTGGCTTATGCCTTCACCGCGGAAGTACTCCTTCCGAGCGCTTATTTCGCCGTGGAAGTATCTCTTCCACGTGCTCATTATCTCCGTCGTGGAAGTATCTCTTCCAAATGCTCATTATCTCCGCCGTGGAAGCATCTCTTCCACGTGCTCATTATCTTTCACTGTGGAAGTATTCTTCCTCGTACTCCTTATCATTCGTCGTGGAAGTATTTCTTCCACGGGCTCATTATCTTTCGCCATGGTAGTACTCCTTCCGTTGGCTCATTATCTTCGCTGTAAAAGTACTCATTCCACTGGCGCATTATTTTCGCCACGGAAGTACTCCTTCCGTTGGCTCATTATTCTTCGCTGTGGAAGTATTCCTTCGACTGGTGCATTGTATTTCTTCACGGAAGTACTCCTTTCACTGGCTCATTATCATTCGTCGCGGAAGTACTTCTTCCGTTGGCTCGCTGTCTTCGCCGCGTAAGTACGTCTTTCGCTGGCTCGTTATTCATGTCACAGAAGTACATCTTCTGTTGGCTCATATCTTTGCTGGGGAAGTAAGCCTTCCGTGACGAATTACTTTGCCCGGCCATTTGAGTGATTTTTCCCAAGTTTACATTGTCTGACCTTAATTAGACGAAGCCTGATCAACTACGTTTAGTTTAGGAAAAAACGTAAAAATCATTATCGAATGTTGTGGCCGCAAGACAGATGTAATATCCGCATAACCATGCCACAGAAGTACGTCTTTTTTGGCTTTAAGACGAATGAAATATTCGCATTATGTTGCATCATTAATGGGTATAAGAAGTATGCCTTCAAATGTTCACGATGCAGCATACGGGTTCCACCTCCGCCTTCACCAAACATTCTCATCATCCTCACGTTAGAGATGAACAAGGATGATAGCTTTCCAATGCCGGTGTTACCCCGGCTAAAGAACATGCTTTCTTCTTACGGGGTACTTACCGTCTAATCACGGGAAACCAAGCATTCGAGCACAACCACCCGTCTTACGTATACATGATTTCCATTTCTTTCGACGTGGATATGCTTACAGGAAGCGAATATGGTGTAAAGTCTAGTAACCTCGGTGACAATCTCGCATACTAGACTTGGGGGACATGATGGTGTATAGTGGCTACGCTCACTATTCGCAACCCCAAGCCATCATCTTTTTGCTAAAGAGAGCCCATTACGAGTGGAGCTATATGTTAATGACGACCCACGAGGATGTCCTAGCAACAAGTCGCATGCGGTTGTTTAAGTAAGCATGATACATGAATAAGTCTAGCATAATATGATCATGGACCATATCATACTAGACTAGGGGACATGTCGACGTATAGTCTGGAATCGGCCTGTCCCGACAGGCCCGCGACCCACACATACCTAACTTACCCTTCAAGAAACCCTAGTCCTATAAATACAAGGGTAGGGGTCTCATTCTACAACATGTTATCTCTCTTAACAATACTTCTTTACAATATATCGATCGAATACTAACTTGACCGTCGTAGGTGGACCCCGGGGATCCGGCCTCGGGTCCACGTCTAACCGGTTTACCTTTGTTTGTAGCATTACTCAGGACCCGAGAAGACGACGAACGGACCAGGAGAGTCGTCAGACCAACCTAGCCAAATTATGCTCCAATAGACGTGCATGCTAGAACAATCACTTTGCGATTCAACGAGGATGAACTTGTTTTAAACGCTACTCAAAGCTCTACACCTTCTCATGTTTATAAAATCGCTACCCTCAATCACGTTGACTTAGTTGACGTGGTTTGCGATGAGTTTATACAAGAAGTGTTAGGTTTTTCTGATAGTTCGACAAGTGGAAATCCCACTATTATGGATCCAGTTCTTGCTATTTCTACACCAAATCTCACTCCATTCCAAGGGGGCGATTTTATTTTTAATGAAATCAAAAATGAATATGAGGTAACGATTAGTGAGAATACTCTCATTCCACCATATTTTCCGCCGATGGAAATTATGAGTGTTGAACCAAAATCTTCAATCGAGGATCCACCAATCCATGAATTGAAAGATCTTCCACCTCACCTAGAATACGTATTCTTGGAAGGTGTTGACAAGTTACCGGTTATTATTGCAAAAGATCTTCCCAATGACGTAAAAACTATACTTTTGAAAGTCTTGAAACCTCACAAAATGGTAATTACGTGGAAACTTTTTGACATTAAGGGTATTGACCAAAAATTGTGTAGACACAAAATTGTAATGGAGGAGGACTACAAGCCCGAAATTCCATGTCAAAGAAGGGTAAACCCTAAAATTCACAATGTCATAAAAAAGGAAGTCCTAAAACTCCTTGACACGGGAATGATTTACACTATATCTGATAGCCCTTGGGTGAGCCCAATCCTTTGTGTCCCTAAGAAGGGAGGAATGACTGTTGTGCCCAATGAAAACAACGAGTTAATTCCCACTCCTGTTGTGACCGGTTGGAGAGTGTGCATCGATTATCGTAAACTTAACGACGCTAATCGAAAAGACCATTTTCCCTTGCCCTTCATGGATCAAATGTTGGAGCGACTTGCGGGAAACGATTTCTATTGCTTTTTAGATGGTTTTTCCGGTTACTTTCAAATCCACATCGATCCTCGTGATCAAGAAAAAACTACGTTTACGTGTCCATATGGAACGTTTGCCTTGTAACACCCCATTTTGGTAAATGGAATGCCACGCGTGATTATGGCGTGTCATCAAAGCATACAAGGTAAATGTCTTAAAAACATTAAATGACCATGAATAAGAATACCAGAAACAAACATAGGTACCCTAAGTATAAGCTCATTACACACAAATATAAGTACTGTAAAGGAAAAGGACTAAACAATGTCCAAAGAAATAAGTAGCAAAATGTATGATGAAATGCAAAAAGTAGAGAAAGCTAAATAGCTTCCAATCCATATGCACATACGCTTAAAGTTTACGAGCGCCCTTGAGTACCTCCCGTTTGGGAACATGAAGGAAAACGGCTGAGCATAACGCTCAGTGCACGGATGTACAAGTATGACATGGAATAGCATAAGAATATAAGACTAATAGCAACGGAATAGTATAAGTTCTAAGCAATCTGGAATCATGTTCATAAAACTGGTTTATAGTTTGAGAAGACTTATGTTTCTATGAAAATCTATATTATTTAGCCAAATAGCCCATATAGGTCATGAGGTTACACCGTGCATGAATACTTGGGGGGGAGACCTCGTCATGCAATTAGAGGGGTTGCCTCTAATTAATTAATTTGGGTAGGAGGGATCAACTCCTAGTGAAGGATGCAAGGCACACATCACATTCACTCTGGTAATACTGGTAATACTGGTAAAACATGTAACTAGGATGCACCCATACGCCCCACATGATAATAATATATAATGGCCAAAACTGAAAAGGAACGCCACGAGCAATCACTTCACCGTGGGGAAGTCATAACACTGGTGCCTCCAGTGTTATGGTTATGGTACCTCCATAACTAGGTGACACTGGTCATGCATGTATATGGCTTAGGCTATTAAACTAACATAAGTAATCAAAATATAAAACAATACTAGGAAAACAGTTGTCTGCAAACGGGGAATCCTAATAAGGAAAGAATGTCCATACTGAAGGGACGGGAAATCCGTACCTTATGTCTAGTGAACGAAGAAGACGAAAGAATGAAAGTCCTACTTCGATCTCACTAATGCTACATAAACAGGATACATGTATAAGTATTCTGTTTACTCAGTACGTAACTGATTCTATCATGTCTTAGCTTGTTTTATGTGTTCTTGTCTTGTTTTACTGATTTTAAGGTTATGTTGTGTTTATCATGTATTCTATGTATTCTGTATAAGTATTACTTGTATTTCTTGTATTATTATACTTGTTGTGTAATAATAAGTAACTTTCTAAAAATAGCAGGTTTCCAAAAATAGGAAGTTTCAAAAAATAGATTAACTTCTTAAAATAGATCAGTTTACAAAAATAGAAAGTTTCCAAAAATAGTAAGTTTCCTAAATTAGAAAGTTTACATATTTAGAATTAAGCTGAATTAATAAGCTAATAATATAAGCTTAAGTTTACTGGTTAAAACATAATTCATTTGATTATTTATATAGTTTATTAATAATATCATGTTAATTAAATAAACTATAGGTTATAATATTTAATTAAATATAAGCATGATTTAATTAAATTAAGGTGTATAAAATACTTAGGTTAAAACATGTATTAATACTTTGTTAATTATAACCTAAGTCATGTTTATTAATTAATTATATTACATGTCTTAATAATCAATTAATACTATAGTCTAAATTAAATAAATAAATACTTAGGTTAAAACATATATTATTTTGTAAATAATAATTAACCTATGTCCATGATTAATTAAATTAATTATAAGTCATGTTTATTAATTTAATTATCCTTGAGAAAAATAACTTGTGAATAAACCCGAGCCCAAAACCCGAGACAAAACCAAAGCCTGACACCAACCACCACCCACAGACGCCGCTACGGTGGCGGCTGGTGACTGCGCTGCCAACAGCGGCGGCTGCTGCGCTCCGTGGCTACCCACTGCCAGCACAAAGATCCCACCGGCGCAGGCCGGTAGTTTCCCCCTGCCGCCTTCGCTGTTCCCACTGCTCAAACCAAGCAGCCACCAGCTTAAGCCGTTGGTGTCTGCTGTTGCGCCGAGACCCACACTGAGCCCATTAGGGTGTCTCGGTTGTGGCTAAAAAGGGACACCGAGAGCATTAAGCTCTCGGTTGGCTGCAAAACCACACACGAACCCAAACAAAAACCCTCCCATGATCTACCTTAATTCCAAACATGTTTTTATCACTAGATTTTAAAGATCTATCATAAGAACATAATTAAAGATCAAGGTTTAATGTTTTACCCCAATGTGTGATGGTAGATAACACGAACACGAACCAATAACGAAAGATCAAAAATAAAAAAACGAATGCCTCCTTGCCTTGATGTGTGTGCCGCGGTTATGGGTCCAAGGTAGCTAGGGTTTTTAACTTTTCTTTTAAAATTATGTTATGAAAACTCTGTGTTTTTAGTTTCCATTAGTTAACCAAAAAAAATAGGATTGGGCCCTTATCCTCTTTGGTGCCGCGGCATGTAGGGCCCACAAAGGAAAAACCCAAAGTTTTTCTGTGTTATATTTTAAGTGTTCATATGTTCGTATTTCTGTGTTATAATTGTTTGTATTATATTTAAATACTTGTAGGTAACGATATTAATCGTATTATATTAATTAAGTACGTAATTAAGTGTTCGTGATTTTTACGTTCATGATTTCATGTTCGTGCTTATAATTATTATTGTTAATAATTATCGTGAACTATCACGTACTTAATACTTATCGTGTAATAATACGTACATAACTTCTGAAAGTACTAATCGTGACACGTGTTCATGCTATAAAAAGAAAGTTTTTATATGTACGTACGCTTACTAAGTGTACTGTTCATGGTAAAAGCATGTAGGTTTTACAACTCTTTCCCTCTAAAAAGAATAATTTGTCCCTGAATTATAGATAAAATAAACTGGAAGAGGAACATACCCGAATTCAAAATCTGGAATGAGGGTAAGAAGCCCGGATAGAATCCTCTGTTTCCCAAGTGGCTTCCCGCTCGGTATGATCACTCCAAAGGATTTTGACGAATGGAATCGTCTTCTTCCTCATGACTCGTTCTTGCTTGTCTAGAACTCGTTCGGGTTCCTCTATAAAGGTAAGATGTTCACGAATCTACTCCAGTGGATACTGAACCATGTGAAGGGGATGATAATTGTACCCTCTAAGTAAGGACACATGGAAAACGTCATGAACGTGAGAAAGCTGCGGAGGTAACGCTAAACGATAAGATACTTCACCGACGCTCGATGATATCAAATGGTTTGATGAATCGAGGACTGAGTTTCCCTTTGATTCCAAAATGTCTAACATCACGTGCCTGTGATACCTTAAGACACATGATCTCCTACGTTGAAATGTAAGTCCCTACGATGCTTGTCGGCATAACTCTTCTGACGTGTACGAGCTTCCTGTAATTTCTTCTTAGCTACAGCGACCTTTTCGTTGGTCAACTCTATCATCTCCGGTCCTTCAAGTGATCGCTCACCGACCTGATCCCAACAGATTGGGGCGTGACACTCTCTGCCATACAACATCTCGAATGGTGCAAACCTAATGCTGGCATGCCAACTGTTGTTGTATGCAAACTCTACTAAAAATATATAATCGTCCCAATCTCCTGTCCACTCCAATGCACATGCTCGGAGCATGTATTCTAATGTCTGAGTAGTCCGCTCCGATTGTCCGTCTGTTTGAGGATGAAAAGTCGTGCTAAGCTTAAGTTTTGTACCCCAAGCTTTCTATAGACTCTTCCAAAATCGCGAAGTGAACCGAGGATCTCTGTCCGAGACGATACTGGATGGAGCACCATGAAGTCTCATGATCTCCTTCTTATATGTATCAGCGAGTTTGCTGATCGGATCATCCTTGCGGATCGGTAAGAAATGAGCTGACTAAGTAAGTCGATCAATGATAACCCAAATCGCATCATGCCTGCTCTTTGTCTGCGGAAGACCGGTAACAAACTCCATGGTGATCTAATCCCACTTCCACTCCGGAGTGTCTAACGGTTGTAGTAATCCACTAGATCGCTGATGCTCGATCTTGACCTGCTGGCAGGTTAGACATTTGGAGACATAAGTAGCAACATCATGTTTCATACCACTCTACCAAAAGTACTGCTTGATGTCGTGGTACATCTTTGTCGAACTAGGATGAATGGAGAATGGGGAGCTATGAGCTTCAGCTAACAACGCTTCCCTAAGAGAAAGATCATCAGGAAGCGATTTCTATTGCTTTTTAGATGGTTTTTCCGGTTACTTTCAAATCCCCATCGGTCCTCGTGATCAAGAAAAAACTACGTTTACGTGCTCATATGGAATGTTTGCCTTGTAACACCCCATTTGGTAAACTGAATGTCACGCCTGATTATGGCGTGTCATTAAAGCATACAAGGTAATTGTCTTAAAATCATTAAATGACCATGAATGAGAATAACGGAAACAAACATCGGTACCTCAGGTATAAGGTCATCACACACAAACATAAGTACTGTAAAGGAAAAGGACTAAACAATGTCCAAAGAAATAAGTAGCAAAATGTAGGATGAAATGCATAAAGTAGAGAAAGGTAGATAGCTTCCAATCCATATGCACGTACACTTAAAGTCTACGAGCGCCCTTGAGTACCTGCCATTTGGGAACATGAAAGGAAACGGCTGAGCGTAACGCTTAGTGCACGGATGTACAAGTATGACATGGAATAGCATAAGCATATAAGACTAATAGCAGCAGAATAATATAAGTTCTAAGCAATCTGGAATCATGTTCATAGAACTGGTTTTATAGTTTGAAAAGACTTATGTTTCTATGAAAATCTGTACTAAATAGCCAAATAGCCCATATAGTGATGACGTATAGTCCCTAGTCGGGCTGGATAGTCCGACCCACGGGTACTACCCGCATCCATCCAAAATGGATTGAATGCTTATGCGATGCGCGCGCAAGCCCAAGAGGCCCGGTAAGCCGCTGTCGCACATAAGGGTAATTACTTAGCCGGGTCCTTGTTGCAGCACGACAGGATCAGACAAGAGTATAATCTATCATATAGATATATTCGCCTAAAGGGAAGAGATATACACGTTCCTTGGTTATGAGATAAGGATCAAACTATATTAGGTCATTATCTATTCCTTTGGCCGCAAGAGTAGGAGGGCCCAACCAGGACTCTCCCGGGTATAAAAGGAAACTCATAGGTTCCACAAAGGTACGATACACACAATACCATAAACACTACATACTCAAATCTATTACTTACTCTCACGCTGGAGTCTAATCGTGGGTCACAAACCCACGGTAAGCCTAACGATGTCTGTTTAGTGCGCAGGGTCCTCAAAGCAAGTTTCACTTGGTGCAAGAGCCGGATTCTACAAGACCCCAAATTAAGCCTAATTTGGGTCAATCTTGGTCTACTCCAACTTTTGTATCAACAAGTTGGCGCCATTCGTGAGGACCCACACTAAGCTCTAAAGTGATGATGAAAAGAGGCGCAACCCCGCCCCCACCAAAGGGGGGATCCAAGAAGCCAACAGGTCCATACTCAAGCTTTAAACCTAATAACCCAAGTCGTGGAGGGAAGGTACTGCAAGTATCTTTCTCTCCGCTAGTCACTCCGACCCCACAAGCGGTTGGAACTGCATCGTCCTCTCAGGAGATCCCTAATCAAGGCCACAAGGATGCTCTGGACGCAAGGGTTGTGATAGATCCGCAAGCTGAAACAAAAATTCCCCCTCGGCGAAGCAAAGTATGAGTGATGACGTATAGTCCCCATCCGGGTCATGAACCCGGCCCACGGGTACTACCCGTATCCATCCCATCACGAATGGGTGGGAATAATGTTATTTAAGCTTATGGGCTTGGATGAACAGTAACTGCACACACGTGTGCGGCCCACGCCCTGGCATGCCTGATGCAGGGTTAGACAGAATCATACTCCTACTGTGATTAGGATTGGTCCCAAAGGGGAGGATATTCACTCACCATAATTAGAAGATAACAATCAATCTAAATCTGGTGATTATCCTCTCCTTGGGGCCGAAGTATCAGTGACAACCCATTAGGGTTTCACTGCCTATATAAGAACCCCCAAGGGTTCCACAAAGGTATTACATTCTACACACTTTCAACTCTCATCCGATTCCTATAACCCTAACCGATTACTTACTCTCACGCTGGAGTCTAATCGTGGGAAACATTCCCACGGTAAGCCTAACGCGTGTTGTTTAGTGTGCAGGATCCCAACCAGATAATTCACTTGGTGCAGGAGCCGGAGTCCATCCAACCCGAATTAATCCTAATTCGGGTCTAGCAAGGATCACCCAACTTTTGTATCAACAAGTTGGCGCCATCCGTGGGACCATTACACTAAGCTAGAGCAAAATCTCATCTCTAATTCTTAATGACGAAGGGGCATCCGCAGGGAAACCCCAGGAACACAAATCCTAGAAATCGGAAGTCCGAAGGGGAAGGAATACTCATTCCCAATCGATCCCCTAGCCATCAAGCTGGCGGATTCAAACAACCGGAGTGGTCTTTAGTCCATGGGTGTGACAAGCACGTTCTCCATGACCCCACCACCTACTTCGACCTTGGATAATTGATGTAGTGTTTTTGCAACCCTTTAGGAAAAGAGAGGCAAAGTAGTGGTAAGTATTAAGTGCCGGTTTAGGAAAACCGAGCACTAATGACCAAATAAGTCCAAGTTCGTTTCCCAAGGAGGCAAGTGTGTTGTGTAATGAATTGATTTTGATTTGATGATTTTATTAAGAAGAAAAGAAAAGAAAATAGGAAAGAAATGACGGTTACGAAGTCGGATCGAGCTAAGACGAAAACGCGTTCACGTAAAACCGTAAAAACTACCAAAATTTAAAATTTTAACCTAAAAATTCCTAAAAATTACTAAAAATCCACAATATTATTCTAAGAGTTTACAAAAAATCCAAACTTGCTAAAACCTTTTAATAATTAAATAATGACTTTTTAATGCTAATTAAAGCCCTAAAAATCACAATTAATTATTAAAAAGCCCTAAACAAGATCTTAAAGTTTGTAAACCTCAAAAATGTCCTAATTAATCTAAAAAGTATTTTTTAAAATTTTAAAACCAAATAAAACTATTTTTAAACACTTAAAAACTATTTAAATCTATTAAAACTTAAATTAAATCTAGAAAATAATTGAAAAGCCCTAAAAAGATTTGGAAAGTTACAAAATTCCTAATTATGTGTCTACAATCTAGGAAAAATGAAAAAAGTAGAAAAATTAAAATTTAATTTTTAATTATAAAATAATATTAAAATATTCAAGAAAATAAAAAGTTTATATAAAAATTCTAAAAAATTACCAAAAACCTAGAATAATATAACTAAGATAAAAATGCAAATTAAAGTTCCTAAAACCTTTTTAATAATTTTATATTAAATTTTAAAGTTGATAAAAAACCCTAGAATCAAATAAAATTAAAAATTAGACTTTTTGAAAACTTTTTGTGATGTAAACCTCAAAAATATAAATCAAAACCTAAAAACTATTTTTAGGATGTTTAAAATGCTTTTTTTATTTTTTAATTACTTTTCGAAATTTAAATTACAAATAATCCTAGAAAATAAACTAAATAAGAGAAAAATAAACTTTTTAAGCAGAAAAGTCCTAAAACCTAATAAAAACCTAAGAAAAATGCTAAGCAGTAAAAACCTCAAAGAAATAAGCTTGAAACAGCTTATAAATAAGCTGTTAGCTAAATAAGCTACAAACCAAACACCACTTATATATTAAACCTTGCAAAGACTTAACAGTCAAAGACCCTAGGGCATGATGGTTAACACGTTTGGTTGTGGGAGGAGTGGCGCAGGTTCGAGTCCTGGCCACGTCCTTTTTGAACTTTTTATTTTTTTATTTTTTAAACTTTTAAAAACACAAATACAATGACTCTTACTTATCCCAAATCAACCTTTAATAAAAAACAAGCAAGATTCAAGCTTCAGATATCAAAACAAGTACCCAGTTAGGACTTTCTGATGAACACAAGAATGAATTCTTCACTTGTGAAAAGATGATCAAGAGGGCTTGATCTTTGATTCTTGGTGTTGTTTTTGGACAATAGGGCACCCCTACACTCAGTTGGAGTGTAGGGAGTCAATACTAACACAAGAAAAGCACAAATCTAGCAAGAATCAAGCACAACAAAGGCACAAAAGTTTCTGATAAGCTAAATGAGTTTCTGATGAACAAATGCACAACTTACATGCACAAATATGAACTTCCAAGGCTCAAATCTTGCAAATAAGCTCACAAACTGACATACAAATGATTCACAATTCTCAAATGACCTAAAATCTAGCAGTATATCAATTTTGAGGAACAATCAAATACAAAATCAAGCACTATAGGCAGTTACTCGTTTTATGCAATGTTTGTCCAATTTTATCATGCAATTTGGTTTAAATCCTTCCCAAACAGAAAACCAAGCATACATATATCATATAAACCACCTAAGGAATGTTTCTGAACAGATTTAAACACAAGATTTTGTCACCTATCTTGATTAAACAGCTAAGCCAAACACTCCTTAAAAACTGAAATTAAAAATTTAACAAAGCAAATCAAATCTAAACCTAATCAAACTGCTTCTAATCACTCTTAACATTCATGCTAACATCAAAAGAGCATATCCAAACAACTAAACACACTTAAACAGATTTTTCACAAAAATCATGCAATATCACATAAATTCAGTAAAACAAGAAAACTAAAAATGAAACAAGGAAGTACCTTGTTGGACCTACATCCAGGCCCAACCAAGGCTGCTTAGCCTTCTCCAATAGGCCCGGGCCTATGCTGATCCTTGATCAAAACAAGTTCTTCAAACCTGCTAAGAAAAAGTGAACACACAACAATACACACTTTCTGATTTTAAAACCTTTTAAAACCACTTGTACAATCCAATAAACCTCAAACTTGGAACACCTTTTGAAACAAGAAAAATATCAGAAACCTTGGAATCCAATTCCACTTTCACTTCATAGGATCCAAGGGTTTCTGATAATTTTCAAACAAATTTTGAAAACTTTCTGAAAACACAAAGTGTTTATAAAATCTTTTATGGAACTCAGAATCTAAGCAATCCAATACCAAACTTTTAAAAAAGATAAAAGGAATTACAATTTCAACGAAAATACCAAACTTTATATTTCTAAAAAGGCATTACAAGGATTTTGCTAGAAAACTGGAACAAGGATAAAGGGACACATGCGTCTCCTTTATATACTAAACTATAGAACAAACTAGAAGCTTTATCCCTAATGCCTTAAAGCCCTAAAATGCCCTTGGACTTTGACTGAAAATTGAGTCTATTTGCTCCCATGTGATCTTGTACTTGTAGCCAGCTTGCATCTTGTGATCTTGGACGTCTATTTTGAACTTGGGGACCAAGGAGTAACATGGGACGTTGGTTTGGTCGGGTGTAGGGTTTTAAGGGAAAGGGACGGGGCAGGGGAGGGTCCCACAAGACACATGGGTGTGTCTTGTGGCGTTTTGAGATGTGGGTTGTGGTGAGAAAAGAGTGAATTACCCATCTGGAGAAGTAGGGTATAAACCCCTTTGATTTAATTAGTGTTCATCCTGGGTTTAAATTAGGGTTTATGTAGGATTAGTGTGGGTTTAGATCCGGTTTGGGGTTAAGTATTATTTAAATACTTGTTTTGGAGGGAAGGGTTTTGGTTAATTAATAAAACCGTGAGTGGAGGGTGACTAGGATGGAGGAGATGAGGTGTAGGATGGTGAGTGGTGGGTCGGAGTGATGTGGCAAAATGATAGGATGGGAGAAGTTTGATGGTCTGGCTGTTTTGGTCCCCCAAGTTTCTTGTGTCTTTCACTTTGTATTAAAAAGCTGTCCACGCCTAAATAACACTTATCAACTTTTGGCAACTTGTCATTTTTGGCACTAAATGATTCCAAACTTTTTCCAAGGGCTTCAAATGCAATTCTTGGATTTTTCAAGGACTGAACTTGTAATGTCTTCAAACTTTAGGGACCCTATTCATAATTTTGAATATTTGAGGGGTATAAAGTGTTAATCTTCAAAAGTTGAGGGACCAAACTTGACAATCTTCAATTCTTCAAGGGTATTTTTGGAAATTCAAAACTTGGGCCCGGTTCATTGTGCGGCTTCGTTTCCCGTGTTCGTTTTTGAATGATTCTTGTGATCTTTTGCCATTTCCTTAATATCCGTACCTAAAAATACACAAGTAACAAAACAAGCATATATTTGGCAGTTTTAATGATATTTTATGCATTTTAAGCCCGATTTGGACGATGAGACTATGTATAAAAGCAGTCTCATCACTCCCCCATACTAAACCATTGCCGTGCCCTCACGCAATGCTAGAATAAAGTATCAAAGCATCTCCAAAATTCATTTTTATTCACTTTATTGGAATGATAAACTAGCTATACTACTACTATTACTACTGCTTCCGTTTTAGACATAATGTATGATTTTCATCGCAAAATGGGACGTTTAGGTTCATAGAATAAGAACACGTGAATGCTTCGTTAGAAATAATTTCATCGTCCTCGATTTTCACTCCAATTCCATGCCAAGCGTGCAACGAGATCATTGTCATTATGATTTAGTAATGCTAACACTACTCATATGCCCTAATCACGTACTTATCCTCCCATTATTCCTAAGTTGTATCTCTTATATTTTATGATGTCTTGAATGTTTCACGAGGATACATTGTTGACTTATGCGATAATAGAGATTTAGGTCCAAAAATAGAGTCCTAACGGTGTAACTAAGACCATCAAATCAATAACCCCTCCTAATAGACAACGATGTTAAAAAATTAAGTTGACAAGAAGAATCGATAAACACGGTTTTATAACGGTTTTGAACATGAGACTTATTACCAAGACTTTTATACGCCCCCTAACGGAAGGGCCTTATTATCTTTGGTTTACCTCCATCTTTTATTCAACTTCGCCATGAAGCTTTTATTATGACTTCGGTCTTGCCTTGCCTTTTATTATCCGCCTCATCGGTGGTTTTATTAGCCAAAGACGTATATCCTCACGCTAAAGCGAATTTTGGATCTTTAAAGCTTGGAAGATTAAGGCTTGATTCACTTTCAATTTTGCATAGATTTTTCGGCCTTGTGGGGCTTCAAATTGTTTGCTAGATTTAGGTGAGCACTTGAAATCTTATTATTAGGTGAAGCTTTCGATTATTGGGGTGCCAATACTTCAAAACCGTGACGCTGGCGATACCTTAATGTCTTCCCAATTTAATTACACGGAAGCTACTAGAAAAGACTAGAAACCCAACAATCCTAACTAAACCGCTAAGTCAATATTTATTAAGCAAAAAATATTTACATGCGAAGGGAGAATAAGCAAACAACGAGAACACATGAGTTTTTGAAAGAATACGAGTACTCTACGTTTAGCATAGTAACTTATAATTAACTCTATCATTTCTCGTCCTCATTTAAGAGACTTAGCCTAAAAAGTTAAGGAATCAAAGCTAAGTGCTCAACACGCACGGTCGAGTCAAAAATTACTCTTATTCTCGCCATCGGAAAACCTACATTCGTGTCTTCAAACACTTATGAAACATGAGAAAAATTTTAGAATTTGGCCATTTTTAGCCTTATTTTGCAACAAAATGATAACACAAAGATAAACTTTGGAAAGCGTGAAGGTTTGGCAAGGGAAGTATCTATTAACCCCCCATACTAAAGTTAAACATTGTCCTCAATGTTTCGAGTCTAGGGGTGCAAACACCCCCATACTAGAGACGTAGTCGAATGCCTAATCTAGCATGGAAAGGGTGTAACCAATAAGTAATAGCCGTTTATGAAGTGTGCTAAAAACCTAAGGTTAGAACATCAAAGGATATATCATTTGGATATTGAGAAATGTCTCCAAAGCAAACGATCGAGTGCTCCCATAAAACGAACACGAGAGGCTCCAATCGTGAAGATCATGATCTAAAAACCACAATGCACAAACAACCACGGAACAAAGGTTGGAAGGGCACAAATCCCCTCACATTAAACTACATTAGAAAGCAATAATATGTACATGGATAAGCATGGGTTTCCCCCACGAGGCACCTTGTTTTTGATAACCGAGTCAAAAGCTCGACTCGAATCCCCATAAATGCGATAATTTAGGGATATCATGGTATGGTCAATTTTTGGTGGTCTTACATGATAAACAAGGCCCAAAAACAACCGGTATTAAGGACTAAGTCCTTTGATGATGCAAAATACCGGGATCGAAGATGGCGTTCTCGTTTTCATTGGAAAAACAAACCAACGCCACTTCAAGGTGTGCCAACAAAAACTCAAAGAGTTTCAAGAAAATAGGAGAAAAGAAATAGAAGGGTGGGACAATGGGTAAGTCTTGAAAACATTGAGCTACTCGAGGTAGACTCGCACCAATCAAATGAAAAGATTTTCCATTTATTGCATCGGTGGAAGACCGAGATTTCCTATATAAGGAATTCCAGGATCAAATATCTCGTCCTCGGTGGAGAAAGGGGAGGGAACATAAGGGGATTCCCCCACACTAAGTCCGCACAAAGCATCGTCAAAAGGAGAAGACGAGCTTGTAGTACTCAATAAACGTGGTGATGACGGAGTTAGAGTTGTAGAAAAATCTTTTAAATCCAATTCAAAATCTTTTCCTTTTTCATATTTTACACTCTCCTTGTGAAAACCCGATTTAATTATGTCAAAAATATTAGGTGTATCTAAAGCAATGTTAGTCACACTAAAAATTCTCACATTTTGAAATCTTTTTGGTTTAGGTTGTGGTAAGTTTTCAAATATTTTGTCAACAAAGAAAACTTCCCCATCGGGATCAACGTATTCATCATCCGAAGAATCACTCGAGATTGAAATCGTAGGCTTAACACTCTTAACCTCCACCGGCGGAGGGGACGGAACTTCATTTTTATCAACAACTCATAAAACTCTATTTGAAATATTTTTGCAAATGTTTTTGATGGGATTGACATTATACAAAGATGTGATAGAATACACATGAGAAAGAGTAGAGTTTTGGGTTGCATTAATGACGAGTTCTTCCTCATTGAAACGAAGAGTGATTTTTCTTGCATGCACATCGATAAGTGCTCTCGAGGTATCCAAAAAAGATCGACCTAAAATTAACGGAACTTTAGGATCGATGGGAATGTCAACAACAATAAAGTCTACAGGATAGTAGAACTTTCCAACTTTCACAAAGACGTCCTCGGCAACTCCACAAGCTAGAATCGTAGAATGATCGGCCATCTCGATTGACATTCTTGAAGAAGTGAGATTTGGAAGATTGAGCGATTTAAAAATCTCAAGAGGCATCAAATTAATACTAGCACCAAGATCGGCCAAGGCGTAGCATTCTTCCATGTCTTGTATGGCACATGGGATTAAAAAATTTCTAGGATCACCGACTTTTTGAGGTATGTGGCTTAGAAAAACCGATGAACAACTAGACGATTTTTGCAATTTTTCTTTGTTATTCAACATACTTTTGAAGTTCGCGGCAAATCGAGGCATCATGACTAAGGCGTCGGCAAAACTTATATTAAAATGCAAGTCACGAAACATTTTCATAAAGAGTTCAAATTGATAATTATTTCGTTCTTGTGCCTTTTCCTTGTCTCGTCTTGAAGGGTAGGGTAAAGGTGGTGTGGGTTGGGGCATAGTAGGCATAGGCAACGGCCTTGGAATCTCAGGTTCCATGATTGGTGTGGGTTCAACCGTAGGTGTGGTTTGAGCGGTACTTCGTGGGCTTTGAATTTGCTCCTTTTCTACCACAACCTCGGGTTCTTTCTCTTTTTCCTTCTCCATAGAAGTACTTGGACGAGAAATGGGCTCTTTGAAAGTTTTACCACTACGAGTAGTAATAACCTTCAATTCTCCTTTCGGGTTCACGATGGTATCACTAGGAAGACCACCCGAAGAAGAGGGCTTACACATGATAGCTTCAAACATTTTAGCCATTCGGTCTTCAAACTTAGATTGCCTATCATCCGCTTTTAACAACTCTTGCTTAATCTCATGTTGACCTTGCTCCATTTTTTGTTGATTTTGTTGGAGACGTGTGACATTTCCTTCCATTTTATTAGCATGAGTTTTAAGTTCATTAGCAAGTTCATTCTGAAGCTCGTTTTTCAACTCGGATCTTAAGCTAACCATTTCACGTTGCATGTTGTCAAACTTAGCATCATTAGCCTTAGCATAATTCAAAATTCTCCTTGAAGATTTTTGGTGTGATCATTTTGAAAACCTTGAGTCGAAGTTTGAAAATCACGGTTTTGGTTTTGATTAGAAATTTGCCCATTTCCACTTTGATAATTACCCTTGTTATAATTCCTTTGATTTCCTTGATAATTACCACCTTGGTTGTTGTTGCGATAATTATTAGCATTTTGATTTGGTGGAGCTTGATTTTGGCGGGAACCTTGACCGATTTGGTTATAAGTTCCCGTGGCTACATAAGCACTCGAAGTGTTACCATCCGCGGTAATGCACTCGGAAAGATCATGAGCTCCACCACACGACAAACAACTCTTAGAAACCGCTTTAACCGAAGCGGAATTCGAAGCTTCTTGAGCTTTCCAATGGGACATAAGGGTAACAAATCTATAAAAAAATCGATTTTCTTCATTTGCTTCATCATGTAAAGCATTAATGCTACGAGACGATGATGACGAGCCCAATTTGGCAACACTCAGTGTGTTACGAGGGCTATAAACCTTAGACCTATTCTCAATAATGACCAAAGCTTCCTCGACCGTTTTACACAAAAAATTACCACCCGCGGCGGCATTTAAATAATCTCTTTCATGGTCGTTAAGTCCATTGTAAAACGTGTCGATTTGGTGTAAGTCGGAAAAACCGTGATGAGGACATTCATGTAACATCTCCTTAAACCTATTCCAAGCCGTAGAAAAACTTTCATTTGATTCTTGTGAAAATTTAGAAATCTCATTCTTCAAATACGTAGTCTTAGAGGGCGGAAAAAATTGGTTCACAAACTTTGAAACGAGATCCTTCCACGTCAATATAGAATTGGGTGGCTCTTTCTCTAACCAAAATTTAGCGGGCCCCGCTAAGGAATACGGAAAGCATCATCTTAATCGAGTCATTCGAGACATCCTTAAATTTGCACGTGGCGGTAAGACGATTGAATTGGCGGATATGGTTGTGGGGATTGTCCTTCTCATCACCACGGAATTTGTTGTTTTGGATCATCGACAACAAACCCGTTTTCACTTCAAAATTCTCCGCAAGGATAGCGGGAATCACAATAGCTTCTCCATAACCCTCGGTGGGTGCTTGAAGTAACTCCATCATAGTTCGATTCGCCATGGTTGGTGCTTCTCGTTCAATGGGTTCGTCAATAGGAGACTCCTCACTAGAATGAGTTGGAGTGGGAGTTTTGTTCTTTCGTCTACGTGCACGTTTTGCTTGATTACGAGTTAGCATAAACGTCACGTACAACGAGGAGACGAGCAAAGAAGATTCTTTTAGGTATTTTGTGTTTTTCAATTTTTTGTGGTTTTTGATGGTATTAACTTTTTTGGAAATTGGTGAATGTATTAGGTAGACAAAAATCTACAAATCTCCTCCTTAATCAAATCTCTCGATTAAAGAAGCCTCAAGGAATGAAAACGATCACGTGGAGTGAAAGCCTTCGATGACTTTAGAACGATGGTGGAACACCAAATCGTTCAAGAGGGTTTAATCAATAGAAACCAAGAAAATATATATGATATGTAATAATACTTTGGGCGGCAAAACCCTAGATTCACTCTCAAAATCAAATACGCACAAGCAAGCGGAGGAAACGAGGCGGCGCGAAGCACTTAAGAGCCTTTTTCCTTTAGGTCGTGAAATACAACCGCCTTATACCCACCTTATAGTTTGTATTTTCAAGATTAAGCTTCACGAAAGTATTTATCTATTTTTGCCTTTTTTCTTTGGTTTGAGATTCGAATACAATGATTGGGTAATGACCTCCCAAGTCAAGGTTGTGATTTCTCACGTATTTGGAGTACTTGTGAATTTATTGTTCTACGTATACAATATAGTAATAGTATTCACAAAAAACAAAAAACGATAATACGTATTAGTAGAGTGCTACTAATACAAATACTAATTATGGCTAATATAAAAACAACAATGGTTCAATCAAAACACAACACGCCTCCCCGGCAGCGGCGCCAAAATGATGTAGTGTTTTTGCAACCCTTTAGGAAAAGAGAGGCAAAGTAGTGGTAAGTATTAAGTGTCGGTTTAGGAAAACCGAGCACTAATGACCAAATAAGTCCAAGTTCGTTTCCTAAGGAGGCAAGTGTGTTGTGTAATGAATTGATTTTGATTTGATGATTTTATTAAGAAGAAAAGAAAAGAAAATAGGAAAGAAATGACGGTTACGAAGTCGGATCGAGCTAAGACGAAAACGCGTTCACGTAAAACCGTAAAAACTACCAAAATTTAAAATTTTAACCTAAAAATTCCTAACAATTACTAAAAATCCACAATAATATTCTAAGAGTTTAAAAAAATACAAACTTGCTAAAACCTTTTAATTAATTAAATAATGACTTTTTAATGCTAATTAAAGCCCTAAAAATCACAATTAATTATTAAAAAGCCCTAAACAAGATCTTAAAGTTTGTAAACCTCAAAAATTTCCTAATTAAGCTAAAAAGTATTTTTTTAAAATTTTAAAACCAAATAAAACTATTTTTAAACACTTAAAAACTATTTAAATCTATTAAAACTTAAATTAAATCTAGAAAATAATAGAAAAGCCCTAAAAAGATTTGGAAAGTTACAAAATTCCTAATAATGTGTCTACAATCTAAGAAAAATGAAAAAAGTAGAAAAATTAAACTTTAATTTTTAATTATTAAATAATATTAAAATATTCAAAAAAAATAAAAAGTTTATATAAAAATTCTAAAAAATTACCAAAAACATAGAATAATATAACTAAGATAAAAATGCAAATTAAAGTTCCTAAAACCTTTTTAATAATTTTATATTAAGTTTTAAAGTTGATAAATAACCCTAGAATCAAATAAAATTAAAAATTAGACTTTTTGAAAACTTTTTGTGATGTAAACCTCAAAAATATAAATCAAAACCTAAAAACTACTTTTAAGGATTTTTAAAATGCTTTTTCCTATTTTTTAATTACTTTTCGAAATTTAAATTACAAATAATCCTAGAAAATAAACTAAATAAGAGAAAAATAAACTTTTTAAGCAGAAAAGTCCTAAAACCTAATACAAACCTAAGAAAAATGCTAAGCAGTAAAAACCTCAAAGAAATAAGCTTAAAACAACTTATAAATAAGCTGTTAGCTAAATAAACTACAAACCAAACACCACTTATATATTAAACCTTGCAAAGACTTAACAGTCAAAGACCCTAGGGCATGATGGTTAACACGTTTGGTTGTGGGAGGAGTGGCGCAGGTTCGAGTCCTGGCCACGTCCTTTTTGAACTTTTTATTTTTTTATTTTTTAAACTTTTAAAAACACAAATACAGTAACTCTTACTTATCCCAAATCAACCTTTAATCAAAAACAAGCAAGATTCAAGCTTCAGATATCAAAACAAGTACCCGGTTAGGACTTTCTGATGAACACAAGAATGAATTCTTCACTTGTGAAAAGATGATCAAGAGGGTTTGATCTTTGATTCTTGGTGTTGTTTTTGGACAATAGGGCACCCCTACACTCAGTTGGAGTGTAGGGAGTCAATACTAACACAAGAAAAGCACAAATCTAGCAAGAATCAAGCACAACAAAGGCACAAAAGTTTCTGATAAGCTAAATGAGTTTCTGATGAACAAATGCACAACTTACATGCACAAATATGAACTTCCAAGGCTTAAATCTTGCAAATAAGCTCACAAACTGACATACAAATGATTCACAATCCTCAAATGACCTAAAATCTAGCAGTATATCAATCTTGAGGAACAATCAAACACAAAATCAAGCACTATAGGCAGTTACTTGTTTTATGCAATGTTTGTCCAATTTTATCATGCAATTTGGTTTAAATCCTTCCCAAACAGAAAACCAAGCATACATATATCATATAAACCACCTAAGGAATGTTTCTGAACAAATTTAAACACAAGATTTTGTCACCTATCTTGATTAAACAGCTAAGCCAAACACTCCTTAAAAACTGAAATTAAAATTTTAACAAAGCAAATCAAATCTAAACCTAATCAAACTGCTTCTAATCACTCTTAACATTCATGCTAACATCAAAAGAGCATATCCAAAAAACTAAACACACTTAAACAGATTTTTCACAAAAATCATGCAATATCACACAAATTCAGTAAAACAAGAAACTAAAAATGAAACAAGGAAGTACCTTGTTGGACCTACATCCAGGCCCAACCAAGGCTGCTTAGCCTTCTCCAATAGGCCCGGGCCTATGCTGATCCTTGATCAAAACATGTTCTTCAAACCTGCTAAGAAAAAGTGAACACACAACAATACACACTTTCTGATTTTAAAACCTTTTAAAACCACTTGTACAATCCAATAAACCTCAAACTTGGAACACATTTTGAAACAAGAAAAATATCATAAACCTTGGAATCCAATTCCACTTTCACTTCATAGGATCCAAGGGATTCTGATAATTTTCAAACAAATTTTGAAAACTTTCTGAAAACACAAAGTGTTTATAAAATCTTTTATGGAACTCAGAATCTAAGCAATCCAATACCAAACTTTTAAAAAAGATAAAAGGAATTACAATTTCAACAAAAATACCAAACTTTATATTTCTAAAAACGCATTACAAGGATTTTGCTAGAAAACTGGAACAAGGATAAAGGTACACATGCGTCTCCTTTATATACTAAACTATAGAACAAACTAGAAGCTTAAACCCTAATGCCTTAAAGCCCTAAAATGCCCTTGGACTTTGACTGAAAATTGAGTCAATTTGCTCCCATGTGATCTTGTACTTGTAGCCAGCTTGCATCTTGTGATCTTGGACGTCTATTTTGAACTTGGGGACCAAGGAGTAACATGGGACGTTGGTTTGGTCGGGTGTAGGGTTTTGAGGGAAAGGGACGGGTCAGGGTAGGGTCCCACAAGACACATGGGTGTGTCTTGTGGCGTTTTGAGATGTGGGTTGTGGTGAGAAAAGAGTGAATTACCCATCTGGAGAAGTAGGGTAAAAACCCCTTTGATTTAATTAGTGTTCATCCTGGGTTTAAATTAGGGTTTATGTAGGATTAGTGTGGGTTTAGATCCGGTTTGGGGTTAAGTATTATTTAAATACTTGTTTTGGAGGGAAGGGTTTTGGTTAATTAATAAAACCATGAGTGGAGGGTGACTAGGATGGAGGAGATGAGGTGTAGGATGGTGAGTGGTGGGTTGGAGTGATGTGGCAAAATGATAGGATGGGAGAAGTTTGATGGTCTGGCTGTTTTGGTCCCCCAAGTTTCTTGTGTCTTTCACTTTGTATTAAAAAGCTGTCCACGCCTAAATAACACTTATCAACTTTTGGAAACTTGTCATTTTTGGCACTAAATGATTCCAAACTTTTTCCAAGGGCTTCAAATGCAATTCTTGGATTTTTCAAGGACTGAACTTGTAATGTCTTCAAACTTTAGGGACCCTATTCATAATTTTGAACATTTGAGGGGTATAAAGTGTTAATCTTCAAAAGTTGAGGGACCAAACTTGACAATCTTCAATTTTTCAAGGGTATTTTTGGAAATTCAAAACTTGGGCCCGGTTCATTGTGCGGCTTCGTTTCCCGTGTTCGTTTTTGAATGATTCTTGTGATCTTTTGCCATTTCCTCAATATCCGTACCTAAAAATACACAAGTAAGAAACACGAGCATATATTTGGCAGTTTTAATGATATTTTATGCATTTTAAGCCCGATTTGGACGATGAGACTATGTATAAAAGCAGTCTCATCAATAATCCTGATTCATGGAGTGCGCCCAATCCCCCTAACAAGGAGCCGCGCAAACCATCGACCGAGGAAGAAGTAGAGGTTGAACCACTCAGCGAGGAAGATCTCACTCGAGTTCTCAAACAGAACTTTGAGAGGATCGTCCCAGGGATTGCATCAAGGTTGAATCTAGGGAGGGACCTCCAATCTAGGCTCAACTTTGGCAACGCCAGACCAGGCACCTCTTCTCAAACTCAGAGGAAGCGAAGGACACGACCTCAGGAGCAGAACCTCTTTGAGGAAACTCCCCAACCCAGGAATGTGTTCGAACGCACAGGGGATCGTCTCATACAGGAACTAATACAGTCCATAGAAGAGGGAGAGAACTCCGACGGTTCACCCGAACGACCAGATCTGGAATTAACCAGAACTAATCGCCTCACAAGCGTGTAGGATAGGATGAATACCGGGAAGAAGGCTCCTGGCTCTTCTCAGAAGAGCGGTCCTCACCCAAAGGATGGGGCACCACCTCCTTCTCCCGGTCCATCAGGAGAGGACTCGGATGACCATCCGCCCAAGCGTCGCCGACCTAGGCGTACTCCTTCACCGCCACCAGACAATGAGGAGTACTATGGCGGCCCCTATTATCGAGATACGGAAGCAGAAGATCTTTCCCCTCGTGATGTGACCCTAGTCTCACCCGTCCATGGGCAGATCCCAGGGAAGATCCTTTTACTCTCCGCATACGGAATTACTCTGAGGATACAAAGCGTCGCATGCCGGCGTGTGTCAAGACTTATGATGGGACTGGTGATCCGGATGATCTCCTAAAGATATTTGATACGCAGGCGAAAATTGAACGATGGCCCATGCCTATATGGTGCCAAATGTTCAATTCAACCTTGATCGGCAATGCTCGTGATTGGTTTGAGGGACTTCCTCCACGAAGCATTGATAGCTTCACTAAACTACGTACTGCGTTCAAGAATAATTATACTCAGCGGAAGAAGTATAATAGGGACCCGGTCTCATTGGAAACCTTCAAGCTACGACCGGGGGAGTCTACGGAGGCCTTCACTGAACGCTTCAATGACGAGTGCACACGCACAAAGACAATGCCAGAACTCCTGAAAATTTCCGACTATATGCACGCCATAACAGACAGGGAATTAATCAGGCGTCTCAATGACAAACGTCCGGAGAGGTATGACGACCTTATGGAAAGGGTCAGAAACTTCATAGAGGGAGAAACCGTGGTAGCCGCGGCCTATCCTTCAAAAGGAAACAGCTACCGATCGAACGACCAGTCCGGGAGACAGTCGGGCGGTCAAAACAACCAGAACAGTGGGAGGGGCTCAGATTACAAGAGCCAAAACAAAGGAGGACGGCCAGAGGACAAATTTACCTCTCAAAAGATGTCCTACTGGGAGATCTTGCTGACAGAAGGGGCCAATTTCCCAAGACCTCCTCCAAGGACGACCCCGTTGGACCGTCGTCAAGGAAATCGTTTTTGCGAATTCCATAACGACAAGGGCCATGGCACGGAGGAATGTATCCAGCTCAAGAAGCACATTGAGTCACTGATCAAGTCAGGCAAACTCAAGCATTTGGTCAAGGATTGGAAGGATGGAAAATATAACAAGAAGTATGACAAGAAGGATCCCCAAAAGGACAAACCTTCAACTATATACATGATCCAATCCAGACAGCACCGCACGAGGCAGAAAATTAGTCAAAAATTTTCACGCGGCAGAGAAATCTCATTCCATCCCATCACGGCAAGCGATGTGATTGATGCGCCTCTCACTATTGAGATAAGCATTGGAACACACAATGTCCGCTGTATGTATGTGGATGGAGGGTCATCAGCAGAAGTACTGTACGAACACTGTTTCGTACAGTTACGACAAGAAATAAGAAGCCAATTAGTATCGGCCACGGCGCCGCTCATCGGTTTTAGTGGAGACACCATCTGGCCAATAGGACAACTGCGTCTGCTTGTAACCATTGGGAATGAAGAGCACTCCACCACGTCATGGATGAACTTTATGGTGATACGCTCGCACTCTCCATACAATGGGATCATAGGCAGACCAGGTATCCTGGCCATACGAGCGGTACCCTCCATGGCACACGGGATGATCAAATTCCCTGTGGAAGGAGGAATTGTCACCATCTATAACATAATCATACCAGCATCCGAGTGTCATGCCGTGACAACACCGGTTCCACATGTTCCCCCAAGGACGGATCACCACCTCCCAATTGGAAGGTGGCAATCCATCCTGATTACCCGGAACAAGAGGTATCCATAGGGGGAACACTCTCGGATAGCGGCAAGAGGGCCATGTGCTCTCTCCTGTAAGCAAAGTTAGATGTATTCGCATGGGAGCCCATGCATATGACGGGCGTACCGCGTGCGATAGCAGAACATAAGCTCCAGATCCGCCAGGGATATCCTCCCGTTAAGCAAAAGAAGCGCGGTCAAGCACCCGAACGCAGCCAAGTAACATTGGATGAAGTACGGAAATTGGTGGACGCGGGTATCATGCGCGAGGTATAATACCACGAGTGGTTATCCAACTCAGTCATGGTCAAAAAGCATGACAGAAGCTGGCGCATGTGCGTGGATTTCACGGATGTGAACAAAGCCTGCCTACAGGACTGCTACCCGTTACCGGAGATTGACTGGAAGGTGGAATCCCTATGTGGATATCCCTTTAAGTGCTTCTTAGATGCATATAAAGGATACCACCAGATACAGATGGTGGAAGAGGACGTAGAGAAAACGGCGTTCCATACTAGTCAAGGCGTATACTGTTATACAAAAATGCCATTCGGACTAAAGAACGTCGGGGCAACATATCAGCGGCTTGTTGACAAAGCCTTCGACTCACAGATAGGCCGCAACCTGGAGGTCTATGTTGATGATTTAGTCATCAAAAGTCATACGGAGGATGCACTTCTTCGAGACGTCCAAGAGACGTTTGACACATTGAGGAGGATTAATATGAAGCTAAATCCAAAGAAATGCACGTTTGGGGCAACGGAAGGAATGTTCTTTGGATATATGATTGATCCAAATGGAATCAAACCTTGCCCGGAAAATACGGACGTAGTAATACAATTACCATCCCCTCAGACACGGAAAGAGGTGCAATCATTAAATGGGAAGTTGGCCGGGCTAAACAGGTTCTTATCAAAGTCCGTGGAGAAGTCACTTCCCCTATTCAAAACACTCAAGAAGTGCATTAAGAAGGGAGACTTCTGGTGGACAAAGGAAGCTGAGGAAGCCTTTGGTCAACTCAAACAACACCTTGCATCTCTCCCCGGCCCAAGGAGGAGCTCATCATGTACCTATCAGCCACACATGGAGCAATAAGCGCGGTACTTATGACGGATAGGGATACAGTCCTAACTCCGGTCTACTTCATATGTCGAACACTACAAGGGCCGGAGTTGAATTATTCTTCCATGGAAAAATTGGTTTTGGCATTAGTGTTTGCTTCGAAACGGTTGCGCCGATACTTTTAGGCGCACCCAATTGTAGTTATTACGTATCAACCAATAAAGCAAGTAATCTCTAGACCGGATGTGGCCGGTAGGCTACATAAGTGGAGCATTCTATTGGGAGAGCATAACATATCGTATAGACCAAGGACGGCTGTTAAAGGCCAAATCTTGGCATATTTCTTGATAGAGAAGCCGGATGAGGATGGACCGGTCGTACAACGAGAGGAAACTCCAGTAGAACCATGGGTATTATTCACTGACGGATCCTCATGCACGGACGGATCAGGAGCTGGTCTCATCCTTACGAATCCGGAAGGAATGGAGTTTACATACGCCCTACGCTTTGAGTTCACAGCCACCAATAATGAGGCAGAATATGAAGCATTGATTGTGGGTTTAAAAATCGTCGCTAGAATGGGAGTCCGTAACCTTGAGGCCTACGTGGACTCACGGCTTGTCGCGAACCACATTCTAGGAGGGTACATAGCCAAGGAGGATAACATGGTTCAATATTTGGAGAAAGTCAAGTCACTAATCGCGGCTTTCAGTAAGTTTTCTATCAAGCAGGTACCAAGAGGTGAAAACAAGTAGGCGTACGCTCTTAGCAAGATCGCGTCTACAAGTTTCTCCGACTTATCCAAGCAAGTCTTGGTGGAAATACTCAAGGAAAAGTCTATAACATAATGGGAAGTCGTAGCTATAGTTGAGGAAGATGGACCTACATGGATGACCCCGATCATCAACTATTTGACTAATGAAACCCTTCCAGACGAGGAAAAAGCGGCACAGCGCATCAGAAGGAAGTCGCAGCACTTCGAGCTTCGAGAAGGTATTCTTTACAAGCGTTCTTTCTTGTAGCCGTGGTTGCGGTGTGTTGGGCCACGCCATGCTACTTATGTGATCAGTGAGATACATGAAGGGTTATGCGACATGTACACGGGTCCCCGATCCGTAGTGGCCCGAGCCCTACGCACATGATATTATTGGCCTACTATGCATAGGGATGCACACGACATGATTCGCAAGTGCAGTGATTGCCAAGTGCACAGACCAGTACCATGACATCCGCAGCTGGAACTTACACCCATTACATCCCCATGGCCATTCTATAAGTGGGGGATCGATATTGTAGGACCTTTTCCAGTAGCTGCGGGGGGAGTTAAGTTCTTGATTGTCGCGATGGACTACTTCACACGCTGGATAGAGGCCAAGGCAGTCAAATCCATCACAGGCAAACAAGTTTAAAAGTTTGTTTGGGAGAACATTGTGTTCCGTTTTGGCTTACAAGGAGAAATCATCTCGGACAACGGGAAGCAGTTTGTGGACAATCCATTCAAGGACTGGTGCGTGGCATTGAATATCAAACGACGCTTCGCATCTGTTAAACACCCGCAGACAAATGGTCTTGTAGAGAGAGCAAATAGAAGCTTGTGTGAAGGCATTAAGGCACGCCTGGAAGAACGAAGTGCCAAATGGGTGGACGAAATGCCACATGTTCTATGGGCACATAGGACTATGATCAAAACAGCCAACGGGGACACCCCATTCGCATTGGCCTACGACACTGAAGCTGTTATACCAGCAGAAATAGGAATGCCTACCATCCGCACGGCGGAGGTTAATGTCGTCACAAATGACGAGCAACTCCGGATCAATCTGGATTTGTTGGAGTAGAAAAAGGAGATAGCGGCTATCAATGAGGCCAAGTTCAGGGCTCGGATGAAGGCTTATTATGGCGCCAAGGTTAAAGGTGTTTCTTTTCGACCGGGAGATAATGTCTATCGTGCTAACGAAGCAAGTCAAGCAGAGAATACAAGAAAGTTGGGCCCTAAGTGGGAAGGACCATATGAGGTCACGGAAGCCTTAGGACGGGGCGCGTACAAGTTACGTGACATGGATGGACGCGATCTGGAACGCACATGGAATATCTCCAATCTCAAAAGGTGCTATCTTTGAAAGCTACGGCTTCCACATGGACACTTTGCTATATCTGGCTTTAATGAAGATCCATGTGTTCTCTTTGTTTTGTTTCTTTTGCTTTTCTAGGTTCTTTTTGTTTTTAGGATTTCCCATTCTTGTTAAAACAAAAAACGTAAACGTTCTAATAAAATGCCGTGGTGCCTAGCTAGCACCACGACTCGTTTTTGTGTAAATTGTTTTTATTCTTTAGATTCTATTAGTCATATGGATTTAGTTGTTATTATTATAATGTGCCATTCATATGCATTCATTCAATAAACCGTACATGTACTATACGCCTCCAGGCGGGGTAAGAGGATTAAGTGAACCTAATAATTCCACTTGTCACATAAGAGGGATGCAACCCCAGTGACGCGGATCATGTATCCTTACTAGACACCTTACTCACGAGACGTTGTGATAAGTTTCCATATGCCGCAGTCACGTAGTGCTTTGCATGACAAAGACGCACGCCGCATGTCTAGTAAATATAGACTTGGTTTTATTCAAGGTAAGACGTGACACGTCATGCGAAACAGATACATGCTATCTAAATAAAGAATATAAGCAAGTTTCCAAATTAAAAAAATTGTCGTGACTACCACGGACTTATACATATTATGCCAAGTATTTACACATCAGTAAATGCCGTGGACATCCACGGACGAATATTTAGGTTACAGACCAAATTATCCAAAAGATATAACTAATCAAGGAGCACCCTACATGGGGGGATAAACCTACCTATCTCCCATTGCTCCCCAGCCAGACAGGACAATATCTCACCGCGTTCCTTCCGCCCAAAGCTTGAGCCGCATTCATCTCCAACACCTCGCTTAATGGCTGTTCACCAACCACGATTCTGGTCACATCTTGATAAATAGGAAGAGTGAGGTGGCTGGGTGAGGGAGTGAAGGGAGCCCGGGAATGTCCCTCATCCTGAGAAAATGCACCAAGACTTAGTTTTTCCATAATCTCCATGTTAGATGCATCTTTTATGGCTTCCAGCTTGGCCAAGAATGGGTAGTGGAGATCTCGCATTGCGGCCATAGAAGCAGTCATCTTGTCAGCAGCTCTAGTGTTGAAGAAAGCATGCTTTGTAAAGTTTTGCTTCATCCTTATTAGCTCTGCGGGTATGACCATTCCTTCATGACGATCGTGGTCGATGCCATCTAACACGAGGTCTGCAAATTGCTGAACAAATTCGGGGGCTTCCAACACTTTGGTAACAGCTAAACGCGTCCCGTGACCCACCATCCACCTATGGCCGGCAATGGCTGCTAGTAGTTGGGGGAATATCACGTCCTCACGCTCAGTAATAAGGGCATTCGCTAGCACATCTTTTTGGTTGGACGCCTCCCTCAATTGTTCGGTCGTGGCCCTCTCATGAGCAAGCTCTTCTTTTAGTTTCTCCCCACCCTGGATCAGCGCATGGCCGTCCTCAAGCTTCTTTGTGAGTATGGATACTTTGTCGGAGGAGGACTTAGCTGAAGCTTCTGTCGCGGTCACCTATATGTGATACATCAAGTATTATAAGGGTTGCTATTATGGCATAGGTGTGATGCGGTGCGGATACATACCTTGGCTATTGCAGCCTCAAGTTTAGTCTCGAGCTCGGCTACATGTTGGTCATGAGCATTGGCATAGGCCGATTGTTCTTTTACAGTCGCCTCGACAGTAGCAAGCTGGGACAAGAGGGTGCCAATCGGGGCCTCATTTGCTTCAATCATCCTCTCTCTTCGACCAACCTTCCTCTTCAGGGACTCCACATGCTCTAAAGCAGCTTCAAATCTTACTCTCATAGAGATGCCCATGGCCATCTGATGAACCAAGGCACCGTTGTATTCATCTACCAGATCCGCGTGGTTTAGTGCATTCACATCTCGTACCAACCCAGGGGGATGCAGTTATTAAGGTACTCACGACACTCCTCGGCCTCTCTCATCCTTGATGCAGTAGTGATCTTCCAGTCAGGGTTAAACTGCTGATGAGGGCCGGATAATGGGATTTCTTGGGAAGCTGTAGGGGTACCCTCCTCAAAGGCAGGGCCGGATCTGGTCGCGGCTGTATGCAGCGCAGGTTCTTTCTCCATCTCCTCCTCTTTCCCCTTCTCTTTCCGTGCATCTGGGGGAGGTGCGGCACCAGCTTGTTCATCCCTACAAACACACAATTGGAATAAGTATCAAGTATTGTTTGAGGAAAACCGTAGCTATCACTTAGTTCGTGGATTTTTTGAGTAAATAAAGGTGGTAGACTTACACGTTATTCCCTTCTAGTTCTGATGTATTTGGGGGAACTTGGGTGATGGGCTCGGCATCGGTCAACGGCACGACTGGATCCACAGGTGCGGCTCACACCGTTTCGGAAGCTTGGGTGGTGCTCCCAACAGATTGATAGCGGGGGTGGTCCTCGCGCAGTTGTTTTTTGTGGGGCATTGTGTTCACCAACCTCAGCCTGGGCAACTCTTCTCACCCGCTTGTTCTTCCTGCGGGTACGCTTCGGGGCGGGCTGGGCTTCTTCTTCATCTTCTTCATCTACTTGTTGCATTTCCTCCTCGTCAATGTTGTCACCTTGCTCTTCCCCGTGTGCGGGGGTAGCAGTCTTTGGCGGCGAGGATGGCCCAACTTCATCTTCAAGCATCATGTGATCACCATCCTCGTTGTCGAAATCCACGGGGGTTCTCAGGTGTGTTGTTTCCTCTTCATCTGAAAGGGGATCCGGTACGGCTTCCAGGGCAACTGTCACGTTTTGGGTGTGCTCAAGGAGGGGTAGCTCCTTCTCACGTCTGGGACGGGATCCCTCTAGTATAAGCTTTGGATCACCTTGAGGAAGGATTCCAAAGAAGTTCATTTCTTCCAAAATAAATGAAGTGTATTAGTTATAGCAGATAAATGTCTGTACGTCTTTCATGTGCGGATGCTATGCCTGTCTTTCATGTGCGGATGCTATGCCTACCTTCACCATGTCTCCTCCAAAACACAGGATATCTGTTGGATGAGCCGAAGTAATTGCGGCTAATCCCTAACAAACAGAGGAATGATTCGGGAAGGTTTCTATGGAACCCTGTTCTATTCCTATCTATTTCTTGGGAATGTTAGGGGTTATATGGACTGGCGTGCGGAGGAGGGTCAGGAGATAACCTATGTTTGAAGACATAATCGGCCGGCCACACTATTGAGTCAATGAAAACGTAATGGTCGTACCAGTTTTTCAGTGAGTCCATGTCCTTATTATGGAATGTCGGGCTGTTTGGAGATCGTTTCTTAAAGGATAGCCAACCATTTACTAAACTAGAGGTGTAAAATAGCCGGAATAGTTCTACGGTTGGAGGGATTCTTCTAGCGCCACACAGGATTTCAAATTGGCTGACCTTGCATGCGCCTATACAGTGTAGTTGGCTAATATGTACATCATAATATCCTAAGAGATCTACAAGGAAACGGGTGAAAGGAATGCGGTAGTTGGCCGCATCAAAAGGGCGAGTATATAGGCCAATCTTTCCCTGAGGAGCCTTAGTTATGAGGTCCCCTGCACTAGGGAGAGAGGGGTGTAGGTTGCTGGGAATGAAGTAATCAGTACAAAAGTGATCTAATTGATCCTGGGTCATTACATTGAGCACGGATCCGATGGAGGGGTTGTTTCTTTGGGCCATTACTAAATTAAAAAAGTTAAGGGTGTGGTATTCTAACCTGTGAAGGAAGGGATCCGTGCGTGAGAAAGTGGTGCTAATGAGGAAAGCTTTAATGGCAGAAATGAAGAAAAAGACTATGTGTTATACACAGCCGTAGGGGTAACTTATTTATAGGGTTACCTTGTGGGTCATGGTCTGTTGGATGCATGACACGTGTTTGCCACTATCCTCAATCGTGTGGTTAGGGTGTAAGTGGCAAGTGAAAGGTCAGGTGGGACCCATGGGTCACTTCTGACTCAGTAGTTTACGCCGCTCGAGGTTCTGACTGTTTGCACTTTGTCAGTCAATTGGCAGGTGAACAGTCAATTGTGTCGGGATATGTGGTCTTACGTAAGACCAAATTCAATGCTACATTTAATTCATCTCTGTCGTCACGTACGGCTGAGGTACCATTGGAATAAATTCCTAAGTCAGGCAGTCACGTGCGGCCAAAACGAATTTTTGATAAATTTATCATTCCCTAAAGGATCTTTCTTGGTACGTCCGGGGAGCTTCTTGATAGTCTAAAGGTTACGCCTACGGCTGTAACAACTAGTCTGGGGGGACATGATGACGTATAGTCCCCAGCCAGGTCATGAACCTCGCCCACTGGTACTACCCGTATCCGGCCCATCACGAATGGATGGGAATAATGTTATTTAAGCTTATGGCTTGGATGAACAGTAACCGCACACACGTGTGCGGCCCATGGCCCGGCATGTCCGGTGTAGGGTTAGACAGAATCATACTCCTACCATGATTAGGATTGGTCCCAAAGGGGAGGATATTCACTCACCATAATTAGAAGATAACAATCAATCTAAATCTGGTGATTATCCTTTCCTTGGGGCTGAAGTATCAGTGATAGTCCATTAGGGTTTCACTGCCTATATAAGGAACTCCCAAGGGTTCCACAAAGGTATTACATTCTACACACTTTCAACTCTCATCTGATTCCTATAACCCTAACCGATTACTTACTCTCACGTCAGAGTCTAATCGTGGAAACATTCCCACGATAAGCCTAACGTGTGTTGTTTAGTTTCCAGGATCCCAACCAGATAATTCACTTGGTGCAGGAGCCGGAGTCCAGCCAACCCAAATTAAGCCTAATTCGGGTCTAGCAAGGATCACCCAACTTTTATATCAACAATGAGCGACTACGTTGCAGAAAACTATGAGGCTTTGATCCCACTCATGAGGGCGCAAATAAAGGAGGATCCAATAAGAGATCTTCAGATCAGTCTAGACTTCTATAAAGAATTTAAGTCTAGGGAAGGGCCAAGACCTAGCAAGGAAGCTAGAAAGGAGAAGAGAAAGAAGCAAAGAACGACTGAGATCCTAACATACCCTTCGGATGCAGCTCTCATTGAAGACGCGTCATCCTCAGACAGTTCCAAGGACTCAAGATAAGAAGATGGTTTCATGACACCAGTCAATGACCATCGGCGCACAAGCATGAAGGACAGACTAGGGCCTGACCCTACTGGTAGACGAAGCGCCCTTAAAAGACTGGGCCCCTTAGAAAGAGATTCATCTCAGGATCTGCAAGTTCAGGAAAGGAATAAGTGCACTAGAAGGATGCGCAAGAGGAACTCTTCAAGTGAAGATTCCTTGGACTCTAACTATAGCGACCGCCACCCCCGCCATAAAAGGGTCTCCCCTTCATCCACTGAGGATTCTGATTCCTCTGACTACGACAGAAAACAATGTAGGGTACCAAAAAGACCAAGGATACAAGGTGAAGATCAATGGACCTTGCCATGGCGTCGAGAGAAAGGAAGTGCGGTTTCAGAACGCATAACTACTTTCAGGGATAACAAAAGAAGACGCATGCCGTCCAATGTCAAGACCTACGACGACACGACGGATCCAGATGATCACCTAAAAGTGTTCGAATCTCAGGCAAGGATAGAGAAATGGCCAGAAGCCATGTGGTGTCACATGTTCAACTCAACGCTCATCAGAAACGGTCAGACATGGTTCGACCGTCTCCCGCGAAGGAGCATTCATGGGTTCGAAGAACTTCGGAGAGCGTTCCGATGAAATTATGTGCAGGAGAAGAAGTACGACAAAAGCCCGGTTTCACTTGCGAGAGTGAAGCAAAGGCACAACGAAATCCTCGAAGACTTCATGGAGCGCTTTAAATCTGAATGCAACCAGATTAAGGATTACCCGGAGATTCTTAAAATTTATTGATTCCTCGCAGGCATCACAAATCTGGACATAATAAAAAAGTTAAACGAAAGAACTCCGACAACATTTGACGGGGTAATGAAAAAGGTCCGAGCATTTAGCCAAGGAGAAACCGCAGCAGAAGATAGCAGGCAGATGGCTTCAGGCTACAAGTACGAAGACAAGCCCAAGAAACAATCATATGGGCAAATCATCAGTCGCATGTTGGACTTCCAAGGAGCGGCAAAGCAAGGGCGCAACAACAACAACATCAAGTTCACCCCGCTGCAAAAAACCTCCAGGGAGATATTCCTATCAGAAGGAGCAAGTTTTCCAAAGCCTAGCCCAATGATAAGACAAGTAGATAAACGGGATAACACAAAGCATTGTGAATACCACGATGATAAAGGGCATGCTATTGATGAGTGCATTCAATTGAAAAGGCACATTGAGATCCTTGTAAAAGTAGGGAAGCTGAACCACTTGATAAGAGACTAGAGAAAGAACACGGATACGAAGAAGGTTGAAGTGAAGAAACAGAAGGATAAACCCAAAACCATGTACATGGTAGTAAGGGAAAAATCTTTCATGCAAAGAAGGGTGGTCACGGAATTTTCGCGCGATAAAGAAATAGCATTCCATATTCTTTCAAATATGGACTATAGAGTCGGGTCGCTGACAATTGAGATAGCCCTCGGGGACCACACTATAGAAGGCATGTGCGTCGACGGGGGGGGGGGGGGGGGGGGTCTGTAGCGAACATATTAAGGAAGGAGCTAGAGGAAACAACACAGATCCTCACAGGGTTTAGCGGTGTTAAAACTCGGCCACTGGGACACCTCTGCACACAGGTGAAGATTGGAAACGTAGATCACTCGACGACGGAGTGGAGGACTTCATGGTTGTGCGGTCTCAATCATCATACAACGGGATAATTGGACAACCGGTACTAAAGACACTGCGCGCAGTACCTTCCATAGCACATGGTATGTTCAAATTTCCAGTACAAGATGGAGTAGTCACCATCCGTGTTACACCCCACCATGGCGGAATATGGGGTGCGACGTATGGATATCATCACAACAATAGCGTGTCTATAGAGATAACTAAATGAATGGAAATATCATAAATGGGTGACACAATGTTATGACAATATCACAAACAATGCAGGCATCTAGGTAAGTAGGTAACAGGTCTACCCCTTACCAAATACATACAAATACACACATCAACATATAGGTGTCCATAATGTATCACTTATTCAACCATAAAATAAAGGCTAAGAGGAATGAGGGTTCCTCCAAATGAAATCCTAATCCTTCCAGCAAGCCACACCTATTCTCACGCTTAAACACATTATCACCTAAAAGAGACACTAAAACACGTCAACAATAATGCTGGTGAAGGTCATAGGTTTAGATTCCAACTCCAAATCAATTATAAGCTGTGAATAACAACCACTAACAAATGAACATATGGACAATGTGCTACAATTATGTATTAACAACTATCATTCAAGATGAACCAATCAGCACAAATCCAAGGCTCCAAGACTTACCAATAACCACAGTTCCAAGTCTCCAAGCCTTACCAATAACCATGGTCCCATAGGCGCCCATACACCTATGAACCAATCCCAAGGCCCCGCCTTGTCAACATCCCCTTAGTACCAAGTCAAACCACAATAACAATCAAGAATCACATAGCAGTTAATCACATAAGTGTACACACAAGTCCATTACAAACCATAAAACATTCACAACACTAGTTACAAAACCATACAATGTCTCTTCCTTCCCATCTGGAAATAAAACAATTATACTCATAAAAACACGGGACTATGAAACTCAGCTGAACAAGCTTCTCCAAGTATCCGCGCTCTAGCAAAAATCCAAACACACAAACATATACAATCAAGACATGAACCACATACCAAAATGGCTCACCAATCTATGATGGATATATAACCTTATCCTACCACTTAACCCCATTTATATGCCATATGCATCATATTACATCCCTCTATAAATCTCTTAACTTAGTTTAGTTCATAACTCGCCCCGTTAACATTTAACCCAAAACAATCCCGTTTTTCATACTTCAAACTATGGGTCGAACACTCCCTTAACCAAAATAACATGCCCTCTAAAAGAAACCCTATGCCCTTACATGTGTTAGCTAACTCTCCCCTTTGGCCGTAATCTTAAAGATACTATTAGGGCCTCCATATATATATATATATATATATCTATATATATATATATATATATATATATATATATATATATATATATATATATATATATATATATATATATATATATATATATATATATATATATATATATATATATATATATATATATATATATATATATATATATATATATATATATATACTTTTACCTATCCATAATTTATTGATTTTGAAAATATGAAAAGTTTGTATGATCAGAGGGTCTTACCCTAAACCATTTGTTTAGCTCTCCTCCAGATCTTTTATTTAATATATAATCTAAGTCTCATGTTCGTTTGAAGGTCCAATTATACTCCTAAGTACCCTAAACATCTTAAAACATTAATTTAAACCCGATTGATTTCAAAATTGCTTTGACCTCCGACTGTTGTAACCTGTTATTGACCCACTTCCCGACCTCCAATTCAATTCTAGTTTCTTGCATTTGAAATAAAATTCAATTACCTTTTCAGGGATATAAGATTCGAAAAATAAAAGTTTGTAGAACTCTAGATATGATCAAAACAATCCACCAACAATTCTGCCCAGTTTTTAATTACGAATTTAATTGAATTAACCTAATTAATTATTCATAATTTATTTAATCACAAGCCTTAATTTATCTAATCATTATAATAACATATATTATCAGATTTTAATTTTTCCCTAACCCTAAATCCATCATAATTGATGTTTACATGAACTAGAAACATGATTTAGTTAATAAAAACGTAATTAAAACATGATTTTTACCTCTAATCTTCAAGGGATTGATTTTTCTTGAAAACCCTAACCTTCATTGATGTATTTTCAACCCTATAGCTGATATAAGTCGTTCATGGCCTTTAGGGGTCTTAATTTATATTAAAACACCTTTCCTATTCCAAATTTAAGGCTAAAACCAAAACTTTCCATATTTTCTAACCCCCTTCCACCAAATTGGCCCATAACCGACCCAAATAGCCTTTTTCTTTATTTTTTATATTATTTACTGTAAATTAACTATTAATTATCGTTACCTTAAATTTCTTTAATTTATTTCAGCTCCTAAAACCTCCAAAACCGCTAAACCGTAAAACTAGTCAATTTACACGTATACCATAAAAGACGTAAAATATACAGTTTTATAAAAACTCTTGAAATATGAAATAAACTAATTAACTAAGTCCAAAATGACTTAAAACCATCTTGAAAAATACTCCCGTGACTAATTACCTCATCCGAGACCTCTAGATGATAAACCTTAAATCGTAAAAATATGATTTTCTATAATACATATACGTATACGTAAAACCACTAAATAACACAATCTTATTTCATAGTCACTACTATGTGAGCTCATGAACATAAAAACGTCACACATCATTTTACTCACAAGGTACCCCGTACCCCAAAACGATGTCCAAACCACACTCTATTCACACCAAATAACACATAAACACATAAAGACACATAATTTCACGAAATATGCCCAAAATAAAACTAAGTGACAATCCTCAAAACCATGGTTGTCACATCACTCCCTCCTAATAGAAATCTCGTCCCGAGATTTACTCCTTAGGATCAAACACACAATCAAAAAATCACATGAGGATACTTGTTCTAAATGAACTCCTCTCATTACAATGTGTACTTCAGTTCATTTCTTAATTTACCACATTAACTAACCAAAAATATTAAAATTCATTCCCAAACTCCTGATCTCACAACCCATTAATCTCACAAATGACTCCTTGATAAATCGAAGACTCTTATTAACACAAATCTCAAATAACCGTACATGCAAATATGCATTCTCAAACGACATTTCCCAATCTTAATACATGAAATATATCATGTACACCACTTAATTCACCAGGTAATACTTTACCCATAAGCTACTGGTCCGATCTGTCCAAAGATCATAAATGGACTTACAAAACTCGACATCAACTTTTCCCTTTTTACCAAAATGTACCACCCGTTACTATGGGTGAAACTTCCTACATAACTTTGTCACTAAACCCTAGTGGTTTCCTACTTTTCAACATAGAATCTCTTGTTGCTCTCATCCTTTCCACAAACACCATTTCCACATTAGTAGTCTCTTTCACAAATTTTAGTCCACCATAAGGTCAACTCACCCTATCCTTCCATATAGTGCCTCAAATGGCATTCATCGACTTCTAGTATGATAACAATCATTATATGAAAACTCAGACATCACAAACTAGTTTCCCACCTCCCTCTAACTCAGTCACCCAAGCTCTCAACATGACTCCTATACTTGTAGCAATTTCTCACTTCGTCCATCCTTTTCCAATTAGCTGGATATACTCATATCCAACCATGTTCATCAACTCCCTTTAGTCCGTACCCCTTAACTACTTAAAAATTCCAATTTCCTTACACAAGTGACCTGTGACGGTCTTTCACATATTGATTAGTTTATCACAACGAGGCTCTTCCAATCCAAATCAACTTATGATCTATACACATCACCAAAAGGACGATTATCTTAGTTAGTCTATCAACTGCCATCCAAATCCATGCTACAACTACTTCCATAAAATTTGGATAGATCATTAGTAGCAACTATACACTTCTTTCTCACTTTTCTCCATGAAAGATTTTTTTCCCCTGATACTCAACACTTCCTTTATACCTACACAATGTCTTACCTTCAAGTTCATAGTGCTCCTCATCTTGTCTCAGTTAGACCAAGCCCTTCGTCTCTAATGACACGTCACATCTATAACTCCTCAACCATTCGATTATCGATACTAATCCTTCCAATCAAACAGTATAGGTCAGTACCATTTCCTTTCCACACTACAACAATATTAGCATGCTTAGTGCCTTAGTCTACTAATTAGGCTATACCAAAGTTTTACCTTCGGTTCCTATCTCGACCTATTTCATTCATGATTCGCATCTATCCACACTTCCTTCTTCTTCCTCAGCTCATGACATACATCACGATGTTATGCTTCCCGTCTCTCAAGTCATCTATACCTCAAAAATTTTCCAAGAAGCTTCACTTGTTTTTCCTCACGATCAGTTCTCCTACTCTCTCCTAATAGGGACAAACTAGAGTTTCATGTGATTACATGCGGATCACACTCTCATGTTATACCCATATTAGTTTCCATATGTCTAAACTAGGTCATATTCTAAATTCTTACTCAAGTCTCATACTTCTATTATGACCTTGCACTTAACATGAGGTACTTTCAATCATCATCTTCTAAGAATACTTGGTTCTCTCCTTCCATGGTTCTCCCTAATTCCTACACTATCATGTCCAACCAAAATTTATCACTCAATTCATCAACTCTATGGAAATCATTATATCATTGGATAATGCATAACTGTCTCTTCCAAAGATCCTTCATAAACACCTTCACTAAACTGACCCTATAATCACTTCTCCACGAACTTATTTCGCTCAGGTTCACTACTCATCCGTCGATATTGATTGCCATGAAATTCTATCTTTGTGTAGTCACTCGACTCCTGTTGTTACTTCCACGAGCTCTTAATCTCCCATGTTATGTAGTCACTCCATCACGATCCATTGGTTCAGCTCTTTGTAGCTCCACTCCAGTACTCGATCTGTCCTTCTTTGTCACGAACCATACGGAGATTCCCATCATAGTGCTTGTCACCTTTCCATTCCTTGCAACTTATGTGACTCCTTCGAAATCTCTTGCATCCTTCTAGCAGCCGGCTTGTAGTCCTGTTAGCTCCTTGATTCACGATGTAGCTCTTCACGCACTCCTTCTCGTCTCTATGATGTTACCTAGGAACTTCACACTACCTAGTAGCCTCTAACTTCAACTCATCTACCACAATATTTCTAAAGGTACTTCAACCCCTCAATGGCTCACTCTTCCTTACTTGTTGTAACTCACCATTAATCAGCGTCCTACCAATCATTCTTTCACATCCATGTTTTCCTTCACGTGTCTACTACTACGTTGCCTCCATAACTATACCAATTCCCTTGCGTGTTAATCCTTCCATTATTAGAAACTTTCTACTCTACCCTCACATCCGCTAGTACTTTCATCAATCTCCTAATGGTACTTCAACCAACTTCTCATAGCATGACATCTCGTTCCCACGACAAGTCACCTAACTTTACTTATTCCTTATTCCCGTAACCAATCTAAGTTTCAAAACTCCACAAATCTTAATCATTCCTTCAACACAACCTTTAAACCAAAATACATATATCCATTCTAATATCTAACCATAAGTAATACTACCCAACTCTATCCTCTCATCCTAACGTTTCCACAACCGCATAACTAAATCAACCATGACGTGTACCAAAAGAATTCTAACCGATCGCGTCCCATAATAAATAAAGGGTAAACCGAAAGATCAACCATAATGTACCCTAGCCAAAACAACTAAAAACGAAACAATGTAATCCAAAAGATTCAATAGAGTGTGCCAACAACGAAACATTAGACCCGTCACGCTTAGTATTACCAAATTTCGATACCTCATAAAATTTTAAACTTTCGCCCCATTTAGTTACTCCTCATAAGAACCAAACTTTAATACTACTAAAATCAATCATACTCGTTTTGAACAATAAACTCATCTTTTATCTTCATTACTTTATCAAAGATATCAACTAGTTACTATACTATAATCTTATTCTAACCATTATCTTGTTTACCCGTATTAAACTTATTTCACTTGTTATTATGAAACCAATACATGTTTATAAAATACAGTGTTTTATTTTCATTTTTTCTACATTATTATTATTATTATTTTATATCCATTTAGGCTGGTTATAACTAAACTACTACACGTTTATAAGATGTGGTGTTTTTCCATCTAGTTAAATACTTCTAAAATTTTAACTCCACTTAAGAAATTTTTTGTAAAATTTCTTTACCCCTTTAAAATGTATTATCACCTGTTACATAGAAAACTAATCCAATTATTTTCAAGACGAATTTTTTTATAGCTTACTACCAAACATTTTAAAAAAAATATATGTAAGTCACGATATCATACCATACACTTACAAATTATTTTCAAAACCGTTTTCCTATAATTAGCCACACTTATTTGTAAGAAAATTGAGTATTTCTCATTAATTAAAATACATACCCGAATGTAGACACACATCAAAAGACTCAAAACGTTGTTGGAACTCCATCAAACACCAGCACCATAAAACACGAGCAAACACAAGGTATGTTAAAGTTATAATAACTACTGAACGACCATATATCCTAACTTAACACATACTAGTATATATACATCCGCATATATATACCTATTAAATCACCCAAAACATACTTGTAACCATACATGTCAGATCAATCAATCGCGTCATACACTCGTTTTTCCATACGAGTAATCATCATCTTACCACAACGCATAAAACACATCACTAAAACCAGTCCATATCGTGTGACCCCATAATCACACAACATGAGTATAACCCAAAACTTATAAGACACTCAAAAATATCCATATCGTATACAACCATTACATAAACCCATATATTATACATATACCCAAAAATCCACATCTCATCATATACAAGCATGTACTAACCCTCTTTCATGCAATCATACTTGAGAACCCATTGAAGTTGGGGTACTTGTATAACTATGTTGGCCACCATACATATACAATTACCCTTTCCTTAATGCACTCCCTCCTATTTATAAGAATCAATACAACATATAACACAAAAATCCATCTACTCACATAAGCTCATAACCACATAAACAATAAGGTCCAAAACTCCATCTATTAAAATAACATAGTAAAAATCTTGGAATACATAAATCCATAGTCTAGCTAAAACAGCATAGACAAACTCCATCACAACATCATAATCAATTATAAGTCATGTCGCCCATAATAGTGGAAACAACTTAAAATCCTTCCTATCCACCTACTCCTAGTAACTCGAATAACCACATGATTTTTTAGGTACACCAAATAACTTATCACTTATTATGAAATAATTCATATATCAAAAATAAAACAGAAATTAACATGTCACTAAGTATGAATGAATATAGTTCAATCCATACTAGTCAAAACTCACAGAAAACAAATCAACAATAATGAGATTATACAATCAAAACCATAGACACATATTCCTATAACGCCTATATGCAGGGATCCTTAAGCTATAGACTAGGCAACCTAATTCTCTATAACCATTGTCTCTGATACCATTCTGTCACACCCCATCATGGCGGAATATGGGGTGCGACGTATGGATATCATCACAACAATAGCGTGTCTATAGAGATAACTAAATGAAATGGAAATATCATAAATGGGTGACACAATGTCATGACAATATCACAAACAATGCAGGCGTCTAGGTAAGTAGGTAACAGGTCTATCCCTTACCAAAGACATACAAATACACACATCAACATATAGGTATCCACAATGTATCAATTATTCAAACATAAAATAAAGGCTAAGAGGAATAGGGGTTCCTCCAAATGCAATCCTAAGCCTTCCAGCTAGCAACTCTTATTCTCACGCTTAACGACATTCTCACCTGAAAGAGACACTAAAACACGTCAACAATAATGCTGGTGAGAGTCATAGGTTTAGACTCCAAATCCAAATCAATTATAAGCTGTGAATAACAACCACTAACAAATGAACATATGGACAATGTGCTACAATTATGTATTAACAACTAGCATTCAATATTAACCAATCACCACAAATCCAAGGCTCCAAGCCTTACCAATAACCACAATTCCAAGGCTCCAAGCCTTACTAATAACCATGGTCCCATAGGCGGGCATACACCTATGAACCAATCCCAAGGCCCCGCCTTGTCAACATCCCCTTGGTACCAAATCAAACCAAAATAACAATCAAGATTCACATAGCAGTTAACCACATAAGTGTACACACAAGTCCATTACAAACCATAAAAACATTCACAGCAGTAGTTACAAAACCACACAATGTGTCTTCCATCCTATCTGGAAATAAAACAATTATACTCATAAAAACATGGGTCTATAAAACTCACCTGAACAAGCTTATCTAAATATCCGCTCTCTAGCAAAAATCTAAACACATAAATGCATACAATCAAGACATGAACCACATACCAAAATGGCTCACTAATCTATTATGGATATATAACCTTATCCTACCACTTAATCTCATTTATATGCCATATGCATATCATTACATCCATCTATAAATGCCCTTAACTTAGTTTAGTTCATAACTCGCCCCGTTAACATTTAACCCAAAACAGTCCCGTTTTTCATACTTCAAACTATGGGTCAAACACCCCGTTAACCAAAATAACATGCCCTGTAAAAGAAACCTTATGCCCTTACATGTGTTAGCTAACTCTCTCCTTTGGCCACAACCTTAAAGCTACTATTAGGGCCTCTCTCTCTCTCTCTCTCTCTCTCTCTCTCTCTCTCTCTATATATATATATATATATATATATATATATATATATATATATATATATATATATATATATATATATATATATATATATATATATATATATATATATATATATATATATATATATATATATATATATATATATATATATATATATATATATATATATATATATATATATATATATATATATATATATATATATATATATATATATATATATATATATATATATATGTATGTATGTATATATATATATATATATATACTTTTACGTATCTAGAATTTACTGATTTTGAACATATGAAAGTTTGTTATGATCAGAGGGTTTTACCCTAACCCATTTGTTTAGCCCTCCTCCAGATCTTTTATTTAATATACAATCTAAGTCTCATGTTCGTTTGAAGGTCCAATTATACTCCTAAGTACCCTAAACATCTTAAAACATTAATTTAAACCCGACTGATTTTAAAACTGCTTTAACCTACGACTGTCGTAACCTGTTTTTGACCCACTTCCCACCTCCAATTCAATTCTAGTTTTTTGAATTTGAAAGCCAATTCAATAACATTTTCAGGGATATAAGATTCGAAAATTAAAAGTTCGTACAACTCTTGATATGATCAAAACAATGCACCAAAAAGTTTGCCCAGTTTACGAATTTAATTGAACTAACCTAATTAATTATTCATAATTTATTTAATCACAAGCCCTAATTTATCTAATCATTATAATAACATAAATTCTCAGATTTTAATTTTTCCCTAACCCTAAATCCATCATAATTGATATTTACATGAATTAGAAACATGATTTAGTTAATAAAAACGTAATTAGAACATGATTTTTACCTCTAATCTTCAAGGGATTGATTTTTCTTGAAAACCCTAACCTCCATTGATGTATTTTCGACCTTATAGCTGATATAAGTCGGTCATGGTCTTTAGGGGTCTTAATTTATATTAAAACACCTTTCCTAATCCAAATTTAAGGCTAAAACCAAAACTTTCCATATTTTCTAACCCCTTCCACCAAATTGGCCCATTACCGACCCAAATAGCCTTTTTCTTTATTTTTTAATATTATTTACTGTCAATGAACTATTAATTATCATTACGTTAAATTTCTTTCATTTATTTCAGCTCCTAAAACCTCCAAAACCGCTAAACCGTAAAACTAGTCAATTTACGCGTATACCGTAAAAGACGTAAAATATACAGTTTTATTAAAACTCTTGAAATATGAAATAAACTAATTAACTAAGTCCAAAATGACTTAAAACCATCATAAAAAATACGCCCGTGACTAACTACCTCATCCGATACCTCTAAATGATAAACCTTAAATCGTAAAAATACGATTTTCTATAATACATATACGTATACGTAAAACCACTAAATAACACCATCTTATTTCATAGTCACTACTATGTGAGCTCATGAACATAAAAACGTCACACATTATTTCACTCACAAGGTACCCCGTACTCGAAAACGATGTCCAAACCACACTCTGTTCACACCAAATAACACATAAAGACACATAATTTCACGAAATATGCCCAAAATAAAACTAAGTGACGAACCTCAAAATCATGGTTGTCACAATTCGTAACATAGACACACTCGAAGGGGGTAACAGTACTTCTAGCACCAGCGCCAAAAGGAAGCGCGTAGACATGTGTCAACACGATATGGAGCCCAACCCACAGATGAAAAGAAGGAGGCATATCTCGGAAGAGTCCTAGGCAAAGAGCACATTCGTACACGAGGGCTCGCTGTCAGAGCTCCCATGGGTCCTCTTCTCGACAGGTTTCGCAGAAAACGGAGGACCAGATGCATGATTCATCCTCACGAACCAGGGCGACATAAAAATCACGTATGCATTGTTGTTTGACTTCCCTACAACTAGCATGGAAGCAGATTTCGAAGCCCTCATAGCAGGTCTCAGATTGGCACTTAGAATGGAAATGAAGAGCCTAGTAGCCTACACATACAACCCTCTGGTAGCAAGTAGGGTCGAAGGGTTATGCGAGCCACGAGGGCAGGTGCTAATCCGGTACACAGAGAAGATACGGGACATGATGGCACAGTTCGTAGAATTTGCTATACGAAGGGTTGCAGGAAAGAAGGACGAAATCTCGATGGACATGGACCAGCTTTCAATTGGACATGAATAAGCCTCCTAGTCACGTTCTAGTCGATTTTATCTTGCACAAAAATGTGAGTGCAGACATGGAGTCACCAACATGGATGACACCTATTAGAAAACTTTTGTCACATAACAAGTTGCCAAGAAACAGAAGGAAGGCTAGGTAAATACAGGTGAGAGCTAGGCACTTTAAAATTGTCAAAGGAACGTTGTATAGACAATCAGGCAACGATCGGATGTTGCAATGCTTAGCACCAGATCAAGCGTGGGCAATGGTGGAAGCCGCGTACAGAAGAGTATGTCCTTGTGGCCCGGTAGCTGTGGTGGAGGAAGTCACTCGCTCTGGGTGCTTTTGGCCATTTATACATAAGGATGCTCGAAAAATAGTGGTGCATTGTCAGAGATGCCAGGAGGACTCAAGACGTAGGACAAATTCTAACATGGTTACTGGTCCACTCTCAACCAAAGGCGCAGAGGGAGGAGGAATGATCTCAAAGCTGGGGAATACTATTGGTTCCCTAGAAACATCAATTGGAAATATGGTGCGGCGCGCAACAACACTACTCCCATCCAAAGGTAATCACCAGCAACAACGCAGGGGAGCAGTCGCCCCCGTAGCTAGGATAACTACACGCACTATGCGGCAACAGGATCGTATGGGCATACTACCAGCAGCGTGGAGCACACAACAGCGCGGTGAGGCAAGAAAAGGACTCTCATGGTCTGGGAGGAGTGCGCGTAGCTGTGCGGAGTCAGTATCCAGCCCTGCGAGAAGTGAATTGAGAGGCCGCTAGAGTTTTGAACGATATTCTCTCTGATATATCACATAGTTAGCATGGACCATTCTCTTGGCTACTGATAGCCCCAATAAGGATCCATGTATTTTTTGTTTATTATCATTTTTTAGGGTTTTGTTTTTGTTATTTGTTTCAATATTTTCAAAAAAGTATGAATAAAACACTGCGGTTCCTAGCTAGCTCCGCAACCCGAATAATACTTTTCTTTTTTATCTTTTATGAATAAGAGTGTTGTTTCTTTTCTGAAATATATACAAATTTGGCCTTCCGGTGTACATGTAGAATAAACGTTTCTAGGTGAAATAAGAGGAATAAGTTTACCCTACCAATTAAACTTGTCGTGTAAGTGGGATGCACCGCCAGCGGCACCGAATCAGGTATCCTTTATTAGGCAGCTTCCCACAAGACGTTGTGGTAAGTGTAGTAGTCAGCATACTTTATGACGGATATGCAAAAGACACAGTGTGCACGCCTAACAATATTGTCATTTTCTAAGACATTGCTTATGGTAGTAGTAGCAGGGCCACACGTAATGACTTTCGGCTAACCCATAAGTTTAGAGTCACACTCCAATGAGTGTACTCATAAACAGGCGTTCTATCTCACATACTCAGGCGTGAATGCAGACACCTGGACACACGCATGTAACAAGGAGCGTGAGCATAGGGTAGGACGCTATGTGTTGGCAAACATACAGGTTGCCATAAATATTATACAAATTACTTAATTTACAAAGTTATTGTGCGTATTTAGTACAAAGCGGATAGTAAAGAAAGGCGCCTTCTATAGAAGGTCATTCGCTGATAGTGACCTCTTCAACCTGCGGTGTGCCGGGTTTAATGACGCGCAGTGCTGTACCCATGCCTCCTTCATACACTACAGCACGTGAGTCTGATATACATCGATGGAAGGCAGGCTAATTGGTACACCATCGGATCGACTAGGATGCGCTAAACCTGAACCAATAGCGACACCTTTAGTTGAAGTCCGGTTCTTCTTCGCAACACGTCTCACGTGCTGTTTCAACTTGTTTTCTAGCGAAATCATTATTGGTGCACCAGAGATGTAGACAGGGACATGTAGTTGAGAAATATCCGGTTTGGCCAGGGCATGGGGACCTTCTTCTTTTCTTTCTATGCAATTGCTTGCTAAGGTAAGGCCGACCATGATCACACTTATAGGAAAATCTTGTTCTTTCTCAATGCGGTCTATGGTGGGCAGTGGGAGGCCTTCTAGTCTGTGGAATGTAGCATCAAAGAGTTCTTGTGCGTACTTGGAGTAAATTTCACTACCCTCAAGGGGTCTGGTTAGTAAATTTTCCTTAAAGGTGCACTCCATGGCTAGGCTTTGTCCTTGTAACCGCGCAGCATCAAAGATATCCCTGACCACTTTCTTGAGGTTGGGCAGCTCCACGGAACTTTTCGTAGCTAAAGGCAGACCATGATTTATTAACCAATGATTCTCCGCGCGCACGGCAGTAAGGTGTGGATAAAGCTCTTCATCAAAATCGGTGCTCATAAACTTGAGAATCTCGGATTTCTTAGCCAGATCTTTATGACAATTGGCAACAAAATTGTTACAATTTGAAGTAAGGGCACTCATACCTTCTTCTAACTTGGACATAGCCCAACGATTTTCATCCTACTGCTTCACACGCGAGCAGCGCTCACGATCTATAAGTTCAGATAATGTTGCCTTTTCATCCTCTAGATATTGGATGGATCCGGCATTTATGTTGGACACAACGCGTAAACGTCCAAGTTCGCACTGGGCAATTGTGAGTTCGCGGTCTTTTTGTTCTATTGCTTGGTGGACCTTTTGATTTGCCTGTGCCAGTCGCTCTGATAGCTGTGATACCTTCTTTTTCAAATACGCGACTAGAGTTATTTCATGTGAGGTAACTGTATCTAACTCTCTCATTGGTGTTATGACGGGCATTTCCTGTAAATGTTGGGCGCATCCAGGGGAGTTAAGTGGTGGAGGAAATCCTCGCATACAGTTGCGCAGTCCAGTGTGCATGAGCGGGTGCCCTTCCAGGAGGGAACGAATTTGGTGGACTTCGAGGTGCTTGCACCAGCTTTGGTCGTTGCAACGTAGGAGCTGCAAATTTAATAACCTACGAGTGTTAGGAAAATGCACGCATTGTTTGTTTCAAATTAGTGATAAGGAATGGCGGGGTGATTTACCTGGATATATGTGTCTTTCCCCGCGACCTTGGAGTATTCCCCACGAAGTCACATCAGCACGCGGTCTAGTCTGCAGTGTTCTCTCCCTTTTGGGAATTTGCTGTGTGGGGGAGCACGGTAATTGTTTGTAACTAGGAACCGGTATGCTCTCTTCTGGTGGGCCTGTGTAGGAGTCCCCTTCGAAGACATGGTGTTCCTTCCCTCCCAAATTTGTTTCTTTTGACGAATACTCTATGGTACATGGCACACTTTGGATGGGAGTAGCTTTTACTGCAGTTATCCTCTCGGCGCTTCCGCTAGGTGTTGGGGAAGGGAACTCCAGGGCTACGGTGCATTGGCCAACGTACCATCCATTAGATAGCTCGAAGGGTGTGAAAGGCCGAGCACGCATAGTCACCGCGCACGGATTCCCGCGCTTCACAAGCTGCGTATACGTTAGTTCTGCAAAAGTGTGAGGAATAGGTGAGTGTGCGCACATAAATCGTTTGAATTTTTGATTTTTGGACTACAAGGTCCTTACCATGGACGAACTCATCAAAGTATTGGGGATGGTTGTTTGTAGGAAGGGTCGAAGTGTGGCTCAGTCCTAGGGCGTATAAAAGGGCCTCTGTATTCCTGCATTGGTATCCGGTCGGTGGTAATTACATGTGCGTCTGCTTCATTGTACGAGCCAGCAATGGGGCGGTCATCTTCTATCACTGTCTCAGGGGTGATGAAATCGTAATCGAATGGAAATACAACCTTATCTACCCAGAAGAATTTATCGTTCCACTTCTTCAGCGAATCTATCTTTACCGAGTAACATTGTAATTGACCATGGCGTTTTGCAAAGGATATCCACCCGTTTATCAACGAGGGTCGGTAGAAGGTGCGGAAAAGGTTTATTGTTGGGTGGTTGTGGTAAATTACACCTCTTGTTTAGGAAAACAAAAGAGCGTAAATGAGCGGAAAGTATTAAATGTTGATTTAGGAAAATCAAACACTAATGACCCAAAGCTGAAAGTTCGTTTCCCAAGGGGGTATATGTGTGTGAGTAATACGTAATTGATTTGAGATTAATATTTGAAAGAAGGGGATGAGAAAATGGAATGACGAAGACGTGAAAATTATTACTACGATGACTACAATTAAAACCGTAAAAAGATGCTAAAATAAAAATTAATTCTAAAAATTCCTAAAAAATTACGAAAAATCAAATTAAATAAACTAAGAGTTTACAAATGATCAAAACTTTTTCAAACCTTTTAATTAATTAAATATTAATTTTTAAATGCTAATTAAAGCCCTAAAAATCAAAATAGTTATTAAAAAACCCAAATAAAGATTTTTCACTTTGTAAACCTCTAAAATAACCAAATAAGAATAAAAATTATTTTTTTCTAAATTTTTAAACTAATTAAAACTATTTAAAATGATTAAAAACTATTAAAAACTTAAAATAATTCTAGAAATTAGAAAAATGATGATAAAATTAATCTAAGAGTTGCAAAAATCCTATTTTAATGTATTAAACCTAAGAAAAATGTAAAAAGTGTAAAAATGTGAAAATTGAAAATAATAATAAAATAATATTAAAATAATATTAAAAATCAAAAAATTCTAAAAAATTCTAAAAACTTACAAAATAGTTTATTTTAACCTAAATAATCAGAAAATGAAAGTCAAATTACCAAATTACCCCTATTGGGCCCCCAAATGGGCTAAAAACCAAAACAATCAACCTTAATGGGCTTAATGGGCCCAAAAAGTCAAACTTGGCCCAAATGACCTAAAAAAGCCCTATTTGACTCAAAGCTCAATTCTAAACACAAAAGTCTGAAGGCCCAAAAGCTAGTTTTGAGCTTATCATAACTTAAATAGTCAACAACTTATTCTTATTGGGCAAATAAGCCCATTAAGCAATAAGCCAATGCCATAAGCTCTGCTTAAACACACAACCTTCTTTTGAGATGCCTAAGAGACCTGTGAAAAGAAATTTTGAAAAAGCACACTCAATAAGCCAAAAATAAGCCAAGAAGATTTTCACTAAAAGACAAAATAGTCGACTTAGAGTTCTAGACCACCTCGGACCTTCTAATAAGCTGCAAAAGATTCTAAATGACTTAATTAAGACAAATTAACAAAGAAAAGTTCAATAAGCCAAGCCAATTAAGCACAATAAGCTGATCAGCACTTATTTAAAAGTCAAAGTGTTTGGTTTTCTAGTCAAATCTCAAAGTCAACCCCTCAAATGCTCCAAAATGAACAAATGGGTCAAATAAGTGACACCTATTACAAATTCAAAGTTGTTGCAGGTTAAAATAATCTAGATTAGCTTATTGATAAGCACCAGTTGAAATAACACTAGCAGTGGCTAGCAGTAGGGGAAAGGAGTTCCCACTTCTTTGACTATTTGACTTGCTTTTTTAGAGAGATCCAGTTGGATTCAAATGGAAACAAGGGCACCCTTGTGATCAGTGAATCACAAAGAGTCTATATCAACAAAGAAATCACAATTTGGTCCACTCAATAAGCACAGAATAAGCAAACAGTTCATAGATATTGCATAGATCTTGAAAATAAGCAGTTATGAACAAATAAGCAGTTTGAGCATGAATAAGCCAACCAAAATGAACCAAATGCATACACAAGCTATAATAAAGTCCAATAAGCACAAATAAACTTGTTTCAAGCAATGGATCAAAGTAAATAAGAAGATTAAAGCACCAAAAGTTACTGATTAGCAAAAGTGATTATCCAAAATCCTTTTGCTGATCTATTTGACCACCAATCCAATTTTAAGCCTTCAAATCTCTTTCCCTGATTAAGTTAACCAAAATTTAACACTTGTTAACCCTAGTCTACCCTTAGATCTAGGTGTCCCCAAAATTTTAGCCAAAATACCCAAGTAAAACTGATTTTATGACCCTTTGATTGATTTAGGTGTTCAAACCCTCAAAACTTGCAGATAACCAACCCTTAACAATAGATAAACATATAACAACACAATAGAACCAAGAACAACCACAAAGGAAGCCTTGAATCTTGAAAAATCAGTTAACCCAAACACCCCTTTGGAATTTGATCTCTCAATTTTCCAAAGGATTGTTGTGTTTTAACCTTCAATCCAAGATCAAAACAACCTAGCAACAATATTCCAATCCTCAGAAACACAAATCAAGCCACAACACATAGATCCATAATAAAACATGCAAAAATCATCAAATATTCAACAAAAATCAGAAAAATGAAAAAGGAAAGAGATGCAAACCTCCAAGACTTACATCCAAGCCTTGGATGTTTGAGCTGAGGTGCTAGCAAAACAAGCACCAACTTTCTTGTACCTGCTAAGATCAACACACCACAAGGATGAACAAATAACTATAAAATCCGATTTTTTGAAAATAAGAGTTTTATCCCATAAAACCTTTCCTCAAAAACCAACAAATCATAAATTGGAACTCATATCTTAGTTATACAGATACCAAACTTTTATAAATAACACAAGAGAATTAAAGTTTTTCAGAAATTCAAATTTTATTTCATAAAAAGGGATTACAAAGAAGAAAGCTAAAATCTGGAACAAAAGGGCTCTCACATGTTGAGGCCTCCTTATATAGACGGATACAAGGCATAAACAAGCAAAACCATAGGCTATGAAATCCCAAAAGTGCCCTTGAAATCTTCTAGACGCATTTGTTGTTATAGCTGTCCAAATGAATCAAGAATGTTCATTTTAGCTTTGTAGTTAAGCAATGAGCCTTGGCTGTTGATTTGGCCACGTGGCAAGCCTTGGAGGTGAAGGAATGATATGATTGGGTGTCAGGTTGAATGGTGGGGTCACATGGTGAGTGGGATTGAGGGTTTTGTATGTGGGATGTGTTTTTGGGCGTGTGAATTAAGCGTGGGTATGGGTAATTTTATTTTACCCTTTGGTTAAGTAATTGGTAATTCTGGATGGATGAATGATGAACACTAGAAATTTTGATCCGATATTAGTGGGGGTGTTGTGTTTGGCGCGTGTTTGTTTAAGTTTAAAATTTCAAAATGGCACAATAAGTCCTTGTGTTTTGGTGAAATGTGTGTTAAACGTTTTTCAGCCACAAAACTTGATTCCCTTTGTATTTAGTTTTCCAAACTTCACACTTTTGCCCCAAAACTTTGGCAAAAGGTATTCAAGGGTTGTTTTTGCAATTTTTGAATATTTGAAGGACTGATCTTGGACATTCTTGATCTTCAAAGGTCTTCATTTCATCTTTGACATCATGAGTGACCATATTTGACAATTTAGAAGTGTTGAGGGACTAAACTTGTCAATTCTTCAAAGTTGAAGGACCATTTTGTAATTTTGACAAACTTAAGGGACCAAACTTGTAATTATGAATATACAAGGGTTTTAAGTGTCATTTCTTCATAAATTGAGGATCAATCTTGTACATCTTCAAGTCTTTAAGGGTTTATCTTGGATAAATCATGAACTAGGGCCCGACTCTTTGTACGGCTTCGTTTCTCGTGTCCGTTTTTCCTTGTTTCTTGTGATCTTTTGTCTTTTTCACGATATCCATACCTAAAACACACAAGTAAACAAATACAAGCATTTATATGGTAATATTATGACATTTATGCATTAAAAGCCCGAAAAGAACGATGAGATCATGTATAAATGCCATCTCATCACTCCCCCATACTAAGCCATTGTCGTGCCCTCACGCAATGCTAGAATAAAGTATCTAAGCATCACAAAATTTCAATTTTATTACCCTTTATTGAAAAGTAAAAGACTTACAACAATACTACGAAGACGTGTAAAGACATAATGTATGATTTTCATCACGAATGTGACTTTTAGGGTCAATGAATAGAAACAAGTAAATGTCCCATAGAGTAAATTTCATCCTCCTTGATTGTCATACATCCCATGCTAAGTGCAAAAACGAGATCATTGTTGGTACAAGTCACAATGCTAACACTACTCATACGTCCAAATTGTGTAATACTTTTTCTCCCCGCAATCCTAGTTATTATAAAAGGAAATGGGTTTCTAGAATTTTTTAACTATTTGTCATGGATCACAAGTGATTCAAATTGAGTTATTTGAGTATTTATTAGTCCGAAAGTAAAGTAGCACGATTTAATCGATAGTTAGCCGAAGGATAAAATCTTTTAAAACGGCTTCTCGTGTACTTCCTTAAGTTCATATCTTGGCGTAACTCGTTTCACGATTTCAGACCTTTCTGGGACCGATATTTTGCATGTACTTAATACTTCAAATCTTGGGAAGACGTTCTTGAAATTAGGGTCTTCTCTTCATATATTGGAATTTCTTCACTTGACGTTTTTGAGAGATTCTTCGTACTTGGACCACGACTTCATCATTTTTCTTCAATCTTTATTTTGGACTTTGATATACAACGATCCGCCTCGTTTTAGGACTTGGATATATTTATCCTCATACCTTGTAAGGGTCTTTTTAAATAGACTTTCTCCATGAGTAATTGCTTTTCGTCGTGTGTCTCGATCCTTCATATTGATTTAGGAATAATGATACTTCACATCATCTTGGATTTTTAGCAACAAAATAGAGCTCCTCATGCCTTGTTAGGGCCTTTTTGGATCTTCGCCAATCTTCACATCCCGCTTCAATAAGTTATGCCTTGGCTATGAACTCTATTCAACCCCGAGCAACTTTTAAACGATCTTGTGCTAGAAGCTAAGTAACCTTTTAAATCGTACGACCTCACTTATTGCACTTATTTTTATTCCTAATGCATTGATCTTATGGAAGAAAAAGCCACAATTAAAAACATATGAGTTTTTGAAAGAACATTTTCATGTTCTACGTTTAGCATGATCACTTGTCTAACTCTATCATCTCTCCTTCTTCACTATTTAAAGACCTCTAATTAAAGAGACTCGTGAATACTTAGCCATGCAAGTCAAAATTAAGCCAAATTTGGATTAGCTTTCATTAAGACTATATCAAATCAAAGTTTTGGGTTTTCAAGCCACCTATAGGATCTTGCACTTTCTTGGACTTTTTAAAGTTTAGAGAATGCATTTTATAGTTCCCTTGATAAGTGACTTTATATGATCAATTATAGGAACTTGCGAAAAGTTCTTGTTCTTAACCCGAATGAGCTAAGACTTTCGCGTTTTAAAGTTCCCTATATAAAAGTCTAGAAAAACTTTAATTGAGCGGGTTAAGGAATGTAAAGGGCTCCAAATGCCCCTCAAGTTAAAAATTAGCTCTTAATCTACCCATCAGAAAATATACATTCGTGTCTTAAAAACACTTATTAAAACTAAGAAAAATTTTAAAATTTGGACATTTTTAGCCTTATTAGCAACAAAACAAAACATTAGGGCGTAGCAAAGCAAGTATCTATTCACCCCCTTATACTAAAATTAAACATTGTCCTCAATGCTTCGAGTCTAAAGGTGGAGCACCCCCATACTAGAGACAAAGAGTCGAATGCTTAGGATCTAGTATGGAAAGGGTGATCAACAATATATCTAAAGCCGTTTATTAATTATGCTAAAAGATAATTGTTAGAACAATCAAGGATATGTCGTGGATTCGTGAAAAACTTCTTCAAGTAAACGATGGAGGCTCACGTAAACGAACACGAGAGTCTTCAATCGTAGTGATGATGATAATCTAGATAACACAATCACAAACAACCACGAGACAACGAGTTGGAAGGGCACAAATCCCCTCTCATTATTTATTAGAAAGCATAAAAAGATAAGCATGGGATCTCCCCCACGAGGCACCTCGTTTTTGATTACCGAGTCATGAGCTCGACTCGATCCCCTCAATGCTATTATCATTGGGAAAGGTGACTTGGTCGAGGTCTTCCAATGAAGGAACTTCCCCACCAAAGTAGTGCTTAAGCCTATGTCCATTCACGTTGAAGTTAGGACCATCATTTTGAGCTAGCTCGATGGTCCCATAAGGAAAAACTTGTGTAATGGTGAAAGGACCCGACCAACGAGATTTCAGTTTCCCGAAAAATATCTTTAATCGAGAGTTAAAAAGTAACACTTGATCACCAACGTTAAAAACCCAGTTTTTAATCTTTGCATCATGAAACTTTTTAGTCTTTTCTTTGAAAATCAATGAATTTTCATAAGCATTGTCTCTTAATTCATCCAATTCACTCAATTGTATTTTCCGGTGATCTCCCGCGATCTTCAAGTCAAAGTTTGCATGCTTAAGGGCCCAATTTGCCTTTTGCTCCAATTCAATGGGCAAATGACAATTCTTCCCATAGACTATTTTATAAGGAGTACAACCGATGAGTGTCTTATAAGCGGTCCTAAAGGCCCATAAAGCATCATCGAGTTTATCGGACCATGAAGCACGATTTTCTCCAATCGACCTCTCTAAAATCCTCTTCAAAGCTCGGTTCGAAACCTTGAATTGCCCACTTGTTTGTGGGTGATAAGCCGTAGAAAGACGATGAGTAACTCCATATTTCTTTAAGCCTTCTCGAATTGGTCATTACAAAAATGGGTTCCACGATCGCTTATAATAGCACGAGGGGTTCCGAACCGAGAGAATAGTTTCTTCAAAAACATCACTACCACACGAGCATCATTATTAGGTAAAGCCTTAGCTTCCACCCACTTAAAAAGGTAGTCGACGGCGATGAGGATATACTTGTTACCATGAGACGATAAGAACAGCCTCATAAAGTCTATGCCCCAAATGTCGAAAATCTCACACACTTGAATTATGTTTTGCGGCATTTCATCACGTTGAGACGATTTTCCTTGACGTTGGAACGAATTACACGACTTCACGAGTGTGTGTGCATCACGATAGATAGAAGGCCAAAAGAAGCCGACATCAAACACTTTCTTAGCCGTAAGATTAGCACCGTGGTGACCACCCGTGGGTCCCTCGTGACAAGCTCTAAGGATGTTAGAAGCTTCAGCACCAAAAACACAACGTCGAACGAGTTGATCCGCACAAACCAGAAAGAGATAAGGGTCGTCCCAAAAATAGAACTTGACATCACGAAAGAATTTTCACTTTTGTTGTGTCGTCATACCCTTGATTATGAAATTGCCCGCATGGTAATTTGCAATGTCGGCAAACCATGGGGTGGTGTCTTTAAAATTCACTACACCGAGAGTCTCAAGAGGAAATGTTTTGGTGATTTCCTTGTTCTCGAAAAAATCTTTGTGAGGATCTTCTAGACGAGAGTGATGATCGGCCGCTAGATTCTCGGCTCCTTTTTTGTCAAGCACGGTGACATCAAATTCTTGTAGGAGGAGCATCCAACAAAGCAATCTCGGCTTAGCATCTTGCTTAGCTAAGAGATACTTGATAGCCGAATGGTCGGTATACACGGTGCTTTTAGTTAAGATGAGATATGGTCGGAATTTCTCAAAAGCATAGACCACGGCAAGGAATTCCTTTTCCGTTGTGGTGTACTTTAATTGAGCCTCGATCATCGTCTTACTAGCATAATGGATAGGATGAAAATGCTTTTCATAACGTTTCCCTAAGACGGACCCTATAGCATAATCACTTGCATCGCACATGATTTCAAAGGGTAAGGTCGAGAGATTAAAAGGAGCATCCTTCTCGAGAAGGTGTGTCATAGGTCGAGAGATTTTTGAAAAGTCCTTGATGAAACGATGATAAAAGCCCGCGTGGCCTAGGAAGCTCCTAAATCCCTTAACGGTTTTGGGATGAGGTAACTTGGCGATGACGTCTACCTTAGCTTTATTGACCTCAATCCCCGCTTTCGAGACCTTATGTCCTAAGACGATTCCTTGTTTACACATAAAATGACATTTTTCCCAATTAAGCACAAGATTGGTTTCTTTACAACGTTTTAACATTTGCTCGAGATTAGATAAACACGACGTGAACGAATTGCCAAACACCGGAAAGTCATCCATAAACACTTTCATCGACTTCGCGATCATATCGTGAAAAATAGCCATCATACACCGTTGAAACGTACCCGGTGCATTACAAAGTCCGAAAGGCATCCTACGATAAGCAAACGTTCCATAAGGACACGTAAACGTAGTCTTCTCTTGATCACGAGGGTCGATAGGGATTTGAAAGTAACTGGAAAAACCATCTAAAAAGCAATAGAACTAATTTCCCGCGAGTCGCTCCAACATTTGATCCATGAAGGGCAAAGGAAAGTGGTCTTTACGAGTGGCGTCATTTATCTTTCAGTAGTCAATACACACCCTCCAACCGGTCAGAACACGAATGGGAATTAACTCGTTGTTTTCGTTGGGCACAACGGTCATTCCTCCCTTTTTAGGGACACAATGGATTGGGCTCACCCATGGGCTATCGAAGATAGGATAAATCATTCCCGCGTCAAGGAGTTTTAAAACTTCCTTTTTGATGACATCGTGAATTTTAGGGTTTACCCTTCTTTGACTTTGAATTCCGAGTTTGTAGTCCTCCTCCATTAAAATCTTGTGAGTACAAAATTTTGGGTCAATACCCTTAATGTCGGAAATTTTCCACGCAATTGCCCCTTTATGAGATTTAAGAACTTTTAAGAGCGCGGTTTTTTCATCATTAGCAAGACCTTTTGCAATAATAACCTGAAACTTGTTATCACCTTCCAAGAATGCGTATTCAAGGTGAGATGGAAGATCTTTCAATTCAAGGATAGGCGGTTACTCGATTAAAGATTTTTGTTGAACACTCATAACTTCCATCGGCGAAAGAAATGGTGGAATAGAAGTATCATCACTAATAATCACCTCATATTCATTTTCGATTTCATTTTACGTAAAATCGCCTCCTTGGAATGGAGTGAGATTTGGTGTAGAGTTAGCAAGAATCGGATCCAAAATAGTGGGATTGCCACTTGACGAACTATCGGAAAAACCTAACACTTCTTATGAAAACTCATCGCAAACCACATAAACTAAGTCGATATGATTGATGGTAGCGATTGCATAAACATGAGAAGGTGTCGAGTTTTGAGTAGCGTTTATAACAAGTTCCTCTTCGTTGAAACTGAAAGTAATATTTCTTGCATGAACGTCGATAAGCGATCTTGAGGTGTCTAAAAATGGACGACCTAAAATTAGAGGAACTTGAGGATCCACGGGGATGTCAACTACTATAAAATCAACGGGATAGTAGAACTTTCCCACTTTCACGAAAACATCCTCGGCTACTCCACATGCTAAAATCGTAGAATGATCGGCCATCTCGATAGACATGTTCGAAAGAGTAAGAGCCGGAAGCGAAAGCGATTTACAAATGGAAAATGGCATCAAATTAATGATCGCACCAAGATCGGCCAAGGCGAGGCATTCTTTCATATCTTGTATATCACAAGGAATGAGAAACTTTCATTGGTCACCAAATTTTTCCGGTATGCGGTTAAGATAAACCGAAGAACAATTAGCAAGCTTTGAAAGCTTTTCCTTATCATTCATCATACTTTTAAAAGTGGAAGCGAAACGAGGCATATATAACAACGCGTCGGCTAAACTTACATCAAAATGAACTTGTTGAAACATTTTTATAAAAAGCTCGATTTGTTGTTTGTTAAGTTCTTGCAATTTCCCTTTGTTTCGTCTCGAAGGGTAAGGTAAGGGTGGCGTGGGTTGGACATTAGGCAACGACCTTGGAATCTCGGGTTCCATGATGGGTATTGGTTCAACCGTAGGTGTGGTTTGAGCGATACTTCGTGGGCTTGTGATATGCTCCTTTTCGACCATCACCTCGGGCGCTTTCTCGATTTCCTTCTCCGTAGAAGTACTTGGACGAGAGATTGGTTCCTTAAAAGTTTTACCACTACGTGTAGTAATAACCTTCATTTCTCCCTTCGGGTTTGCAATGGTATCACTAGGAAGACCACCCGAGGAAGAGGGTTTACACATGATTGCTTCAAACATTTTTGCCATATGGTCTTCAAATTTTGATTGCCTTAAATCCGCTTTTAACAATTCTTGCTTAATCTCATGTTGTCCATGCTCCATCTTTTGTTGATTTTGTTGAAGACGTTGAACGTTTCCTTCCATTTTATTAGCATGAGTCATAAGTTCATTAGCAAGTTCGTTTTTAAGCTTGTTTTTCAACTCGGATCTTAAGCTAATCATCTCACGTTGCATGTTATCAAACTTAGCATCATTTGCTTTAGCATAATCCAAAAATTCTCCTTGAAGATTTTTAGTGTGAGCATTTTGTAAACCTTGTTTAGTGTTTTGAAAATCACGGTTTTGGTTTTGATTTGCAACTTGTCCATGTAGTTACGTGAATTGCCTTGATAACCACCATTTTGATTGTTGTTTCGATAGTTATTAGCATTTTGATTTGGTGGAGCTTGATTTGGGCGGGAACCTTGGCCGTTTTGGTTGTAAGTTCCCGTTGCTACGTAAGCACTCGATGTTTTACCACCGGCTGTAATGCACTCGGAAAGATCATGAGCTCCACCACAAGATAAACAACTCTTTTAAACCTCTTTAACCGATGCGGAATTCAAAGCATCTTGTGCTTTCCAATGAGTCATAAGATTCGAAAACCTATCGAAAAACCGATTTTCCTCATTAGCTTCATCATGTAAGGAATTAATGTGACGAGACGATGACGAACCCATATTGGCAACACTCGGTGTGTTACGAGGGTTATAAACCTTAGATCTATTCTCGATCATCTTTAAAGCTTCATCGGTCGTTTTGCACAAAAAATTACCACCCACGGCGACATTCAAATAATCTCGTTCATGAATATTAAGCCCATTGTAAAAAGTATCTATTTGATGTAATTCTGAAAAATCATGGTGTGGACATTCATGTAACATCTCATTAAATCGTTCCCATGCCATTGAAAAACTTTCATTATTACGTTGTGTAAACCTTGAAATCTCATTTTTCAAATGTGTTGTTTTAGATGGTGGAAAAAATTGGTTCACAAACTTAGAAACGAGATCACCCCATGTCAAAATCGAATTTGGCGGTTCTTTCTCGAGCCAAATTTTAGCGGGTCCATCTAACGAGTATGGAAACAACATCATCTTAATGGCGTCATGTGGAACATCCGTAAACTTGCTTGTTGCGGTGAGACGATTAAAATTCCTTATGTGGTAATACGAGTTATCTTTTTCATGTCCTCTAAATTTATTTGCTTGCAACATCGACATTAAACCCGTCTTGATCTCGAAATTCTCCGCAAGAATGGCGGGAATCACAATAGCTTCTCCAAAACCCTCGGTGGGTGCTTGAAGCAACTCCATCATAGTACGATTAGCCATGTCGACTATTGGTTCTACAATAGGTTCAACAATTGGAGTTTGTTCTTCAATCAAAGGCTCTTGATTTCCTTGACTTTGACGATGTTTACGAGCTCGTTTTGCTTGATTACGAGTTTGCATAAACTTCACGTAGAATGGGAGGTGGGCAAAGAAGATTCTTTTTGAATGTTTTGTGAATTTTCAATTTTTTTTTTGTTTTTGATTGTTTTTAATTTTTGGATTTTGTGTATCTTCGTAGACAACAATCTACCAAATCTCTCCTCGAATCAAACTCTTGATTAAAGAAGCCTCAAAAGAATGAAAACGATCACGTGGAGTCAACGCCTTCGAATGACTTTAGAACCTTGGTGAAAACCAAATTGTTCAAGAGGGTTTAATCACAAAGAAGACCAAGCAAATATATATGATACGTAATAATACTTTGGGCGGCAAAACCCTCGATTAGCCTTCAATCTCAAAATACTTACAAGCAAGCGGGGGAACAAGGCGGCGCGAAGCACTTAAGAGCCTTTTTCCTTAGGGTATATTTTCTAATACCCGCCTTATACCCACCTTATAGTTTGTATTTTTCAAAATCGAGCTTCACGAAAGTATTTATCTATTTTTTCCTTTTTCTTTTGTTTGAGATTCGAATACAATAATTAGGAGATCAAATCCCAATTAAGGTTGTGTTTTCACACTTTTGGAGATATTTTGTATTTGTTGTGATACTTAATACAATATAGTAATAATAATTTCACAAGAAAAACGAAAAAAACCGATAATACGTATTAGTAGAGTTCTACTAATACAAATACTATTTATGGTTAATATTAAAAACAACAAGACAAATTAATCACGACACACCTCCCCGACAGCAACGCCAAAATGGTTGTGGTAAATTACACCTCTTGTTTAGGAAAACAAAAGAGCGTAAATGAGCGGAAAGTATTAAGTGTTGATTTAGGAAAATCAAACACTAATGACCCAAAGGTGAAAGTTTGTTTACCAATGAGGTATATGTGTGTGTGTAATTTGTAATTGATTTTAGACTAATATTTGAAAGAAGGGGATGAGAAAATGGAATGACGAAGACGTGAAAATTATTACTACGATGACTACAATTAAAACCGTAAAAAGATGCTAAAATAAAAATTAATTCTAAAAATTCCAAAAAAATTAACAAAAATCAAATTAAATAAACTAAGAGTTTACATATGATCAAAACTTTTTCAAACCTTTTAATTAATTAAATATTAATTTTTAAATGCCAATTAAAGCTTTAAAAATAAAATTAATTATTAGAAAGTCCAAATAAAGATTTTTCACTTGTAAACCTCTAAAATAACCAAATAAGACTAAAAACTATTTTTTATAAATTTTTGAACTAATTAAAACTATTTAAAATGATTAAAAACTATTAAAAACTTAAAATAATTCTAGAAATTAGAAAAATGATGATAAAATTAATCTAAGAGTTGCAAAAATACTATTTTAATGTATTAAACCAAAGAAAAATGTAAAAAGTGTAAAAATGTGAAAATTGAAAAATAATAATAAAATAATATTAAAATAATATTAAAAATCCAAAAATTAAAAAAAAACTCTAAAAACTTGCAAACTAGTTTATTTTAACCTAAATAATCAGAAAATGAAAGTGAAATTACCAAGTTACCCCTATTGGGCCCCCAAATGGGCTAAAAACCAAAACAGTCAACCTTAATGGGTTTAATGGGCCCAAAACATCAAACTTGGCCCAAATGACCTGAAAAAGCCCTATCTGACTCAAAATTCAATTCTAAACTCAAAAGTCTGAAGGTCTAAAAGTTGGTTTTGAGCTTATCACAGCTTAAATAGTCAACAACTTATTCTTATTGGGCCAATAAGCCCATTAAGCAATAAGCCAATGCCATAAGCTCTGCTTAAACACACAACCTTCATTTGAGATGCCTAAGAGATCTGTGAAAAGAAATTTTGAAAAAGAACACTCAATAAGCCAGAAATAATCCAAGAAGATTTTCATTAAAAGACAAAATAGTCGACTTAGAGTTCTAGACCACCTCAGACCTTATAATAAGCTGCAAAAGATTCTAAATGACTTAATTAAGACAAATCAACAAAGAAAAGTTCAATAAGCCAAGCCAAATAAGCACAATAAGCTGATAAGCACTTATTTAAAAGTCAAAGTGTTTGGTTTTCTAGTCAAACCTTAATGTTGATAGGTGTGTAAACACCCATCATTTTTACCACTTAACTACAATAATAACCAAGCCAAAACGTGTATTTTATGTCGTAAATGTCGGAATTATGCGTGGTTTGTGTTTTTGTTGTGATTTAGGACGAAATTGTGAAAAAGGGAGAAAACACGGGCATTCACGGGCTTTTATCGAAGAAAAAGACAAAAGACGAAGTCAACAAATCAAGAGTGCAAAAAGAAAGGAAGTCCAAGACCAATTCTGAAGATTTATCAAAGAAAAAGTCAAAAGACGGAAGTTTACTAAAATCCGAAGAACTCATGTCTGATTTATTGAAGAAATTACAAGACGAGTTATTAATCCCAAGACAAAAGTCGAAGAATTTGGAAGATTAAGGACTAACAAATAATTAAAGAAAGAAGAAAGAGGGGAGGAAGCTTCCTTCCACTAATCCTCCTCCTCCCCTATAAATAGATCAATAGTATTTCATTTCATGTTGTTGGCTAGTTTGACAAACTATGCTCTTCCATCTATAAATTTTGCACCATTAATTTTCATGTCAATTTATATACATTGTCTTGCACCTTTAATTCCTATAATTTCAAGTAAGTTACTTTCATGTTATTGATTCTTTATCTTTATTTTTGATCTCTCATCTTCCTTTCTTGTGACTGATTTAATCTTATGTTATGTTCATGTTCTTGAGTTTTTATTAGATTGATTAAGTGGGTTTTGATCATTTTGATTATTATTGTTAGTGTTATTGATTTGGTTTAATTGGTATTGATTAGTTGATCATTTGTGATTAGTTTTATTTAATCTCTTGGTTGATTTTGATTAGTCTTATTTAAACTCGTGTCCTATTTCATTTCATTGTTCTTCGCTACTGTTAACATTGCCCAGATTCCGTATCAGTTCATTTTATTCTGAACCAACCTTTTCTTTCTTTTATTCCGAATGAAGGTATTTTAAGCAATATTCCGGATCAGTGAATATTCCGGATCAGTGGGATTATTCCGGATCAAGGAAATGTTCCGAATGAACATATCTTTTTAATTATTCTGAACCAAGACCTTTTATCTATTTTATTCCGGATCAGTGAATTCATTCGGAATAATCAATATTCCGGATGAAGGCAATGTTCGGAATCAAGCTTTCATTTTAGTTATTCCGAATGAAGCATTTTGTTTAATTATTCCGAATGAGTTTTATTATTCCGAATGAAGGGTTGTTTTAATTATTCCGGATGAAGCCTTACATTCCACATGAACTGTTTTATTCCGAGTGAGTATATATTCCGGATGAGCAACGTATTCCGAATGAACGTTTATTCCAGATGAAGCCTTTATTCCGGATGAGCGATTATTCCGGATGAAGGGAATATTCCGGATAAACATTTATTCCGAATGAGCTGTTATTCTGGATGAAAGACTTATTCCGGATGAATCAATTTATTCCGGATGAAAGACTTAGTCTGAATGAGCATTTTTTCTTAGTTTTGTAATTTCAGTTTTAGTTTATTCTAAGTTTATGTTTTTAAGTTTTAAACTTTATTTTTCCCGCCGTTTTTACTTAGTCGCACTTTTAATTTACTTGCCTTTAGTTTAAGTTTGCCTTATTTACTTTTAAGTTTGACTTTTTATTTCTCGTCACGTTTATAATTTCTCGTCATTAATTTCTCGTCAAGTTTCTATCTTTCAGTATTTCTTTTTACCGCCTTTATTTTATTTTTATTTTTTCAAGTCTTAATTTTGAATTAGTTTACGACACCCAACAATTCTCTTTTTGCTACCAAGAACGACTGAGTCACACTTTGAACCGAAAATCAATTCGTTAAGACACCGAGAAAACGAACTTTTTCAACTAGCAAAATCTCAATATCAAATGGCGCCGCTGCCGGCTCTTTTCGTAAAGATTAACGGTTTTTTGTGAGAGACGCGTTGGCTTTTGGGATCCATTCACTCGTGAACGTTATTTTTCGTTTCAAAAATTCCAAAAACATTTAAAAAATCATAAAAAGCATCTCTTTTTCAAAGTTTTGCACCAAAAATATTCTTCTTTCTTATCTATTTTTCTTTATGGATTCTTATGTCCATTGCGTCGGGTGTTGGAGACGACTATATGGGGGCGAATCATGTCAATGGTGTTCATGCGAGCGATGCGAAAGAGACCTTCCTCCAATTTCCATCGATTCACAATTTGGATTTTGTCCATCGTGTAACTCGACTAATTCGTCCTTTTCAAATCCACCTCCTAGCCCCCCTTGCATGTATTGTGGAAGCGATTCTCATTGGCATGTTTCGTGTCCAATTCGACATTGGCCTCATGGCGAGCAAGAACTGGGTTACAATTATGACAATGGTAATAGCTATCTACAAGAAGCACCAGGTTTTTCTCCATACCCTTGTTGCCAAAATTATGGGGGCCCTCACGATACTTTTTATTGTCAGCCAATGGATTATTATGAACCAAATCCGTGTTCTAATTCTTCTCAACCGATGAACTACTATGAGCCACATAATTCAGGTTTTCAACATTTTGAGCCCCCACAACACTTCATCGATCATCAACCCTATTGTGCATTTCCTCCTGAGCAAATTGCCACTCTTTTTGACAACTTTCAAAAAGTTCAAGAAGCTTGCAACAAGATCATCGAAAAATGTCAAGAAGATCAACGACATGAGCAAATATCGAATATCGAGACTTATAATCCTCCTCCGGTGTATCCATACTATTATGATGATGATGATGATGATGAGCCTACTATTTCTTGGAATGATCTTGTTGCTCAATGTCCTAGTGCAATTGTCATCCCTTCTCTCGGTATCCTAAACGTGTCTAAGGATTGTGATACATTGAGTGAGCTTAGTGATTTTGGTCTTGATAAATTCTTTAATGAGGTTTGTGACATGCCTACTGCTATGGAGTCTGAGGACGACGTTGCTCTTACGGAAGAGGTCGATCCTAATGATGACGATTTTTCTCCACGCTATGAGAATTTCACTTTTGAAATTTCTCAATCTCCACCGGGAGATGCGGGCGATGACGATTTATTCTCTCCGGCTTACGAGAAGTTCACCGATGAACTTGCTCTTGAAGATGAGGTGGAAGACGTGATTCTCCGCGACAGATTACGGAAAGTGCATCTTGTTAATGCTCAAATCGAAGAATTGACTTCTCCTCCTCTTTCCGAGTCTTTACCTCCATCGATTCCTCCCGTTGAATATAATGACCCATTGCTGGAAGAAATCGACATTCACTCAATACCTTTGGGTATTGATGATGATGACACAGAGGGGGATATTATTTTTGATAATTTGTTGCAGGAAGGTATTGTCCCAAGTCCCCCTCCCGAGCACCTTTCATCCTCCCCTTTAGCCACTATTACGGAGGATGAGTGCTTTGACCCGGGAGGTGACATTCACTATTTCATGATTGATAACATTACGGCTTTGCCGAGTGATCAGCATCCAGTGTCTTTGGGGGATGACAATGTGCTTACTTTACCCACCCCACCTCCTGTGGATCTTGATTTCACATACTTTTCGTATGTTGAAAGGACTTTTCTCCCATTTAAGACTTATCCCCCCGCCTCTCCTTTGTTGATGTCAACCGGGAACGAGGACAAGGTCTTTGATCCCGGTATTACATTCGAGGCTTCCCCATGGACCATTTAATTCGGGGACGAGTCAGGATCGTAACTCGGTTAATCTAAACAAGCTCTCTTCGGGAGGCAACCCGACTATCTATCTTTACTTGTTTTCACCATAAGTGTAGGGGGAGTGATGAGATGGCATTTATACATGATCTCATCGTTCTTTTCGGGCTTTAAATGCATAAAAATGTCATAAAATACCATATATATGCTTGTGTTTGTTTACTTGTGTATTTTAGGTATGGATATCGTGAAAAAGACAAAAGATCACAAGTTACAAGGAAAAACGGACACGAGAAACGAAGCCGTACAATGAACCGGGCCCTAATCATGAAATATTCAACAAATACCCTTGAAGACTTGAAGACATACAAGATTGATCCTCCAAGAATGAAGAAATGACACTTAAAACCCTTGTATATTAATAATTACAAGTTTGGTCCCTTAAGTTTGTCAAAATTGCAAAAAGGTCCTTCAACTTTGAAGAAATGACAAGATTGGTCCCTCAACAAAATCAATTTGTCAATTATGGTCCCTCATGAAGTCAAAGATACAAAGAAGACCTTTGAAGATCAATAAAGTCCAAGACCAGTCCCTGAATTATCCAAGAATGGCAAAAAGAACCCTTGAAAACCCTTTTTAAAAGTTTGGTGCCAAAATTGCCAAATGGTGAAAGTTGATACAAGCTTAAATGGGCGCTGATGGGTTTTAAAAGAGAAAAGACAAAAGAAAGGAAGGATAAGGACTAAATGTGTGCACTTTGAAACATTCAAACCAAAACACGCGCCTAACACCCCTTTTCCCCCAAATACGGATCAAACCAAGTTACTGTTTATCTTTTTCACTCCCATAATTTACCTCACTTAAACGTGGGTTAAAAATCAATTCCTTGTGCACACGTGTGATTCACACACGCAGGAACATTTCCCACACATAAAACCCTCACCCCATTCACTGTGGACCCCACCCCCAAATTCCATCTCAACCAATCAGAAAGCTACTTGGTCCCCAAGCAAAGTGACGTGTCCCAAATCAACAGCTATGGTTATTTGCTTACTCCCAACGGACAAATAAACGCCCAGGATCAAATTGGACAACACATCACTCAAAACGCGTCAAGGGCATATTTGGGATTTTTTAGTGATTAGGGTTTGTGTTTTTAGCCTACTAGAATGTTCTTAGAGTAGTATAAAAGGAGGATGAAGTCTGTTCATACCCCTTTGTTCCAGTTTTAGGCTATCAATCTTTGTAATTCCTTTTTAAGTTTAATAAAATTTGAATTTCTGAAATTATAAATCTCTTTTTGATTTAGTTAAAAGTTTGGTGTTTGAGTAGCCTAATTCTGAGTTCCATTTGTTTGATTAGACCTTCCTTAACCTTGTGGTTAAGGCACGTCTTGTTTCATAAGGTTTTTAAGGTTTGAAAACCTTGAAATCCTTGGTTCTGTTTTGGTTATTTTGTGTACTAACCCTTGACCATTTGCTATAAGCTCTTACAAGCTTGTTGACACCAAGCTTGTGAAGGGATTAGAGCCCTTGGTTGAGTTGTTTGCTGCTTGTGTTGAAGACATCAAGTCCTTGAGGTTCTACTTTGAACCATCAACCAAGGCAGTGTTGCATCATCTTCATTGAAGTACCTTGGTCTTGTTCTAGTTGTTGAACAAGGTCCAAGGAGCATTGCTGGCCTTCCTAGGATGTTGTGGAAGGCAGGTATAATCCCTTGTTAAGATTCCCCTAAAAATTTCATGTTTATGACTGTTTTTGATTTGGTGCTTTGATTTTGAGTATTGATGTTTGTGCTGGTGGTTTTTGAGTTTGATTGTGTTATTTGCTATTGTTTAAGTGTTTTTTATCATTACAACCAGTAGGGTATTAGTTAAAATCAGAAGTTTGTATGATAAGTGCTTGATTAAGGGTTGTTTGGGATTACTGCATAAGTCTGTCAACGTCTGATTTGTTCCTGTCAGCGTTTGATTTAGACTTGTCAGCGTTTGTTAAGTGCTTGTGTGTTGTATGCAAGTATTGGTATCTGCTATTTGGGAGTATTTGTGCATCTGTTTGCAGGTTTTGTGGTATTAAACTCATTGATTCATAAATTGGCTCTAAAATCTTCATAACTTGGTAAAATTGGCTAGGATTTTGAGGACACCTAGATCTTAGCATAGGTTAAGGGTAACAAGTGCTAAATCATAGTTAATCACATCAGGGTAGAGGGATTTGAGGTTTGAAATTGGATCAAGTGTCAAGTATATCAGCAAACTTGTTTCTGCATATGTTCTTTGTTCATCAGTAACTTTTATGCTTTGATCTTGTTGTTTTCTTTGATTCAGTGTTTAATTCTTGTTGCATTGTTATTTCTAGCATTTAGGATTGTTGTATTGCTGCTTGGTTCTTATTTGTTTGCTGCTTGTGTGGATATTTGGCTATTTGGATTGCTTTGTTCATAGCTCATAAGCTCACTGGCTTATTGGCTTATTTGTGCCAAAACACATCAAGTTTACCCAACTGGTAAGCTTTGATTCACAAGGTTTGCACTCAAACCTTGACCAGCAGGGTGAAAAACAAGTCCTGGCACGTCATTAAGTCTGTCAGCGCCTACTTTGTTCCTGTCAGCGTTTGATTTCAACCTGTCAGCGCTTGACTATAGCTTATCAGCGTTTGACTCTTTTTTGTGTTGATTGTTTTTGGATTTGGCCCATTTGAGGGCCCATTAGGGGTACTTTGGTAATTTTACTTTCATTTTCTGATTCTTTAGGTTAAAATAAACTAGTTTGCAAGGTTTTAGAATTTTTTATAAGTTTTGGATTTTTAATATTATTTTATTATTATTTTATTATTATTTTAATATTATTTTTCAAATTTCACTTTTTCCAAATTTTTACATTTTTCTTAGGTTTAATACATTAAAATAGGAATTTAGCAACTTTTAGAATAATTTTATCACTTATAGATTAATTTTTACAATTATTTTAAGTTTTAATAGTTTTTAATTCATTTTAAATAGTTTTTATTAGTTTTAAAATTTCTAAAAATAGTTTTTAATCATTTTAGGTCATTTTAGAGGTTTATCAATTGAAAAATCTTTATTTGGGCTTTTTGTTAATTTATTTGATTTTTAGGGCTTTAATTAGCATTTAAAAATTGAATATTTAATTATTTAAAAGGTTTGAAAAAGTTTTGATTATTGGTAAACTCTTAGTTTATTATTTTTGATTTTTGGTGAATTCTTGGTAATTTTTAGAATTTATTTTATTTTTGGTGATTTTTTAGGTTCTACGTCTTAACTTTCTAATAGTGTTTTTGCTTATTTTTCTATTTTTTCGACTTCGTCATTTTCTCTTCCAATCCCCTTCTAAACCAATCATTAATCACAAACATTTGGCAAGTTTTTCACACACATATACCTCCTTGGGAAACGAACTTTCTCTCTTTTTATTTGATTGGGTCATTAGAGTTGATTTTTCCTAAAATCATCACTCAATACTTACCGCTCATATACGTTCTTTTGTTTCCCTAAACAAGAGTCGTATTTTACCACAATCATTTTGGCGCCGCTGCCGGGGAGGTGTGTTGTGCTTTAATTTGGAAGCTTTTGTTTTTGATATTATCCATAATAAGTATTTGTGTTAAGTGGAACTCCCTTAACACGTATTATCGGTTTTCTTGGTTTTTCTTGTACGAGTATTATTACTATATTGTATTAAGTATCACAATCAATATACAATATCTCCAAAAGTGTGAAAACACAACCTTAATTGGGATTTGATCTCCTAATTATTGTATTCGAATCTCAAACAAAAAGAAAAGGCAAAAATAGATAAATACTTTCGTGAAGCTCGATTTTGAAAAATACAAACTATAAGGTGGGTATAAGGCGGGTATTATAAAATATACCCTAAGGAAAAAGGCTCTTAAGTGCTTCGCGCCGCCTCGTTTCCCCGCTTGCTTGTGAGTATTTTGAGATTGAAGGCTAATCGAGGGTTTTGCCGCCCAAAGTATTATTACGTATAATATATTTGCTTGGTTTCTTTGTGATTAAACCCTCTTGAACAATTTGGTTTTCACCAAAGTTCTAAAGTCATTCGAAGGCGTTCACTCCACGTGATCGTTTTCATTCCTTTGAGGCTTCTTTAATCAAGAGTTTGATTCGAGGAGAGATTTTGTAGATTGTTGTCTACGAAGATACACCAAAATCCAAAAAAATTAAATATCATCAAAAACACAAAAAAAAATTGAAAATTCACAAAACACCCAAAAGAATCTTCTTTTCTCACCTCCCATTCTTCGTGAAGTTTATGATCACTCGTAATCAAGCAAAACAAGCTCGTAAACGTCTTCAAAAGCAAGCAAATCAAGGATCGTTGATTGTTGAAAAACCTCCAATTGTTGAACCTATTGTAGAACAAGAAGTCGTCATGGTTAATCGTACTATGATGGAGTTGCTACAAGCACCCACCGAGGGTTTTGGAGAGGCTATTGTGATTCCCGCCATTCTTGCGGAGAATTTCGAAATTAAGACGGGTTTAATGTCGATGTTGCAAGCAAACAAGTTTAGAGGTCACGAAAAAGACAACCCGCATTACCACATTAGGAATTTCAACCGTCTCACCGCTACTAGCAAATTTAAGGATGTTCCACATGACGCCATTAAGATGATGTTGTTTCCATACTCGTTGGATGGACCCGCAAAAATTTGGCTCAAGAAAGAATCGCCAAATTCGATTTTGACATGGGCCGATCTCGTTTCTAAGTTTGTGAACAAGTTTTTTCCACCATCTAAAACAACACACTTAAAAAATGAGATTTCACGATTTGTGCAAAGAAATAATGAAAGTTTTTCAATGGCATGGGAACGATTTAAAGAGATGTTACATGAATGTCCACACCATGATTTCACGGAATTGCATCAAGTAGATACTTTTTATAATGGGCTTAATGATCATGAACGAGATTATTTGAATGCCGCCGCGGGTGGTAATTTTTTGTGCAAGACGACAAATGTGGCTTTACAAATCATTGAAAATCGATCTAAGGTTTATAGCCCTCGTAACACACCGAGTGTTGCCAATATGGGTTCGTCATCTTCGTCACAATCGTCTCGTAGCATTAACGCCTTACATGATGAAGCTAATGAGGAAAATCGGTTTTTTGATAGATTTGCTAATCTTATGTCCCATTGGAAGGCTCAAGAAGCTTCCAATTCCGCTTCGGTTAAAGCGGTTGCTAAGAGTTGTTTATCTTGTGGGGGAGATCATGATCTTTCCGAGTGCATTACCGCGGATGGTAACACTTCGAGTGCTTATGTAGCAACGGGAACTTACAACCAAAACGGCCAAGGTTCCCGCCAAAATCAAGCTCCACCAAACCAAAATGTTAATAATTATCGAAACAACAACCAAGGTAATTACCAAGGCAACACACGCAATTACAACAAAGGGAATTATCAAAGTGGGAATGGACAAATCTCTAATCAAAACCAAAACCGTGATTTTCAAAACACTACACAAGGTTTTCAAAATGCTCACACTAAGAATTTGCAAGGAGAATTTTTGGATTATGCAAAAGCAAATGATGCTAAATTTGATAATATGCAACGTGAGATGATTAGCTTAAGATCCGAGTTGAAAAACGAGCTTAAAAATGAACTTGCTAATGAACTTAAAACTCATGCAAACAAAATGGAAGGAAATGTCCAACGTCTTCAACAAAACCAACAAAAGATGGAATTAGGACAACATGAGATTAAGCAAGAGTTATTAAAATCGGATGCTAGGCAATCAAAATTTGAGGACCGAATGGCTAAGATGTTTGAAGCAATCATGTGTAAGCCCTCTTCTTCGGGTGGTCTTCCTAGTGATACCATTAACAACCCGAGGGGAGAATTGAAGGTTGTTACTACACGAAGTGGTAAAACTTTCATGGAACCAATCTCTCGTACAAGTACTTCTAAGGAGAAGGAAATCGAGAAAGAACCCGAGGTGATGGTCGAAAAGGAGCATATTACAATCCCACGAAGTACCGCTCAAACCACACCTACGGTTGAACCAACACCAATTGTGGAACCCGAGTTTCCAAGGCCGTTGCCTAATGACCAACCCACACCACCTTTACCCTACCCTTCAAGACGTAACAAAGAGAAAGCACAAGAACGGAACAATTATCAATTTGAGCTATTTATGAAAATGTTTCGTGATCTACATTTTAACATAAGTTTTGCCGATGCTTTAATCATGATGCCTCGATTCGCCGCAAACTTCAAAAGTATGCTAAACAACAAAGAGAAGTTACAACAATCGTCTAGTTGTTCATCGGTTTGTCTTAGCCGCATACCACAAAAAGTCGGTGATCCCGGTAAATTTTTGATTCCGTGTGCTATTCAAGATATGGAGGAATGCTACGCCTTGGCCGATCTTGGTGCTAGTATTAATTTAATGCCTCTCGAGATTTTCAAATCGCTTTCGCTTCCGGCTCTTACTCCTTCGAACATGTCTATCGAGATGGCCGATCATTCTACGATTTTAGCGTGTGGAGTAGCCGAGGACGTTTTTGTTAAAGTCGGAAAGTTTTACTATCCCGTTGACTTTATCGTTGCAGATATTCCTATTGATCGAAAAGTCCCTCTCATTTTGGGTCGTTCATTTTTGGATACATCAAGAGCACTTATCGATGTTCATGCTCGAAAAATCACCCTTCGTTTCAATGAAGAAGAACTTGTCATCAATGCAACGCAAAACTCCAATCTTTCTCATGTCTATTCTATTACAACTTTAAACCATGGTGACTCGACCAATGTCGTTTGCAAAGAATTTTCACCAAGAGTTTTAGGAAATGTCTCCAAAAACAATTTACCATTTCCTCCGCCGGTGGAGGTTATGAGTGCAAAGCCTACAAAGAAGAAACCGTCAACGCTTGAATCGAAATATCCTTCGCCTCACCTCGAACATTCATTCTTGAAAAGTGTTGATAAGTTGCCGGTTTCTACGAAAGATCTTTCGGATGATGAATATGTAGACCCCGATGGGGAGGTTTTCTTCGTCGATAAACGTTTTGAGAACTTGCCACCACCAAAACCAAAACGGTTTCAAAATGTGAGAATTTTTAGTGTAACTAACATCGTCTTAGAAACACCGAATATTTTCGACATAATCAAAAAGGGTTTTCATAAGGAGAGTTCAAAAGATAAAAAAGGAAAAGATCTTAAATGTGATTTAATTGATTTTTCTACAAATCTAACTCCGTCATCACCACGTGTTTTAAGTGCTACAAGCTCGTCTACTCCTTTTGACGATGCTTTGTGTGGTTTTAGTATGGGGGAAGCCCCTTATGTTCCCTCATCCTTGTCCACCGAGGACGAGATATTCGATCCCGGAATTTCATGTAAAGGGAAATCTCGGTCTTCCACCGATGCAATAAATGGAAAATCTTTCTATTTGCTTGGTGCGAGTCTACCTCGAGTAGCTCGAAAGTTTGTCTTACCAATTGTCCCACCCTTCTATTTCTCATCTATTTTCTTCAAACTCTTTGAGTTTATGGCACATATTGAAGTGGCGTTGAATTGTTTTTCCAATGGAAACGAGAACGCCATTTTCGACCCCGGTATTTTGCATCATTTAAGGACTTAGTCCTTAATACCGGTTGCTTTTTGGGCCTTGTTAATCATGTAAGCCCCATCAAAAAATTGACCACACCATTAATTTCCCTAAATGTTCACATTTTAAAGGGGATCGAGTCGAGCTCATGACTCGGTAATCAAAAACGAGGTGCCTCGTGGGGGAGATCCCATGATTATCTTTATGCTTACTATTCACTAATAAGGGGACTTGTACCCTTTCAACTCGTTGTCTCGTGGTTGTTTGTGATTGTGTTATCTAGATCATCATCATCATCTACGATTGAAGACTCTCGTGTTCGTTTACGTGAGCCTCCATCGTTCGTTTGAAGAAGTTTTCACGATTCCATGACATATCCTTTATTGTTCTAACAATTATCTTTTAGCATACTTAATAAACGGCTTTAGATATATTGTTGATCACCCTTTCCATGCTAGATCCTAAGCATTCGACTCTTCGTCTCTAGTATGGGGGTGCTCCACCTTTAGACTCGAAACATTGAGGACAATGTTTACTTTTAGTATGGGGGGGTGAATAAGTACTTGCTTTGCTACGCCCTCACGTTTTCCAACTTTCAATGTTTTATTTTGCTAATAAGGCTAAAAATGGCCAAATTTTAAAATTTTTTCTTAGTTTTCATAAATGTTTTTAAGACACGAATGTATATTTTCCGATGGGTAGAATAAGAGTTAATTTTTTACTTGATGGGCATTTGGAGCCATTTACATTCCTTAACTCGCTCAATTCAAGTTTTGCTAGACTTTTATTTAGGGAGCTTTAAAACGCGAAAGTCTTAATTCATTCGGGTTAAGAACAAGAACTTTTCGCAAGTTCCTATTATTGATTCTAGAAAGTCACTTATCAAGGGAACTATAAAACGCATTCTCTAAGCTTGAAAAAGTCCAAGAAGGTGCAAGATCCTATAGGTGGCTTGAAAACCCAAAACTTTGATTTGATATAGTCTTAATGAAAGCTAATCCAAATTTGGCTTAATTTTGACTTGCATGGCTAAGTATTCACGAGTCTCTTTAATTAGAGGTCTTTATATAGTGAAGAACGAGAAATGATAGAGTTAGACAAGTGATCATGCTAAACGTAGAACATGAAAGTGTTCTTTCAAAAACTCATATGTTTTTAATTGTGGCTTTTTCTTCCCATAAGATCAATGCATTAGGAATAAATCATAATTGCAATAAGTAAGGTCGTACGATTTGAAAGGTTACTTAGCCTCTAGCGCAATATCGTTTAAAAGTTGCTCGGGGTTGAATAGAGTTCATAGCCAAGGCATAACTTATTGAAGCGGGACGCGAAGATTGGCGATCATCCAAAAAGGCCCTAACAAGGCATGAGGAGCTCTATTTTTGCTAAAGATCCAAAGATGATGTGAAGTATCATTATTCCTAAATCAATATGAAGGATCGAGACACACGACGAAAAGCAATTACTCCCCTAAAGAATGGAGAAAGTCTATCCAAAAAGACCCTAACAAGGTATGAGGATAAATATATCCAAGTCCAAAAAGGAGGCGGATCGTTGTATATCAAAATCCAAAGTAAAGATTGAAGAAAAATGATGAAGTCGTGGTCCTATATGAAGAATCTCTCAAAAACGTCAAGTGAAGAAATTCCAAAATATGAAGAGAAGACCATTATTTCAAGAACGTCTTCCCAAGATTTGAAGTATGAAGTACATGCCAAATATCGGTCCGAGAAAGGTCTCAAATCGTGAAACGAGTTATGCCAAGATATGAACTTAAGGAGATACACGAGAAGCCGTTTTAAAAGATTTTGTCCTTCGGCTAACTATTGATCAAATCGTGCTACTTTGCTTTCGGACTAATAACTACTCAAATAAGTCAATATGTATCACTTGTGATCCATGACAAATAGATAAAAAATGCTAGTAACCCATTTCCTTTTATAATAACTAGGATTGCGGGGAGAAAAAGTATTACACAATTTGGACGTATGAGTAGTGTTAGCATTGTGACTTGTATCAACAATGATCTTGTTTTTGCACTTAGCATGGAATGTATGACAATCAATGATGACGAAGTTTACTCTAAGGGACATTAATTTGTTTCTATTCTTTGACCCTAAAAGTCACCTTTTGGTGATGAAAATCATACATTATGTCTTTACACATCATCGTAGTATGTTGCAAGTATTTTACTTTTCAATAAAGGTTAATAAAAATTGAACTTTGGTGATGCTTAGATACTTTATTCTAGCATTGCGTGAGGGCACGGCAATGGCTTAGTATGGGGGAGTGATGAGATGGCATTTATACATGATCGCATCGTTCTTTTCGGGCTTTAAATGCATAAAAATGTCATAAAATACCATATATATGCTTGTGTTTGTTTACTTGTGTATTTTAGGTATGGATATCGTGAAAAAGACAAAAGATCACAAGTTACAAGGAAAAACGGACACGAGAAACGAAGCCGTACAATGAACCGGGCCCTAATCATGAAATATTCAACAAATACCCTTGAAGACTTGAAGACATACAAGATTGATCCTCCAAGAATGAAGAAATGACACTTAAAACCCTTGTATATTAATAATTACAAGTTTGGTCCCTTAAGTTTGTCAAAATTGCAAAAAGGTCCTTCAACTTTGAAGAAATGACAAGATTGGTCCCTCAACAAAATCAATTTGTCAATTATGGTCCCTCATGAAGTCAAAGATACAAAGAAGACCTTTGAAGATCAATAAAGTCCAAGACCAGTCCCTGAATTATCCAAGAATGGCAAAAAGAACCCTTGAAAACCCTTTTTAAAAGTTTGGTGCCAAAATTGCCAAATGGTGAAAGTTGATACAAGCTTAAATGGGCGCTGATGGGTTTTAAAAGAGAAAAGACAAAAGAAAGGAAGGATAAGGACTAAATGTGTGCACTTTGAAACATTCAAACCAAAACACGCGCCTAACATCCCTTTTCCCCCAAATACGGATCAAACCAAGTTACTGTTTATCTTTTTCACTCCCAGAATTTACCTCACTTAAACGTGGGTTAAAAATCAATTCCTTGTGCACACGTGTGATTCACACACGCAGGAACATTTCCCACACATAAAACCCTCACCCCATTCACTGTGGACCCCACCCCCGAATTCCTTCTCAACCAATCAGAACGCTACTTGGTCCCCAAGCAAAGTGACGTGTCCCAAATCAACAGCTATGGTTATTTGCTTACTCCCAACGCACAAATAAACGCCCAGGATCAAATTTGACAACACATCACTCAAAACGCGTCAAGGGTATATTTGGGATTTTTTAGTGATTAGGGTTTGTGTTTTTAGCCTACTAGAATGTTCTTAGAGTAGTATAAAAGGAGGATGAAGTCTGTCCATACCCCTTTGTTCCAGTTTTAGGCTATCAATCTTTGTAATTCCTTTTTAAGTTAAATAAAATTTGAATTTCTGAAATTTGAAATCTCTTTTTGATTTAGTTAAAAGTTTGGTGTTTGAGTAGCCTAATTCTGAGATCCATTTGTTTGATTAGACCTTCCTTAACCTTGTGGTTAAGGCACGTCTTGTTTCATAAGGTTTTTAAGGTTTGAAAACCTTGAAATCCTTGGTTCTGTTTTGGTTATTTTGTGTACTAACCCTTGACCATTTGCTATAAGCTCTTACAAACTTGTTGACACCAAGCTTGTGAAGGGATTAGAGCCCTTGGTTGAGTTGTTTGCTGCTTGTGTTGAAGACATCAAGTCCTTGAGGTTCTACTTTGAACCATCAACCAAGGCAGTGTTGCATCATCTTCATTGAAGTACCTTGGTCTTGTTCTAGTTGTTGAACAAGGTCCAAGGAGCATTGCTGGCCTTCCTAGGATGTTGTGGAAGGCAGGTATAATCCCTTGTTAAGATTCCCCTAAAAATTTCATGTTTATGACTGTTTTTGATTTGGTGCTTTGATTTTGAGTATTGATGTTTGTGCTGGTGATTTTTGAGTTTGATTGTGTTATTTGCTATTGTTTAAGTGTTTTTGATCATTACAATCAGTAGGGTATTAGTTAAAATCAGAAGTTTGTATGATAAGTGCTTGATTAAGGGTTGTTTGGGATTACTGCATAAGTCTGTCAACGTCTGATTTGTTCCTGTCAGCGTTTGATTTAGACTTGTCAGTGTTTGTTAAGTGCTTGTGTGTTGTATGCAAGTATTGGTATCTGCTATTTGGGAGTATTTGTGCATCTGTTTGCAGGTTTTGTGGTATTAAACTCATTGATTCATAAATTGGCTCTAAAATCTTCATAACTTGGTAAAATTGGCTAGGATTTTGAGGACACCTAGATCTTAGCATAGGTTAAGGGTAACAAGTGCTAAATCATAGTTAATCACATCAGGGTAGAGGGATTTGAGGTTTGAAATTGGATCAAGTGTCAAGTATATCAGCAAACTTGTTTCTGCATATGTTCTTTGTTCATCAGTAACTTTTATGCTTTGATCTTGTTGTTTTCTTTGATTCAGTGTTTAATTCTTGTTGCATTGTTATTTCTAGCATTTAGGATTGTTGTATTGCTGCTTGGTTCTTATTTGTTTGCTGCTTGTGTGGATATTTGGCTATTTGGATTGCTTTGTTCATAGCTCATAAGCTCACTGGCTTATTGGCTTATTTATGCCAAAACACATCAAGTTTACCCAACTGGTAAGCTTTGATTCACAAGGTTTGCACTCAAACCTTGACCAGCAGGGTGAAAAACAAGTCCTGGCACGTCATTAAGTCTGTCAGCGCCTACTTTGTTCCTGTCAGCGTTTGATTTCAACCTGTCAGCGCTTGACTATAGCTTATCAGCGTTTGACTCTTTTTTGTGTTGATTGTTTTTGGATTTGGCCCATTTGAGGGCCCATTAGGGGTACTTTGGTAATTTTACTTTCATTTTCTGATTCTTTAGGTTAAAATAAACTAGTTTGCAAGTTTTTAGAATTTTTTATAAGTTTTGGATTTTTAATATTATTTTATTATTATTTTAATATTATTTTTCAAATTTCACTTTTTCCAACTTTTTACATTTTTCTTAGGTTTAATACATTAAAATAGGAATTTAGCAACTTTTAGAATAATTTTATCACTTATAGATTAATTTTTATAATTATTTTAAGTTTTAATAGTTTTTAATTCATTTTAAATAGTTTTTATTAGTTTTATAATTTCTAAAAATAGTTTTTAATCATTTTAGGTCATTTTAGAGGTTTATCAATTGAAAAATCTTTATTTGGGCATTTTGATAATTTATTTGATTTTTAGGGCTTTAATTAGCATTTAAAAATTGAATATTTAATTATTTAAAAGGTTTGAAAAAGTTTTGATTATTGGTAAACTCTTAGTTTATTATTTTTGATTTTTGGTGAATTCTTGGTAATTTTTAGAATTTATTTTATTTTTGGTGATTTTTTAGGTTCTACGTCTTAACTTTCTAATAGTGTTTTTGCTTATTTTTCTATTTTTTCGACTTCGTCATTTTCTCTTCCAATCCCCTTCTAAACCAATCATTAATCACAAACATTTGGCAAGTTTTTCACACACATATACCTCCTTGGGAAACGAACTTTCTCTCTTTTTATTTGATTGGGTCATTAGAGTTGATTTTTCCTAAAATCATCACTCGATACTTACCGCTCATATACGTTCTTTTGTTTCCCTAAACAAGAGTCGTATTTTACCACAATCAGGGAGCCCCGTTGGTGTTTCTTGTTTTCTTTCTTATCATGTGAAGGGATTAGAGCTTCAAATACACACTCTTGATGACTTTTGACGACCCGTGATTCCGTGTTCCCATCTTCCCGGTTCTATCCTAAACTCTTTTCGATTCACTATTTTATATTTCACAATATTAAAATAGGAATCTCGTTAGTTGTCTTTTCCTTAGCAAGATTTAAACAACATGCACAATGTCCTAAGTGTAGGGGAGTTTACTCCCACATGCTTAAACATTGAGGACAATGTTTGTATCAAGTGTAGGAGGGACTTCTATCGAAGTTAAGTGGTCTTTTCCTTGTATTTGTCCTCATTTTAACTAGAAAAGTTAATTTTCGACATTTTTCAAAATTTTTAATCTATTTTGGCCTTGTAGTTTTCCTTTGTCATCGTTATTTACTTTCCTTGCTAAAATAAAGTTTAATAAAGTGGTTTTAAATTTTTCAAAGTCGTGAATATTTTGACTCAACCCGAGTTTACTTATCTAAGTTTACTCTAGCTAGTATCCTTAATGTGTTTAAGTCAAGTTTTGCTAGGCTTTTATATAGGGAGCTTTAAAACGCGAAAGTCTTAACTCTCACGGGTTAAGAACAAGAACTTTTTGCAAGTTCCTATAATTGATCCTAGAGAGTTGTTTATCAAGGGAACTTTAAAATGAGATTTCTAAACTTGAAAAAGTCTAAGAATTTGCAAGATCCTATAGGCGACTCGAAAACCCAAAAATTTGATTTAATAGGCTAAGCATCCACGAGTCTCATTCCTTGAGATTTTAAACTGTAGAGAACGAGAGATGATAGAGTCAATTATAAGTTTGGTATTCTTTCGTGAATTTATGTGAGTTAATTATAAGCCTATTCTCCCATCGCTTGCTAATAAAATTATCTGCAATAAATAAGGTTGTACGATTTGGAAAGTTACTTAGCTTCTAGCCCAAGATCGTTTAAAAGTTGCTCGGTATGGATTAGAGTTCATAGCCAAGGCATAACTTATTGAAGCAGGATGCGAAGATTGGCGAGTCCGAAAAGGCCCTAACAAGGCATGAGGGCTACATTTTGTTGCTAAAGATCCAAAAGTGATGTGAAGAATCATTTATCAAAAATCAATATGAAGGATCGAGACACACGAAGAAAAGCAAATACTCCCCAAAAGATCATGGAGAAGTCAATCTAAAAAGGCCCTAACAAGGTATGAGGATAAATAGATCCAAGTCCTAAAAGGAGGCGGATCGTTGTATATCAAAATCCCAAATAAAGATTGGAGAAAAATGAAGAAGTCGTGGTCCAAGTATGAAGAATCTCTCAAAACTTCGAGTGAAGAAATTCCATTTATGAAGAGAAGACCATTATTTCATGAACGTCTCTCAAGATTTGAAGTTTGAAGTCGCTGCCAAATATCCGTCCGAGAAAGGTCTCAAATCGCGAAGCAAGTTATGCCAAGATATGAACATTTTGAGGTCCCGAGAAGCAGTTTTAAAAGATTTTGTCCTTTAGCTAACTATTAATTAAATCGTCCCACTTTATTTTCAGCCTAAATAACTATCGAAATAAGTCAACAATGCATCCTCGTGATCATTCAAGACAACAATAAAATATAAGAGATACACCTAGGAATAAGGGAGTCTAAGTAAATAATTGGCCCACATGAGTTCGTGTTAGTTTGCTAACTTATAATAACAATGATCTCGTTTTTAAGCTTGGTTTGGAGAAAGTGAAAACTTGAGAATGAAGATCATTCATGGCATTTTCAAAACCCTAAGGTATGTTTTTTATTTCTTTACTTTCTTCCTTTGAATGTTTATAATTTTCTATCTCTTTAATAAAGGCCAACGTGGATTGATTATGATGAAAAGTGTAAACGTGCTTTGTAACTAATGCATTGCAAGAGGACATTACAATGGTCAAGTGTAGGGGATTTGATAGGTGTGTAAACACCCATCCTTTTTACCACTTAACTACAATAATAACCAAGCCAAAACGTGTATTTTATGTCGTAAATGTCGGAATTATGCGTGGTTTGTGTTTTTGTTGTGATTTAGGACGAAATTGTGAGAAAGGGAGAAAACACGGGCATTCACAGGCTTTTATCGAAGAAAAAGACAAAGACGAAGTCAAGAAATCAAGAGTGCAAAAAGAATGGAAGTACAAGACCAATTCTAAAGATTTATCGAAGAAAAAGTCAAAATACGGAAGTTTACTAAAAGCCGAAGAACTCAAGTCTAATTTATTGAAGAAATTACAAGACGAGTTATTAATCCCGAGACAAAAGTCGAAGAATTTGGAAGATTAAGGACTTAACAAGTAATTAAAGAAAGAAGAAAGAGGGGAGGAAGCTTCCTTCCACTAATCCTCCTCCTCCCCTATAAATAGATCAATAGGATTTCATTTCATGTTGGTGGCTAGTTTGACAAACTATGCTCTTCCATCTTTAAATTTTGCACCTTTAATTTTCATGTCAATTTAAATACATTGTCTTGCACCTTTAATTCCTTTAATTTCAAGTAAGTTACTTTCATGTTATTGATTCTTTATCTTTATTGTTGATCTCTTATCTTCCTTTCTTGTGATTGATTTAATCTTATGTTATGTTCATGTTCTTGAGTTTTTATTAGATTGATTAAGTGGGTTTTGATCATTTTGATTATTATTGTTAGTGTTATTGATTTGGTTTGATTGGTATTGATTAGTTGATCATCTGTGATTAGTTTGATTTAATCTTTTGGTTGATTTTGATTAGTCTTATTGAAATTCGTGTCCTATTTCATTTCCTTGTTCTTCGCTACTGTTAACATTGCCCAGATTCCGTATCAGTTCATTTTATTCCGAACCAACCTTTTCTTTCTTTTATTCTGAATGAAGGTATTTTAAGCAATATTCCGGATCAGTGAATATTCCGGATCAGTGGGATTATTCCGGATCAAGGAAATGTTCCGAATGAGCTTATCTTTTTAATTATTCCGAACCAAAACCTTTTATCTATTTTATTCCGGATCAGTGAGTTAATTCGGAATAATCAATATTCTGGATGAAGGCAATGTTCCGAATCAAGCTTTCATTTTAGTTATTCCGAATGAAGCATTTTGTTTAATTATTCCGAATAAGTTTTATTATTCCGAATGAAGGGTTGTTTTAATTATTCCGGATGAAGCCTTACATTCCGCATGAACTGTTTTATTCCGAGTGAGTATATATTCTGGATGAGCAACGTATTTCGAATGAACGTTTATTCCGGATGAAGCCTTTATTTCGGATGAGCGATTATTCCGGATGAAGGGAATATTCCGGATAAACATTTATTCCGAATGAGCTGTTATTCCGGATGAAAGACTTATTACGGATGAATCAATTTATTTCGGATGAAAGACTTATTCCGAATGAGCATTTTTTCTTAGTTTTGTAATTTCAGTTTTAGTTTATTTTAAGTTTATGTTTTTAAGTTTTAAACTTTATTTTTCCGTCGTTTTTACTTAGTCGCACTTTTAATTTACTTGCCTTTAGTTTAAGTTTGCCTTATTTACTTTTAAGTTTGCCTTTTTATTTCTCGTCACGTTTTTTATTTCTCATCATTAATTTCCCGTCAAGTTTCTATCTTTCAGTATTTCTTTTTACCGCCTTTATTTTATTTTTATTGTTTCAAGTCTTAATTTTTAATTAGTTTACGACACCCAACAATTATCTTTTTGCTACCAAGAACGACTGAGTCACACTTTGAACCGGAAATCAATTCGTTAAGACACCGAGAAAACGAACTTTTTCAACTAGCAAAATCTCAATATCAAATGGCGCCGCTGCTGGGGATAAATTAATGTTCCGGATCAGTGAGCTTAGTGATTTTGGTCTTGATACATTCTTTAATGAGGTTTGTGACATGCCTACTGCTATGGAGTCTGAGGACGACGTTGCTCTTACGGAAGAGGTCGATCCTAATGATGACGATTTTTCTCCACGCTATGATAATTTCACTTTTGAAATTTCTCAATCTCCACCGGGAGATGCGGGCGATGACGATTTATTCTCTCCGGCTTACGAGAAGTTCACCGATGAACTTGCTCTTGAAGATGAGGTGGAAGACGTGATTCTCCGTGACAGATTACGGAAAGTGCATCTTCTTATTGCTCAAATCGAAGAATTGACTTCTCCTCCTCTTTCCGAGTCTTTACCTCCATCTATTCCTCCCATTGAAGATAATGACCCATTGCTGGAAGAAATCGACATTCACTCAGTACCTCCGGGTATTGATGATGATGACACGGAGGGGGATTGTTAGCCTCAAAATATTGAGCCAAACAAGAATGCTCGGTCATATGTTTATTATGTATCGTATTTTAGAACGTTGTAATAGGTAGTATATTAGTCGTGTTATTACGGGCTTAACTTTAAGCTAAGGTTCATTAATAAGTAACTAAAGCCCAAAAGTAAAGCCCGGCCCATGAACATATAGCCCATTATGCCACATGTAGGCAAGGCTATATAAACCTCTCCTTGCATGTAAGGAGAGGTTGGTTGGTCATTTCATTTTTCTCCTAATCTAATATTCCACAAGTTTCACCAACCTTTTTCTCTCTACTTTCTCTCACTACTTTCTCTCTCTAAAACTCATCTCATATCTTCCTTTCTTTCTTTAATTAGTGTGCTAGAATCATCATATATTAGGGACAACAATTGGTATCAATCGTCACGGGGTAGATTTGTGATTGGTTGTTGTTATTATATTTGATTCGTATGATTTAATCCATAAATCATCTCGAATTCAAATTTTTTTGTTTTTTTCGTGTTCTATATCTTGCTACAAATCTTCTATATACTTGTTGTAGAGATTTGGTTGTTTTGGTTTGGTTAAAAACACGATCTTGTTGCCTAAAAGTTGCTAAATTTGTTGCCTAAAAGTTGCTAAAATCGTTGCCTAAAAAGTTGGAAAAAAAGGTCCCTTATTGCGACAGCTTAAATTTCGGAAAAGGTAAGTACAGTTTCGATCGCAATAATCCTAGGGTTTTACTTTGCGATCAGTATTGGGATAGCCCCCTTATTCCGACGCTTATTGCAATCGTTATTGCGATCTTGGATTGCGACGGATTTAAGGCAATCTTGAAACGTTACTCTGCCCACATCACGACTGCCACATTGCGACAGAATATTGCGATAGAATATTGCGATAGGTGTTATTGCGACAGAATATTGCGATAGGATATTGCGATAGGACATTGTGATAGAATATTGTGACAGAAGGATATTGCGATGGGTGATATTGCGATGGGTGACTTTGCGATGGGTGACATTGCGATGGGTTATATTGCGATGGGTGACTTTGTGATGCTAAAATTTGTTTGAGTCATTTTTAGACTTAGCCACTATCTAGACTAGTCTCGGACCATAGTTTACACGAAGATTAAAGAAAAAAAAAAGAGTTAAAATTTTTAGGTCAAGTAAAATCTAAATTTTTCCATACTAGTTTTAGGACATTTCTAGCTCAATTTCAAAATTTGGTGATTACAAATTTTTTTTTGTCTACCGTTTAGTCGGACTGAGGAATTTATTGTCGGGCTGAGAAAAAAAAATCGCAATTTTCAGAATTTCAACAACAAAACAATCACAACACAACTACTTAAGATCCACATTCGATTCATCATTTCAGAGAACATTGAGATGGATTCTACCGCTGAATATCGTGTGACGAACAACAACATAATGGTGGAAGGTAACAAAGAAAGACCACCAATGCTTGTGTCGGGTCGATATGATCAATGGCAATCCCATTTTATACGTTACATTGACACAAAACCTAACGGTGATGCTTTAAGGCAATGTATTTTGGAAGGACCATATAAACTCTCAAGGATTCAAGTTCCTGCAGTACCAGCCACAGACACAAGTGACGCACAACCCGCATATGAACATGATGAAAAGAGGACCGACCTCACCCCAGAGAACCGTGCGTGGTTTGATGCAGAGAAGGAAGCAATCTACTTAATTCTCAGTGGAATTGGAGATGAAATTTACTCTACGGTTGACGCATGTCCTACTGCTCAAGAAATGTGGACGGCCATTGAAAGATTGCAACAAGGTGAATCACTTAACAAACAAGATGTGAAAACTAAGATGTTTTGGAACTTTGGCAAGTTTACATCAAAGGATGGGGAATCAATTGATTCTTATTACTCCTGATTCTACAAGACGATGAATGATATGACCCGAAACAACTTGCAAGTTTCCACCATGCAAGTCAATGTCCAATTTCTACAGCAACTTCAACCAGAGTGGACACGGTTTGTCACCTTGGTGAAACAACAACAAAAGTTAGACGAAGTTTCATATCACAAGCTCTTTGACATCTTAAAACAATTTCAAAATGAGGCAAATGAACTTCGAGCTGAACGAGTTGCAAAGATTTCCAATCCACTTGCGTTGGTGTCTACCACTCAACATTACCCAGAATATCACTCCCGTACTTCAAAGACCTACTCTACTCAATCATCATCACCACGATCATCCATTGACTCCAAGTCACATGTTCCAACACGATCCCGAGGCAAAGAAGTTGCAAGAGCACCATCACCCACACTTGAGCAATCATCCGAAGAAGAAAGTGATGAAGAAATAGCTCAAAAGGATAGGGAATTCAAGCAACAAATGGCTTTCGTTATGAAGCAATATAATAAAATCTACAAACCGACCAACAACAACCTTCGAACATCTTCAAACTCGAGGAACACCCATGCACAGAGTCCTCCAAGGTATGACACACGAAGAGGTGTTGCGAGTCCTCCAAAGTATGATTGACAACCTAAGTATGATAATCACAGGGTGGCTACTGTTGTTGGAAATCCAGAAACTGTTGGGACTCAAGTTGTGCAACAAAGTGGGATTCAGTGTTTTAACTGCAGAGGTTTTGGGCATTTGTCTAAGGAATGCAGGCAGCCAAAGAGGGTTAAAGATTATGGTTATCATAAGGAAAAGATGTTGTTGTGCAAGAAATAGGAAGATGGAATCAAGTTATCAGCTGAGGAAGGAGAAATGCTTGACGACACAGATGATGAACTCTCCGACCAAGAACTCGAGGCACATTATTCATACATGGCAAAGATTCACGAGGTCCTTAACGTCACTGAAGATGACAATGGTCCTATCTTTGATACCGAGCTAATTGATAAGGTACAAGATGATTACGATATAATGTGTTTGGTGATACACATGAGCATAGTGATCTACCAACAACAATTACTGACAAGTGTATGATGGAAACGGTTGATAGCAATACCACACCCGATTCATCAGACATGTGCAATAATGAGTTTGAGGATGATCAACATGCAAATGAGTATGATGACGAGGAGCGTGTCGCGCTTGCTAATTTAATTGCTAGTTTACAAAAAGATGTCAATGAAAATAGAAAGAATCAAAAGCAATTAAAGAAGGCAAACGCAGCGCTCACTCAAAACTTTGAAGAATGCAAAGCCGCTCTTATAAAATCTAGTGAGACTATTGATAGTTATAGGGCTGAGCTTCTTCAAAAGACCAACGAGCTTGAGGGGTACAAAAGTCGTGTCATCAACGTTAAAAAGGACGATTTTGAAAATAAATACAATGAAGCTCTTGCTTTGTTAACTAAAGAAAAACGTCAATTTAATGTTTAATTAAGTGATGAACGTAAAAAAACGTACCTTGCCACTACAAAAGTTAATGAACTTGAATAGAGGCTTTCTATGAACACCACCGATTCTGCTAAAATTCTTGACGAGAAGAAACAAGAAGTTGAAACATTAAAACAAGATTTCAAAAATAGACAAAGCAAAGATACTGAAAAAGTAAAGGATCTCGAAGAACAAGTCGATTTTTTGAAAAAACTTGTTTATAATACACATGACTCTATTCAAACCGTAAGAATGATAGCACCTCGGTCGTTTTTCAAGGGTCAACCTAGCTTTGCCACCCCTAAGTACCTCGAACAAGCTCAAGTTGCGAACCCTGACTTATATCTTGATGAGTCTGAATGGACTGATAATAACTGCCCAGTAGCTAACATCGATAGTGAAGAGACGTCCCTTTGGGATGACGAGAGTAGATCACCGGTCAATAAAGATTTTGTGAAACCATATAACTATGCTTATGAAAACAGTCTTTATGGTCTTTTCACTCCACAAAAACAAAAGTCTCGTGAGGAATTATTTTTAGAATGCAAACAAAAAAGAATTCAATGGAAAAAAGCTTTTGCCACTAAGAGGAAAACTAATGTTTTTAAATATATTAACTATTTTCCTCTAGATGCTTCTAAAAGCAAAAGTAGAAAATACTTGGTTTTCTTAAACACCACGTTCATAATGTTCAATCAATTGTTGCAAGCGATTGGGAGAAACGTCAAAAGGATAAGTGGAAAACCGAGATTCCTCACGACATAACTGTGCTTGTGAAAGAACTTTTAATACCAAATACGAAGATAATAAAAAAACATGTTCTTGAGTTTGAAAATTTAATTCAGTCTGAAATGTTTGATGATTTGAAATATGTTGAGTCTCTTGAAAAAGAAATTGATGACCTTCAAAATGACAAATTAGAATTTTCAAACGAATATGATCTACTCTTAGAAGAATGTCTCTCCAAAGATATTTTGTGTGTTACTCTTCAATCTTGTGCTGATATCGATGAATATTCTGATGTTGCATGCAAATATCTTGATAAAATCAAAGAGTGTGAGCATCTTGAACTTGAGCTTTCAAAACATAAAGAAAATGTTGATAAAAAGGCTTTTGAGTTACTTCAACACAAAACTGATTTCCTTCAAAAACATTGTCATTTTCTTGAACTTGCTTTGCAAAAAGACGTTGGTAGTTTTCCACATGATAATAAATTGCAAGAAAAACTTTCCCAAACGTTTCGAGAAATGAACGAACAGAATTTGGAAATTAAAGGGTTGAAAGCTCAGTTACAAGATAGGGACAGAGCGATAGCAGAGTTGCAGAAACTCGTCGCTAATATGGGTGGGAAGATTGTGGAACCTAGTGTTAAGAAACCTGTTGTAAGACAACCCAATGCTCAAAAAGTGACTAGACCCTCTGTCTTGGGAAAACCATCTATTTTCTCTAATTCTGCATTTGCAAAACCTGCGTTTGCCCCCAAGACGGATGGGAAGGATAGGTTACCACAAAACACTCCTAAAACACATATTCGATCACAAAGCACTAAGAACACAAATGTGGTTAAACCAGGGATGTATAGATTGGCCACTAAACCCACACAAAACAAAGAAAGTCAATCACCTCAGACTTCTAGAAACACTAATAGACGTGTGTCTTTTACTACAGGAGTAGTCCCCACTGTTAGTGTTAGCCGGCCCCAGCTTAAGAGCACTCGCATGAATGAAAAGGTCTGGCAAAACAAAAGTCAAGGGAAGATGAAGGAAGTAGAAGACCACCCTAGGATTTTCAATGTTTCTAAGAATAAAACATATGTAATCGCGTGTAATGACGATTTGAATGATTCGACTTTGAATGCTATGAAAGTTAAGTTTGTTTGTGTAAAATGTGGAAAGTGTGCTAATGCTAATCATGCTATGTGTGTTTCGAATAATGTCAAAGGCGTAGAAACTAGAACTAAGAAGCAAACTGTGATGCCTATTAGTGCTAGAAAACCCAAACGCAAAGTGAACCATTCTGGTGCAACCCCCCCTAAGAAAAGTATTGCATCAGACTCCACCACTAAGAACCCTAGAAGCAGAATTAGGGAATTATATGAGTCTGCTAGCAAGCCTTGGAAATGGTGGTTTGCTAATCAATGTCCTCCAGGATATAAATGGATGCCTAAGGTTATGACAGAAAATGTGACTACGAGCGTTAGTGTGCCTCTAAGTGATGAAACTAGGGAAACTAATGAATCGGAAATCACAACTAACATGGAATCCAATTTAGCAAATGCTCCATCGTGTTCTAATTCTTCTGCAGGTGATCGAAATAATTCTCTTCATACTGGACTCCGGATGCACGAAGCACATGACGGGGAATCTCAAGCTTCTAATTAACTTCGTAGAGAAGTTCCTGGGTACGGTCCGATTCGAAAATGATCAATTTGCACCGATCCTAGGATATGGAGACTTGGTTCAGGGGAATATCACTATCAAAAGGGTTTACTACGTCGAAGGGCTCAATCACAATCTTTTCTCGGTTGGTCAATTCTGTGATGCGGATTTGGAGGTTGCTTTTCGAAAGAAGACATGTTTTGTTCGTGATTATGATGGAAATGACTTACTTACCAGAACACGGGTACTGATCTCTACACTATTTCACTACAAGACTCCACATCTTCAACTCCAATCTGTTTCAAGGCTAAAGCTTCAACGACTCAAGCTTGGTTATGGCATCAACGTTTATCTCATCTTAACTTTGACACCATCAACTTGCTTTCCAAGAAAGATATTTTGCGAGGCCTTCCTAACTTGAAATTCATCAAAGATCATCTTTGTTCTTCTTGCGAGCTTTGTAAAGCTAAACGGAGTAGTTTCAAGACAAAGACTACACCAAGCTTTAAAGGACGGTTAGATCTTCCTCATATAGATTTGTGTGGTCCCATGCGTGTTCAAAGTATCAATGGGAAGAAATACGTTATGGTAATTGTCGATGACTACTCAAGGTACACATGGACTCACTTCTTGAGATCCAAGGATGAAACACCCGATGTTCTCATTAGCTTCCTTAAAGTGATACAACGTGGTCTTCAAGCTCAAGTTAAAGTGGTTCGTACTGACAGAGGTACTGAATTTTTGAATTCGAAACTGAGAAACTATTTTGAAGCTGAAGGAATTGAACATGAAACATCTATAGCTCGAACACCCGAACAAAACAGCGTTGTTGAAAGACGAAACCGTACTTTAGTTGAGGCTGCTCGAACATTATTATCCGCTTCAAAACTTCCACTATACTTTTGGGCCGAAGCCGTCTCAACCGCATGTTACACACAAAACCGCTCCTTAGTTATCCCAAGACACGAAAAGACACCATATCACATAATTAATGATCGCAAACCTTCACTCAAACACCTTCACGTTTTTGTATGTACGTGTTACATTATTCGAGATGGTGAAAATCTGGACAAGATGAAAGAGAAAGGTGATGCATGCATTTTAGTGGGATATGCAACTCAGTCTAAGGGATACAGAGTGTACAACAAGAGAACAAAATTGATAGTCGAGACTATTCATATCAGATTTGATGAATTGCAAGAAATGGCACTTGAACAAAGCAGTTTAAGTCCCGATCCACAACGACAAACGACTTCCGTTCACAACCGCACGGAACTCGAAACTCAAGACCATAGCAATGAACCGTCAAGTTCAAAGCTGGTTCCTGAACATGTTCCTAGAGCAGATATGACAGTGGACACGACAATTGAAGAGTTGGAAATGTTATATGGACCAATGTATGATGAATATTTCACGGGGGAGAAACAAGTTGCATCGAAGTCTTCCGCTGTCACTCATGATAAGAATGATGATACCTATCATCATCAACAAAAGGATACAACTTCATCTACTTCAACACGGGTTGCTGCAGATTTACTTCCTCAGAATATCACATTAACAATCGATCCTACAACATCCACAACTACTGTCATTGCTCCAGAGAACACACATCAAGCAGACGATGCATTATCTGACGAAGACGAATTTATCAACCCATTCGGTACACCGGTACACGAAACTGGAGAGTCTTCTACTCGCCATGTTGATCCGTCAAATATGCATACGTTCTATCAACGACATCCTTCAACACATCTTTGGACCCGATATCATCCTTTGGTTCACGTAATTGGAAACCCTTCACAGCCCGTTTGTACAAGACGACAACTAGCCACCGATGGTGATGCTTGTATGTTCGCACTCGCCGTGAGTACGGCTGAACCGAAAAAAATCAAAGAAGCCATGGCTGATCATGCTTGGATTGAATCGATGACGGATGAACTTCAACAATTTGAAAGACTTAAAGTCTGGGAACTTGTTGACAGACCATACGATGTGACTCCATTAAATCTTCGTTGGATCTGGAAAAACAAGATGGATGAAGAAAACACGATCATCAAGAACAAAGCTAGGCTAGTGGCTAAGGGGTATGGCCAGAAAGAGGGAATTGATTTTGATGAATCATTTGCACCAGTTGCTCGTATAGAAGCAGTCAAGATTTTTCTTGCTTATGCTGCACATAAGGGATTCACTGTCTATCAAATGGACGTCAAGACGACATTTCTTAACGGTCCTTTGAAGGAAGAAGTCTATGTCAAGCAGCCGGAAGGATTCGTCAATCCTCATTATCCTGACAAGGTGTATCGTCTCCACAAAGCACTTTATGGACTCAAGCAAGCTCCAAGGGTGTGGTACGACGAGCTCTCAAAATTTCTGGTATCCAAAGGTTTCTCAAAAGGTTCCATTGATCTAACTCTGTTCACTTATAAATATGGGGATAACATTTTGCTTGTGCAAATTTATGTTGATGACATTATTTTCGGGTCTACAAACCCAAAACTTTCAAAATGGTTTGAAAAAGTAATGCACAGCAAATTTGAAATGTCAATGATGGGCGAACTAAAATTCTTTCTAGGGATTCAAGTTCACCAATCCCCAAGTGGTATCTTTATAAACCAAGCTAAGTATTGTCAAGAGATAATCAAAAAGCATGGTATGACTTCATGTGACCCCGTTGGGACACCATTATCAACCACATCGCTAGATGCTGACTTGGAGGGATTACCCATAGATCAAACAAGATATCGTTCCATGATCGGGTCCCTCATGTACTTGACAGCAAGCAGACCTGATATTTCACATGTTACGTGTTATTGGGCACGTTATCAAGCACGACCCCCTGAAAAGCACCTCAAGGAGGTTAAACGGATCTTTCGGTACCTCAAGAATACCATTCATTTGGGACTCTGGTATCCGAGGGAAACCGGTTTCTTTCTAACGGCCTATTCAGATTATGATCATGCAGGGTGTCTTGATACACGAAAAAGTACTTCTGGTGGTGCACAATTTCTAGGTCAAGATAAGCTTGTGCGATGGTCTTCCAAGAAGCCGGATTGCACGTCACTTTCATCAGCAGAAGCGGAGTATGTGTCTCTATCTGCGTGTTGTGCTCAAGTTCTATGGATGAGAACACAAGTCACGGATTATGGCTTCCACTTTGATAAAGTACCTATGTACTGTGACTCAAAGTCGGCCATAGCCATCTCCTGCAATCCAGTACAGCATTCCCACACGAAGCACATCGATGTCCGATACCACTTTATTAAGGAACAAGTTGAAAGAGGTATCGTTGAATTATACTTTGTTGGAACAAATTACCAATTAGCCGACTTGTTTACGAAAGCTCTTTCGAAAGATAGGTTTGAGTACCTCGTTAGGCAAATTGGTATGAGATGTTTGACTCCAGCAGACCTGGAGATTCTGGCAAAGGTGCCTGCTTGATTTATCTATCAAACATCAACCTGTAAATATCTTTAAAAAAGCAAAATACAAAAATATAAAACACATAAAAGCAAAACACAAAATTAAAAATTTTTCAAAATCCAAAAATATTCTTCTCGACATGTCTTTCAGTATCGATAATATGGACGTGCCTAGAAATATCGCTCAATAACGACACGGGTGTGTACATAAAGCTCGAATGAAAGTTGTAAATATTTTTCAAAACATGTCATTTCTTCTTTTAATAAAGGAAATTGTCTATTTTGGACAAATATTTCCAAACAACGGGCAGAGCAATCTATCACGGGTTGAGCTTGTCACAAAACATTCAACGTTTTGAGCTCAACACAATGGCTTGTAATCACTTTCAGATTGCAACCCGGAACTATATTCACGGGGGAGTGTACGATTTCGTGCTCTTACCCTTAGCAAAAGAAGTTAAATCTTCTTACACTTGAGTGGATTCGTCAAGACATTCAAAGTCTATGAAATCAAGTTTATGCTTTAGAAAAACCTTTCGACAAAAAGAATAGATTTTTCAAAAAGCGTTGAACACAATTTTTTCAAGAATTTTTCAATGATATTCAAAATCTTTCAAAAATTATGTGTTCAACAACTCCCATCCTCAAAAAGCGAAATGTGGATCATATCCTCACAATGACAATTCAATTGGATCAATTTTTTTTTTGGTGGGGGGCATTTTAACTTCATGCAAAAGATTAACACATCTTTCTCCCAGCGATTTCAAGACTATTTTTTCAAAATATATTTTAATCAAATTTGGTATCTCTAATATCAAAAGATTTTATATATTAGAGATAGGGGGAGAAAATGTGATTAAAATGTGATATAATATAAGACTCAAGCACTTTCACTCCTACCTACATGTGCGAAACACTTTCGATTATCGATGCACATGTGAAGGGGGAGCATTTCTAAAACGACAAAACTAGCAAGGTGTTAAATGTTTTTCAAACACTTTGTTAGAATTTAAATTTGTTTTCATGGTTACGATCAAATACCCACAACATCTTTAATTCACGACGTTATTGGTGTCAAAAGGGTGGTTAGGTTTAAGTCCTATGATCCAACCAGAACCGGAGGGATCTTCCCAGGGACAATCCAATAGATTATTAAAAGTCCTTAGGAAAGATGGAGTAGAATGTGAACGTAGCAGAATGCCGACTAAGTACTGATGCTAGCACTGGAACAATCACAACAAGGTGCTAGTAATGATGTCTTGGTAAGCATTGAAGGGGTTAAAGAATGAAAAAGAAATGTAAGGATAAAGGGTGTAAAGAAAGAAGCCCTCCACACAACTTAGGCAGAAACCAGTCAACTCATCATGAAGACAAACTCATCATGGACCCAGTGATGTATGCACAACCCTTTCCTAGCTACTCAGGCTTCTCTCAAAAGAAGTTTGTTTTATTGTCACGGAGAACAACATGACTACTATTGACTTTCTCACTTCGAGATAGTTGATATTGAATAGGTGGCATGTGCTCCAGCCTCTGACCACTAAAAGTGCACAAATCGAGTCTAGAGCCAAGAGATCAATCAAATATCGTTAGGACACACGGATGAAGATCAAGAGAGTCCTACACTATATCCTTGTGATATTGATAGAACACTCAGAGTGATACTACTTAGTATTAACAATGATGAGTGGAAATCCTTCCATTGTTAACATCAAACAGCACTGCGGTAGGTCATATGCAAGATTCTTTATGAATTGAACATGTGCAAAACTGAAAAGCAACAGTGGTTTGATTCTGAATTGATTCAAACTCGTTTCAGGTTTCTACGCAATATCTTTATGGTCTTGCCAGAACATTCAGAGTGATATTCATTAATATCCACAATGACGAATGGAAATCCTTCTAGCGTCAACATCAAACAGCGCTACGGTAGGTGACTTGTGAGATTCTTATGAATCAAACTTGTGTCAACTGGAAAGCAACAATGGTAAGATTCTTTACGAATCACACTTGTTCCAGGAATTTGAATTGACGACTTTAATCAAACGGATATCTATCCAATTGATTCACTCTTTATGTTCGCAGTCTTGCTTTGAGACGGCCGAGTAAAGAGAACGGCTAGTACAGCCGCGAAACCCTGTCAAGGAGATTCTTAATTGAATCTACCTGATCACAGGTACGATATTTAATATCGTATAACGGTCTTCACCGACCGGAGGTAAAACGCTACCGATTTAGGACGAATGTCAAAGCCATTCTGTCCGTGTCTATGTTTTGTCTCGAGAAGGTGGCGTCACGGTGTACTCAGCAAAGTCAATGATTCAGAAACCACATACTCATGCCTAAAGACATATTCAACAATTAATAGTGTGAGCATGTGGATGAAGACACAAGATCGCAAGATGGCAAAGACAAGTCAAGGTTGATTTGAAAATCTCAAGCTTAAAGACAAAGTCGAAAGACAACGACAAAGGCTCAAAGATCACAGCATGAAGGAACAAGACTACTATTACACGTTCAAGACTCATTTATGGCAAGATTAGTAATCTCTACAAATTTCCAAAATGACCAAGGTTTATGACCTCTCATTGGGGGAGATTGTTAGCCTCAAAATATTGAGCCAAACAAGAATGCTCGGTCATATGTTTATTATGTATCATATTTTAGAACGTTGTAATAGGTAGTATATTAGTCGTGTTATTACTGGCTTAACTTTAAGCTAAGGTTCATTAATAAGTAACTAAAGCCCAAAAGTAAATCCCGGCCCATGAAGATATAGCCCATTATGCCACATGTAGGCAAGGCTATATAAACCTCTCCTTGCATGTAAGGAGAGGTTGGTTGGTCATTTCATTTTTCTCCTAATCTAATATTCCACAAGTTTCACCAACCTTTTTATCTCTACTTTCTCTTACTACTTTCTCTCTCTAAAACTCATCTCATATCTTCCTTTCTTTCTATAATTCGTGTGCTAGAATCATCATATATTAGGGACAACAGGGATATTATTTTTGATAATTTGCTGCAGGACGGTATTGTCCCAAGTCCCCCTCCCGAGCACCTTTCATCCTCCCCTTTAGCCACTATTACGAAGGATGAGTGCTTTGACCCGGGAGGTGACATTCACTATTTCATGATTGATAACATTACGGATTTGCCGAGTGCTCAACATCCATTGTCTTTGGGGATGAAAATGTGCTTACTTTACCCACCCCACCTCCCGTGGATCTTGATTTCACATACTTTTCGTATGTTGAAAGGACTTTTCTCCCATTTAAGACTTATCCCCCCGCCTCTCCTTTGTTGATGTCAACCGAGAACGAGGACAAGGTCTTTGATCCTGGTATTACATTCAAGGCTTCCCCATGGACCATTTAATTCGGGGACGAGTCAGGCTCGTGACTCGGTTAATCTAAACAAGCGCTCTTCGGGAGGCAACCCGACTATCTATCTTAACTTGTTTTCACCATAAGTGTAGGGGGAGCTCCGTTGGTGTTTCTTGTTTTCTTTCTTATCATGTGCAGGGATTAGAGCTTCAAAGAAACACTCTTGATTACTTTTGACGACTCATGATTCCATGTTCCCATCTTCCCGGTTCTATCCTAAACTCTTTTCGATTCACTATTTTATATTTCTCAATATTAAAATAGGAATCTCGTTAGTTGTCTTTTCCTTAGCAAGATTTAAACAACATGCACAATGTCCTAAGTGTAGGGGAGTTTACTCCCACATGCTTAAACATTGAGGACAATGTTTGTATCAAGTGTAGGAGGGACTTCTATCGATGTTAAGTGGTCTTTTCCTTGTATTTGTCCTCATTTTAACCGGAAAATTGAATTTTCGACATTTTTCAAAATTTTTAATCTATTTTGGCCTTGTAGTTTTCCTTTGTTATCGTTATTTACTTTCCTTGCTAAAATAAAGTTTAATAAAGTGGTTTTAAATTTTTCAAAGTCGTGAATATTTTGACTCAACCCGAGTTTACTTATCTAAGTTTACTCTAGCTAGTATCCTTAATGTGTTTAAGTCAAGTTTTGCTAGGCTTTTATATAGGGAGCTTTAAAACGAGAAAGTCTTAACTCTCACGGGTTAAGAACAAGAACTTTTCGCAAGTTCCTATAATTGATCCTAGAGAGTTGTTTATCAACGGAACTTTAAAATGCGATTTCTAAACTTGAAAAAGTCTAAGAATTGCAAGATCCTATAGGCGACTCGAAAACCCAAAACCTTGATTTAATAGGCTAAGCATCCACGAGTCTCATTCCTTGAGATTTTAAATTGTAGAGAACGAGAGATGATAGAGTCAATTATAAGTTTGGTATTATTTCGTGAATTTATGTGAGTTAATTATAAGCCTATTCTCCCATCGCTTGCTAATAAAAGTATCTGCAATAAATAAGGTTGTACGATATGAAAAGTTACTTAGCTTCTAGCCCAAGATCGTTTAAAAGTTGCTCGGTATGGATTAGAGTTCATAGCCAAGGCATAACTTATTGAAGCGGGATACGAAGATTGGCGAGTCCGAAAAGGCCCTAACTAGTCATGAGGGCTACATTTTGTTGCTAAAGATCCAAAAGTGATGTGAAGAATCATTTATCAAAAATCAATATGAAGGATCGAGACACACGACGAAAAGAAAATACTCCCCAAAAGATCATGGAGAAGTCTATCCAAAAAGGCCCTAACAAGGTATGAGGATAAATAGATCCAAGTCCTAAAAGGAGGCGGATCGTTGTATATCAAAATCCCAAATAAAGATTGGAGAAAAATGAAGAAGTCGTGGTCCAAGTATGAAGAATCTCTCAAAACTTCGAGTGAAGAAATTCCATTTATGAAGAGAAGACCATTATTTCATGAATGTCTCTCAAGATTTGAAGTATGAAGTCGCTGCCAAATATCGGTCCGAGAAAGGTCTCAAATCGCGAAGCGAGTTATGCCAAGATATAAACTTTTTGAGGTCACGAGAAGCAGTTTTAAAAGATTTTGTCCTTTAGCTAACTATTGATTAAATCGTCCCACTTTATTTTTAGCCTAAATAACTATCAAAATAAGTCAACAATGCATCCTCGTGATCATTCAAGACAACAATAAAATATAAGAGATACACCTAGGAATAAGGGAGTCTAAGTAAATAACTGGCCCACATGAGTTCGTGTTAGTTTGCTAACTTATAATAACAATGATCTCGTTTTTAAGCTTCGTTTGGAGAAAGTGAAAACTTAAGGATGATGATCATTCATGGCATTTTCAAAACCCTAAGGTATGTTTTTTATTTCTTTACTTTCTTCCTTTGTATGTTTATAATTTTCTATCTCTTTAATAAAGGCCAACGTGGATTGATTATGATGAAAAGTGTAAACGTGCTTTGTAACTAATGCATTGCATGAGGACATTGCAATGGTCCAGTGTAGGGGATTTGATAGGTTTGTAAACACCCATCCTTTTTACCACTTAACTACAATAATAACCAAGCCGAAACGTGTATTTTATGTCGTAAATGTCGGAATTATGCGTGGTTTGTGTTTTTGTTGTGATTTAGGACGAAAATGTGAAAAAGGGAGAAAACACGGGCGTCCACGGGCTTTTATCGAAGAAAAAGACAAAAGACGAAGTCAAGAAATCAAGAGTGCAAAAAGAACGGAAGTCCAAGACCAATTCTGAAGATTTATCGAAGAAAAAGTCAAAAGATGGAAGTTTACTAAAAGCCGAAGAACTCAAGTCTAATTTATTGAAGAAATTACAAGACGAGTTATTAATCCCGAGACAAAAGTCGAAGAATTTGGAAGATTAAGGACTTAACAAGTAATTAAAGAAAGAAGAAAAGGGGGAGGAAGCTTCCTTCCACTAATCCTCCTCCTCCCCTATAAATAGATCAATATGATTTCATTTCATGTTGTTGGCTAGTTTGACAAACTATGCTCTTCCATCTTTAAATTTTGCACCTTTAATTTTCATGCCAATTTAAATACATTGTCTTGCACCTTTAATTCCTTTAATTTCAAGTAAGTTACTTTCATGTTATTGATTCTTTATCTTTATTGTTGATCTCTCATCTTCCTTTCTTGTGATTGATTTAATCTTATGTTATGTTCATGTTCTTGAGTTTTTATTAGATTGATTAAGTGGGTTTTGATCATTTTTATTATTATTGTTAGTGTTATTGATTTGGTTTGATTGGTATTGATTAGTTGATCATTTGTGATTAGTTTGATTTAATCTTTTGGTTGATTTTGATTAGTCTTATTTAAATTCGTGTCCTATTTTATTTCCTTGTTCTTCACTATTGTTAACATTGCCCAGATTCCGTATCAGTTCATTTTATTCCGAACCAACCTTTTCTTTCTTTTATTCCGAATGAAGGTATTTTAAGCAATATTCTGGATCAGTGAATATTCCGGATCAGTTGGATTATTCCGGATAAAGGAAATGTTCCGAATGAGCTTATCTTTTTAATTATTCCGAACCAAGACCTTTTATCTATTTTATTCCGGATCAATGAATTCATTTGGAATAATCAATATTCCGGATGAAGGCAATGTTCCGAATCAAGCTTTCATTTTAGTTATTCCGAATGAAGCATTTTGTTTAATTATTCCGAATGAGTTTTATTATTCCGAATGAAGGGTTGTTTTAATTAATCTGGATAAAGACTTACATTCCGCATGAACTGTTTTATTCCGAGTGAGTATATATTCCGGATGAGCAACGTATTCCGAATGAACGTTTATTCCGGATGAAGCCTTTATTCCGGATGAGCGATTATTCCGGATGAAGGGAATATTTCGGATAAACATTTATTCCGAATGAGCTGTTATTCCGGATGAAATACTTATTCCGGATGAGTCAATTTATTCCGGATGAAAGACTTATTCCGAATGAGCATTTTTTCTTAGTTTTGTAATTTCAGTTTTACATTTTAAGTTTATGTTTTTAAGTTTTAAACTTTATTTTTCCCGCCGTTTTTCCTTAGTCGCACTTTTAATTTACTTGCCTTTAGTTTATGTTTGCCTTATTTACTTTTAAGTTTGCCTTTTTATTTCTCGTCACGTTTTTTATTTCTCGTCATTAATTTCCCGTCAAGTTTCTATCTTTCAGTATTTCTTTTTACCGCCTTTATTTTATTTTTATTGTTTCAAGTCTTAATTTTTAATTAGTTTACGACACCCAAGAACAACTGAGTCACACTTTGAACCGGAAATCAATTCGTTAAGACACCGAGAAAACAAACTTTTTCAACTATCAAAATCTCAATATCAAAAGTCAACCCCTCAAATGCTCCAGAATGAACAAATGGGTCAAATAAGTGACACCTATTACAAATTCAAAGTTGTTGTAGGTTAAAATAAGTGTAGAAATGCTAAAATGGATCCGGTGGTCTAATGTGGTGGTAGATGGTGGTGGAAGCCATTGATGGCTTAGAGAGAGAGAGGAGAGGTTGAAAGTGAAAGAGAAAATGTATTGAACAAAAACAAATGACAATCAACACCCCTCCTTGGAAGCTAAGGAGGGGTATATATAGTCACGCACACAACCTAAACTTTACAACGAGCCTAGTCTAGTCTAAATGTGTGTGACTATGATAACTAACGGGAATTCTTAAATGTCGTCACATAAAGTGAGTTTCCAACAATCTTCCCCCATGGGACGACGTGTAGAATTCCTTACAATATTCTTCCTAAAAAGTACAAAATAATTAAGAATAAGAGCTTTCTTGAAGCATCCAATGCTGATGATGTCTTCTGAGGCCTTTGACTTCAAAACGACTCATCTTTAACTTGTAGTAGAAATACTGTAACGGCACGAGCTAAGTAACCCATACACTTCTGGTTAAGGAGAAGCTTCTGAATTAGCTTCCCCCTAATTCATGCCACGTAAACTTGATGTAGAAGCATTTAAATAGCTTCCCCCTAAACCAACAATCCTCGTAAGCAACTTCAAAGCTTTCAATAAAGCTTAGAATGATTAAGCGCACAGCAGAATCTAACTAGCAAATCCCATCATATAACATGATAATGTTGCTAAGAGGGATTGAAAGTTTGGGGCACACCAAGTAGATCAACAACTTTTCTTCTCACGCTTGAATAATTCTTTTGAATTTTTCTTCCCCCTGAGAGTTCAAGTTATGCATACCAGAAAGAATCAAGACACTTCTTCCCCCACATATTTGAAAAAGGTAAATCAATCCCAATTATGAAGCTCAAATACTGAAGTGGACACTTTATCCCATTCATGAAGCTGACATCGTAACACCAGAGTCAATTAAGTCCCGGAAATGCACATATCTTCTTCCGGAGATGCACCAGAGTCAATTAAGTCCCGGGAATACATATAGGATAATGATGATGTCTAATTGCAACAATCAAACAATTAAACCTCGAATCAGTAGTGTACCATTTGGAGATTGAGAACGACACGAGTTAAAACACTGATTTTCTCTGCGGCTATGACAAATGTCATCCCGGAATATCTTCAAATCAAAAGAAGGTATGAAGTTCATCACGTGTACTCGTTGTGCGTTCAATGTGTCTTCTTCTTCCCCCTTGATGGTTTCGAAATTCAGAACCATCAAAAAATTGTACGCACATGAACCTGAAATCTCGTGAGAATAATAAATAAGCTGAATTATATATTTTGTGAGAATCAGCTGTTAATCGAAAATCTCTTCTCATAAACTCTCTATGGCCACCTTTACCATCCCACGTGAAAGCAATTTGAAGTGACCACTGAAAGAATGAACCAGATACATCAAACGTGAAGCTGAATAAAAATCCTTCGATCTTGTGATTTAAGCTTGCACTATTGTTGAATGAAGAACGGTGGAGAAATCTCTAAGTACTCAATGCATCACTGAAGAAGTCTATAAGCACAACACCTCTTGAAATTATCCACGTCGACTAAGCGCGTGACACTGAGTACAACAATGTAACCCCTTTAAGTGATAGATATCCGAGTCATCAACCATCCACCCCGAACCCGGAAACCAGATAACCAAGTCTTCATTCTAAGATTAAGCACGAACAATTTATCTACTAAAAGATAAAATAAATACACGCCTTCGAAAAATTCGTCTTCAACGTCACGTAATTAATACCCGATCAAACAAAATCTGTAGCCACTAAAAATCCCAATTTTTTCTTGGTCTCGTCAAAATAAATTCTCGTCACATTGTCACGTCATTTTGTCGCGTCACATTTCTCGTCACCCAATCAGTGTCAAGAATAAATTAAAGAACCACAAATGTAACGAAAAAACCACAAATTCAAAAAAGGAACTTGTTTGTTTGAGCATCCATTCTCCTTAACAATGTCTCGTAACTTTTTGTCACTTTGTCTCGTCCCGATAATGACCATAGTATGACTAAATACACACAAAGTTTATACAAAAACAAATTTGATGTTAAAAACTTGTGTATATAGCAAAAAAATATACGGCCCATTTCATTGTGCTTTAAAAATTGCGAGTCATGGCCCAATGACTTTTTCACATAACCCGGTCCATCATTTTTGTGATAAATAACTTTCCCCACCCCTAATTCAACTCATAGAAGACTTAAACCTACACCTAATCTTCCACATCGAAAGATCCGCCCCCAAATACTCTCTCAATCTTCACCCTCGAATCCTCCGTCCCCCCATTCAAATCCCATCTAAATCTCATCAAACAACATCGTGATCCCATATATCACCATTAATCCCATGTCATTCGACAACCCAGAAACAAATAATTAGATTAAAACAAGCTAATGATCGAGACGAAAGGGGCAATAAGATCAAAACGTGATCTCAGGTAGGTGATACATGATGCATGTTTGTTTATGTGTTACAATCGAAATAAAGAAATGATTATAACATGCTTGTTATAAATCTTTCTTAAATTTCGAATATCAAAATGGGTTTATACCTAAACATGGATCTGTGATGAAATTCGTTCAAATCATACAAGATCTGTAATGTAGTCAACGAATCTGAGATTAAGATTAAGTTACTGGTTAGATCTGATATGGTGTTCGTGTCTAGATGAAATGGGATTAGGAGACGATGGGTTAGGATAGATTGTGGTGTAGTTGTTGGTGATATAAGGTTGGTTTACGAGTCAACTCAGTGAGTTTAACTGAGTCAACTCGGTAATGACCGAGTTGACTCGGTTGAGATGGGTTCGGTTTGGTCACAAATTTGGCCCCGGGTCATGTGTTAAACGAGTCAAGTTTTCAAGTCTTTCTATCGCAATAATTAAACAGTCCATCGCAAAGTCAAACAGTTATTTTCCATCGCAGTCCAAGAAGTCTCATTACGATGGTACCCATTGCGATGGTACCCATCGCAATGGTACCCATCGCAATGGTTACCAGCCATCGCAATATTGGGAAAAAATGGGCAGCATGACGTTATACATATGTCATTGCGGCAGATCCGACCACCCATCGCAATGTGACTCATCGGAATGAGTCCCATCGCAATGGGTATGTCAAACCCATCGGAATGTGTCAAAAATACAACCTATCGCAATCCATGCGATCGTACCAAGTAGCTGACATATTCTCCAAAAGTGTACTTTTCTGGCAAAATCTGGGTTTCTGGGTATGTCCTTATCTCCATCTTAAAAGAAAAATTAAGATTTAACCATAAAAAACAGATCTGTGATTGTGGCAAACACCTTTTTACCAGTATTCTTAACTGGCCATCATCTTCATCTTCACAAAAAACATGTGACGTTCAAAAAAATTGCTTGTGACCAGAATAAAGAATGATACCAGTGAACATATGGACCAGATTGGTATACCTTTGACCATGAAAATGATGATGAAACCGAGAAAAACATGTGACAGTTTGGATAGTTTGGACAAAAACTTTGTGACAGATGGTTATCCCCAACAAATATTGAGGACGTGACAAATTATTTTGACAAAATGGACAGAAATAAATGTAACGAGACACAAAGAAAGATTAGACCACCAAATCGAATATATAAACACGATCCAAGGATGGAACCGTGGCTCTGATGCCAAATGTAGAAATGCTAAAATGGATCCGGTGGTCTAATGTTGTGGTAGATGGTGGTGGAAGCCATTGATGGCTTAGAGAGAGAGAGGAGAGGTTGAAAGTGAAAGTGAAAATGTATTGAACAAAAACAAATGACAATCAACACCCCTCCTTGGAAGCTAAGGAGGGGTATATATAGTCATGCACACAACCTAAACTTTACAACGAGCCTAGTCTAGTCTAAATGTGCGTGACTATGATAACTAACGGGAATTCTTAAATGTCGTCACATAAAGTGAGTTTCCAACAATAAGCTAGATTAGCTTATTGATAAGCACCAGTTGAAATAACACTAGCAGTCTAGCAGCAGGGGAAAGGAGTTCCCACTGCTTTGACTATTTGACTTGCTTTTTTAGAGAGATCCAGTTGGATTCAAATGGAAACAAGGGCACCGTCGTGATCAGTGAATCACAAGGAGTCTATATCAACAAAGAAATCACAATTTGGTCCACTCAATAAGCACAGAATAAGCAAACAGTTCACAGATATTGCATAGATCTTGAAAATAAGCAGTTATGAATAAATAAGCAGTTTGAGCATGAATAAGCCAACCAAAATGAACCAAATGCATAAACAAGCTATAATAAAGTCCAATAAGCACAAATAAACTTGTTTCAAGCAATGGATCAAAGTAAATAAGCAGATTCAAGCACCAAAAGTTACTGATTAGCAAAAGTGGTTATCCAAAATCCTTTTGCTGATCTATTTGACCACCAATCCAATTTTAAGCTTTCAAATCTCTTTCCTTGATTAAGTTAACAAAAATTTAACACTTGTTAACCCTAGTCTACCCTTAGATCTAGGTGTCCCCAAAATTTTAGCCAAAATACCCAAGTAAAACTGATTTTATGACCCTTTGATTGATTTAGGTGTTCAAACCCTCAAACCTTGCAGATAACCACCCCTTAACAATAGATAAACATATAACAACACAATAGAACCAAGAACAACCACAAAGGAAGCCTTGAATCTTGAAAAATCAGTTAACCCAAACACCCCTTTGGAATTTGATCTCTCAATTTTCCAAAGGATTGTTGTGTTTTAACCTTCAATCCAAGATCAAAACAACCTAGCAACAATATTCCAATCCTCAGAAACACAAATGAAGCCACAAAACACAGATCCACAATAAAACATGCAAAAATCACCAAATATTCAACAAAAATCAGAAAAATTAAAAAGGAAAGAGATGCAAACCTCCAAGACTTACATCCAAGCCTTGGAATGTTTGAGCTGAGGTGCTAGCAAAACAAGCACCAGCTTCCTTGTACCTGCTAAGATCAACAAACCACAAGGATGAACAAATAACTATAAAATCTGATTTTTTGAAAATAAGTTTTATCCAATAAAACCATTCCTCAAAAACCAACAAATCATAAATTGGAACTCAGATCTTAGCTATTTAGATACCAAACTTTTATAAATAACACAAGAGAATTGAAGATTTTCATAAATTCAAATTTTATTTCATAAAAAGGGATTACAAAGAAGATAGCTAAAATCTGGAACAAAGGGGCTTTCACATGTTGAGGCCTCCTTATATAGACGGATACAAGGAATAAACAAGCAAAACCCTAGGCTATGAAATCCCAAAAGTTCCCTTGAATTCTTCTAGACGCATTTCTTGTTTTAGCTATCCAAATGAATCAGGAACGTTCATTTTAGCTTTGTAGTTAAGCAATGAGTCTTGGCTGTTGATTTGGCCACGTGGGAAGCCTTGGAGGTGAAGGAATGATATGATTGGGTGACGGGTTGAATGGTGGGGTCACATGGTGAGTGGGATTGAGGGTTTTGTATGTGGGATGTGTTTCTGGGCGTGTGAATTAAGCCTGGGTGTGGGTAATTTCATTTTACCCTTTGGTTAAGTGAGTGGTAATTCTGGGTGGATGAATGGTGAACAGTAGAAATTTTGATCCAATATTAGTGGGGGTGTTGTGTTTGGCACGTGTTTGTTTAAGTTTAAACTTTCAGAATTTCACAATAAGTCCTTGTGTTTTGGTGAAATGTGTATTAAACGTTTTTCAGCCACAAAACTTGATTCCCTGTGTATTTAAACTTCCAAACTTCACACTTTTGCCCCAAAACTTTGGCAAAAGGTTTTCAAGGGTTGTTTTTGCCATTTTTGAATATTTGAAGGACTGGTCTTGGAGATTCTTGATCTTCAAAGGCCTTCATTGCATCTTTGACTTCAGGAGGGACCATATTTGACAATTTAGAAATGTTGAGGGACTAAACTTGTCAATTCTTCAAAGTTGAAGGACCATTTTGTCATTTTAACAAACTTAAGGGACCAAACTTGTAATTATGAATATACAAGGGTTTTAAGTGTCATTTCTTTATAAATTGAGGATCATTCTTGTACATCTTCAAGTCTTTAAGGGTTTATCTTGGATAAATCATGAACTAGGGCCCGGTTCTTTGTGCGGCTTCGTTTCTCGTGATCGTTTTTCCTTGTTTCTTGTGATCTTTTGTCTTTTTCAAGATATCCATACCTAAAACACACAAGTAAATAAATACAAGCATATATATGGTAATATTATGACATTTTATGCATTTAAAGCCCGAAAAGAATGATGAGATAATGTATAAATGCCATCTCATCATTAGGTCAACATTATTAAGTAACTAGTTTATTTCAAAAATTCAGATTTTGGGCGGCACCTATACAATGCAGCTGTGAAAGGTGTATGTTGTAGTAACTTAGTATATCCATCAGAAAGCGACTTAGGGGTATGCGATTGTTGGAAAACTCGATGAACCTGGTGTCTATACCAATTTTTCCATCTGGGAAACTTCCAATATGTGCTTGGGGATCGGGTACAGCTGGATGGATATTTGATCATATATGGTATGTCGTGACGAAACAGGAAAGTTCTTGTTCTGATATGCGGGACGTTACCTCAAACAGCTGTGCTACCATTTTTTTCTTTATATTTTAAGATGGGGGTGGAGTTGGTATTGTTTGTTGTTCAAAGTTTAGTTTCCTTCTATTTTCAACAATGGTAGGAGGGTTTTTTTGGATAGGCAAAGAAGAAGGTAGAATGTTTGTGTTAGGACCATTGTAATAGTTATATGTAATAGGTAGACTAGGAGGTATGTAGTTCCTCCTGGTCCTAGTCGTAGTAGGAGCAAGTCCTGTTCCTGGTCCTAGTCGAAGTCAAACATTATTATTTACTTAATATTCTGTTAGGATATGCATGAGTTATATTAGGAGAAGATATGCATATCAGTTTTACACGTTTTCTTGTATGCTGTATTAGGGTTTCCTTGTGGTATAAAAGGAACCTTAGGCAGAAGGGTTAGGGAGACCTTCACAAACGTAGTTCTAGTCTTCATTAATATTAGAAATCCTTAGAAAGGATCAAGTCTTTATAGTTATTCTGTTTCTCTTGTTTATATTTATATTCTACATTCATATTGTGTATAGAGTCTCTTTGTGATTTGACTTGTGATTACAGAAGTCATTCACCGGTCCTGACAGGCTGCAAGATCTACATCTATTAGACCCAACAAGTGGTATCAGAGCCTGGGAGGGTCTCTATACAAGCAGAATCAAGTTCTCTTATTACTAACAGTCTGTTTATCATGTCTGCCTCAACTTCTACTCAAACAGGAGAAGAAGGCACTCCTAAAATTGTGCAACCTCAGCAGATCCTGGCTACGGTTTCCAACACGAATGGAAAATTCCCTCTTCTGAAGAAAGGTGAATATGATAACTGGGCAATGAAGATGGAATGGTGGATCACTAACACTGATCAAGATCTTTGGAAGATCATTCTGAATGGAAACAGCAGAAAGCTTACTGGACGAGATAAGAACGGTAATATTACTCTTCTTGACCCTAAAACTCATGAGGAAATCATCGCTATTCAGAAGGAGGTAAAAGCAAAAACAATTTTGCTTCAATCTCTTCCTGAAGATCACATGGGTGACTTCTACCATTTGGATGATGCCAGAGAAATCTGGAATGGCATAAAAGCAAGGTTTGGCGGGAATGAGGAATCAAAGAAAATGCGAAGGTCCATGCTGAGAGATGAATTCACAGAGTTCAAAATCTCAGAAACAGAAGGTCTGAATCAAGGGTATGATAGGTTCCAGAAGATATTGAGCCAGTTGAATCAACTTCGGTCCAAGCCTGATGATGGTGATGTTAATGCAAGGTTTCTTAAAGCCTTACCCTACTCTTGGAACCAGGTGGTAATCTCTCTTAAAGCCAAAGGTGGGCTTGATTATCTCAGTTTTGATGATTTGTTTCATAGGCTCAGAACCTTCGAACCTCATGTGAGAGGATATCCTAGTGATTCTTTTCCCACCCCGGCTAATTCAGCCTTTGTGAGCTCTATGGCATCTAGTCCCATGTCATATGCAAGTAGCCCGAGCAATACTGTTTCTCCCCAGCATTCTATTCAGCATACTGGTTCCATGTCATATGCTTCTAGTCCCATGTCTTCTACTCCTGATCCTGCTGCCAAGTCTGGTAGTATGGTAGAAGTTGTTCTTCATTCTTTTGTGGGTGATGTTACTGCTGAACAACAACTTGCTTTTGATGACTTTAAACAGATCGATAAGCTTGATCTGGATGAGATAGATCTTAAATGGCAGATGGCCATGCTTACTCTTAGGGTTCACAAGTTTGAGAAGAAAGCAGGAAGGAAGTTTAATTACAACCCTCGGGAGCCAGCAAGATTCGATAGAAGCAAGGTACGGTGCTATAACTGCCAGCAACAGGGTCACTTTGCAAGAGAGTGCCCTAGCAAGAATGATCAGGAGAAGAGCAGGTACTCCGCTTTCAAAGTTCAGGAGGTTAAAGATGACAAGAAAGCATTGGTATCTGTTGACTCTATGGTCAACTGGAATGATCATCAGGCTTCTACTCTGGAATCAGCGGAATCCACGACTGATGTGTTGGCAATGATTGCGGGGAATCTCTCTGATGCAGAAGAAGCAGAAGAGTTTGCTCTTATGGGCATCTCACCTCAGGTACAACATTGTCCTCTTGGTTGTCATGATAAATACACAGAACTGCTGTCCCAATTTGATGAAGTAAATGAACAAAATGATAAGTATTATTTAGAGGTACAAGCCTATAAAGCTTCATTGAACACATTGGAACAACAAAAGAAGTGGTTACAAGATACACAACGTGCATATGAGGATAAAATCAGGATACTAAGCATTGATTTAGAAAACACTACAAATATGCTTAAATATACAGAAACTGAAAGAGATGCTAGTATCAAAGAAAAAGAGGAGATGCAAGCTAAATTAGATGCTACAATGTTAAGATTTGACAAATGGCAAAAGGCACCTAAAAATCTTTCAAAATTAATTGATAGTAGCATGTCTGGCAGAACTAAAAGAGGCTTAGGATTTGAAAAATATATTGATTCTGAAGATGTATTTGATTTATCTTTCTCAAGCGTCTTTGATGCCAACAAAGAGGATGAGGGCAAACCTAGTTACAATAGGTTTAAACCAGCAGCAGAAATGCATGCTGTTCCTCCTCCTCTTACTGGAACTTTCATGCCCACCTCATGGCATAATGACTCGGATGGATCACAGATGCTTGAGTCCCCAACCAGTTCTACTAATACTAACGACTTTGTCTCATGTACTTTCAGTGACAAAGCCGGTGACTCTGCATCTACTGGTTCAAGTGAAGAGTCAAGACCTACGAGTTCCAAGTCGAATGAACATGCTGCTACTGGTGCTAGGAAGTGTGAAGAAAAAGTTGCTGTCAAGTCAAGTGTGTCTGGTCCTTGTTTATTGAGTCCTAGGAAGAATGATTTTCCTAGAATTGTGTGTAATAAAGTAGGCAGTATGAAACAGTCTCATTCTAATAAAAGGTCTTTCAAAACATGTTTTGTTTGTGGCAGTTCCTTTCATTTAATTAAAGATTGTGATTACTATGACACACATGCATCTGTAAATCATGCATTAGTTGCCCCTGGTTCACCAGGAGCTGCACCATATGCTTCCAGAAGACTTAATCCTAGTGCTCCAATGTTTCATACTTCTAGAGTATCCTCTCCTTTCATGTCTGATTATTGGAGAGAAAATGGATTCCAAACAACTAGTAAATATTTTCCAAATTATAATCCAAACTATACGCATCATTTTGACCACACGTATTTTGGTTTGGGAAATTTGGGAACTGCTGTTAAGCCCTCAGCAGGTTGTTCCTGGTCAAATAATAATACCCATATGATGAATAGGCAACCAAGGAACAATGGTGGATCTCATCAATCTTCTTGGCATTCTTCTAATGATCCACAAGGCAGGCTCAAACCTGAAAAGGTTTGGGTCCCCTTAAGACACTAACTTTTGCATTGTGATTATCTTGTTGTTGTAGGTTACTCCATACCAGGATCCTAGTCTAGGCATTGTTGATAGTGGCTGCTCCAGGAGCATGACTGGCAATAAAGGCCTTCTCTCTAACTTTGTACCATTTTATGGGGGCAAGGTCTATTTTGGTGGAGGTGAAGGCAGAATCACTGGCAAGGGAACGATAAAGACTCCAAATCTCAATTTTGAGCAGGTCTACTATGTGGAAGCACTTCAACATTTCAACTTGATATCGGTCTCTCAGATTTGTGACAAGAAGCAGTTTGTACTCTTCACCGATACTGATGCACTTGTGCTTTCCAAAGATTTTAAGCTTCCGGATGACTCACAAGTTTTACTCAGAATCCCTAGAAGACACAATCTATATAGCATCAAGTTGAATGAAGTCAACCCTACTGGTCAACTAGCATGTCTGGTTGCAAAAGCCTCGGAAGATGAAGCCACAAAATGGCACCGAAGGATGGGACATGTGAACTTCAAGACCATTCACAAACTTTCCAATTTGAATCTGGTCTCTGGTTTACCTCCCAAGACGTTTAGAAATGACATAAATTGTGTTGCTTGCAGCAAAGGCAAACAACACAAAGCATCCTTCAAGGCCATTACTGCTTTAAGTCTCATTACTGAACCACTGCAGCTTTTACACATGGACCTATTTGGTCCTACTTCCATCAGAAGCATAGACCACAAGCAATTCTGTTTGGTGGTGACTGATGGCTATAGCAGGTTTGCGTGGGTGTTTTTCATGGCTGCCAAAAGTGAGACCTACTCAATTCTTCGAGATTTTCTTACCTTGATAGAGAATCAGTTGTCCAAGAAAGTTAAAGGTATTCGATGCGACAATGGAACCGAGTTTAAAAATAGAGACCTCATCGCACTTTGCAATGCTAAGGGCATCAAAAGAGATTATAGTGCTGCTAGGACTCCTCAACAGAATGGTGTGGCAGAAAGAAAGAACCGGACACTAATAGAAGCAGCAAGAACTATGCTTGCCGATTCCAAGCTTCCGACCATGTTCTGGACAGAAGCTGTTAATACGGCCAGTTATGTTTTGAATAGGGTGTCTATTACCAATCCACACAAGAAAACACCTTATGAGCTGCTCACGGGCAAAGTTCCAAATATTGCTCATTTGAAGCCTTTTGGGTGTCCAGTCACCATTCTGAATACTAGTGACTATTTGGGGAAGTTTGATGGCAAGGCTGATGAAGGATATATTGTGGGATATTCAGCTCATTCTCGGGCGTATCGTGTCTACAATCTTCAAGCCAAACGGATAGTTGAAACTATTAATCTCAGGTATTTTGAGGAGAAGACAAACGTACAAGGAACAGGTCCAGAATGGTATTTTGATCTTGATTATCTTAGTGATTCGTTAGGATATTTTCGTTTCAAAACTAACCATGATGCAGGACCACAAGTGTTTGCAACTTCTAGTACTGGTGTTCCTTCTAGTCTCTCTGATTCAGATGATGAGGATGACATTTTTGTGGTTCCATCCTATTCCACCACGGTCTCTCCCTCTCCTCCTAGTGATGCAACTCCATTGGATGTACAGGATTCCCAAGCAGCTCTTGACACTCTTCTCAAGCAACAACAAGAAGCTACTAAAGCAGCTGCTCAAGGTAGTTTTGAGTTTCCATTGGTTGAGCATTCTGATAACGTTGCTCCTGGTACTCCAGCTTCTGCTCCTAGTGCTAGTCACTCACCTACTGGTACTTCGGCTAGTGAGTCTGCTTCCAATACACGTCTCTCCAGTCCTTCTGATTTGGGGAACCATGAGAAGAAGTCTTCTACCAAGCTGGATGATATACATAAACAACCAGTAGACGGGATTTTCCAAAACGCTTCATATGATGCTGATTTCGTTGGTGATCTCGGTAACATGGCACCAGAAGTGGAGGTTTCTTCCAATCCAGTCTTGCAATCACATAAAGACCATCCTACCACTCAAATTATTGGAGATCCTGCTTCTACCGTCAAGACACGCAGAATGCAGCAGAAGGCCTCGTCTGATCATCACGCTCTTGTGGGCTATATTGAGGATCAAAAGCGTAATAATCATAGGGACTTTCAACACTGTTTGTTTGCTTGTTTTCTTTCACAGGTGGAACCTAGGTCTGTTTCACATGCTCTTGAGGATCAAAGTTGGGTGGAGGCTATGCAGGAGGAAATGCAGCAATTCCTGTTTCAGAATGTTTGGGTTCTGGTTGACTTACCAGATGGGAAGACAGCTATCAACACCAAATGGATTCTCAAAAACAAGAAGGATGCACGGGGAATTATTGTCAGGAATAAAGCTAGGCTTGTCGCACAAGGACACACTCAAATTGAGGGCATTGATTATACTGAAGTCTTTGCGCCTGTTGCAAGGATTGAGGCCATTCGTCTGTTTTTGGCTTTTGCTTCGTATGTTGGCTTTACAGTGTTCCAGATGGATGTCAAGAGTGCATTTCTCTATGGAAAAATTGACGAAGAAGTGTATGTTACTCAACCTAAGGGGTTTGTTGATCCACTTCATCCAAAGAAAGTCTACAAGGTGGTCAAGGCTCTTTATGGGTTACATCAGGCTCCTAGAGCTTGGTATGAGCGTCTCTCCACTTTCTTGTTAAAGAATGGCTATAGAAGAGGTACAATTGACAAAAAACTATTTCTTCGGCGGAATTCCAAGGATATTATTCTTGTTCAGGTTTATGTGGACGACATTATCTTTGGTTCTACTAGGAAGGAGTGGTGTGATGAGTTTGAACACTTGATGAAAGGCGAATTTCAGATGAGCGCCATGGGAGAACTGTCATTTTTCCTTGGTCTTCAGGTCAAGCAACAATCGGATGGGATTTTCATCAGTCAAGATAAGTATGTTCATGAGATTCTTCAAAAGTTTGACATGGATCCTCTTCGACCAGCAGCAACTCCTTATGAAGTTGCGAAAATCAAACTTAAGAATGAGCCAGATCCACCCGTAAATGTTCATATGTACAGGTCTATGATTGGCTCTCTCATGTATTTGACTGCATCACGTCCGGATATTATGTTTGCAGTAAGTGCTTGTTCTAGACACCAGGTGACTCCAATGGTTTCGAACTTAAATGCAGTGAAGAAGATTTTCAAGTATATCAAGGCTCAACCTAAATTGGGTCTATGGTATCCTAGAGAATCCCCCTTTGTACTTGAAGCATACAGTGATAGTGATTATGCTGGTGCTAATAATGATAGGAAGTCAACTACTGGTGGTTGTCAATTTTTGGGTCGTCGGCTTATTTCATGGCAATGTAAGAAACAGACAATCGTAGCTACTTCTTCAACAGAAGCTCAATATGTGGCTGCTGCTAGTTGTTGTGGTCAAGTTTTATGGATCCAAAATCAGATGTTGGACTATGGGTTCAATTTTATGAATACCAAAATTTTTATTGACAATCAAAGCACTATTTGTATTGTGAAGAATCCTGTATTTCATCAGCGGACGAAACATATTGAGATTCGGCATCATTTTATACGCGATGCCAATGAGAAGAAGCTGATACAGGTTCTTAAAGTTCATACGGATGACAATGTTGCTGATTTGCTGACTAAAGCTTTTGATGGTCCTCGGTTTAACCACTTGGTGGTTCATATTGGGATGGTCAATCCTTGAAGTCTAGGATTGAGGGGAGGCAAAGCCTAAGGGGAGGCTTTGTGTACATATTAGGTCCGTCTAACGTATTCATAGTATTTAACAACATAATTTCTTGGTTATGGTGGTGTGTGGTGCTTCTGATGGAGGATTTTTGCTCTCTTCTGATGGATATGGCCTTCCATGACTGGCTTCTGGTCCTATTTGGTCAGCTTCTAGTTATGATTGGATGCCTTCTGGTGGTCTCAAATCCTTCCAAGTCTAGTGGTGTTTGGCTATGGGTACTGGTACTGGTCTGGCTACTGTTCATTCCTTTTGTCCTTTATTAATCATGTTTTGCTCCTGGTCCGACTATTGTGCACTTTGACTTTTGGTCAACGCTTCCAATACTGATATTTACAAGTTTGAATTCATCAAATAAATTGGGGGTAAGTTATTATGTTAAAAAGGGCAAGTGGTTAGTATGCCATTATGGCTTAATTTGAAAGGGCAACCTCCCATTAATAGGGGTCAATGAACAGTTACTATTTTCTTCCTATATGGTCAACATACACTCATTACAATTAAAACACACACAAAAACCGCTTCTACTCCTCTCATCCCAATCCAAATCCTTCTTCAATCCATTCATCAAGATCCATGGCTGCTCTTGCTTATCAACCTGCTCATAATCGTGTTGCTTATCTGGGTGATGGTCCTAATAGTGAACATTTTGCTGATATCTTGGAGTTTATTGAAGCTTCAAACTTAAGGTTTGCATTTACTGTTTGTCCTACCATATATGATAGTGTGGTACGTCAATTTTGGGCGTCTGCTGAGCTTGTGAATGTGGCTGGACGTCCACGGGCACTCCATGCTACCATAGATGGACGTGCTTATGTGGTCACTGAAGCATCTATTCGCTCTTCTCTTCATCTTCAGGATGAGGGGGGTGTTGTATCACTTCCCAATTCGGAAGTATTAGAGGGTATGGCTGCCATAGGTTATGAACATGGGGGGAAGTTTAACTTCCAAAAGAATAGGTTGTCCCCTCAGTGGAAGCTTCTGGTTCACTATTTAATCCATTGTTTGAGTCCCAAGTCGGGGAGTTGGGATGCGTTCCCTACTCCTTTGGCTACTGGTCTTATATGTTTAGCCCAGGGTAGAGTGTTTAACTTTTCACATTATATCTTTGAGGGGATGGCTAGTAATTTGTCAACTGCTGGTTCTAGGAAAAAATTTCTTATGTACCCTAGGTTTATTCAACAAATACTTGTTTGCATTCCACGTGATAGGGCTGAGCATGTACCTTCTAAACTAACAGCGAAAGTGTATTATAACATGATGAATGGGTTTACTGGGGATTGGAGGCCCTTGACTGAAGCCATGATGGGTTTGGCTCAGGGTCCTATAGGTCAGGAGGAGGAGGCTCCTGAGTTGGTTGTGTTAGATGATGACCCCATGGAGGAGGAGGAGACTCCTGCTGGTGATGCCACTCCTGTGGTAGAGGAGGAGCTAGTTGAGGAGGTGGTGGTTGAACAACCATCCCCTCCTAAGGCTGGTCCTTCCTCAGCTCCACAAAGGTCTCCTTTTGTGGAGACTCCACCTCCTAGCCCTGCCCCACACTCGACTGATATCCCCTTTGCTGCTAGTTCTCCACACGTTGACCCCAATGTTGCTTCGGGCTCCCGTGATGCTTTCCCTGATCCAAGTTCTCTTGGTGGGGAGGCAGAGGAGCCTACTACTCTGACATCTTTGCTAGATCTTATGCACAGGTACCATGAGAGGATGATTTGTTTGGAAGCTGGCTTGAACCAACATCGGAAGCTCACACGGGAGTTTGTTCTTCCTCTGGCCGATCGTATAAAGGTATTGGAGAATCATTAGCGTCGTCGAAAGAAGCATGTGGTTCTTTCCGATTCTGAGGATGAGGGTTCGGAGAATGTTGAGGATGGCTTGACGTTGCTGGCAAAGGCTGCCTTTGCTGATAAAGTGTATGATGATCTGCCTGGTCCTCCAATGTCCTCCAATGCTCCTTCTTCTAGTGTTGTTCCCCCTTCTATGGGTGGTGCTTCTGATGTTGCTGCTGGTTCTCATGCTGCTCCCTCTCATGATCCAAAGGGCAAAGCTCCAATGACTGATCCTCCATCTCCCATCCGCAAGCGCTCTCGTCGACAGCTTGAAGAAGACAGACTTGGTGAAGAGGCTGCTCGTCGGGTTCAGGCTGAGCTTGATGCGGAGGACAATGCTGCTGAGGAAGAGCTCCGTGAGCGAAGGCGTGCGCAAATTCAGCATGACGCTATGCACTGGACTGATGGTGAATGGATGCAAGTGTTGACTGTTCTCACTCGGGATTATGCTCAGTTTAAAGATTTGTTGGGTGATGATGTTGATGAACACAATTGTATTCCGCGTGCTATGGTAATGATGCGTAAGCATCAGTTGACTCTTGCTGAGGAACTCAAGAAACAGCGTAGGAACAGACCTCTTTCTCAGGCTGAGCAGCGCCAGCAGATGCAACGTTATGTCAAATATCAATCTGCTGCTCATTTCAATGCTCCTTGGACTTGGGCTCGGGTGCGGGCTTTGACTTTTGATGAGCTCAAGAAACTTTATGAAAATATGGTGAGGCGTGCGAGTCAACCTATACCGGAAAGATTTGTTTACCATCCTCGTGGTGTGACTGCTTCTATGCCTGCTGCTTCTACTGTTTCTTCATCTGTGCCCATTCCTGGTTCCAATGGTAGTTCTTCTGGTTCTGGTGCTGTTTCTGTTGGTCCTTCTACTACACCCTTGGTTGCTCCTATTGGTTCTACTGCTGGTCCTGCTACTACCATCTTTGTTACGTCCACCACCACTCATGCTTCCACCACCACACCGGTTACTTCCACCACTCATGTTCCTGCAAGCACTTTTGTTGATCCCACCATACCTGCTGCTGCTCCATCTGATGTGCCATCTTCATCACCACACGTTTCTGCAACACAACCTCATCCCACTTCTGATGCAGCTCCTAGTGGTTCTTTAGGTGGATCTATTTATGAGTCTACTTCTACTGCTTCTCCTGCTGTTGCTGAAGTTCAGGTGAAGGTTGAATCTACTCCTTCGGCTCCCACACCTCGACGTTCCACTCGCCAGAAACTTACTCGTCGTGTTCGCCGCGGTAAATCAGTTCCTTTTGAGAAGAGTGATCCTGAAAACTTAATTGATGCAGCTTCGGATAGCGATTCTGACTTACCTTTAGGCAATGGAAGCATTACGGGTTATACGGTTGAGAGGTCTACGACACTTCCTGGTGGTGTCTCCCATCGGATTACTTTGAGTGATGGGAATGTGCGATTGGTCGCGAGTTTGCAGGGTGTGTTATCATGGGCTGACCGGATGGATCTTATGGCGTTGTTTGGGCTTGTTGATTCTAGTATGCCATTTGACCCGATGGCGGTGTCTTCCTGGCCTGGTATTCGTCTTTGGGCCGATCTCAAGCTTATGTTGGATCCTCCTCCATCTGCTACTCCTTTGGGTGTATGGAAGGATCAAATGCAATGGGAGATTGTTCGCTGGAAGCTCTATGCTGGATGTGGAGTACATGTGTTGGAGTTAGGTTCTGGTCATGTGGTGTTTATGTTGACGGATGTTTTGTATCCTTTGACTATTTCTTCCATGGAAGCAATGTTGGCAAGTCATTTGCAGATTTCTACTGCTCCTTCTGGGAATGAGTCGAGTATGGCCACATCTTTGGTTGAGGGTATTCAAGCACGGTTGTTAGCGGATAAGAAGGCAGCTTCTGGTGTGTAAGGTGAATGGGTTGTAAGTAGTTATACTTTGATTTTTATTCTTATTTTTGATTCTTTTCACCAATATGTATAGTGATTGGTGACTTTTATTCTTTATTGTTAAAAAAAAAAAAAAAAAAAAAAAAAAAAAAAACATTTTATATAATATCTGCTTATACTTTAACACAGTTTAGCTTTTATACTTGTACATAATATCCCTTGGCTGGTTCAACATGTGGTTCCTGGTTTGAGATTGGTCTGGTGCTTGGTTTCTCTTGGTGTTGGATGTGGTCCACACAACAAATGGTTCTCAACTTACCATGTCTCATCGACAAGAAAAAGTTGATTCACCTTGAGGGTACGGCTCCTGGTGCGATTATCAAATCCGTTGATGGTTGCCTGGTTACCTAAAACTGGATGGTTTTCACTTGCCATAGTCTTGGACTGAAAAGTGGCTAATCCAAGGGGGTACGGCTCTTGGTAAAGATCTTATCAAATCCGTTGACAGCTGTAATAGCTTGCTTAAAGCTATAGGGTGTTCAACTCACCGATGCTTAATTACTAAGAGTTGGCGAGTCCAGAGGGGTACGGCTTCTGGTAAAGACGCATCAAATCCGTTGACGGCTGTGATAGTTTGCCTAAAATCATCAGGGTACTCCCACTCACCATTGATTCACGTTCTAAGAGTTGGGCTGGGTTCTAGTCTCCCAGGGTGATGCTTATTCCACCAGAATGACTAGCTAGCCCAAGAGCGAGCAGCTACTTGGTAAAGGCTCATCAAATCTGCTCATGTTGCTGAAAAGATTCAACACGATGCTGATTTGTTACAAGCTTTGGAGAAGCTTCTAGTGTTTCATGCGGCTGTTCTTCTGATTCTTATCTTATTGATGCTGCTATTTGTTTTGCTGATACAATCCTCGGGTCTTCTTTGCACGTTTTCCAGGAAACTTGAACTCAACAGGTCAAATTCAAGTTTAGGGGAAGATTGTTAGGACCATTGTAATAGTTATATGTAATAGGTAGACTAGGAGGTATGTAGTTCCTCCTGGTCCTAGTCGTAGTAGGAGCAAGTCCTGTTCCTGGTCCTAGTCGAAGTCAAACATTATTATTTACTTAATATTCTGTTAGGATATGCATGAGTTATATTAGGAGAAGATATGCATATCAGTTTTACACGTTTTCTTGTATGCTGTATTAGGGTTTCCTTGTGGTATAAAAGGAACCTTAGGCAGAAGGGTTAGGGAGACCTTCACAAACGTAGTTCTAGTCTTCATTAATATTAGAAATCCTTAGAAAGGATCAAGTCTTTATAGTTATTCTGTTTCTCTTGATTATATTTATATTCTACATTCATATTGTGTATAGAGTCTCTTTGTGATTTGACTTGTGATTACAGAAGTCATTCACCGGTCCTGACAGGCTGCAAGATCTACATCTATTAGACCCAACAGTTTGTTAGACTACATTTATATACACTATAGACGCATGGGATCTTGCGACACGTATCCAAAATGCTTTGTTTATCCTATGGTGTTTGCTAGTTGGCTCCTCTGATGTGGTTAGTGTCTTTCCCAGTTCTCGATGCAGGGTTGTGATAGTAGAGTCTGATGTGGATACTTATTCAAACTCATTTCATGTGGGTTGTGTGTGGTATTTGTTTTAATGATGTTTGCACATGGGCATGAAGGGTTTATAGTCTAGTAGCCGCGGTTGGAACCTGCGACCATTAGACTTGGGGGACATGATGACATATAGTCCCAAGTCGGGCTGTATAGTCTTACCCACGGGTACTACCCGTATCCATTCGGAATGGATTGAATGGTTATGCGATGCGCGCGCAAGCCCAGGAGGCCCGGTAACTCGTTGTCGCACATAAGGTTAATTAGTTAGTCGGGTCCTTGTCGAAGCGCGAAAGGATCAGACAAGAGTATAATCTATCATATAGATATATTCTCCTAAAGGGAAGAGATATACACTTGCCTTGATTATGCGATAAGGACCAAACTATGTTAGGTCATTATCTCTTCCTTTGGCCGCAAGAGTAAGAGAGCCAGCCAGGACTCTCTCGGGTATAAAAGGAACCTCATAGGTTCTAGAAAGGTACGATACAAACAATACCCTAAACACTACATACTCAAATAGATTACTTACTCTCACGCTGGAGTCTAATCCTGGGTTACAAACCCACGGTAAAACTAACGGTGTCTGTTTAGTGCGCATGGTCCTCAAAGCAAGTTTCACTTGGTGCAAGAGCTGGAGTCTACAAGACCCCAAATTAAGCCTAATTTGGGTCAAGCTCAGTCTACTCCAACTTTTGTGTCAACAAGTTGGCGCCATCCGTGGGACCCACACTAAGCTCTAAAGTGATGATGAAAAGTGGCGCAAACCCGCCCCCACCAAAGGGGGGGATCTAATAAGCCAACAGGTCTATAATCAAGCCCCCAAATTAAGCCTAATTTGGGAATCTACAAGTGCTGGAGTCTACAAGACCCCAAATTAAGCCTAATTTCGGTCAAGCTCGGAGTCTACAAGTGCCGTTTGGGAACAAGAAAGGAAAACGGCTGAGCATAACGCTCAGTGCATGGATGTACAAGTATGACATGGAATAGCAGCAGAATAATATAAGTTCTAAGCAATCTGGAATCATGTTCATAAAATTGTTTTTATAGTTTGAAAAGACTTATGTTTCTATGAAAATCTGTATTAATTAGCCAAATAGCCCATATAGGTCATGACGTTCTACCGTGCATGAATACTTGGAGGGGAGACATCGTCATACAATTAGAGGGGTTGCCTCTAATTAATTAATCTGGGTAGGAGGGATCAACTCCTAGTGAATGATGTAAGGCACACATCGCATTCACTCCGGTAATACTGGTAAAACATGTAACTAGGATGCAGCTATACGCCCCACATGATAATATAATATAACGGGCAAAACTGAAAAGGGACGTCACGAGCAATCACTTCGCCGTGAGCAAGTCATAACACTGGTGCCTCTAGTGTTATGGTTATGGTACCTCCATAACTAGGTGACACTGGTCATGCATGTATATGGCTTATGCTCTTAAACTAACATAAGTAATCAAACATATAAAACAACACTGAGAAAACAATTTTCTGCAAACGGGGAATCCTAATAATGAAAGAATGTCCATACTGAAGGGACGGTAAATCCGTACCTTCTATCCAGTGAACGAAGAAGACGAAAAAATGGAAGTCCTACTTCGATCTCACTAATGCTACATAAATAGGATACATGTATAAGTATCATGTTTACTGAGTACGTAATTGATTCTATAATACTTAACTTGTTATATGTGTTCTTGTCTTGTTTTACTTATTTTAAGGATGTGCTGTGTTTATCATGTATTCTATGTATTCTGTTTAAGTATTACTTGTATTTCTTGTATTATTATACTTGTTGTGTAATAATAAGTAACTTTCTAAAAATAGCAGGTTTCCAAAAATAGAAAGTTTCCAAAAATAGATTAACTTCTTAAAATAGATCAGTTTCTAAAAATAGAAAGTTTCCAAAAATAGTAAGTTTCCTGAATTAGAAAGTTTCCATATTTAGAATTAAGCTGAATTAATAAGCTACTTATGTAAGCTGAATTAATAAGTCATGTGATTATTTGCATAGTTTATTAATAATATCATGTTAATTAAATAAACTATAGGTTATAAGATTTAATTAAATATAAGCATGATTTAATTAAATTAAGGTGTATATAAGCATGATTTAATTATAACCTAAGTCATGTTTATTAATTAATTATATTCCATGTCTTAATAATTAATTAATTAATACTATAGTCTAAATTAAATAAATAAATATTTAGGTTAAAACATGTATTATTTTGTAAATAATAATTAACCTAAGTCCATGATTAATTAAATTAATTATAGGTCATGTTTATTAATTTAATTATCCTTGCAAAAAAATAACTTGTAAATAAACCCGAGCCCAAAACCTGACACCAACCACCACCCACAGCCGCGGCTGTGATGGTGGCTGGTGGCTGCGCTGCCAACAACGACGGCTGCTCCCACTGCTACGCGTCGTGGCTACCCACTGCCAACACAAAGATCCCACCGGTGCAGGCCGGTGGTTTCCCCTTGCTGCCTTCGCTGTTCCCACTGCTCGAACCAAGCAGCCACCGGCTTAAGCCGGTGGTGCCTACTGTTGCGCCGAGACCCACACCGAGCCCCTTAGGGGGTCTCGGATGTGGCTAAAAAGGGACACCGAGAGCTTTAAGCTCTCGGTTGGCTGCCAAACCACACACGAACCCAAACAAAAACCCTCACATGGTCTACTTTAATTCAAAACATGTTTTTATCACTAGTTTTTAAAGATCTATCATAAGAACATAATTGAATAAAAGAATTAAAGAATGTTTTACCCCAATGTGTGATGGAAGATAACATGAACCAATAACGAAAGATCAAAGATAAAAAACGAATGCCTCCATGCCCTGATGTGTGTGTAGCGGCTATAGGGTCCAAGGGAGCTAGGGTTTTTAATTTTTTTGTAAAAATTATTTTATGAAAACTCTGTGTCTTTAGTTTCCATTAGTTAACTAAAAAATGGGCTTCGGCCCTTGTCCTCTTTGGTGCCGCGGCATGTAGGGCCCACAAGGGAAAAACCCGAAGTTTTTCCCGTGTTATAATTTACGTGTTCGTATGTTTGTATTTCCGTGTTATAATTGTTCATGTTATATTTAAATACTTGTATGTAACGATATTAATCCTATTATATTAATTAAGTACGTAATTACGTGTTCGTGATTTTTACGTTTATGATTTCATGTTCGTGCTTATAATTATTATTGTTAATAATTATCGTGTACTATCACGTACTTAATACTTATCGTGTAATAATACGTACATCACTTCTGAAATTACTAATCGTGACATGTGTTCATGCTATAAAAGGAAAGTTTTTGTATGTACGTACGTTTACTAAGTGTACTATTCATGGTAAAAGCATGCGGTTTTTACATGCCTATCTGTAGAAGTATGGTAATCTATGATATATCAAGAGGGCTGTTGTTTCTAGAGAGAGAGTAGAGAGAGAAAGTAGAGAGAGATGAGAGAAAATGTAAATGTATTATGTGTGAAATGAAAACAACCAACACCCCTTTCCATGGTGGAAAGAGGTTTATATACCCAAGTCCCTTAGTGGACTTGGGCCTCCGGCCCATGAACATGCTCATAGGTCGGGCTTACATAAACTATAATTAAACTTATACTACGAGCCCTTAACTATATTGTTGGAGTGACCGAGACTTTCTAAATACGAAAAACGTATTAACAAAAATCTCCCCCAAAGGGAGGTCACTCCAAATAACAAAGTCCTAATCTAGCATGTTAGATCTTCGTTCTCGTGCTAGTAGTCCACTTTCTCATTTCTTCTTTTACTTTTCTTCATTCTTGTGAATATGTGTTGAATATCATCAGGCTTTGGCTTAGAAAATGTTCTTTTGGCCTTCCACGTGCAGTCTTTGCTTTCTTGTGATGTTCGTCTCTTCGTGACTTCATGTCCCACATACCTATCCTTTATTGAATTCTTGAATGTTTCAAAGTTGATACAGCGGAAGACTTTTAGGTCAGACTTTCTTGAATTTGCTAAAATATCTGATGCAAAAGGTATAAGTATGTGAGGACGACTTCAGCTGGTATACCGCAATGCCACCATCTTCAAATGAAGAAACATAATAAGACACGAACAAAAATGGCTTTGACATTTTATTCTGATTCGGTGGCATTTTACCTCCGGTCGGTGAAGACCATTGGACGATAATAAATATCGTACTTGTGACAGGTAGCTCTAATTAAAGATCTCCTTGACCAGATTTCACGGGTAAACCCATTCTGTTTATTCGACCGTCCAAAGCTGACTGCGAACATAAAGAGTGAATCATTTGGATAAAAAATATCCTTATGATTTAAGCCGTCAATTCATGATCCTGGAACAAGTGAATTTCAATTAAGTTATTCACCATCATTGCTTTCCAGTTGTCACGAGCTTGATTCATATAGAATCTTGCTTGTCACCTACCGCAGTGCTGTTTGAGGTTGACACTGGAAGGATTTCCACTCTTCACTGTGAACACTAAATAGTGTCACTCTGAGTGTTCTGGCAAGATCACTTAGATTTTGCGTAGAGGCTCTGGAACAAGTTTAATCTCAATTAAGAGTCAAACCATCGTTTCTTTCCAGTTATCACAAGATTAGTTCTTAAAGAACCGCATGTGTCACCTACCATGAGCTTGTTTGATTTTGGCTCAAGAAGGATTTCCATCTTTATTGTAATACTTTCGAATCACTCAGATGTTTTTGCAATATTGCAAGAATATTGCGTAGGACTCATAAAATTCTTTATTGTTTTAAAATTGTGTCCTAATGAGACTTTTGATGATCTCATGGCTCTAGACTAAATAGTGCATTTTGTTTTGGTGATCGGAGGCTGGAGAGGATTGCCACCTTTTCAGTATCAATTTTTTCGGAGTGAATAAACCAATAGATAACGTGTTGAGCTACGTGACATTAAAACAAATATCTTTTGAGAGATATTTGAGTTGGCTGGGAGGGGTTGTGCATAACATCATTGGGTCCATGGTACTTTTTTCTTCAATATGAGTTGACCCGGTTTCTGCCTAAGTTGTAAGGAGGGCTTCTTTCTTTACATTCTTTATCTTACATTTCTTTTTCATTCTTCAACCCCTGCAATGGTTAAAAATGCATCATCACTAGCACCTTGTTGTGATTGTTCCAGTTCTAGCATCAGTACTTGGTCGGCATTAAGCTTCGTTCACAATCCATTCCCCATCTTTCCTAAGGACTTCTATTTTCTAACTATGGAATTGTCCTTCGGAAGATTCCTCCGGTTCTAGAATAATCATTGGACTAGTACCTAATCCTACCACCCTTTTGTCACCACATTCGTCGTGAGTTAAGTGTGTTTTGGGTAAGTAATCGTCTTCATGAAAAATTACTTAAAAAATCACTAAGGTACTTGTGATATAAATATCAAGAGTTTTTGTACCTTCAGCGTTTTTGAAAACAAAAATTCTCCCCCTTAACATATGTGTAGCACATATCAAGTTGGATTTTCTATTCAGCCCTTTTTCATTTTTAGCCACATATGTTTTACATGTCTCCTTAATCCTATTTTCTCACCTTATCCGAAATGTTAACCATTAATCTTTTGGATATTAATGGATTAACCGGTGTTTGGGTTAAAAATGAAATCGTATACTGGCCATAGAACATATTAATGCTCCCCCTCAAATCAATGAGGTTAGTTGTAGTGCTTAAGTATGATATGTTTGAAAGATTTAGAATCTCGTGAGAAATTCTTGAAAAATATCATACTCTTGCACTAAACTATGCCACAAAAGCCTATTATACATATATTAACATATTCACAATAAAATGCACATGGAGTTGACCTGAGAGAAGATGATCCATATTAAATAGATAGTTCTGTTTGCCCGTGGTGAGCTCCATATGGTCTTCCACCTACGAATCGTTCCAAACGTCTTATCAACTGGCGCTTCCGTAACGTTTCCTCGATCTTCTTAATCACGTACATAGCACTTTTCTTGCATTGAGTTGTCCATGTGTACGTTACTGCTAGAAGTCGTTGTCCGGCATTGAGAACAAGCAGATCATCACGAACGTGTTTGAGTGTGCCATCACTGAATTTGTGCAGTTCGGAAAATCTCATGAATTGCATGACTCCTGTTTCGTTTTGATAGAATATACCTGCTTCCGGTTTCTTAGTCCCCGTGTATGAAAATTTGTTTCTTTGATATTGACTGAGCGGAGTTGTGTGGGGACGTTGAAAGTTTAGCTTATGTTGGTAACTCTCCACACCAAGTTGGAAGTCTTTAACTCAACTTTTGATGACGACCTTTCGAGTAAATTGACGGATGTTTGAACTCAATGCAATGACAATTTCAGGAAGTAAATGAGCAACCTTTTCTTGAGCCAATATCAGTAGAAGATCTTCAATGTATTCAAGACTAAGGTACTGGAGGTCACTTTCATCGATTCTGTATTCTTTTTCGTCAGAGCGTTTGATTAGAGATAATCAGAGAACCGGATTTCTTACGATTGAAGTGGCTGCAAGCTAATCTCTTCTTTGGATTCCAATGAGAAATTCCAAGCTCTGCGAAAGGGTAGTAAAATTTGAGCAACTTTCTTTGCCATAAAGCATCAGGTACTTTGTCTTCAATCCAAGGTACATTCTCCAGTTTTATTGCCTTGACCATGGTGAGTGATGTAGTATATTTGTTCGCGCCGTTTTCTAGATACTCGAGATCATGACAGACAAAATATTCCATTTAAATAGTTGTAGAACCGACACTGACTGTAGGTGTGAGAGGTTGTAACACTAGAGTCTGAATCTCGGAATTCGTCGCTTTCATGGCCTTTGCAAGCTCATTGATGTGATATTCAGCCTTATTGTTGCTGATCTTCATGGTGCCAAAGAAATCCACACTTGCGGCTGACATTTTGAGATGATCTATAGTCATAGTGGTTTTCCCGTGAGTATACATAAGGAAAGCTGATATGAGCAAAATCTCATATCAATTAATCAACAAATCACCGTAAAACACATAGAAAATAACTGTCTTTTGTGCTATAAAGCAGTATTATGTGGTATGTTTTGTGTTTGTGCTTATATAGTTAACAAGGATACAATTTCAAGCAAACTAGAAGAAATCAAGCTCATTTATGATGAAAAGACAAGAGAAGGATCAAATATGACAAGCCATTTGAAGATTAAGGACCTATCTTGACAATATTCAAAAGTTGAGGGACTTAAATGCAAAGTTTGGAAAAATGTCAAGATTAAAGTCAAACATGGTCAAACTTCAAGTCAAACAAGTCAATGTACTTAAAAAGTCAAGAATGCAAGTCAAATGACCAAATTTGCCATTGCAATGAAGAAATGAGCTACATTGAATAAACTGCCAAAGTAAGGGACTAAAATTGCCAAGTTTACATATACTTTGGTCTTGATCCTTGTCATACTACTTTCCACCAATCAGATTGCAAGAAACAAAGGTTTTGGATTGCCAAGTAGTGTGCCAGCTGGCCACTAACTCGAATAAATAATTCAGAAAGTGGGGCGCATTTAATTCTCATTAACCAATCAAAAGTAGCCACTCCATAATCATTTTTTCCAAATAAGATAACAATCCGTGTGCTAAGCAAAGTGCCAACAAGAACATGACACGTGTCAACAGTAACAAGCAACAAGCCCAAATCGTGGATTCGGCTACACTGCAATTCAGACAAACCTTTCTACATGAAACTTGCTCGCTTTTCAACAAGGAATTCATATATCATACTCAATTAGATTGAAATTGGATAAATAAAAAACCCCCTTTGGTGTTCTTGATGAAGAATTTGTAATTCACCAGTTGAAGCCACCTGGCACTCTCCTATTGGTCAGGATACGTCATGCTACCCCAACAATTCATCATCAACCTCTATAAATAGCAGCTTATACTCTTATTTGCAATGTGTAGTTAAGTGTGCAAAAACACACACTTATTTTTTTCTCTCTCAATTCTGTTCTTTCATTCAGTTAGTTAACAACTCTTAAGTGTTTGACATACACTTAAGAGTTTGTTAGATAGTTAGTTAAGCAGTTGTAACTACCTTTCCCTCCTAAATCAATAAAAGCACAAAAATATTCATTCATATTCTCATCTTCATTTCCTATACTCAATCCTGCTTAACTGTTGTTCTATTGTGATGTTATTGATCATCATTGATCAATGAATTGTTTTTGAGACGTTTTGGGAGATATTCATGTTCATTTCAGCCTAGCAGTTCAATCCATTACCTTAGTAGCAGTTTGTAGCAAAACTTGTTGATTTGGTTCAGATATAGCTTATGGAGGTGATTAATTGGGTTAATGGTGGTGAATTGATGTTGTTCTAGTAGATTTTAGTTGGCTCAGTGCCATACTACTCCATCAATGGAGGCTTCAAGCTAAAAGGTTTTGAAATTATGCATTTTTGTTCCCTGAATTGAATTGCCTGCTAAAGTGTAAACATACCTAGCTAAAATAAGGATGTGTTTAGTTTTGCTTTAGTGTAATTGTGATATATTTGTAACATTTGAGTAAACTTGTAGCCTGAATTTGAGTTTTCTAGTTTTCAGCTTTCATTTTCATCAGCAATTGATCTTTGAGTTCATTTTGTGGAGTAGTTTGTTATCAAGTATGATTTTGGTTCAATTACCTTTCATTTCACTCATTAAACAAGTCTTGATATCAATCTTTGCTTGATTTACTTTTATACTAAAATTGCTTTGTAAAAGTTCTTATCAGACTTGTTAAGTGGTGTTTGGATGTGTGAGCATTTGTGATCAAAACTTGTTAAAAACATGTTAAACTTGTTCAGTTACATTTAGTAATATAGTGGTAACAAGTTGGTTCAGTTTTGAAGTCAAAATAATAGTCAAAAAGGCAATTGACATCAAAAAGTATAGGTCAAGGTCTGTGAACATTTTTCATTCAGGAAACTTGCTTAATTCAAATCTATGCCATTTACTCATTTCTTAACCATTTTTCTTGAAACCACTTCTCACTTGTAGTTTAACATCCAAAGTTTAAGCTTGTAAGAAGAAATTATACAGTTCTCAGTTTTCAGCTAGAAATCAGCTTTTCAATAAGCCACAGACCAAACTCAAGTTTCTGTAATGAGAGCTTGACTGTTTTCTTGAATCTCCATTTCTACTTCATAAATGTTCTAGTTTTTTTTCACAAATCTTGTCAAAAACATCTCTTGAGTAGTTTTTTAAGTTTTCAGCTTTTTGATATTTTTGGTTAAAGTTGGTCATATAAGCACTTTTTAGCTTAATTTCAAATTCCAGCTTATCTAGTGGATCATTTTCAATTTGGAAAGACATTCCATACTCCTATTGAGCTGTTTAACAAGTTTGATCACTAAAATCTGATTGTGCATGTCTGGATTTTCAGCTTGCTTAATGTTTCCTTTCACATTCCTAGCTAAAATTGGATTTGAAGGCTTTTAATACAAACCAGAGCTTATTTGGTTTAGTAATGAGCTTATACGAGCTTATTCATTCATTGTGCCCGTTTTTGTTATAGTTTCCATATTAATTGCTCTTTGGTCCTCATTGTTTGTTTCAGTTGTCATTTGTAGCTAAACTTGCAAGTAATTTGGGTTTGCTAGTTTACAACCCCTAAACTTTCAATTTTTGTCAAAATTGGTTAGGCAGTTTGTTAAAGTTGTTAAGAGTAGTTACAAGTTTGTTGGATTTTACATTTTTGGTCCTTTAACTTTCTGAATTTTACATTTCAGTCCTTTACTTTCATTTAGCTTAAATTTTTAGCACTTTTACTTTCATGTTTTTACATTTTGAACTTTTGTGAATATTAATTGGTATTTGCAAAGTGTTTTACGGATAAGTAGCTTAATATTTTTCACCATTTTTACATGTTGATTGAAACAGACATAGAATATCCAAATACTCTATCAACCAAGAACAATCAAAGATTTGAGATTTTTAGGACTTTCAATTTTATCAAGAATCGAGAGAAAACGAACTTCAATATACTCAATTTCAAAAGCCAAAAAGTCAATTGGATTGTTGAGGAATTGAGTAAGCTCGATATCTGTTGCTGATGAGACTACAATTATACATAGTCTAATCGTCCAAATCGGGCTTAAAACGCTTAAAATATCATTAAAATACCCCAAAATATGCATGTGTTTGTTCATTGTGTATTTTAGGTACGGATATCGTGAAATCAACAAAAGATCACAAGAATCAAGCAAAAACGAACACGGGAAACGAAGCCGCACAAAGAACCGGACCCGAATTTGTAACTTCCAAATTTACCCTTGAAGTTTCGAAGATTGTCAACTTTGGTCCCTCATTTTTGAAGATCGACAAGATTGGTCCCTCACCTTTTGAAGACTTGACACTTTTGGCCCTTGTATAACTTAATATACAAGTTTGGTCCATAAAGTTTCATGAAATGACCAAACAAGCTCTTGAAGAATGAAAAATATACAAAAAGGTCCTTGTGGAAAGTTGAGAACTTAAATGTGCCAAAAATGACAAAGGTACCAAAGTATTAACAAAGGAATTGGGACAAATGCTGTGGAAACTTGTTGTGACAACTTTTTACGAGTTAAGGGTGGAAAATTGGACAAAAAAACTCATACCCTGTTCTATAACCGACCAACCCATCACGCAATCCACCAAAGCCCAAATCAAACACCCCTAACTATCCATCACCAGCCCAAACCCGTTATAACCCAACCCACTACACCCCATTGACGTCACCTCACTAACTGCTTTTTAATCAGTATTAAATAAAGTTTAAACTTCTTTTTTTAATAATAATTAACCCGGGCAACACCTTAATTCCCCTAAAACAAGATCAACACACACCCATGTTCATGTTCTTCAAACCCTATATTATATATCCCTAATTACGTAATGATTAAACCCCATCTTATTTAGATCCCAAATTCCCCATGTCAACATCACATCCCACCCCCAAAACACCATCCTATTGGGAATAAAATGAGCCACGACACTCAGACGCTGACAAGAGTTAATTGGACGCAGATAGGAAGAAATCAAGCGCTGACAGATCAAGCATTGACAAGAGATATCCAAGCGCTGACAAGAAGAAGTCCAAGCACTGATAGGAAAACTTAGTCAACACGTTTTTTATTTGAAGAAACGATATACTCAATATTGTATTTTCTATATTTATCTTTTCCTAGAATAGTTGATAGGTTATCCATTGTACACGACTCCGTATGTTATAAACGGAGGTCGTAAGGTTTGTAGTTGATACACATTATTCAGTATTCGACTTTCATTGTACTCAAGTTTGATTATCAATCAAAAGTGAAAGTTTGGTTTATTTGTTTTACTTGTTTTTTCATCTAAGTGTTAATTCCGCATAAAACTTGGATTGTTCATATAACAACAAAGTTTTTCTAAGTGTTAAACTTGATTCAATCTCGTTAACACAAATCTAATCGATCTAAGTTTGGGATCAACAAGTGGTATCAGAGCTTGTTGAGGAACTTTGATCTTGAAGAACAGTAAACCCTAAAAACACCAAAACCATAAAACCAGAAAAGATGTCTGCTACTGAATCTTCTTCCTCATCAAACCACAACCTAAAAATCCCCATGCTCGACCCTGACAACTTTGAACAATAGAAGTTCAATTTTGAACAATACCTTCAAATTCATGATCATACTCTCTGGGAGATTATTGAATATGGAAATGAATTCGATAAAGCAGCTAAGATTGTTGCTGCTATTCAAGCAAGGTCTACTACTGGTTCTACTGCTGAAGAACGTAAAGAAAGACCTGAGGATGGAAGAGCAGTCTCAACTGCTGATATAGCCAAGAGAAGGAATGACATGAAGACCTTAAGCATTCTCAAACTCTCTCTGGGTCCAAACAATCAGAAGAAGTATAGAAGCTTTGAGTCTGCCAAAGAACTTTGGGCAGCTCTTCAAGTCAACTATGGTGGTAATGATGATACTGCCCAAGAAAAGAAGAATCAACTTTTGCATGAGTATGTTGTGTTTAAGGCTCTTCCCAATGAGAGGCTAAGTGAGGTAAGAAGCAGGATTCTAGATATCACCATCAAGTTGAACTTTATGGGAATAGAGTATAATGATACTGATATCATTACTACTTTCCTTAAAAGTCTTGGTGATGCGTTGAAAATTGAAGCTAGGCCTATCATTGCTACCAATGCCCATAAGAGTTCTACTTTTCATGACGTCTACAATAAGCTAAAGATTGTAGAGAACTAAATCTTATTGGATCATGGAAGCAAATATACATCTAGAAACATGGCTTTCATCTCACATAGTGAAGCTCATGTCAATAAGAGAGAATCACATGTGCATCCTATTACTGGATCACCTTATGTCAGTGGTGGATCAACCTTTGTCAGTGCCTCATATTCAGACGCTAACACATACAATGTTGACTCACCAAGGCTTAAACCTGCTAGTATTGACTTGGATACAGTATGTGCATACATTTTCGCATTCCCCAGTGGTTCCTTGATTATATAAGAGGATCTTGAGCAAATTAGTGATGAGAACTTGGAAGAGATGGATATTAAATGGAACATAGCACTTGCAAGAATAAGGGCCAACAAATGGAATAGGAGATTTAGAAAGAAGATGACCTTCAATGCTAAAGACACTGCTAGATTTGATAAATCCAAGGTTGAGTGTTACAACTGCCATAGGATGGTTCACTTTATGAGGGAATGCAGATCTCCAAAAAGATCTGATGCTGGAAAGCCTTCAAGCCAAGTCGTCAAGGTTGAAGAGACAAAGGCTATGGTTGCCATGCAAGACATTGATGGTGTTGGATGGGACTGGAGCTTTTTGGCAAAAGATGTGGAAGAGAATAAGGCTTTGATTGTAGAGAAGGAAGAAGAAGAGCATGTTCACTTTGCTCTTATGGCACATTCATCGTCTTCATCAGATAATGAGGTATATGATGATGCTTACTATAGTAAAGGCTGTGGTTTAAACACTGAAAAGCTTAACAAATAAATCTTGAAGTTAAATCAGATGTTTTTTTATGAAAAATGCAAGTTATCTAACTATTAAATGACACTTGTTCAAACTGAAAAGACTGTTGAGGAATATAAGAAAAATGGAATTTGATCTAAAAGATAAAATTAATGTTTTTTCTCATGATCTTAAAGTTAGTATTGAACTTAGGGACACTCTGATGAGATCCAGAGTAGAACTGCAACTTAAGTTAGATGAGGCCATTAAGGATAAATGATGACTTATAGTCCCCAGCCGGGTCATGAACCCGGCCCACGGGTACTACCCGTGTCCGACCCATCACAGATGGGTGGGATTAATGTTATTTAAGCCTATGGGCTTAGATGAACAGTAACCGCACACATGTGCGTGGCCCACGGCCCAGCATGGTCGGTACAGGGTTAGACAGACTCATACTCCTACTTTGATTAGGATTTATCCTAAAGGACAGGATATTCACTCACCATAATGAGAAGATAACAATCAATCTAATTCTGGTATTTATCCTTTCCTTGGGGTCGAAGCATCAGTGACAGCCCATTAGGGTTTCACTACCTATATAAGGAACCCCCAAGGGTTCCACAAAGGTTTACATTCTACACACTCACATCTCATCCGATTCTCATAACCCTAACCGATTACTTACTCTCAGGCCGCAGTCTAATCGTGGGAAACATTCCCACGGTAAGCCTAACACGTGTTGTTTTAGTGTGCAGGATCCCAACCAGATAATTCACTTGGTGCAGGATCCGGAGTCCAGCCAACCCGAATTAAGCCTAATTGGGATCTAGCAAGGATCACCCAACTTTTGTATCAACAAGTTCGCGCCATCCGTGGGACCATTACACTAAGCTAGAGCAAATCTCATCTCGTTTCTCAATGACGAAGGGACATCCGCAAGAAAATCCCAGTAACACAAATCTTGGGAATCGGAAGTCCCCAGGGGAAGGGATACTCATTCCCAATCGATCACCTAGCAACCAAGTCGGCGGACCAAACAACCGAAGCGGTCTTCAGTCCATGGGTATGACAAGCACGTTCGCTGTCACCCCACCACCTACTTCGACCTTGGATAACCCTGATCTAGGGAGTGCGCCTGACCCCCTAACAAGGAGCCGCACAGACCATCGAATAAGGAAGAAGTGGAGGTTGAACCACTCAGTGAGGAAAATCTCACTCAAGTTCTCACGCAGAACTTCGAGAGGATCGTCCCAGGAATCACATTAAGGTTGAACCTAGGGAGGGACCTCCAATCTAGGCTCAACTTTGGCAGTGCCGGACCAAGCACCTCTCCTAAAATTCAGAGGAAGCGAAGAACACGACCTCAGGAGCGGAACCTCTTTGAAGAAACTCCCCAACCTAGGAATATGTTCGAACGTATAGGGGATCGACTTATGCAGGAACTACTACAATCCCGTGAGGAGGGAGAAAGGTCTGACGGTTCACTGAACGACCAAATCTGGAGCTAACCAGAACTATTCGCCGCACAAGCGTGTGGGACAGGATGAATACCGGGAAGAAGGCTCCTAGCTCTTCTCACAGGAGCGGCCCTCAGCCAAAGGATGGGGCACCTCCCCCTTCTCCCGGTCCATCAGGAGAGGATTCAGATGACCATCCACCCAAGCATCGCCGACCTAGGCGTACTCCTCCACCGCCACCAGACAATGAAGAGTACTATGGCGGCCCCTATTATCGGGAGGTGGAAGCAGAAGATCTTTCCCGACCATGGTGTGACCCTAATCTCACCCGTCCATGGGCTGATCCCAGGGAAGATCCTTTTACTCTCCGCATATAGAATTACTCCGAGGACACAAAGCGTCGCATGCCGGCGTGTGTCAAGACTTATAATGGGACTGGTGATCCGGATGATCACCTAAAGATATTTGACACGCAGGCGAAAATTGAACGATGGCCCATGCCTATATGGTGCCAAATGTTCAATTCAACCTTGATCGGCAATGCTCGTGATTGGTTTGAGGGACATCCTCTGCGAAGCATTGATAGCTTCACTGAACTACGTACTATGTTCAAGAATAATTATACTCAACGAAAAAAGTATAATAGGGACCCGGTCTCATTGGCAACCGTCAAGCAACGGCCGGGGGAATCTACGGAGGCCTTCACTGAACGCTTCAATGACGAGTGCACACACACAAAGACAATGCCGAAACTTTTGAAAATTTACGATTATATGCACGCCATAACAGACAGGGAATTAATCAGACGTCTCAATGACAAGCGTCCGGAGAGGTATGACGACATTATGGAAAGGGTCAAAAACTTCATAGAGGGAGAAACCGCGGTATCCGCGGCTTACCCCTCAAAAGGAAACAGCTACCGATCGAACGACCAGTCCAGGAGGCAGTCGGGCGATCAAAACAACCAGAGTAGTGGGAGGGGCTCAGATTACAAGAGCCAAAACAAAGGAGGGCGATCGGAGTACAAATTTACCCCTCTAAAGATGTCCTATCGGGAGATCCTGCGGACAGAAGGGGCCAACTTCCCGAGACCCCCCCCCCCCCCAATGACGACTCCGCTGGACCGTCGTCAAGGAAATCGCTTTTGCGAATTCCACAACGACAAGGGCCACGGCACGAAGGAATGTATCCAGCTCAAGAAGCACATTGAGTTACTGATCAAGTCAGGCAAACTCAAGCATTTGGTCAAGGATTGGAAGGATGGAAAAGACAACAAGAAGTATGACAAGAAGCATCACCAAAAGGACAAACCTTCAACTATATACATGATCCAATCCAGGCAGCGCCGCACAAGGCAGAAAATTAGTCAAAAATTTTCGTGCGGCAGAGAAATCTCATTCCCTCCCATCACGGAAAGTGATGTGACCGATGCGCCTCTCACTATTGAGATAAGCATCGGAACACACAATGTCCGGTGTATGTATGTGGATGGAGGTTCATCAGCAGAAATACTCTACGAACATTGTTTCCTACAGTTACGACCAGAAAAAAGAAGCCAATTAGTACTGGCCACGGCGCCGCTCATCGGCTTTAATGGAGACACCATCTGGCCAATAGGACAGCTACGTTTGCTTGTAACCATTGGGAATGAAGAGTATTCCACCACGGCGTGGATGAAGTTTATGGTGATACGCTCACACTCTCCATACAATTGGATTATAGGCAGACCAGGTATCCTGGCCATACGGGCAGTACCCTCCACAGCTCACAGAATGATTAAATTCCCCGTGGAAGGAGGAATTGTCACTATCTATAATGCAATCATACCACCATCCGAGTGTGATGCCGTGACAACACTAGTTCCACCTTTTCCCCCCAAGGATGGATCACCACCTCCCAATTGGAAGGTGGCAATCCATCTTGACTATCCAGAACAAGAGTTATCCATAGGGGGAACACTCTCAGATAGCGGCAAGAGGGCCATGTGCTCTCTCCTAAAAGCAAACTTAGATGTATTTGCATGGGAGCCCAAGAACATGACGGGCGTTCCCCGGGCGATAGCAGAACATAAGCTCCAAATCCGCCAGGGATATCCTCCCGTTAAGCAAAAGAAGCGCGTCCAGGCACCTAAACACAGCCAAGTAATATTGGATGAAGTACGGAAATTGGTGGATGCAGGTATCATACGCGAGGTATACTATCACGAGTGGTTATCCAACCCGGTCATGGTCAAAAAGCATGACGGGAGCTGGCGCATGTGCGTGGATTTAACATACCTGAACAAAGCCTGTCCGCAGGACTGCTATCCATTACCGGAGATCGACTGGAAGGTGGAATCCCTATGTGGATATCCCTTTAAGTGCTTCTTAGATGCATACAAAGGATACCACCAGATCCAGATGGCGGAAGAGGACGCAGAGAAGACGGCGTTCCATACTAGTCAAGGCATATACTGTTATACAAAAATGCCATTCGAACTAAAGAACGCCGATGCAACATATCAGCGGCTTGTTGACAAAGCCTTCGACTCACAGATAGGCTGCAACCTGGAGGTCTATGTTGATGATTTAGTCATCAAAAGTCATACGGAGGATGCACTTCTCCGAGATGTCCAAGAGACGTTTGACATATTGAGGAGGATTAATATGAAACTAAATCCAAAGAAATGCACGTTTGGGGCAACAGAAGAAATGTTCCTTGGATATATGAATGATCCAAATGGCATCATGCCTTGCCCGGAAAAGATGGACGCATTAATACAGTTACCATCCCCTCAGACACGGAAAGAGGTGCAATCCTTAAATGGGAAGTTGGCTGGGCTAAACAGGTTCATATCAAAGTACGTGGAGAAGTCACTCCCGCTATTCAAACGCTCAAGAAGTGCATCAAGAAGGGAGACTTCTGGTGGACGAAGGAAGCTGAGGAAGCCTTTGGTCAACTCAAGCAACACCTTGCATCTCTCCCCATGCTAGTGGCCCCTCGGCCCAAGGAGGAGCTCATCATGTATCTATCAGCCACACATGGAGCAATAAGTGTGGTACTCATGACGGATAGGGACACAGTCCAAACTCCGGTCTACTTTATAAGTAGAACACTACAAGGGCCGGATTTGAATTATTCTTCCATGGAAAAATTGGTTTTGGCATTAGTGTTTGCTATGAAACGGTTGCGCCGGTACTTTCAGGCGCACCCAATTGTAGTTATTACTGACCAACCAATAAAACAAGTCATCTCCGGACCAGATGTGGCCGGTAGGCTACAAAAGTGGAGCATTCTATTGGGAGAACATAACATATCTTATAGACCAAGGACAGCTGTTAAACGCCAAATCTTGGTAGATTTCTTGATAGAGAAGCCGGATGAGGAGGGACCAATCGTACAACGAGAGGAAACTCCAGCAGAACCATGGGTATTATTTACGGACGGATCTTCGTGCACGGATGGATCAGGAGCTGGTCTCATCCTTACGAATCCGGAAGGAATGGAGTTTACGTACGCCCCGCGCTTTGAGTTCACAGCTACCAATAATGAGGCAGAATATGAAGCGTTGATTGTGGGTTTAAAAATTGTCGCTAGAATGGGAGTCCGCAACCTTGAGGCCTACGTGGACTCATGGCTTTTCGCGAACTACATTCTAAGGGGATACATAGCCAAGGAGGATAACATGGTTCGATATTTGGAGAAAGTCAAGTCACTCATCGCGGCTTTCAGCAAGTTTTCTATCAAGAAGGTACCAAGAGGCGAAAACAAGAAGGCGGGCGCTCTTAGCAAGATCGCGTCTACAACTTTCGTCCACTTATCCAAGCAAGTCTTGGTGGAAATACTAAAGGAAAAGTCTATAACAGAAGGGGAAGTCGCAACTATAGTTGAGGAAGATGGACCTACATGGATGACCCTGATCATCAACTATTTGACTAATGAAACCCTTCCAGACGAGGAAAAAGCGGCACGATGCATCAGAAGGAAGTCGTGGTACTTCGAGCTTCGAGAAGGTATTCTTTACAAGCGCTCTTTCTTGCAGCGGTGGTTGCGGAGGATTAGGGACATGTCAGGCTACTTATGTGATCAGTGAGATACATGAAGGGTTATGCGGCATGTACGCGGGTCCCCGATCTGTAGTAGCTCGAGCTCTACGCACAGGATATTATTGGCATACTATGCATAGGGATGCACGCGACATGATTCGCAAGTCAGTGATTGCCAAGTGCACAGACCAGTACAACGACATCCGCAGCAGGAACTTACACCCATTACATCCCCATGGCCATTCTATAAGTGGGGGATCGATATTGCAGGACCTTTTCCCGTAGCTGCGGGGGGAGTAAGTTCTTGATTGTCGCAATGGACTACTTTACACGCTGGATAGAGGCCAAGGCAGTCAAATCCATCACAGGCAAACAAGTTAAAAAGTTTGTTTGGGAGAACATCGTGTGCCGTTTTGTCCTACCAGGAGAAATCATCTCGGACAACGGGAATCAGTTCGCGGATAATCCATTCAAAGACTGGTGCGCAGCATTGAATATCAAACGGCGCTTCGCATCTGTTAAACATCCGCAGACAAATGGTCTTGTGGAACGAGCTAATAGGAGCTTGGGTAAAGGCATCAAGGCGCGCCTGGAGGAACGAAGTTCCAAATGGGTGGACGAACTGCCACATGTTCTATGGGCACATAGGACTATGATCAAAACAGCCAATGGGGACACCCCATTTGCATTGACCTACGGCACTGAAGCTGTTATACCAGCAGAAATAGGAATGCCTGCCATCCGCACAGCGGATGTTAATGTCGTCACAAACGACGAGCAGCTCCGGATCAATATGGATTTGTTGGAGGAAAAAAGGGAGATAGCGGTTGTCAATGAAGCCAAGTCCAAGGAACGGATGAAGGCTTATTATGCCGCCAAAGTTAAAGGTGTTTCTTTTCGAGCAGGAGATTATGTGTATCGTACTAACGAGGCAAGTCGAGCGGAGAATACAGTAAAGCTGGGACATAAGTGGGAAGGACCGTATGAGGTCACGGAGGCCTTAGGACGGGGCGCGTACAAGTTACGTGACATGGATGGCCGCGACTTGGAACGCACATGGAATATTTGCAATCTTAAAATATGCTATCTTTGAAAGCTACGGCTTCCGCGTGGACACTTCGCTATATCTAGCTTCAATCAAGATCCATGTGTTCTCCTTGTTTTGTTTGTTTCTTATGCTTTCTAGGTTCCTTTTGTTTTTTAGGATTTCCCATTCTTGTTCAAACAAAAAAACGTAAACGATCTAATAAAATGTCGTGGTGCCTAGCTAGCTCCACGACTTGTTCTTGTGCAAATAGTTGTCTTCTTCTTTAGATTTTCTTATTGTCGTATAGATTTAGTTGCTGTTACCATAATGTGCTATATCTTATTCATATGCATTCATTCAATACTGTACATGTACAATGCGCCTCCAGGCGGGGTAAGAGGATTAAGTGAACCTAATAATTCAACTTGTCGCATAAGAGGGATGCAACCCCAGTGACGCGGATCATGTATCCTTACTAGACACCTTACTCACAAGACGTTGTGATAAGTTTTCATATGCCGCGCTGACGCAGTGCTTTGCATGGTTAAGACGCACTCCGCACGTCTAGTAATATATACACTTGATTGTATTTTTTTGAGTAAGACGTGACATGTCATGCAGTACAGGTATATGATATCTAACAAAAAAAATACACAAGTTTCAAATTCATAACACCAAAATAGCCGTGGTCATCACGGACTTGCTTGCATACATATGACAAGTTATTACAACATCAGTTTTAGCCGTATACATACACGGACGAATAAAATTATACAAATGTTTACAATGTAAATTACAATGGCGGTAGGAACTCCCCTATCTCCTTCTTCCCTTCTTCAATCAAGGTGCAGAGGGCCTCCCCGTGAGCATTTTTCCCATCTTGTGTCCTGATCATATTCGCATCCAACGCCTCGACCAGCAACTTTTCACCTTTCATCACCTTCGACACAGAGTCGTAGGTGGGCAAAGTCAGTTGAATGGGATCAGCAGTGAGCTTGGACATTATTACCTCATTAGGAGCATCCTTTAGCTCTTCTAGCTCGTCTAGGAGGGGGTGTTGGATTTCAACAAGAGCATCCATTGACGCAGTCATCTTATCTGCGGCTAGAGGGTTATGGTAGGCATGTTGGGTGATATCTTCCTTCTTGCCTATCAGCTCTACAGCTTTGACCAGCCCCTCGTGCCTACCACGGTCTATACCGTCTGATACAACGTCCGCAAAGGCTTTCAACAGGTAAGGAGCTCCTGTCACCTTGCTCACGGCCAGCCGCATTCCCTGTCCAACAATCCATCTGCGCCTAGCTATGGCTGTGAGAAAAGGAGGACATATCATTTCAGCACAGTCCGTGGCCATCTGGCTTAGCCCGCCCTCAGCTGCTGCAGCTTGCTCATCCAAGGTAGTCCGTGCCTGGTTTAGTTCATCCTTCAGCGCGTCGCACTCCTGAGCAATGGTGAAGGCTTGTACGGTTACGGCTTTAGTAGCAGCTTCGGCTGCGGATACCTATATATGACACTTAGAGTTATTAAATGTACAATATGGTTTTTTGTATGCACAAAATAAGCATTAAATGTGAGAGCATACCTTCTCGTTGGATGCAGCTAAAAGGGCCTCCAGCTCGGCAATACGTTCTTCACGGGCGTTGGCGCGATGGGCTTGCTCCTTTACGATTGACTCGGCCACGACCAGCGCTGCCTGCAAGGATGTGATGGTTTTCTCGTGTTTACCCACCAGTGCTTCACGGCGAGCTATCTTTTTGTCGGCACGGCTTACATTAGCCAAGGCCTTGATCAAACGGTGTCTCAAGACCGCACCAACTGTCACCTGGTGTGCGGAGGACACATCAAACTGCTCCAGCAACGTCTCATGATCCAGCTCGTCCAAATCTTGCGCCAGTGCTGGATTAGTGATGTGTTCAATAAATTCAGAGCACTCGGACTCCGCCTCCAACCTTGTTAAGCTAGATAAATTCCATGCTAGGCGTAGGCTGGTGTCGGGTTCCTCAGGATGTGGCTCCTCAGCATGGGTCACCGGAGGGGATGGAGGTATCATTGATGTCGCATGAGAGGGTTCCCTTTCCACCTCCTTCTCTAGGGCCACGGTCGACGGATCAGCCATGTTATTAGCATACATTAGTTTTGTTTATGGATCAATATCCTTTGAGTATTAAAAAAGGTACTTACGTAGTGCCAGTGATGGGCTCCGTGATGGTGGGGGCTACAGCATTCACGGGGGAGGACATCCAGACTTGCTCATCCGCGTGCGGTGAGGGGTCGACCTGGGACGTAGCAGTGCTGCTTCCTTCCTGGTAATGCGGATGGTCTTTCCTTAGCTTCTTCGGGGGAGCATTATTTGCTCCTGCCCCGTCCCCTAGAGTTTTTGCTACCCTCTTGGTAGTCTTTCTTTTCCTGGATTTAGGCTTGGGGGACCCAGAAGCTTGGGTAGTTTCTTCATCCTCACCAGTGCGATTGTCAGTAGGGTTGGTGAACTCTTCTTCTTCTTCTTCTTCATCCTGGTGCGGCGCGGTGCCCTCCAGCAACAGTTCTCCACCATCTTCGTTGGGGAAGTTAAGCGGGGACTTCTTAATCACGGGCTCTCCCTCATCTGATCTCTGCTCGGTGGTTTCTTCCAGTGGGATGGTTTTGTCTACGGTTGCATCAAGAAGGGGGAGTTCATTTTCTTTCAGCGGACGAAATCCTTCAGGAAGTTTCATCGGGTCGCCTTGGCGCAATAGTCCATGTAGGTTCATCTCTGCGGACATGTGCATATATACGGATTAGTAAGTTCACAAAATACACATGTGGCATTTATTACATCTAAAGATATAAGTGGACCTACCCTGCCTATGCACGGATACATATCCTCCCTCCCATAGTAGTAGCGGCTTATCCCTACTAGGCACAAAAAGTGCTCCGGCAAACCCCTATGAAATTATGTGTGGTGGGTATCTAGAATTTTCAAATCCTTACTACTATAGTCTTTGGATTTGGGCGGAAAGTCTTTGGGTACTCTGTTTTTGAGGACGAACAGGGTAGGGAATACTTTCTCATCAACGAAAAAGTAATGGTCGTACCAACTCTTGAGGGAGTCTAGGGCTTCCTATACGTCATGGGGGCGTTCCTGGATCGTTTTTTGAACGACAGCCACCCATTCACTAGTTGGGGGGAGTAAAAGACCCTAAATAGATTTACGGTTGGGGTTACTCCGCACGTATGGCAGGTAATCTCAAATTGATTGATTTTACATGCCCCTATGAAGTGCATCTGGGTTATGTGGAAGTCATAATATAGAAGCAGATCTACCAAAAACTTTGATAAGCGGATGCGGTAGTTAGCCGAATCGAATAGGCACGTGTACACGCCTATCTTTCCCCTCGGTGCATCCGTAATCGCTTCACCTTCACCTGGATAGGTTGGGTGTACGCTTTCGGGAATATAATACTAAGACAAAAAGTCTATTTATTTTTCCGCAGGCATCATGTTCAGGACATCCGTAATAAGGGGATTGTCCTTTACCATGTTTTATAAAAAGGGTTTGAGAGGCGTGATGATCTAACCTGCGGCGGATGAAATCCGTGGAAAAAGAGGCAAAAGGTTGAAGGAAGGAGCTTGGGAATAACAATGGCGGAATGAATATAAACTGTGCGTGTAACAGTGGCACACACTAACTCTTATATAGGGTTGCCTCGATTTTCGAGGTAGCGTAGATGTTCGCCACGTGTAAGCCACTACGCCTATCCAATAGATGGGATTGCTGACACTTCTGAAACGTCAGAAGGGACCCACGGGTCACTTATTGACAGTTTTACATGGCTCAATGGTGGGCATTAATGGTGCACTTTTCAGGCGTGCGACTGACTAGTTGACTATTTTTAATGCGTTTATTCTTGTGTCGGGATATACAGTCATACGTAAGACCATATTCAGTGCTACATTTAATTTGTCCTTTCGGTCGTCATGTGCGGCTGAGGTATCATTGGAATAAACTTCCAAAATCCGGTTGCCACGTGCGACCAAAACAAATTTTTGAAAAATTTATCATTCCCTAAGGATCTTTCTTGGTGCTTCCGAAGAGCATCTTGATAGTCTAGAGGTTACGCCTACGGCTGTAACAACTAGACTAGGGGGACATGATGACGTATAGTCCCCAGCCGGGTCATGAACCCGGCCCACGGGTACTACCCGTGTCCGACCCATCACAGATGGGTGAGATTAATGTTATTTAAGCCTATGGGCTTAGATGAACAGTAACCGCACACATGTGTGTGGTCCACGGCCCGGCAGGCCGGTACAAGGTTAGACAGAATCATACTCCTACTTTGATTAGGATTTATCCCAAAGGAGAGGATATTCACTCACCATAATGAGAAGATAACAATCAATCTAATTCTTGTATTTATCCATTCCTTGGGGCCGAAGCATCAGTGACAGCCCATTAGGGTTTCACTGCCTATATAAGGAACCCCCAAGGGTTCCACAAAGGTATTACATTCTACGCACTCACATCTTATCCGATTCTCATAACCCTAACCGATTACTTACCTTCACGTCGGAGTCTAATCGTGGGAAACATTCCCACGGTAAGCCTAACGCGTGTTGTTTTTGTGTGCAGGATCCCAACCAGATAATTCACTTGGTGTAGGAGCCGGATTCCAGCCAACCCGAATTAAGCCTAATTCGGGTCTAGCAAGGATCACCCAACTTTTGTATCAACAATAAAGAAAATGTAGGTCTCAAAATTAAAAATTTTGATAAAGCCAGCTAAACCCTAGAAAAATGTGTTAGTGAACAAAGAAACCCTAGGGACATGTCTAGGATTGGGATGAATAAATATGTTGCTATTCCTCCACCAGCTGGGAACTTTTATGGTGTTTAGAGAAATGATTTCTCTTGGACTAGTATTCCAGAACTCCAAGAAGAGGAATTTATTCCTCAACCTAGAGTGCTCACCCCAGTTGAGGAATATCAACAAAAGGTGACTGACCTTGAAAAATGGAAAGTAGATAACCGTTTTCTCTTTGTTAAGGGTGGAATGCTTAGTGAGAGTCCACTTGAGCCTACACCCATAATTGTGACCAACCCTGCCACTGGAAAACCTGTTGACCTTGGCTCATCTGTTAATAGAAAACCTAGTGTTAAGTATGCTGAAATGTATAGAAAATGTAGGTCACCACAAAGCCAAGCTAGTGTTAATGGGATAGGGTTCTTTCAATCAATACCTAAGTTTATGTCTAGAAAATCTTTGAAGGTCTACGATATCTAAGGATTTGGTAATTGATGGATTAGATCTATTGATTTAATGGTGGAGATAGGAAGATGGGGATGAGGTGTAGAGAGAGAAAGGAGAGGAAAGAAAAGTAGAGAGAGAAAGTGAAATTAGATTAAATGAAAAGTTGTAAAATGAAAGAACCACCCCTCCTAACATGCTAGGAGGGGTATATATAGCCCACCCTACATGTGGGCTATATGGACTATATTTAGTACAAACTGGATCACGAGCCTAATACAATAATATATCGTTGGAGCGACCGATCCTTCATAAATACGTAAAAACGTATTTCCAACAATCTCCCCCTAAGGGAGGTCGCTCCAAGTTACAAAGTTCTAAATATTCTATAGCTCGTGATCTATGCTAATAATGATGTGACCGAGACTTTCTTTGGGAAAACACATTTCCAACAATCTCCCCTTAAGGGAGGTCACACCATTTTACAAAATCTTAAACCTAGCATACTATGCTTGAGTCTTCGATCTTGTTCTTGTGAATATGCTTGATGTGATCTTTGACTTTAGTCTTGAGCATGTTTCCTTGCCTTGACCTTGTGCATTCATCACTTGTGAAATTTGCCTCTTCGTGACTTCATGTTCCACATACTTATACCTTTAAATTCTTGAAAGCTTTAGAGTTTGATACAGCGGAAGACTTGACCTTCAGACTTTCTTGAATTTGTTGAAGTACTAAGTGTATGTAGTATAAGCATGTGGTGACGTCTTCTTCTGGATTGTACACCGTAATGCCACCTTCTTGTTACGCTGCATAAGACAGTTAGCAACAAACAATATACACGGATGAAATGGCCTTGAACATTTCATTCTAATTCGGTAGCATTTTACCTCCGGTCGGTGAAGACCGTTGGACGATATTAAATATCGTACTTGTGGCAGGTAGTTTCAATTAAGAACCTCCTTGACAAGATTTCGCGGGTAAACCCGTTCTCTTTACTCGACCGTCCAAAGCTGACTGCGACCGTAAAGAGTGAATCATTTGGATAATATTATCCGCATGATTTGAAGCCGTCAATTCATGTTCCTGGAACAAGTGAAGTTCAATTAAGAACCGCACCATCGTTGCTTTCCAGTTGTCACGAGCTTGATTCGTATAGAATCTTGCAAGTTACCTACCAAGTGTTGTTTGATGTTAACACTAGAAGGATTTCCATTCGTCACTGTAAATACTTAATAGTATTACTCTGAATGTTCTGGCAAGATCACTAAGATATTGCGTAGAGGCCTGGAACGTGTTTAAATTCATTTAAGAATTAAACAGCTGTTGCTTTCCAGTTATCACAAGTTTGATTCATAAAGAATCACACAAGTCACCTACCATGAGCTTTTTGATATTCTCTCAAGAAGGATTTCCATCTTCATTGTAAATACTTTCGTATTACTCGGATGTTCAGGCAAGATCATGAAGATTTTGCGTAGGACTCTTAAGATCTTTCTTACTTTTCACATTGTGTGAACAAGCAAGGAATAATGAAAGTGTGTCCTAATGAGATATTTGATAATCTCAAATGGCTCTAGACTCGATCGTGCATTTTGGATTTTAGTGATCGGAGGCTGGAGAGGAGTGCCACCTTTTCAATACCAATTTATTCGGAGTGAATAAATCAATAGATAATGTGTTATCTCCGTGTGATTAAAACAAATATCTTTTGAGAGATATCTGAGTTAGCTGGGATGGGTTGTGCCTTGCATCACTGGGTCCATGATGTCTTTCTTCAATATCAAGAATCATTAAAAATGATCTCAATAGCATATGAATTGACCCGGTTTCTGCCTAAGTTGTAAGGAGGGCTTCTTTCTTTACACCCTTTATCTTTACAATTCTTTTTCATTCTTCAACCCCTTCAATGCTTACCAATACGTCATCACTAGCACCTTGTTGTGATTGTTCCAGTGCTAACTTAAGTACTTGGTCGGCATTCAGCTACGTTCACAATCTTTCTCCATCTTTCCTAAGGACTACTATTTCTAGCTATGGAATGTCCTTGGGAAGATTCCTCCGGTTCAAGAGAAATCATTGGACTTTAACCTATCCTACCATCCTTATGTCACCACAATCTTCATCGTCGTGAAATAAATGGGTTGCGAGTAAGTATAAATCACCATGAAATCCATTTTGAAGTGCAAATCCATTTTGCTCCCCCTTAACATATGCCACGATATCCGAAAACATTTCGCACATGTCAGGATGAGCTAGCACGTTAAGTCAAACCATATGTGATTAATCATTTCCCATATTAAATCACATTTTCTCCCCCATATTAAAAATATTAACCCAATCGATGTTTTTAATATCAATTGATTTAATAGCATTTTAAGAAAATTTGGGAAGAAAAATGCAAATCCAATTATGTTCGTTATTTTAACAAGCTCCCCCTCAAATTAATGAGGGTGTAATTGAAACGTAAATTAAATACCTTTTAAACACAAGTGTAAGGTATTTATCACGTGCAAAGATCATATATGATAATGTATTCACAAGATTAGCAATTTACAAGGTTGGACCTGAATAATAGAGAACAGCATATGAAAGAAGCACATGGTTCTTGTTCACGAATGTTGGTCTTCCTCGTAACTTCTGAAGTTATCTCTTGACTCCATGTGTATGATTGATATCGTTGTCTTAACACCAATATGTGAACTTGGCACTCTCGGCATCAAGGATTCTGAATGCTGGACAATTGCTCCCCCTCAATTGTTGACCCGTGTTCTATTGAAAGAGCTGTAGTCACCGTTTGAGTAGTCGCATCGTCGAGTATGTAGATATCAATTGCAACGAACTTCGGATTGTGGAGTTGATAACTTCGGATTCTGAAGTCAAAGCGTTCCGGTGAAATGCTTGACTTCAATGTGAAAAGCGGGTTACTATTGGAAATAATAGCAAACCATATGGAGCATGTTTTATATCTTTTAAACTTCTGCTCGAACTTTATTTACAACCCCGTGTCATTATTGAATGACATTTCTAGGTTCGTAAATATTATCGATTCCAGAAGACATGCTCGTTTTATCAAAACGTTTTTGAACACACAATTTTGAAAGATTTAGAAAAACCTTTTGAGAAATTCTTGAAAAATTGTGTTCAAAGTTTTGAAAACCAATTACTTGAGCTTAAGATTTGGAATATCTTGGGAAAGCTCAAGTCCGAAAAGTTGTAAACTTCTCGTTGTAAGGATAAGTTACCATCGGCGATAATCTTTCCTTTTATCTGATGGACGAGTTCTAAGCTGACATTTACTTAGAAGTCGTTTTCATGAGCTTGAAAACTTTGACTGTTTTAACGGAAAGCTCATGACCGAGAAAGGTTAATTTCTCGTTATGAGGAAAAGTTCTCTTATTTAAAAGATACACTTTCCTTTCCGAGCTTAAAACTTCGAATGTTTTAAGACAAGCTCATGACCGAGAAAATTGAATTTCTCGTTATGAGGATAAGTTTATCATTAATGATAAGATTTCCTTTATTTGAAGTTCGAGTTACAGTCTGACATTTAACTGTAAGTCATTGTGCATGAGCTTAAAAACTTTGAATGTTTTCGATATAAGCTCATGCCCGAGAAAAATTAATTTCTCGTTGTAAGGATAAGTTTATCATCGGCGATAAACTTTCCTGCCTTTGAAGAACGGGTTATAGACTGTTATTTATCTATAGGCCTTAATGCATGAGCTTAAAAACTTGGAATGTTTTTGATATAAGCTCATGCCCGAGAAAAATGAATTTCTCGTTTTTAGGATAAGTTTATCATCGGCGATAAACTTTCCATTCTTTGATGATCGAGTTATAGTCTGTGATGTGACTATAAGTCCTTGTATTGCAGCTTAATCATGAATCCCCTGAGACATTTGTTTCTATGATATCTGCTTCTTCAGCAACCAAACTCTAAGAGTGTCCTTAGTTGAACGGTATACAATAATTGGACCGCTTCGTTCTTTTAGAACATCAACTTTGGTACATGCATTCTCATTAGGAGTTTGTATACTTTTGCATGGGTTAGAGATATCTATTTTAGAAGTACGTGGGGGTTCATGGTTTTCTTTTCTTGTGTCAGAGGTGGCCTGAGGGGATGATTCACTTGTCTTAGTTGGCAAACGTTTCCTTTTATAGAAAATCTTAAGTTCAGGCTTAAGTGATGTATCATCCTTTGCAATTTTCTCCCTAGTAGTCTTCGTAGAATCAGAGACTATCCTAGTTAAAGGGCACTCGTTTCCTACAAGAGTGAAAGTTCTACCAGTGGGGCGCCACATTTTACCAATGGGTTTGATTTTAGCGACCCACTGGGATTTAAGTCTAGCACGGGAGTTCACCTCATCAAGTAATTTCTTGACACAAGCATCATGATTTGCCGTAAAGACACATTTTCTACATGTTTTACAAGTAGCATATTTAATGTCTGAATAATTCCTAGATGATTGATCGATGCTCCTAGAAGATGGCATGCTACGGTTAGCAGTGTTGGGTAATCTAGAAGGCATCTGACTAGGTTTGACATTGCTATCTCTTACATGTGTCTTTTGCTTAGCTTCCCTAAAACCAGATTTATGGCAAACGTCATTTGAACTAGTTCTAGACGTGGTCTTGGTATTTTTAGGGAAACTAGAGGCAATCATATGATTTGGTCTTGCTAAAGCTGGAGTGATCACATAGGGCCTAGTTGTTGGAGTGACTGGTCTAGAAAGATGAACCAAATCAACTTGGGAGGCAAACCGCGGTCTCGAGGATTGTGGTCGCTCGGATCTAAATGCAGTAGGTTGTCTAACAGTCGGTTGTCTGACGAACTGATTTGTAGGCGGTTTCCCCAAGATTGATGGTTTTTCAAGCTTAGTGTCCACACTAGATCCTTTACTTTTCCTTAACTCGTTTTTCAACGCAGCTATAGCAAAAACCTTTTCCTGTACTTGGGCCTTTAAAGTCTCATTCTCTTTGAGCAAGTTATCTTGGGATGCCAACTTAGATTCAAGCAGTTGAATTTGTTTCAAAAGATTATCCTTTTCAGCTGTAGAATCTAACACTTTTTGATCCAATTTTCTTTCAAGAACAACATTTGATTTTTCAAGTTTTTCAAAATATGTTTCAAATTTGTCCGTTTTCTTAGAAAATTCAAGTTTGGCATCCTCAAAATCTTTTGATTGCCGAGCTACGATCGTTTCGAGCTCTTTAATCTTGGAATCAGAAGCAGTCAATGAAGCAGTTATAATACAATTTTCATGATGTACTATAACATTCTGAACAATCTCTCCCCCATTATGACTTACATCGGATGAATCAGAAGTGGTATTTCTATCACTCTTTTCCATCCCATGTTTGTCATAATTAGGTTCAGAATGCTCAATATGCGGCATGTCATCAGCATATACATCAGAACCAACATCACATTGTACCATGTTTGCAGGCTCTTCGTCATAAACGGGTAAGGTGTCATTAAGAGAAATCTCGTGAACATTCCCCGACGTGCCACTGATATCATGTTGTCCTTCTGAATCCGTGCTCTTGCCATCGTTAGGCTCCAAGTTGTCAATCGTATGACCAGTTTCCTCTTGCATCGAAGAGTCTTGCACTCCATTATCATAACCTTGCTGAAGTCGAGATCTTTCATAAATTGAAGACGAGACCGATGACATGAGTTTCAAAATCGTATCACGGAAAACTCGAAGCTCGGTATTTGTATCTCGAAGAAATGATTAGCAAATCACGGAGCTTTCAGGCTTGATGATATTGAATTGGAGGAAAGGTGTGAGTTGTGTCACAAGAGCCTTATAGGCAAGTGCCGATGCAAAGTAATTAAAGTTGTCATTGTTGAGTTGCTCGGCGAGTTGGCTCAAAGTGGTGAATATTGAGTCGATGAATATATGACGATCTTGACCAAAGATTGTCATAAATTCGCTCCCTCCTTGAATCCTCGAAAGAGTGACAAGATGAGACTGAAGCATTTGAAATGAAGTGATGCCACTTTTCCTAACTTTGTTTTGCATTGAATGCGATTCTCCCTTATGAGATATTGAAGTCAACGAATCCATTGAAGTTCAATGAAAAATAAAGGAAGAATTACTTATTGATGAAAAATCCGTCTTCACTTACAAATACCTGATCTAAAACTCGTCGGAAAAATAAGCTTTGTCACTTAATCCCGTCGCTTTGACACGTTGTCGTTGTCCCGACTATAATTTAATATCAAAAAATAAAAATAAAAAGGTAGAAAAATAAAATAAAATTTTTTATAACTAATAACAATTTGGAAAAATTCCAATTTAACACAATCCAAAAAATATCGGGCTTAAAATAAATCTTTTATCACAAATTTATAAAATAAAATAAAAAAGATAAAATAAAAGTAAAACACATTTGACCGTAAAATAAGATAAAAAATGAGGTAAAACGTGGCTACTAGCGTACACACGATATTTGACCGTAAGAAAAATTCGTAGCTTTGGTCAACAAGAATAATTGACCGAGTCAATGTTTTATCCACCCACTTTTAATATAAAAGTAAAACACGTGTATCCCACTTCTTTGAAATCTCCGTCACTTTTCTATGTATATAAAAAAACAAAAAAACCTAATCTCAAACTAGAAAATACGCAGGCAAAACTCTCTTAACCTCCTTTCTTGGTTCCTCCGTTTGTTTCTCTTTAACCTCTCCAACGACTTCCAATCCTCAAAACAACCGCCCCCTTAAAGGATCTTCTCTCAACAGTCAATCCAAATATCCGTATATGAAACAAGGTCTCAAAGCTGAAAAGTCTTCAAGATCTATACAAGGTCTCGGGTAGGTTTTTCGTATTGCATGTTGGTTAATTGAGTCCCTCTCTCATCTGTTCGAGTCTTTCTGTCGAGATGTTTTTCTTAAGTCGTGAGATTGAGATTGGGATTGGGATGGGTCTGTTCGATTCTTTCTTAAGTCGAGATGTTTTTCTGTCGGGAGTGGGATGAGTCTTAAGTCGTGATTGGGATGAGTCTGGTAAAGAGTTTGTGTGTGTAAGTCGAGTCGAGGGTGAGTTTTGAGTTGAGAGTATGTGTTTGGTTTGTAACTGTTTTGGTCAAGAGTTGTGTGTGACTGTTTTGTCTTGGTCTAGTTCGAGAGGTGTAGTGTCGATGTTGGGTTAAGAGTCGTTCGAGATTCGTTCGAGAGGTTGTTTGGGAGTTTTTGACGGGTGTGTTTTTGGTGTAATCGAGTCTGTTTACTCTCTCTCGAGTCGGGGGTGTGTTCGAGAGTATTTTGAGGATGTGAGTTCGAGGGTCGAGAGTATTGTGAGTCAGATGAGTCGAGTCGAGAATGGGTATCGTTGTTTGGTTTAGAATCTGTGTGTGAGATCGAGTGTGAGGGTGTGTCGAGTCAAAAAGCAAGTTTCCCGTTTTGTTTGAATTGTCGAGTGAGGAGTCGGTATTCTGAAAGTCTATTCGGAAAGATTTCTATTCGGAAAGATTTCTATTCGGAAAGATTTCTATTCGGAAAGATTTCTATTCGGAAAGATTTCTATTCAGAAAGATTTCTATTCGGAAAATTGGTCTATTCGGAAAAAATGTGTCTATTCGGAAAAATGTGTCTATTCGGAAAATTTTGTCTATTCGGAAAAATTTGTCTATTCGGAAAAATTTGTCTATTCGGAAAAATATGTCTATTCGGAAAAATCCATGCGGAAAGCTTATTCGGAATAATCGAGAAAACTGATAGTTTTGGACAGGTTTGGAGTGTTTTGACAGATTGGTTTGGACTGATATGAAAAAGAAGAAGAAAAACTCATTAAAAAATGACTGATTAAAAAAAAAATTTAAAAAATGATTAGACAAAGTTGTACCAGAAAAATGAGAAACTGATTAAAACTGATTAAAAAAAATGATTAAAAAATGTGATTAAAAAACTTGATAAAAAACTGATTGGATAGATTTTCAAGACAGAAAGAAAAAAAAATAAAAAAAATGAGACGATTATATAAAAAAAATAAGACGAAAAGATTATTAAAAAATTTCAATCAAATCAATAGATAAAAAAAATACAAATCCTAAGATTTAACCATGGCTCTTGATACCAATTGAAGGTCTACGATATCTAAGGATTTGGTAATTGATGGATTAGATCTATTGATTTAATGGTGGAGATAGGAAGATGGGGATGAGGTGTAGAGAGAGAAAGGAGAGGAAAGAAAAGTAGAGAGAGAAAGTGAAATTAGATTAAATGAAAAGTTGTAAAATGAAAGAACCACCCCTCCTAACATGCTAGGAGGGGTATATATAGCCCACCCTACATGTGGGCTATATGGACTATATTTAGTACAAACTAGATCACGAGCCTAATACAATAATATATCGTTGAAGCGACCGATCCTTCATAAATACGTAAAAACGTATTTCCAACAATCTCCCCCTAAGGGAGGTCGCTCCAAGTTACAAAGTTCTAAATATTCTATAGCTCGTGATCTATGCTAATAATGATGTGACCGAGACTTTCTTTGGGAAAACACATTTCCAACAATCTTGCTATACATGTGGGATTTTTTCTCACTTGGCCTATAATTGTGTCAGTGCCTCAAAAGTCAACACTGACAATAGGTCAACTATGGTCAAACCCAGACCTTATGTCCAACCAAGTCCACAAGTTACTAGATCAGCTCCCTTCTTTACTAAAGGGACAAATACTCATGGACAAAGGCCCTTTCAAAAGACCAACACCTTGTCTAACAGACAATGGATTCCTGTAGCAAACCTTAATTTGGGAGCTGACAGGAACAAATTCAACGCTGACAAGAACAAATTTAACGCTGGCAGGAACAATTCCAACGCTGACAGCTCTAGGTATGGTATGCAAATGCCACAACAAGCTGGTGTTGGTTCTTATGTTAGACCAAGTAATAATAGGTACTTACAGCCTAAGGGAAAGGGGTCTAAAGCTTCATCTAGTTTGACTTGGAGACCCAAACAAGACCAAAACCCTAATTCTGATGGGATTTCCATGGCCTATAACAGATTTCATTATATTTCAAAGGTCATGACTAAAACAATTGGTTTAAACTGGGTGTTCAGACCATAAAGGGATGAACAAGGGATTGTTATAAGGACTAAATATGTTCTTGTTGAATAACCAAATGAATCCAAGTCTGCTCAGGCCTGGGTTTCCAAAGAAAACTAACTTGTTCTCTTTATGTGCAGGGCATTCAAAAGCAGGTCAATGATCATGGATATTGGGACAGTGGATGCTCTAGGCACATGATGGGGAAGTAAGATTATTTGACTAACTTTAACCCCATTAAAGATGGTGACAAAGTGTACTTTGGAGGAGGATATGGTACAATTTCTAGAAAAGGCACTCTTGTCACCAATAATTTACGTTTTGAGAACGTATTTCTCGTAAAAGAACTTGACTATAATTTGTTTAGTGTGTCACAAGTATGTGATAACAAAAATAAGGTTCTTTTCACTGATACTGAATGCTTGGTGTTGAATAAGGATTTTAAGATGCCTGAAGAGAAGTTTATTGATAATAGAACACCTAAGCATAAGGACATTTATAATGTTAATCTTAATGGAATTAGGATGAACAACAATTTGTCATGTCTATATGCTATAGCTTCAGTAAATGAAAGTAATCTATGGCACAGAAGGTTAGGGCATATAAACTTTAAGAATATCAATAGACTTGTGAGACATGATTTTGTAAAACCCGCATGCTTTTACCATAAATAGTACCCTTACGATAGTACGTACATGATTAGAAATTTCGTTTTATAGCATGTTTACGTTTCACGAACAAGAATTACAAGTATTACGTACATGTTATAACACGGTAAGTAGTTATTACGTATTAAGACACAATAATTATTTCAATAATAATTATAATCACGAACACACGAACATGAAATCATGAACCTAAATTAATCATGAGCTTAGTATTACGTATGTATGTATATTTATTACGAACACGAATAAATATATTAAGTCACGAATGATAACTAATTAAATCACGTAAAACACGAACACGGGAACACACTTATTATTTAGACACGGAAAATGTTCGGGTTACCCCTTGTGGGCCCCTTACCCGCGGACACAACAAGGAAATAAGGGCCAAGCCCATTAATTTTTACTAAACATGAATTAAGGAGAAAACTTAGTTTCATAATAACAAAAGTTGTGAAAATGAGAAAACCCTAAAAATCTTTTTCTTCTCCTTGTTCTTGGCCGCCGGGTTTATCACACACCAAGGTGTGTTTGGTTTATTTTCGGTGTTCGATCTATTGCAAGGATTGTTGTGTGTTCATCCTCCTTTGATTCACGTGATCGGTATAAACTCTAAACCTCTTTTCTTTTTATGTTTTTATTTATAGATCACATGAAATCATGAATGTTTTTAATAACAAATTAAAAACAAGTATTCACATGTTAATTAATCATGGGGTAAAATTAATTAAGGGTTTAAGGGTGTTCGTTTGTGGCCGACGCAAGAACCGGTCCCCAAGGGGGGTCTCGGCTTGGTTTTAATTCTCACCACCGAGACCTCAAGGTCTCGGTGTGGTAACTTGTGTCTTGGCAGCAAGGAAAAAGGGAGACCCCGACCTCGGTCGGGGCATGGTTGTGCTCGGGTGTCCACGGCAGCAGGGGGGACACCGACTAGCCGTTGGGAACCCATGCTAGTCGGCGGCTGGTTTGACCAAGGGTGCATTTGTTGCTGGTTCACGGGTTAAAACACGGGTCCGGTTCACACATGTTTAGATTAAAACACGGTTCGGTTCATGGGTTATTTCTTTTACAAGAATTATATTTACAAGTTATTTTACAAGACTTAAATTAAATTAATTAAAACATGAACATGATTAATTTAATTTACATGACTTAGGTTATTAATATTATTATCAATACATGAAATTTTAACCTAAGTAAATTATCATTATATTTAGACTATATAATTAATTAATTATTAAAATCATGACTTATAATTAATTAATTTATATGACTTAGGTTATATTATTAATAGATAATAATACATGTTTTAACCTAAGTATTTTTACCTTTATTTAATTAAACCATGTTATATTTAATTAAATACCTTAACCTATAGTTTTTTTAATTCACATGAAATAATTAATAAACTATACTATTTAATTCCATGACTTAGTATATTAATTAGTAAACACTTAAGTTTACATAATTAACTTAATAATCCAGCTTATATCTTATTATGGAAACTTTCTATTTTTAGAAACTTATCTATTTTAAGCAGTAAATCTATTTTTGGAAACATTCTATTTTGGGAAACTTTCTATTTTTGGAAACTTTCTATTTTTGGAAACTTTCTATTTTTGTAAACTTTCTATATTAGGAAACCTGCTAATTTTAGAAAGTTACTTATTATTACACAACAAGTATAATAATACATGAAATACATGAAATACACGAAATACTTAAACAGAATAGACAGAATACATGATAAACACAGTGTTAGGCTTAAATCAGTAAAACATGACATGAACATATAAAACAAGCTAAGACATGATATAAAACCAATTACGTACTCAGTAATCAGATACTTATTCACGTATGTCTTTATGTAGCATTAGTGATACCGAAGTAGGACTCTCTTCCGTTCGTCTTCTTCGTTCACTGGACATAAGGTACGGATTCTCCGTCCTTTCAGTATGGACATTCTTCCTTATTAGGATTTCCCGTATGCAACCAACTGTTTCCCCCAATATATGTTTTATATGTTTTTGAATTGCTTATGTTTTATTAGAATACCTAAAGCCATATACATGCATGACCAATTTCACCTAGTTATGGAGGTACCATAACCATAACACTAGAGGCCCCAGTGTTATGACTTCACCACGGCGGAGGGATAGCTCGTGGCGTCCCTTTCAGTTTTGGCCATATTATTATTATCTGGTGGGGCGTATGGGTGCATCCTAGTTTACATGTTTTCAGCAGATTATTCAGTGTGAATGTGGTGTGTGCCTTGAATCATTCACAAGGAGATGATCCCTCCTACCCAAAACCAGTATATTAAATTTGACGCAACCCCTCTAATTTGCATGACGAGGTCACCCTTCCAAGTATTCATGCACGTGGATAATTCATGACCAATATTGGCTAATGGCAAACATGTTAGACAGTTTTTACAAGATAAACATAAGGATTTTCGAACTATAAAACTAGTTTTACTAAGATATAATCAGGTTATCCAGGACTTAGTCTATTCCGCTGCTTCATGTTTATATGCATATATTATTCATGCTTTACTTGCATATCCGTGCACTGAGCGTTATGCTCAACCGTTTTCCTTTTCATGTTCCCAAAACGAAAGGTACTCAGGGACGCTCGTAGACTTTAAGCGTACGTGCATATGGATTGGAAGCTTCCTAGCCTTCTTTACTTTATGCATTTCTTTATACTTTGATGCTCATTTCCATGGACATTGTTTAGTCCTTTCATTTCTAGTACTTATGGTTGTGTGTGATGAGTACTACTTTTGGGGTACTGATGTTTGATTCCGGTATTTCCTTTATGGTCATGTAATGTTTAGACATTTATCATTGTATGCTTTGATGACACGCCAGACATTCCATTTATCAAAATGAGGTGTTACAATTATGGTATCAGAGCCAAGGCTTCGACCTGTAGGCTCTCAAAACATGACCTGTGATTAGTGGTTAGTCACTATGGTCTTCCTAGAAATGACAGTCGGTTTTCATGCATTCATCATTTTCATGCATACATATATATGTCATTGTCGCAGGTTTATGACTAAGTAATGGTTGGTACAGGACTGACCCTATTTAGTCGCATATGTTTTATCGAAACTTTAAATTTGGGACCGACCCATAGGCGTCACCTCGCCATGTCTTTTGTTTTGAGTGAACTGGCCATTGGCGTTCACTCTCGCGCATAAAAAGGTTTTCATAAAACTGCATCATGCATTCATGTACTAGTTTTCCTGCATTAAATCTTTCTCATGATTTATTGGTATTTTTTTCATGTATATAGTTTATGTTTTGATCAGTTTAATCATGTATTTTATGTTATACTGTCAGATGGTTCTCACACGCGAGCAGGAACAACTCAATGCAACAATCCAAGCTGCAATAAAAGCTATGCTTCCTCAACTGAGGAACAAAATTAGGGTTGGGGTTCAGGCTGCCAACAATCACAACATCACCCAATACCTCCTCCTCCTCCTCCAGCAACATTGGCCACATAGCTGGAGAGATTCAATAACATCCACCCTCGTGCTTTCGAGAGAACAGATAGCCCCAGTGAAGCTGAAAGCTGGTTGGCTCACATTGAGAAGATCTTCGATGCTATGGGCTGTGACCCCGTCTTCAAGTCAAGGTTGGCATGCTACCGGTTCGAAGATGATGTGTTAGCATGGTGGATAGCACTGAAGCAGTCTGACGAAGGTGATGATTGGGTGGCTGGTTTGACTTGGGCTCAGTTCAGGTATAGGGTAATGGAACAGTCCTTTTCCAAGGCTGAACAGGACAATCTGAAGAGGGAGTACCATGGGATCCGACAGAGAGCTGGGGAGAACAACAACGAGTTCATGCAGCGCTTTCTTCGCGTGGCTGGTTTCCTTGGTGCAGCAGCAGGTAATCCTGAAGAGCAGGCACACCACTTCAGGTGGGCTCTTCGTACATCGGTCGCAAACAACGTGGTGTGTGCTACGTTCAACACGATGGCACAAGTGGCCGATGCAGCACGTAAGCTGGAGATGCTGCAGGAAAGAGATGAGTTCGGGGAAGCAGAGAGACCCGATAAGAGGTAAACATTCGTATTCAAGCGGTGACCAATCCGTATTCTTTCAGTATATGTCAATATTTCATCTCTTTAAAATGTATCTTCCAGGCAGAAGACTAGGGACCGGTCTCAGCCGGCTACTCAGCAACAGCCTAATCAGCCCAAGGGAAACGATCAGACTAACGACCGTTCTGCTACGTACAGGCGTGGCGGTCATGATAATTACCGTAATAACGCTGGACACTCCAACAGCAGCAGGAATCATGGTAACGGTAGGGACCAGAACCAGGGAGGTTCACAGCCTAACCGTCCAGCTAACACTGGTTCTCAGCCAGTTAGGACACCTGCTGGAGGATATACTCATCCTCTTTTCTCTACTTGCCACCGTAGGCACCCAGGGCCATGTCGCCGCGACAACGACGCATGCTACAAGTGTGGTCTTCCTGGCCATCGCATGAAGGATTGCCGCAAGGGCGAGATAGAGGGTACATCGGGACATGCTGATACCAAGCCGCCTCCTACTAGTGTACGCGTTTACACGACATCTCGCGATCAGGCCAACAATTCTACAAGTACCATCACTGGAATCTTGTATATGTATGGTCAAGCTACATGTGTTCTGTTTGATACGGGTGCTACTCACTCGATTATTTCTACTGCTTATGCCAAGAATATTAGGATACTCCCCATGCCACTAGAGAATATACTGAGTATTTCCACGCCTTTGAGAGATTCTGTACGCATAACCCATGTGTACAAGAGCCTTTCCCTATAGTTTGACGACATGGTTCGTCCTGTTGACGCACTTCTGCTGGACATGAATGAATTTGACATGATTTTTGGCATGGATTGGCTATCCAAGCATCATGCTACCATAGACTGCCATTCATATCGAGTCATCTTCGATGATGTTAATGCGCCAGAGTACATTCACAACGGGTTCGTACCCGGAAGGTCTGTACAAATCATATCAACCCTTCAAGCACGTGTACTACTTTGACATGCTTGCGAGGGTTATCTAGCTACTGTTCATGACATGGATGTTGAATCACCATCAATTCAGGATCAACTGATAGTGTCAGAATTTCTAGATGTATTTCCAGAAAAACTTCCGGGCATACCACCTGCACGTGAAGTAGAATTTACTATCGAGCTCATCCTAGGAGCTGAGCGGATTTCCAAGGCTCCTTATCGCATGGCTCCCATAGAGTTGAAGGAGTTGAAGGATCAATTGCAAGAACTTCTGGAATGAGGCTTTATACGTCCGAGCGCATCTCCATGGGGCGCACCGGTCTTATTCGTTAAGAAGAAGGACGGCAATATACGTCTCTACATAGACTATCGCGAGCTCAACAAGATTACCATCAAGAATAGGTATCCTCTACCACATATAGATGATCTATTTGACCAACTCCAAGGGGCCAAACATTTCTCCAAGATTGATCTAAGGTCGGGCTATCATCAACTACGGGTTAAGGAGCAGGACATCGCCAAGACTGCTTTCCGTACATACTATAGCCACTATGAATTTGTAGTCATGCCATTTGGCCTTACCAACGCTCCAGCAGTGTTCATGGATTAGATGAACAGAATCTTCTATGAATTTCTGGACAAGTTTGTCATTGTCTTCATCGATGACATACTGATTTTCTCTAAGTCCAAGGAGAAACACGAATACCATCTTCGTACAGTACTATAGATTCTTCGCCAGGATCAGCTTGCTAAATTCTCCAAGTGTGAGTTCTGGTTAGACAAGGTGGCATTCTTAGGTCACATTGTATCAACAGAAGGAATCACGATGGATCCAGCAAAGGTTGAGGCTATTACTAAGTGGCCAAGGCCGACATCAGCGACGGAAGTACGCAGTTTCCTAGGCTTAGCTGGTTATTATCGTAGGTTCGTGGAGAACTTTTCCCGCTTAGCACTACCATTGACCAAATTGATGCGGAAAGGGGAGAAATTCGTCTGGACTGAAGAACGAGAGAAGAACTTTGAAGACTTGAAGCAGAAGTTAGTATCTGCATCGATTCTTACTCTCCCATCTGGTACAGGTGGATTTCAGATTTATAGTGATGCATCGGGGAAGGGACTTGGCTGTGTTCACATGCAACATGGGAAAGTGATCGCGTACGTTTCATGGCAGCTTAAGCCTTATTAGGAAAATTACCCTACGCATGACTTGGAACTTGCAGCAGTAGTGTTTGCATTGAAGATATGGAGGCACTACTTGTATGGAGAATCATGTGACATTTTCACGGACCACAAGAGCTTGAAGTATATCTTCACTCAACGTGAATTGAACATGAGACAGAGGAGATGGTTAGAGCTGATGAAGGATTATGACATTAATCTGCAGTATCATCCCGGCAAGGCAAATGTAGTGGCATATGCACTTAGCAGGAAGTCCGGAATGATAAACGACATTAAAAATAAGGAGGAAATCATAAGAGACTTGGAGTGACTAGACATAGAGATAATGGTACGTGGACAACAGAGTTACTGGGCTAATCTTAGAGTAAAACCCGAGTTACTCTCTAAGATCAAGGAAGCTCAGAAAGATGATGGAGAAATCTGGGCGATAACTCAGAATTTGGAGAAGCAGACAGAATTTCGATTAGATGCAGATGGTATCTTATGGCAGGGCACGATACTTTGTGTTCCTGATGACCAAGAACTCCGGGAAGCATTGCTAGCTGAGGCTCATAGCTCCCCATTCTCTATTCATCCTGGTTTTACCAAGATGTACCACGACATCAAGCAGTACCTTTGGTGGAATGGTATGAAACGGGATGTTGCAACTTACGTCTACAAATGTCATACATGCCAGCAGGTTAAGATCGAGCATCAGCGATCTGGCGGTCTTCTTCAACCGTTAGATATTGCTGAGTGGAGGTGGGACAAAATTACCATGGATTTTGTTACTGGTCTTCCGCCGACAAAGAAGAAGCACGATGCAATTTGGGTTATCGTTGATCGAATTACCAAATCAGCTCATTTCTTACCGATCCGCAAGGAAGATTCGGTCAGTAAACTCACCAATACTTATAGAAGGGAGATCATGATACTTCACGGTGCTCCATCCAGCATCGTCTCAGACAGAGATCCTCGTTTCACTTCGCGATTCTAGAGAAGTCTGCAGAAAGCTTAGGGTACACAACTTAAGCTTAGCACGGATTTTCATCCTCAAACAGACGGGCAGTCAGAGCGAATGATTCAGACATTGGAAGACATGTTGAGATCATGTGCGTTGGAATGGACGGGTGATTGGGACGATTATATATGTTTGGTGGAGTTTGCATACAACAACAGTTGGCACACAAGTATCAAGTGTGCTCCTTTCGAGATGTTGTATGGTAGAAAGTGTCGCGCCCCAATCTGCTGGGATCAGGTTGGTGAGCGAACACTAGAAGGACCAGAAATAATAGAGCTGACTAATGAGAAGGTCGTAGTAGCTAAGCAGAAACTGCAAGAAGCACGGTCACGTCAGAAGATTTATGCAGACAAGCATCGTAGGGAATTACATTTTAACGTAGGAGATCACGTTTTCCTTAAGGTTTCACCGGCACGTGGTGTTAGACATTTTTTAATCATAGGGAAGCTCAGTCCTCGATTTATCGGACCGTTTGATGTCATTGAGCGAGTCGGTGAAGTATCTTACCGTTTAGCGTTACCTCCGCAGCTTTCTCATGTTCACAATGTTTTTCATGTGTCCTTACTCAGAGGGTACCAGTATCATCCCCTTCACATGGTTCAGTATCCACTGGAACAGATTCGTGAAGATCTCACTTTCATAGAAGAACCCGAACGATTTCTTGACAGACAAGAATGAGTCATGAGAAGGAAGACGATTCCATTCGTCAAAATCCTTTGGAGGGATCATACCGAGCGAGAAGCCACTTGGGAAACAGAGGAGTCTATCCGGGCTTCTTACCCTCATTTCATATTTTAAATTCGGGTATGTTCTTCTTTTACAGTTTACTTTATCTATAATTCGGGGACGAATTATTCTTTTTAGGGGGGGAAGAGTTGTAAAACCCGCATGCTTTTACTATGAATAGTACCCTTACGATAGTACATACATGATTAGAACTTTCCTTTTATAGCATGTTTACGTTTCACGAACAAGAATTACAAGTATTACGTAAGTGTTATAACACGATAAGTAGTTATTACATATTAAGACACAATAACTAATTAAATAATAATTATAATCACGAACACACGAACATGAAATCATGAACGTAAATTAATCATGAGCTTAGTATTACGTATGTATGTATATTTATTACGAACACTATAAATATATTAAGTCACGAACGATAACTAATTAAATCACGTAAAACACGAACACGAGAACACACTTATTATTTAGACAGGAAAATGTTCGGGTTACCCCTTGTGGGCCCCTTACCCGCGGACACAACAAGGAAACAAGGGCCAAGCCCATTAATTTTTACTAAACATGAATTAAGGAGAAACCATAGTTTCATAATAACAAAAATTGTGAAAACAAGAAAACCCTAAAAATCTTTTTCTTCTCCTTGTTCTTGGCCGCCAGGTTTATCACACACCAAGGTGTGTTTGGTTGATATTCGGTGTTCGATCTATTGCAAGGATTGTTGTGTGTTCATCCTCCTTTGATTCACGTGATCAGTATAAACCCTAAACCTCTTTTCTTTTTATGTTTTGATTTATAAATTACATGAAATCATGAATGTTTTTAATAACAAATTAAAAACAAGTATTCACATGTTAATTAATCATGGGTAAAATTAATTAAGGGTTTAAGTGTGTTTGTTTGTGGCCTACGCAAGAACCGAGCCCCAAGGGGGGGGGGGTCTCAGCTTGGTTTTGATTCGCACCACCGAGACCTCAAGGTCTCGATGTGGTGACTTGTGTCTCGGCAGCAGGGAAAAAAGGAGACCCCGACCTCGGTCGGGGCATGGTTGTGCTCGGGTGGGCCACGACAGCAGGGGGACACCGGCTAGCCGGTGGGAACCCATGCTAGCCGGTGGCTTGTTTGACCAAGGGTGCGTTTGTTGCCGGTTCACGGGTTAAAACACGGGTTCGATTCACACATGTTTAGATTAAAACACGGGTTCGATTCACACATGTTTAGATTAAAACACGGTTCGGTTCATGGGTTATTTCTTATACAAGAATTACATTTACAAGTTATTTTTACAAGACTTAAATTAAATTAATTAAAACATGAACATGATTAATTTAATTTAGATGACTTAGGTTATTAATATTATTATTAATACATGAAATTTTAACCTAAGTAAATTATCATTATATTTAGACTATATAATTAATTAATTATTAAAATCATGACTTATAATTAATTAATTTACATGACTTAGGTTATATTATTAATAGATAATAATACATGTTTTAACCTAAGTATTTTTCCCTTTATTTAATTAAACCATGTTATATTTAATTAAATACCTTAACCTATAGTTTATTTAATTCACATGAAATAATTAATAAACTATACTATTTAATTACAAGACTTAGTATATTAATCAGTAAACACTTAAGCTTATATAATTAGCTTAATAATCCAGCTTATATCTAATTATAGAAACTTTCTATTTTTAGAAACTTATTTATTTTAAGCAGTAAATATATTTTGGAAACATTCTATTTTTGGAAACTTTCTATTTTTGGAAACTTTCTATTTTCGGAAACTTTCTATTTTTGGAAACTTTCTATTTTTGGAAACTTTCTATTTTAGGAAACCTGCTATTTTTAGAAAGTTACTTATTATTACTCAACAAGTATAATAATACATGAAATATACGAAATACTTAATCAGAATAGACATAATACATGATAAACACAGTGTTAGGCTTAAATCAGTAAAACATGACATGAACATATAAAACAAGCTAAGACATGATATAAAACCAGTTACGTACTTAGTAATCAGATACTTATACACGTATGTATTTATGTAGCATTAGTGATACCGAAGTAGGACTCTCTTTCGTTCGTCTTCTTCGTTCACTGGACATAAGGTACGGATTCTCCGTCCTTTCAGTATGGACATTCTTCCTTATTAAGATTTCTCGTATGCAGCCAATTGTTTTCCCAAGTATATGTTTTATATGTTTTTGAAATGCTTATGTTTTATTAGAATACCTAAAGCCATATACATGCATGACAAGTTTCACCTAGTTATGGAGGTACCATAACCATAACACTGGAGGCACCAATGTTATGACTTCACCACGGCGGAGTGATAGCTCGTGGCGTCCCTTTTAGTTTTGGCCATATTATCATTATCAGATGGGGCGTATGGGTGCATCCTAGTTTACATGTTTTCAGCAGATTATTCAGTGTGAATGTGGTATGTGTCTAGCATCCTTCACAAGAAGCTGATCCCTCCTACCCAAAACCAGTATATTAAATTAGAGGCAGCCCCTCTAATTTGCATGACGAGGTCACCCATCCAAGTATTCATGCACGTGGATAATTCATGACCTATATTGGCTAATGGTAAACATGTTAAACAGTTTTTACAAGATAAACATAAGGCTTTTCAAACTATAAAACCAGTTTTACTAAGATATAATCACGTTATCCAGGACTTAGTCATTTTTGCTACTTCATGTTTATATGCTTATATTATTCATGATTTACTTGCATATGCGTGCACTAAGCGTTATGCTCAGCCGTTTTCCTTTTCATGTTCCCAAAACGGCAGGTACTCAGGGATGCCGTAGACCTTAAGCGTACGTGCATATAGATTGGAAGCTTCCTAGCCTTCTTTACTTTATGCATTTCTTTATACTTTGATACTCATTTCCATGGACATTGTTTAGTCCTTTCATTTCTAGTACTTATGTGTGTGTGTGATGAGTTCTACTTTTGGGGTATCGATGTTTGATTCCGGTATTTCCTTTATGGTCATGTAATGTTTACACATTTATCCTTGTATGCTTTGATGACACGACATAATCACGCGTGACATTCCATTTATCAAAATGGGGTGTTACAATTTAGTTGATGGTTTGCCTTTAAAAGCTTTCCACAATGATCATTCTTGTGTTGCATGTCTTAAAGGCAAACAACACAAAGTCTCATTTAAGTCTAAACTAGTGCATTCTAGTTCTAAACCACTTCACTTGCTACATATGAACTTATTTGGCCCAACTAATATAGAAAGTTTGAATGGTAAATCTTATTCTTTTTGGCCTTAAAAAGTGAAACTGCCACAGTTTTGATTAACTTTATTACCCAAATTGAGAAGAAGACAGGGAATGAGGTTAAAATACTTAGAAGTAATAACGGTGGTGAGTTTATAAACCAATTGTTAGATGCCTTCTATGTTAATAAAGGGATTACTAGGCAGTTTAGCATAACTAGAACCCCACAGTAGAATGGGGTGGCTAAAAGGAAGAATAGAACACTCATAGAAGCAGTTAGGACAATGTTGGCTGATGCTAATTTTCCCATTGCTTTTTGGGCTGCTGTGAATACAGCCTGCTATGTTCAGAATAGAGCATTGGTCAACAAAATCTGCAATAAGACACCGTATGAGCTATTTTGGAATAGGAAACCCAATATAGGTTTTCTTAAACCCTTTGGATGTCATGTAGTGATTTTGGATACTAGTGATGCCTTAGGAAAGTTTAGTGCCAAAGGTGATGAAGGCTAGTTTATGGGTTATTCATTGCAGAGCAAAGGATACAGGGTTTACAATAAAAAGGAAAAACGTATTCTTAAAACAGTACATGTTATGTTTTTAGAAAGTAAACCTAGTGATCTTGAGAGTGGACCAGATTGGTTCTTTGATTTAGAGACATTATCTAGAACCTTGAATTATATGCCTGTTATTAATCCATACATTGTGAAAAAGGATTCAAATGTTGTGGAAGAACCTATTGATGAGATTGCAGGTAAACAGGTTGACAAGGAAGAAGGATCACATGCAATCAAATCAGACCCCATACTTGAGTATGTTACCATTCCTATATGGACTGACGGATTTGCACAAGCTGCTGCTGCTGAAAAGGAGGTAGTAGGTCCACAAGAAAAGATAGTTTATGGAAACATGCATGAATCTTCAAGCGCTGACAAAGACAAATCAGACGCTGACAGGTTAAATTTAGACGTTGACAACTCGTTTGGACATTTATTCTCTTCCAGTACTTTTGAACAAGGTGAACCTTTAATACTTCATCAAGAGGTTCATTCTAGTGAGGATGGAAGTAGATATGAAGATGATATTGGCAACATGGAGACTGATACTGAAGACAACACACTTATTGAAGGAGGAACACTTACAACTACTATAAAAAATCATCCTGCTTCCCTAATCATTGGTGATGTTTGGTCTCCTGTTCAATCAAGAAGGTCTCATCAGACTCAAGGAGGTTTCATTACCAATATCCACAAGAAGGTTGCTACCCCTCTTGTTCAGGCATGTTTGTTTGCTTGTTTTCTGTCACAACAGGAACCCAAGAAGATTTTTGATCCTCTCAAAGAACCAAGTTGGGTGGAAGAAATGCAGGATGAGCTTCACTAGTTTGCTATTCAAGATGTTTGGGAGTTAGTGGATTGTCCAAGATATGTTAGACCTATTGGGACATGTTGGGTTCTTAGAAACAAGAAAGATGAAAGAGGAATTGTGGTCAGAAACAAGGCACGTTTAGTTGCTCAAGGCTATACACAAGAAGAGGGAATAAACTATGAAGAGGTGTTTGCACCTGTTACAAGGATAGAAGCAATAACGATTTTCCTAGCCTATGCTTCTTGCACGGGTTTCACAGTTTATCAGATGGATGTGAAGAGTGCTTTTCTATATGGCATAATTGAAGAGGAGGTTTATGTAATGCAACCTCCTGGTTTTGATGATCCTGAGCATCCAGATAAAGTGTATAGAGTCAAGAAAGCAATGTATGGACTTCATCAAGCCCCAAGAGCATGGTATGGAACATTGTCCACCTACTTGGTGGAAAATGGTTTTAAAAGGGGCACCATAGACTAGACCTTATTTACCAAGAAGATTGGTAAGGATTTTCTACTTGTCCAGGTCTATGTGGATGACATTATCTTTGGTTCATCAAATCCAAAGATGAGTGAACACTTTTCTAAGCTCATGACAAACAAGTTCAAGATGTGTGCAATGGGAGAGATGAACTTCTTTCTAGGTTTACAAGTCCAACAGAAAGAAGATGGTATCTTTATCTTTCAAGACATGTATGTAGCAGAAATCTTGAAGAAGTTTGGTTTTTCTCCACATGAAAAACGGGCTAGCACACCCATGGATAGGGAACACCCTTGGGGAAAGACTGGAGATGGAAAAGATGTGGATGTTAGGCATTATAGATCCATGATTGGGTCATTGATGTATCTTACAGCTTCTAGACCTAACATCATGTTTGTTGTGTGTGCATGTAAAATCCGCATGCTTTTACCATGAATAGTGCCCTTAAGATCGTACGTACATGGTTAGAACTTTCCTGTTATAACATGTTTACGTTTCACGTACAAGAATTACAAGTATTACGTACGTGTTATAACACGATAAGTATTTATTACGTATGAACACACGATAATTATTTTCCAATAATAATTATAATCACGAACATGTGATCATGAAATCATGAGCGTAGATTAATCACTAGCTAATATTAATTACGTATATATATTTATTACGAACACGAATAATTAAGTCACGATCGTAAACTAATTAGAACACGTAATTTACGAACGCGAGAACACGTAATTTTGATCTTGGAAGTTTTGCAAGGATTCGTGTGTGTTCATCCTTATTTGATCCACGTATTGGTATAACTTTTTTAACTTTTTCTTTTATGTTTTGATATAATTAATCACATAAAATCATGATTTTTTTAAATTAACTAATTAAAAACAAGTATTTTTAAACATGTTAATGATCATGGGGTAAATCAAACAAGGGTTTTAGGGGTGTTTGTTCCTAGCCGACGCCTAACCGAGCCCCATGGGGGTCTCGGCTTGGCCTATGTCGCACCACCGAGACCATATGGTCTCGGTATAGTGGTGATGGTGTCACGGCAGCAGCAAGGGGCAAGGGAAACCTGACCTTGGTCGGGGTATGGTTTTTAGTCATGGGTCTGGTTCATGAATTATTTTCAAGGTTTATGATTTTCACTAGTTATGTTTTAGACTTAAATTAAATTAATAAAAGCATGACATGATTAATTTAATGTACATGACTTAGGTTATAAATTTAATTAGTAATCCATGAATTTTAACCTAAGTATTTATATTTAATTAGACTTTATAATTAATTAATTATTTAAAACCATGACTATAATTAATTAATTAACATGACTTAGGTTATATTAGTAATATTTAATAATACATGTTTTGACCTAAGTATTTTACCTTAATTAAAATCATGTTATATTTAATTAAATACTCATAACCTATAGTTTATTTAATTTACATGTAATAAATAATAAACTATACTTTATAATCACATGACTTAGAATAATAATCAGAAAACACTTAAGCTTATATAAGTAGCTTATTTAACCAACTTATATCTATTTATGGAAACTTTCTATTTTTAGAAACTTATTTAATTAAGGTAGTTAATCTATTTATGGAAACTTTCTATTTTTAGAAACTTATCTATTTTAAGCAGTAAATCTATTTTTGGAAACTTTCTATTTTTGGAAACTTTCTATTTTTGGAAACTTTCTATTTTTAGAAACATTCTATTTTTGGTAACTTTCTATTTTGGAAACATTCTATTTTAGGAAACCTGCTATTTTTAGAAACTTACTTATTATTACACAACAAGTATAATAATACATGGAATACAAGTAATACTTAATCAGAATAGACAGAATATACGATAAACACAGTATAAAGCTAAAACAATAAAATATGACATGAACATATAAAACAAGCCAAGACATGATATAAAACCAGTTACGTATTTAGTAATCAGATACTTATACACGTATGTATTTATGTAGCATTAGTGATACCGAAGTAGGACTCTCCTCCGTTCGTCTTCTTCGTTCACTGGACATAAGGTACGGATTCCCGTCCTTTCAATATGGACATTCTTTCCTTATTAGGATTCCCCGTATGCAGCCAAATGTTTTCCCATAGTATAAGTTTATATGTTTGCTTGATTATGTTTAATTAGAATACCTAAAGCCATATACATGCGTGACCAGTTTTACCTAGTTATGGAGGTACCATAACCATAACACTAGAGGAACTGGTGTTATGACTTCCCCACGGCGGAGTGATTGCTCGTGGTGTCCCTTCAGCTTTTGGGCATATTATTATATTTATCATGTGGGGCGTATAGGTGCACCCTAGTTACATGTTTTTCAGCAGATTACTCAATGTGAATGTGGTGTGTGCCTTGCATCCTTTAGAAGGAGTTGATCCCTCCTACCCAAAACCAGTATATTAAATTAGAGGCAGCCCCTCTAATTTGCATCACGAGGTCACCCCTCCAAGTATTCATGCACGTTGATATTTCATGACCTATATTGGCTAATGGTAAAATATGTTAAACAGTTTTTACAAGATAAACATAAGGCTTTTCAAACTATAAAACAAGTTTTACTAAGACTTAACCGGGTTATTCATGACTTAGTTTCTTTCGATGTTTCATGCTTATATGCTTATATTATTCAAGCTTTATTTGTACATCCGTGTACTGAGCGTATTGCTCAGCCGTTTTCCTTTTCATGTTCCTAAAACGGCAGGTACTCAAGGACGCTCGTAGACTTTAATCGTACGTGCATATGGACTAGAAGCTTTCTAGCCTTTCTTTACTTTATGCATTTATCTATACTTTGATACTCTTTCCATGGACATTGTTTAGTCCTTTCATTTACAGTACTTATGTTTGTGTGTGATGAGCTTTCCTTTTGGACTACTGATAGGTGTGATGTGACAACCCTAGGTTTTGGATTTGTCACTTGGTCTTACTTTTAGGTTATTTTATGTGTGCTTACTTGATTGTGTCATTACATGATCATCTTATGATGGATTTAGGTTAGGTTTAAATTTAAAAACAGTGAATTAATGTTGTAATAATCATATTAGGATGATTACATGAATTAGGGCTTGTAACTAGAGGAATTAGGGTTAATTAGTGTGGTTGATTTTGTTAAACCCGTTTTTAAAATTACGTATACGTATAAGATTATAGTAATAGTATTTTTTTACGATTTACGGTTTAACATTTAGAGGTCTCGGATGAGGTAATTAGTCATATAAATATTTTTCGGGATGGTTTTAAGTCATTTAGGACTTATTTATAAAGTTTATTTCAAAATTTTAGAATTTTTATAAAAGTGTATATTTTACGTCTTTTACGGTAAAACGCGTAAAAACTGACTAGTTTTACGGTTTTGAGGTTTTGAGGCTTTAGGAGCTGAAATAAATTAAGGAAAATTAAGGTAATATTAATAAGATATTTATTAATAATAAAATAAATAGAAAAACGACTTTTATGGGGTATAGGTCGGTTTAGAAGAGAAAAAAAAAGGAAAAAAGAAAAGATTTATGGTAAGTGGTAATTGGGTTGGACAAGGATTGTTTTGGCTATATAAGGGACCCAACACTAAATCAAACGCATCTTTTTCTATTCCCTGGAGTTTTAGTCGACAAAAAAGAGGAGGAGAATTAGGGTTCTTCAAAAATTTGGGTTTTTTACATCTTTCATTGAATTAAAGGTAAAACCTTCTTAAACCTTTTTAATTAAATTGTTTTTATGTTTAATTGATCATCTTATAATGGATTTAGGTTACGTTTAATCTTAAAAACAGTGAATTAATGTTGAAATAATCATATTAGGATGATTACATGAATTAGGGCTTGTAACTAGAGGAATTAGGGTTAATTAATGTGGTTGATTTTGCTAAACCCGTTTTTAAAAACTGGGCAGAATTTTGAGTCAATTGTTTTGATCATATTGGGAGTTCTACAAACTCTTATTTTACGATCCAAGTATCCCTGAAAAGGTAAATGAAGTGGCTTTCTAATGCAAGAAACTAGAACTAAATTGGAGGTGGGAAGTGGGTCAAAAACAGGTTACAACAGTCGGAGGTCAAAACAGTTTTGAATTCAGCCTATTTTCTTTTTTAAGTTTTGGGTTGTTTGGGGTACTTAGGGTTGCATTGGGATCTTCTCACGAACATGAGAGATGTTTTATATATTGTAGTAAGTATCTGAACTTGGGCTAAGGTTATGGTTTAGGGTAAGACCCCTTAATTGTAACAAACTTTTAGTATGTTCAAAATCAAGAAATCTGGAATGACAAAAGTATATATATATATATATCGGGGCCTTAACTGTAGTTTTAAGGTTATTGAAAGTGGGAGGTTTTAGCTAACATATATAAGGGTATGAATATTACTTTTATAGAAACCATGGGTATGTTTAAGTGGACGTTTGAATTAAAGTTTTGAGACCTAAAAACTGGGACTGTTTTGTGTAAAATATGAACGGGATGGTTATTAAACTTAACCAAGTTAAGGAATTGTTAAGGAAGGGTAATGGGGTGACTAGAGCTTATCAATGAGGTATTTATATGGGAATAGGATATATGTCCATCATAGATTGATGAGCCATCTTAGTGATTGGTTCATGTATTGATTGCGTGTTTTTGGTTTGTTAGCGTGTTGTTAGTGCGAGGACTTGTGAAGAAGCATTCAGGTGAGTTCATAGTCCCATTTTCATTGAGTTTTTAAATGTTTTTTTTCAGTATGGGATGGAGATGACACTTCTAATGTTCTTAAAATGATTTAGTACTATGTTTTAAAATGTGTGGACATAAATGTGCTATTGTGTGACTTGTGTGCTTATGTGTTCTCATATGTGTTCTAATGTGTGTTCTGGTATGTGAATCTTGATTGTGTTATGATTGGGATTGGTACATAGATGTATGGGCGTCTATGGGACCAGTTGTGATGTGTATGGAGCGTGGGGCACGATCCGTCCTGAGTTCTTGGTTCTGAGTTCTTGGTTCGTGGGGCACGATCCGTCCTGGGTACTTGTGCATCGTCTCTTCGGAGGCAAGATATCTCGACGGGGATATAGTTCATCTTCCACAGGTGATGTGGGAAAGATCCGGATAGTGTGGTGTGTGTTCTTGTGCGTGTGACGGGATACTTCTTGATTGTTATAGTGTGCTTTGTGAATTGTAGATGTGATCGGTACTTGGTTTAAGTTTTGTTGTGGATGCATGTAACATGATTATCACATTATGGTCCATTACTATAAATTGTTTTTCTTCAACTTATTTACAGCGGATGTCAAGGTTTCTTATGATGTTCTAGATAACTTAAACCTATGTTCTCACCAACTTTATGTTGACAGATTTTAGTGTCATTTTCAGGTGAGATAGTTGTGCAAGATGATGTTAGAAGTGGCTAGATTATAGAGGCTGCTAGGATTGCATTAGGAGGATCCCTTTCCTCTTAGTATTTATTTAATGTTTGAATAAGTGGTACATTTTAGACACCTATATGTTTGATGTTTGTTTATTTGTTTGTCTTTGGTAAGAGGTAGGCCTGTTACCTACTTACCTAGACGCCTTCATTATTTGAGATATTGTCATGACATTGTGTCACCTTTTTATGACATTTCTATTTCATTTAGTTAACTCTATAGACACGCTATTGTTGTGATGATATCCATACGTCGCGCCCCATATTCCGCCATGGTGGGGTGTGACAGAATGGTATCAGAGACAATGGTTATAGAGAATTAGGTTGCCTAGTCACGTAGCCTAGTCTATAGCTTAAGGGTCCCTGCATATAGGCGTCATAGGAGTATGTGTGCATTTTATATTAATTGATGTGTTTGGATGTTATTTATTGCGATGTTTTGACTAGTATGAATTGAACCATAGTAAGTTCATACTTTGCTACATGTTATTTTCTTTTCGAGTTTTGAATAGTGCGGGTTGAACTATAGTCGTATACGTTCGTCATTGTTGGATTCCGTTTAATTACGTTTTCAGGTTCTTTATACATTTTGAATTTTGTCTACGGTGGTTCAGCTGGATTACGAGTTTATTTGTTTCATGCATTGGCTATGTTATTTTAATACATGGGATTTTGGATCTTCTTTTATGTTGTGGATTATGTGCTTATATGAGTTGTAGGATCTATGTGCTTATATGAGTTGTAGGATCTATGTGCTTATTGAGTTGGTAGACTGATGTGTTATGTGTAGTATTAATTCTTATAAGTGTCATCATATGAGGGAGTGCATTAGTGAAAGGGGACTGGTATAAGTATGGTGGCCAAGAAAGTTATACAAGTACCACGACATCAATGGATTCCTAAGTATGGTTGCATGAAAGAGGGTTAATATATGTTTGTATAGTATATGTTGGATGGACTTGAGTGTATGTAAGCGTATGCCTATATATGTATATATCCCTTCTACTTATCGGTTGTGTTCTTAGGATGATTTTCTAGCTCTTTTCTCTTTGGGATGTTCAACTTCTGTAGTAGCGCATTTATCGAGTCCTCATTTCACGTGTTTGTTTGTACGGTATTTTTGGTGTAGAGGCTATTGAGATGGTGGAGATTTCTTTTTGGAATAACGATATCTTTCGTTTTGAGTCTTACATGGTAAAAAAATAAAACTTGCAAATAGTAAAATAAAAATTGTTGTTGGTAGTCGATAAAATGAGGGTAAAGTGTCGAGTTCAAGGTTAATTTTCGGACAACATGGTTTAAACTTGTGTTTTAGATATTTTGGGATAGTGAACACTTAGAGGGATAACATAGGGCTTATTTGGGATAGGATTTAAGATGTATCCATCATAAGGATTGTACATTGATGAAGGATGTAGGTTCTAGAGTCAATTTTGACGTGTGATATTATGTTGTGTGCTATAGACAATTGATCGTTCGTGAAAAGACTTTAGATTGCTTTTTGTTAGATGATTACATAAATTACTAATGTGATATCATGGTTTTAGAACAACTAATATACAATTACAGTACAAAATCATTCTCGGGTGAAATTTTGGTTTTGCACAAAGTATGTCGCCGGTTGTAATACGTTTCGGTTTTCGCTGGGTGCGTCTTGTCATTGGTCCGTTTTCATGGTTCGTTTGGAGTCGTTACATGTTTGTGTTTGAGTATCTTTTGGAGTCTCATGGTTTTGGTTCATATTTTTAAATTCGTTCATGTAAACTTCCGTTAGTCGTCCATGGGTTTGATCCGTTATCTAAAGTTGGGGTTCCTAAAATTTGTCGTGAACTTATATTCATTGGGAGCGTTGTTGTAGTCATACGGATGATCCAGTTACGTTCTTATGATAAAGATGAGTTGGCATAGAATTTGAGAGTTATTTAGACCTTAGAATACGTGGATATATTTTGATGAGTTTTGATTTATGGCATTTATGAGTAAGACTGAAATCGGGGTGACAATTTTAAACCCGTCGAGTTATGTGATGGCTTCTAACTTTGTTTCAAGACAGTTCTTGTTTGATGAGTTGCGGGATTTAGTTACGTTGATTACATTATTGTATGGTTTTAATAAGTTTCCTCGTGGACGGTTAAGGCTCATGTGTTGTTCGTTGAGATTATTTTAGTATAAACTGAGTTCATGTTTGAACGTAAGGTTTTATCAGGGATATGTATCCTCGTTTGTTTGCTGAGAATAAGTTTGAGTTTGGGAGTAAATATCGGGACGAGATTTTTATTAGGAGGGAGTGATGTGACAACCCTAGGTTTTGGATTTGTCACTTGGTCTTACTTTTAGGTTATTTTATGTGTGCTTACTTGATTGTGTGATTACATGTTTATTTTGTGTGATTGAGGTTGGTGTGGTTATCTTTTATGAGTATAGAAGTACTCATAAGTAAATCGAGGAACGGTTATTTCATGTTCATTAGCTCACAAGTGGTGACTATGAAATGAAAATGGTGATATTTTGGTACAATTGTTTTGATCATATTGGGAGAAGTATCCCTGAAAAGGTAAATGAAGTGTCTTTCTAATGCAAGAAACGAGAACTAAATTGGAGGTTGGGAAGTGGGTCAAAAACAGGTTACAACAGTCAGAGGTCAAAACAGTTTTGAATTCAGCCTATTTTCTTTTTAAATTTTGGGTTGTTTGGGGTACTTCGGGTTGCATTGGGATCTTCCCAAGAACATGATAGATGGTTTATATATTGTAGTAAATATCTGCACTTGGGCTAAGATTGTGGTTTAGGGTAAGACCCCTTAATTGTAACAAACTATTAGTATGTTCAAAATCAAGAAATCTGGAATGACAAACGTATATATATATATATATCGGGGCCTTAACAGTAGCTTTAAGGTTATGGAAAGTGGGAGGTTTAAGCTAATATATATAAGGGTATGAATATTCCTTTTACAGAAACCATGGGTATGTTTAAGTGGACGTTTGACTTAAAGTTTTGAGACCTAAAAACTGGCACTGTTTTGTGTAAAATATGAACGGGATGGTTATTAAACTTAACCAAGTTAAGGACTTGTTAAGGAAGGGTAATGGGGTGACTAGAGCTTATCAATGAGGTATTTATATGGGAATAGGCTAGTTGTCCATCATAGGTTGATGAGCCATCTTAGTGATTGGTTCATGTATTGATTACGTGTTTTTGGTTTGTTAGCTTGTTGCTAGTGCGAGGACTTGTGAAGAATCATTCAGGTGAGTTCATAGTCCCATTTTCATTGAGTTTTTAAATGTTTTTTTTCATTATGGGATGGAGATGACACTACTAATGTTCTTAAAATGATTTAGTACTATGTTTTAAAATGTGTCGACATAAATGTGCTATTGTGTGACTTGTGTGCTTATGTGTTCTCATATGTGTTCTGATGTGTGTTATGGTATGTGAATCTTGATTGATTGGTACATAGATGTATGGGCGTCTATGGGACCAGTTGTGATGTGTATGGAGCGTGGGGCACGATCCGTCCTGAGTTCTTGGTTTTGAGTTCTTGGTTCGTGGGGCACGATCCGTCCTGGGTACTTGTGCATCGTCTCTTTGGAGGCAAGATATCTCGACGGGGATATAGTTCATCTTCCACAGGTGGTGTGGGAAAGATCCGGATAGTGTGGTGTGTGTTCTTGTGCGTGTGACGGGATACTTCTTGATTCTTATAGTGTGCTTTGTGAATTGTAGATGTGATCGGTACTTGGTTTAAGTTTTGTTGTGGATGCATGTAACATGATTATCACATTATGGTCTATTACTATAAATTGTTTTTCTTCAACTTATTTACAGCGGATGTCAAGGATTCTTATGATGTTCTAGATAACTTAAACCTATGTTCTCACCAACTTTATGTTGACAGATGTTAGTGTCATTTTCAGGTGAGATAGTTGTGTAAGATGATGTTAGAAGTGGCTAGATTATGGAGGCTGCTAGGATTGCATTAGGAGGAATCCCTTTCCTCTTAGTATTTATTTAATGTTTGAATAAGTGGTACATTTTAGACACCTATATGTTTGATGTTTGTTTATTTGTTTGTCTTTGGTAAGAGGTAGGCTTGTTACCTACATACCTAGACGCCTTCATTATTTGAGATATTGTCATGACATTGTGTCACCTTTTTATGACATTTCTATTTCATTTAGTTAACTCTATACACACGCTATTGTTGTGATGATATCCATACGTCGCGCCCCATATTCCGCCATGGTGGGGTGTGACATGTGAAAACACCCATCTTTTTACCACTTAATTACAATAATAACCGAGCCAAAACGTGTATTTTATGTCGTAAATGTCGAAATTATGCGTGGTTTGTGTTTTTGTTGTGATTTAGGACGAAAAGGTGAAAAGTGGAGAAAACACGGGCATTCACGGGCTTTTATCGAAGAAAAAGACGAAAGACGAAGTCAAGAAATCAAGAGTGCAAAAAGAACGGAAGTCCAAGACCAATTCTGAAGATTTATCGAAGAAAAAGTCAAAAGACGAAAGTTTACTAAAAGCCAAAGAACTCACGTCTAATTTATTGAAGAATTACAAGACGAGTTTGAAGAAATCCCGAGACAAAGTCATTAAAGTCAAAAGATTAAGAAGATTAAGGACTTAATGACGCAATTAGAGAAAGAAGAAAGAGGGAGGAAGCTTCCACTAAGCACCTCCCTAATCCACTATAAATAGTTTTATCTCATTTCATTTGTTGTTGTTGGGTGGATTGACAACCCATCTCTTCCACCATTTCCATACATTGCATTTTAAATTCATGCACTTTAATTTCTTGTATTGCACTTTTTAATTCCAAGTAAGTTATTTTTATTTTTATTGAATCTTTACTTTTCTTGTTTAATCTCTCATCTACCTTTCTTAATTCTGTTTAATCTTTGTGTTCATGTTCTTGAGTTTTATAGTTTTGATTAAGTGGGTTTTGATTATTTTGGTTATGATTGTTGGTGTTATTTATTTGGATTGATTGGTTATTGTTAGTAGATCATTTGTGGTTGTTTTGGTTTAATCTTTTGGTTAATCTTGATTGATTTTGTTTAGATTCGTGTTCTATTTCATCTCCCTGTTCTTCGTTCTGTTTATATGCCCAGATTCCGGATCAACCACTTTCTTCTCAAATATTCCGCATAAAGGTATTTCATTCGGAATAATCATTTATTCCGGATAAAGGTCTTTCATTCGGAATATTTAATATTCCGGATCAAATCTTTTGTTCGGAATAATATTCCGGATCAAGTCTCTTTATTCGGAATGTTTGTTAATCCGGATCAATCACTTCATTCGGAATACTTTGTTATTCCGGATCAAGTCTTTCATCCGGAATATTGATTATTCTGGATCAAGGGTTACTTGCATTTATTCCGAATCAACCTCTTTTCCCTTTTTTATTCCGGATCAAAGCCTTATTCCGGATCAACTGGTTTATTCCGGATAAGTGACATATTCCGGATGAGCTTTGTTATTCCGGATGAGGGTGATATTCCGAATGAGTTTTTCAGTTTTTTGTAGTTTTATATTTTGAATTCTTAAGCTTTACTTTTCCCGCCATTTTCCTTATTTGCATTTTTACTTGCTTTCCTTTTAGTTTAAGTTTAAGTTTGTGTCATTTACTTTATTTCCCTTTTAATTTCTCGTCATTTACTTTTCGTCAAGTTTTAATCTTTCATTGTTTCTTTTTGCCGTCTTTACTTTATTTTTTATTTTCAAGTCTTTATTTTTAATTAGATTTAGACAACGACCATTCCTTTTTTATTCCACCAAGAACAACTGAGTCGCACAGTTAACCGGAGATCAATTCGAGAAGATACCGAGAAACGAACTTTTCAACCTAGCAAAATCTTACATTAAAATGGCGCCGCTGCTGGCTCTTTTCGTGAAGATTAACGGTTTTTTGTGAGAGATGCGTTGGCTTTTGGGATCCGTTCACTCGTGAACGTTATTTTTTGTATCAAAAATTTTCAAAAATACCAAAAACATTTGAAAAATCATAAAAAGCATTTCTTTTTCAAAGTTTTGCACCAAAAATATTCTTCTTGCTTATCTATTTTTCTTTATGGATTCTTATGTCCATTGCGTCGGGTGTGGGAGACGATTATACGGGAACGACTCATGTCAATGGTGTACATGTGAGCGGTGCGGAAACGATATCGACAATACACAATTCGAATTCGGATTTTGTCCCTTGTGCAACTCGAGTAATTCGTCCTTTTTGAATCCACCTCCTGTTCCCCCGTGCATCTATTGTGGAAGCGATTCTCATTGGCATGTTTCGTTCCCGGTTCGATACCCGTATGATCACGGGCAAGAACCGGGTTACAATTATGAAAATGGTAATAGCTATCTACAAGAAGCACCGGATTTTTCTCCATACCCATGTTGCCAAAATTGTGGGGGCCCTCACGATACTTCTTATTGTCAGCCAATGAATTATTATGAGCCAGATACGTGTCCTCAATTTTCTTCACCAATTGATTATTATGAACCAAATCCGTGTTATAATCCTTCTCAACCGATGACTTACTTTGAGCCACGTCCGTGCTATAATTCTGGTTTTCATAACTGTGAGCCCCCACATCCCACCCTCAATCATCAATCCTCTCAGGGAATTCGAAATGCCCAACAACTCACTACTCTGAATGAAGAAAGACAAGCAATTATTTTGAAACATCAAGAGGCCATTGTTCAGCTAAAAGAAGCATGGGAGGAAGAAAAGCGACATCAACAAGAGCAAGTATCTAATCTTAGTGATTATACCCCTCCTCTTGTGCGTCAATACTATTATGATGATGATGTCGATGAGCCTACTATTTCTTGGAATGATCTTGTTGCTCAATGTCCTAGTGCAATTGTCATCCCTTCTCTCAATATCCCAAACGAGTCTAAGGATTGTGATATATTGAGTGAGCCTAGTCATTTTGGTCTCGATAAATTCTTTGTTGATGAGGTGTGTGACATACCGACTGCTATGGAGTCTGAGGACGATGTTTCTCTTACAGAAGAGGTCGATCCTAATGATGACGATTTTTCTCCACGCTATGAGAATTTCACTTTTGAAATTTCTCAATCTCCACCGGGAGATGCGGGCGATGACGATTTATTCTCTCCGTCTTACGAGAAGTTCACCGATGAACTTGCTCTTGAAGATGAGGTGGAAGACGTGATTCTCTGTGATAGATTACGGAAAGTGCATCTTCTTATTGCTCAAATCTAAGAGTTGACTTCTCCTCCTCTCTCCGAGTCTTTGCCTCCATCTATTCCTTCCGTTGAAGATAATGACCCATTGCGGGAAGAAATCGACATTCACTCCATGCCTCCAGGTATTGATTATAATGACACGGAGGGGGATATTATTTTTGATAATTTGCTGCAGGAAGGTATTGCCCCAAGTCCCCCTCCCGAGCACCTTTCATCCTCCCCTTTAGTCACTATTACGGAGGATGAGTGCTTTGACCCGAGAGGTGACATTCACTATTTCATGATTGACAACATTACGGCTTTGCCGAATGCTCAGCCTCCATTGTCTTTGGGGGATGACAATGTGCTTACTTTACCCACTCCACCTCCCGTGGATCTTGATTTCACATACTTCTCGTATGTTGAAAGCACTTTTCTCCCATTTAAGACTTATCCCCCCGCCACTCCTTTGTTGATGTCAACCGGGAACGAGGACAAGGTCTTTGATCCCGATATTACATTCGAGGCTTCCCCATGGACCATTTAATTCGGGGACGAGTCAGGCTCGTGACTCGGTTAATAAAAACAAGCGCTCTTCGGGAGGCAACCCGATTATCTATCTTTACTTGTTTTCACCACAAGTGTAGGGGGAGCCCCGTTGGTGTTTCTTGCTTTCTTTCTTATCATGTGCAGGGATTAGAGCTTCAAAGACACACTCTTGATGACTTTTGACGAACCGTGATTCCGTGTTCCCTTCTTCCCGGTTCTATCCTAAACTCTTTTCGATTCACTATTTCATATTTTCCAATATTAAATAGGAATCTTGTTAGTTGTCTTTTACTTAAGCAAGATTTAAACAACGTGCACAATGTCCTAAGTGTAGCGGAGTTTACTCCCACATGCTTAAACATTAAGGACAATGTTTATATTAAGTGTAGGGGGAACTTCTATCGAAGTTAAGTGGTCTTTTCCTTGTATTTGTCCTCATTTTAACCGGAAAATCAATTTTTCGACATTTTTCAAAATTTTTGATCTATTTTGGCCTATTAGTTTTACCTTTGTATAGTTATTTTCTTTCTTTGTTAGAATAAAATTTTAATAAAGTGGTTTTAATTTTTTAAACGTTGTGAATTTTTTGACTCAACCCGAGTTTTCTTATCTAAGTTTACTCTAGCTGGTATCCTTAACGTGTTTAAGTCAAGTTTTGCTAGGCTTTTATTTAGGGAGCTATAAAACGCGAAAGTCTTAACTCTCACGGGTTAAGAACAAGAACTTTTCGCAAGTTCCTATAATTGATCCTAGAGAGTTGTCTATCAAGGGAACTTTAATATGCGATTTCTAAACTTGAAAGAGTCTAAGAATTTGCAAGATCCTATAGGCGACTCGAAAACCCAAATCTTTGATTTAATAGGCTAAGCATCCACGAGTCTCATTCTTTGAGATTTTAAATTGTGGAGAACGAGAGATGATAGAGTCAATTATATGTTTGGTATTCTTTCGTGAATTTATTTGAGTTAATTATAAGCCTATTATCCCATCGCTTGTTAATAAATTTATCTACAATAAATAAGGTTGTACGATTTGAAAAGTTACTTAGCTTCTAACTCAAGATCGTTTAAAAGTTGCTCGGTATGGATTGGAGTTCATAGCCAAGGCATAACTTATTGAAGCGGGGTGCGAAGATTGGCGAGTCCGAAAAGCCCCTAACAAGGCATGAGGGCTAAATTTTGTTGCTAAAGATCCCAAGTGATGTGAAGAATCATTTATCGAAAATCAATATGAAGGATCGAGACACACGACGAAAAGCAAAAACTCCCGAAAAGTCATGGAGAAGTCTATCCAAAAAGGCCCTAACAAGGTATGAGGATAAATAGATCCAAGTCCTAAAAGGAGGCGGATCATTGTATATCAAAGTCCAAAATAAAGATTGGAGAAAAATGAAGAAGTCGTGGTCCAAAGATGAAGAATCTCTCAAAACTTCAAGTGAAGAAATTCCTATTATGAAGAGAAGACCAATATTTCATGAACGTCTCTCAAGATTTGAAGTATGAAGTCGCTGCCAAATATCGGTCCGAGAAAGGTCTCAAATCGCGAAGCGAGTTATGCCAAGATATGAACTTTATGAGGTCCCGAGAAGCAATTTTAAAAGATTTTATCCTTTAGCTAACTATTGATTAAATCGTCCCACTTTATTTTCAGCCTAAATAACTATCGAAATAAGTCAACAATGCATCCTCGTGATCATTCGAGACAACAATAAAATATAAGAGATACACCTAGGAATAAGGGAGTCTAAGTAAATAATTGGCCCACATGAGTTCGTGTTAGTTTGCTAACTTATAATAACAATGATCTCGTTTTTAAGCTTGGTTTGGAGAAAGTGAAAACTTGAGGATGATGATTATTCATGACATTTTCAAAACCCTAAGGTATGTTTTTTATTTCTTTCTTACTTTGAATGTTTATAATTTTCTATTTCTTTAATAAAGGCCAATGTGGATTGATTGTGTTAAAAAATGTAAACGTGCTTTATAACTAATGCATTGCATGAGGACATTGCAATAGTCAAGTGTAGGGGATTTGATAGGTGTGAAAACACCCATCTTTTTACCACTTAATTACAATAATAACCGAGCCAAAACGTGTATTTTATGTCGTAAATGTCGGAATTATGCGTGGTTTGTGTTTTTGTTGTGATTTAGGACGAAAAGGTGAACAGTGGAGAAAACACGGGCATTCACGGGCTTTTATCGAAGAAAAAGACGAAAGACGAAGTCAAGAAATCAAGAGTGCAAAAAGAACGGAAGTCCAAGACCAATTCTGAAGATTTATCGAAGAAAAAGTCAAAAGACGGAAGTTTACTAAAAGCCAAAGAACTCACGTCTGATTTATTGAAGAATTACAAGACGAGTTTGAAGAAATCCCGAGACAAAGTCATTAAAGTCAAAAGATTAAGAACATTAAGGACTTAATGACGCAATTAGAGAAAGAAGAAAGAGGGAGGAAGCTTCCACTAAGCACCTCCCTAATCCACTATAAATAGTTTCATCTCATTTCATTTGTTGTTGTTGGGTGGATTGACAACCCATCTCTTCTACCATTTTCATACTTTGCATTTTAAATTCCTGCACTTTAATTTCTTGTATTGCACTTTTTAATTCCAAGTAAGTTATTTTTATTTTTATTGAATCTTTACTTTTCTTGTTTAATCTCTCATCTACCTTTCTTATTTGTGTTTAATCTTTGTGTTCATGTTCTTGAGTTTTATAGTTTTGATTAAGTGGGTTTTGATTATTTTGGTTATGATTGTTGGTGTTATTGATTTGGATTGATTGGTTATTGTTAGTAGATCATTTGTGGTTGTTTTGGTTTAATCTTTTGGTTAATCTTGATTGATTTTGTTTAGATTCGTGTTCTATTTCATCTCCCTGTTCTTCGTTCTGTATATGTGCCGAGATTCCGGATCAACCACTTTCTTCTCAAATATTCCGCATAAAGGTATTTCATTCGGAATAATCATTTATTATGGATAAAGGTCTTTCATTCGGAATATTTAATATTCCGGATCAAATCTTTTGTTCGGAATAATATTCCGGATCAAGTCTCTTTATTCGGAATGTTTGTTATTCCGGATCAATCACTTCATTCGGAATACTTTGTTATTCCGGATCAAGTCTTTCATCCGGAATATGATTATTCCGGATCAAGGGTTACTTGCATTTATTCCGAATCAACCTCTTTTCCCTTTTTTATTCCGGATCAAAGCCTTATTCCGGATCAACTGGTTTGTTCCGGATAAGTGACATATTCTAGATGAGCTTTGTTATTCCGGATGAGGGTGATATTCCGAATGAGTTTTTCAGTTTTTTGTAGTTTTATATTTTTAATTTTTTAGCTTTACTTTTCCCGCCTTTTTCCTTATTTGCATTTTTACTTACTTTCCTTTTAGTTTAAGTTTAAGTTTGTGTCATTTACTTTATTTCCCTTTTAATTTCTCGTCATTTACTTTTCGTCAAGTTTTAATCTTTCATTGTTTCTTTTTACCGTCTTTACTTTATTTTTTTATTTTCAAGTCTTTATTTTTAATTAGATTTAGACAACGACCATTCCCTTTTTATTCCACCAAGAACAACTGAGTCGCATAGTTAACCGGAGATCAATTCGAGAAGATACCGAGAAACGAACTTTTCAACCTAGCAAAATCTTACATTAACTACCGATGTTTGATTCTGGTATTTCCTTTTATGGTCATGTAATGTTTTAGACATTTATCCTTATATGCTTTGATGACACGCTATAATCACGCGTGACATTCCATTATCCAAAATGGAGTGTTACAATTATGACATTCCATTCCATTATCCCGTAGGCTCTCAAAACATGACCTGTGATTAGTGGGTAGTCATTATGGTCTTCCTAGAACTGACAGTCGATTTTCATGCATTCATCATTTTCATGCATACATATATATGTCATTGTCGTAGGTTTATGACTAAGTAATGGTTGGTACAGGACTGGCCCTATTTAGTCGCATGTGTTTTATCGAAATTTTTAAATTTGGGACCGACCCATAGGCGTCCCCTCGCCATGTCTTTTATTTTCGGTGAACTGACCATAGGCGTTCACTCTCGAGCATACAAAAGTTTTCATAAAACTGCATAATGCATTCATGTACAAATTTTCTTGCATAAAATTTTTCTCGTGATTTATTGTTATAAATTTTTTTCATGTATATATATTTTATGTTTTGATCAGTTTAATCATGTATTTTATGTTATACTGTCAGATGGTTCTCACACGCGAGCAGGAACAACTCAATGCAGCAATCCAAGCTTCAATGCAAGCTTTGCTTCCTCAACTGAGGAATGCCATTAGGGCTAAGGTCCAGGCTGCCAACAATCAGCAGCAAAACCAAGCACCTCCTCCGCCTCCTCCTCTAGTGACATTGGCAATATGGCTGGAGAGATTCAACAAGCTCGGTCCTCGAGGTTTCGAGAGAACAGATAGCCCCAGTGAAGCTGAAAGCTGGTTGGCTCACATCAAGAAGATCTTCGATGCTATGGGTTGTGACCCCGTCTTCAAGGCGAGGTTGGCATGTTACCGGTTCGAAAGCGATGTGTTAAATTGGTGGTTAGCATTGAAGCAGTCTGAGGGAGGTGATAATTGGGTGGCTGGTTTGACGTGGGCTCAGTTCAGAGATAGGGTGATGGAGTAGTTCTTTCCCAAGGCTGAGCAAGACAAGCTGAAGAGAGAGTACCATGGGATCCGACAAAGAGCTGGGGAGAATAGGAACGAGTTCATGCAGCGCTTTCTTCGGTTAGCTGGTTTCCTTGGTGCAGCAGCAGGTACTCATGCAGAGCATGCACACCACTTTAGGTGGGCTCTTCGCACATCGGTCGCAAACAATCTGGTGTGTGCTACGTTCAACACGGTAGCACAAGTGGCCGATGCAACACGTAAGCTGGAGATGCTGCATAAGAGAGATGAGTTTGGGGAAGCTGAGAAACCCGATAAGAGGTAAACATTCGTATTCAAGCGGTGACCAATCCGTATTCTTTCAGTATATGTCAATTTTTCATCTCTTTAAATTGTATCTTCCAGGCAGAAGACTGGGGACCGGTCTCAGCCGGCTACTCAGCAGCAGCCTAATCAGCCCAAGGGAAACGGTCAGACAAACGACTGTTCTGCAACGGATAGGCGTAGTGGTAATGATAATTACCGTAACAACGCTGGACACTCCAATGGCAGCATGTCCTAATACTTACGCATTTTTTATGATTTCATGTTATAACTTATAATTCTGACACTTTAGCAAATCTTCTACCAGGAACCATGTAAACGATAGGGACCAGAACCAGAGAGGTTCACAACCTAGCCGTCCATCTATTACTGGTATTCAATCTTACGATTATTCGCATTGTCCTTTGTACCCTATTATCATGTCTCATATATAATGTTTTATCAGGTTCTCAGCCAGCCAGAGCACCTGCTGGAGGATATACTCATCCTCTCTGCTCTACTTGCCACCGTAGGCACCAAGGGCCTTGTCACCGCGACAGTGACGCATTCTTCAAGTGTGGTCTTCCTGGCCATCGCATGAAGGACTGCCGCAAGGGCGAGTTGAAGGGCACATCGTGTAGGATATGTAAATATTGCTTATGCTTTAGAGAGAGAAAGAGATAGAGAGATGGTGGATTTCACACAATTCTAGAGAGAGAAACAAATGTTTACTATGTGAAAAAATGAATAACCACACACCCTATCCATCTAAGGAGAGGGTTTATATACCCAAGCCCTTGTCATGGGCTTGGGCTTACATTTGGGCCGGCCTACACATGTTGTAGGCTAGTCTTTAGTTTGTTTGTTAAATAAAGATAAGTAACTAAACTACGAGCTATTACATGGACTATTGTTGGAGTGACTGATCCTTCTTAATACGTAAATCGTATTTCCAACAATCTCCCCCTAAGGGAGGTCACTCCAAACAAGGGCATTACCCAAGTTACAATAATAAAATAAACCTAGCATACTATGCTTGTCTTGAGCTCGTAGTCTTCGTCTTTCTTTTCTTTTTCTTTTCAGGTGAATTTGCTGATGTGATCATTGATATCAATCTTGAACATTAATCTCTTTCCTTGATCTCGTGCATCCATCACTTGTGATTTTCGCCTCCTCGTGACACCATGTCCCACATACTTATACCTTTGTAATTCTTGAAAGCTTCAGAGTTCGATACAGCGAAAGACTTAACTTTTAGGCTTTCTTGAATTAGATGAGGTATTAAGTACATAAAGTATAAACATGCGGGGACGACTTCTTTTCGGATCCCACAAAGCCACCGTCTTCAAATGCCGCAACATAAGTAGACACGAACGAAATGGCTTTGAACATTTCATTCTAATTCGGTAGCATTTTACCTCCGGTCGGTGAAGACCATTGGACGATATAAAATATCGTACTTATGGCAGGTAGATTTAATTAAAAATCTCCTTGACAAGATTTCGCGGGTAAACCCATTCTCTTTACTCGACCGTCCAAAGCTGACTGCGAACGTAAAGAGTGAATCATTTGGATAAAATTATCCACATGATTGAAGCCGTCATTTCTGATTCCTGGAACAAGTTTGATTCATTAAAGAATCGCACCATCGTTGCTTTCCAATTGTCACAAGCTTGATTCGTATAAAATCTTGCAAGTTACCTACCAAGTGCTGTTTGAGGTTAACACTAGAAGGATTTCCACTCATCACCGTGAACACTAAGGTATCACTCTGAGTGTTCTGGCAAGATCACTAAGATATTGCGTAGAGGCCTGGAACATGTTTAAATTCAGTTAAGAATTAAACCACTGTTGCTTTCCAGTTATCACAAGTTTGATTCATAAAGAATCGCACAAGTCACCTACCATGAGCTTTTTAATGTTCGCTCAAGAAGGATTTCCATCTTCATTGTAAATACTTTCGTATTACTCGGATGTTCAGGCAAGATCATGAAGATTTTGCGTAGGACTCTTTAAGATCTTTGTTACTTTTCACAGTGTGTGAAGAAGCAAGGAATTATGAAAGTGTGTCCTAATGAGATATTTGATGATCTCAAATGGCTCTAGACTCTGTGCATTTTGGGTTTTAGTGATCGGAGGCTGGAGAGGAGTGCCACCATTTCAATACCAATTTATTCAGAGTGAAGAAATCGATAGATAACGTGTTGTCTCCGTGTGATTAAAACAAATATCTTTTAAGAGATATCTGAGTTAGCTGGGATGGGTTGTGCATTGCATCACTGGGTCTGTTAATGCAAGTAATGCCTAAAAACATTATTAGTGTTAACTAATCTTTCTTAGTTTTGATCACAACAAACCATACAACACATTTAGTGTACAAACACAAAATGAATTATTTAACTAACACTATCATCAAGGTAATAATCATATCACTAACCTTTCTTAATCATACTTAGTGATCATCAAAATGATTATCCTTAAAACTCACTTTTGCTAATAAGACAAAAGACTTTTTAATAAACTTTCTTTTTTAGAAAATGTTTTATTAAAATGGAAAATGAAAATTTGAAAATGGCATATTCCAAATGCTGTTAGAATATCCTTTGAAGGGTTTAAATACCTCAGATATTCCCACCCCACTAAAAGACAAAAAACGGAGCGAAGTCTAGTGGCGGTACCTTAAGTACCTACGCGGTACCTTAGCGATATGGTACCGCGGGGTTAGATAAGGTACCGCGCACAGTAGCCGTTATATATCCGTTGTAACTTTGTCTCCTTTAAATAGTGGGTCAAATCTCATTTTCCAGTAAGCCTCTTGGACGTTTTTCTCAGCCCCTTTTCTATTTTCTATAGCATAATCATTAGTAAATGATCACTTAATTTGTTAAGGATGTTTACATATGATTATCCTCTTGATCCCCTCCTTTACCATGTCCAATGAGAAGATCACTCACTCACTAGTGTAGTGATAAAGATGAATTTATGAGCTAGTCATATTCATCATGATACCTTTGTGTTTTAAGTCAATCCAATGTATTTATGAATACTTGGACTAGTTGTGTTCATCCAAGTTATTTGTGAATACTTGGATTTGTTGTGTACATCCATTGCAGATGTGTTTGCTTGGATTTGTGTTGTGTAAATCCAAGCTACATGTGTGTACTTGGATAAGTCTAGTTGAGTTGTAATAGATTTGATTAGGAGTTCTCACTAAACTATAAAGTGATGTGGTTGTGTCTTGTGAGTTCTCACTAAACTTTAAAGTGACTAGTAGTTGTGTTGTGTGAAGTTCTCACTTAGCTACAAAGTGAAGAGTCGTGAAGATTGGTTCTAGCTTTCGATTAGAACTCGACATCTAGCCTTGTGTCGTAAAATGGTGAAGTAGGCAACGTCGTGAAGATTGGTTCTACCTTAAGATTAGAACTCGACATCTAGCCTTGTGTCGTTAAATTGTGAAGTAGGCAACGTCGTGTAGATTGGTCCTAGCTAAAGATTAGGTCTCGACATTTAGCTTAGTGTCGGAAAATAATGTAATCAACGATGTAAGGTTTTCTCCACCGAGAAGGGAGCTTGTGGATATAGTGGAAGTCTCGAGTAGGTGTACTCGAGGAGTGAAGTAGAAACGAGGATAGAGCCTCGTTGTCGAACCACTATAAATCTTGGTGTCTTCCCACTAGGTTGTCTCCTTCCTTGCTCTTTACTTATTTCATTATCATTATACTTGCTTATTATTCTTGCTAGTGCATTTCAATTGAACCTAATCATTATGCAACTTAGCTTTAAGTAAAAGATAGTTTTGATACAAACCAAATTAAAAGAAATTTTAATTTAGTCACCAATCGAAGAGAAACTATTCAACCCCCCCCCCCCCCCCCTTCTAATTTCTACAATTGGTATCAGAGCGATGGTCACTCAAGATCTTTGAAGTATATTGTACTTTAAAACTTGGATCGATCCATTGTCTCCTCAAATTAGAAGGTCTAGTTGTACTAAAGTTTCTCTTTGGTCAAAACTATGTTTTCTTTGAAAAATAGGTCTTGTAATTGATAACATTGCATCCCACTTAAGATTAGTAGCCTTTATGCATTTTAGATATACTCTTGAAATGTATCTACTAGTTTGCATCTTGCTTTGTGTAGGTACTCATGAAGATCAATCACTTAATTGGTTGTGGATTGAGTTACTTGCACTTGTAGAAGAATCATCTTCATTGATCTTTAACATCTTTGAATGATGATACCAAGATGATTGGGAATGATACTAGTCCTTGAAGACTTAGTACTCATCATAGTCATTGATTGGGCATAGCACTTATTCCTTCATGGACTACTCTTTGTGGCCAAGGTACGCTTTCGTTCTCCCACACGCCCTTTGATTATTCTTTTGATCATTACTTGACTATGTGCTTGTTCTCGACATCCTTGCCTTGACACTTATTTGTGGTTTGTGCTTCTTTTCCTTTATCCTCTCAAACCTTCATCGCTTGGATACTTGACTCACTATGGTGATATAGAGTGAGTTAGTAGAAGCTTAAAGTATCAAGCATGATTTCCATGGTTTGCACCCATACGGTTAGTAGGCCCTTTGTGGGAGAGAAAGTGAATTAATACTTTGCTCATATTTTAGTTTAGACTAAGACTATTATTGAAAGTGATCTTAGTTTAGACTTGAATAATTGCTTTGTGCTCATTCATTACCAAAGCCGTTTATCGTTTCGCCGGAAAGGCACGTCTTAAACCACTATATATGACACAAGCTCTTCGTTTCAACTACTTGAAGATTGTCAAAAATCCCTTGAGCATTGATCCTAGTCTTGATTCACTCCCCTTGATTTCTCTCTACTTAGTCGTTTTGCTACGAGTAGTCGTTTGTCCGTTTCGGTTCTTTTCGATCTTGATTTAACTCGTAATCCTTCGTTAAGGCATATTGCTTAGTGTTATGATGATCCAATGATATTCTAAAAGGCTCATGATTTAATTTCAAGTATTTTAGAAAAACTGGATTTTCAAAATTTGGCGTTTTTCAGAGATAGAAACCTGCCTCTGTAGGCGGTTCCTTATCTCCGCGGCTCAAACCCGCAGTTCCTTATCGATAAGGTGCCTCGGGCAGAAACTTTTGTCAGAGCGCCAGTTTGTGTTTTTTATTCTTTTTCAAACAAAACTCTCTCCCTCCCAAAAACACAGCCGACGGGTTTTACCTTTTCCACCATTGTTGAAGCTTCCAAAACCTTCAATCACTCAAATTAATTGATTCCAAGTTGTGGGTTTCACTCATCCTTCATCTAACATCAATTAATTGTAAGTATTTTCTTTCAATTTCATCTATTTTGTTCTAGGGTTCATCCTTTCATAATTGGGGATTTTTAAAATTGAAATTGAATTAAAACCTTAATAGGAATGTGGGTTGACATGGTAATCTTACTATGATTCCTTAGGTTGATATTCATTAAGATTTCACTAAAACCCACTTATAGAACAAATCTAAATTTAGGCTAAATGATTTTGGTTGAATTATGGATTTGAGATGAACCCATGAACAAGTAGGTAATGACATTGTTAATGCTTACCTAAAAACCTTGTTTTGAAAAACCAATGTTCTAATCCATTGTTGATCCAACATAGATCATGTGTTCTTGGTCAATGATGGAATAGACACATTGTGAACATGAAAATGATATGGATTCAATCCTATGTTTGTCAAGAAATTGATATAACACATTTTCATTTTTTGTTTTCCTTTTTGATTTTCATATGAGTGATTCGAGAAATATATTCTTGTGTTTATATTTAGGTACTTAATCATGCCTTCTCAATATCAAAAAGATCATCAATACACTAAAGATTAGATGCCTCACATCTCCCAAACCTATGCTTCCCCCCCCAACTTCAAAACACGTTTCCATCCCTTTCCACTCGTTGTTTCCATGAGGGTAGAGTCGTTGACAATGAAATAACGGGTTATGTCTATATCCTATCTATGTTTGAGCTTTCGGGGTTTGATTGCTTGCTCAACATAGAAGAAGATATTTACCCCTTATTCCTTCTTGAATTCTTTAGCACCTACTCCATGATTGAATACAATGGATAAATCTTCATTCGTTTTGTATTGAATGATCAATTGATTCAATACTCTCTTGAAGACTTTGGTCAAATTCTCGGTGTGCCATATGAAGGCACTTGTCTTTTTACGGATAAATGGAGACTTGATGCTCTCTCGGAATCCTTCGATAAACCTCCAAATGACCACACCGAAATTGATATAGAGTTCATTCTTGAAATCATCTCGAAAGAGCGTGATGGTAACGTTGTGAGAAGCCTTCATTCAAATGTACGAAATGTGAATCGATATGAAGTGCTCTCTAGCGACCTTAAGGATTTTATGGTTCAATGGGCCAATATCCTTAGGGAGAATGTCTTTTGTCTTGGTGGAAACCGAGATCATATCCCGGCGTGTATGGTGCATATGTTGAGTTGCATCTTTACATCTACCAAGTACAACTTGGCATTCTATATCGCTCGACGAATCAATTATGCCCTTTCGAAGCCCAAGACAAACCTTCCCTATGCTATGCTTCTAACTCGCCTTTTCAAAAGGTTTGCTCATGATTTTCCCCACCTTGATCTTTCTCGCTTCTACCCGGTTCATCGGGTTATGTTGCCCATTCAAGAGGCATATGCTAGAAAGACAAGAAGTGATTGAGGATCGAGAAAATCTGTTCATCAAGAGATGGATGATGAGGACATGGACATGCCAACAAGTGATGGTGATGGCATAGGTACTAGTTCTCATTTCCACTCTTCGAGTAATTCCCATCCATCCTCAAACCCATTTGAGGATGAATTTGAAGACTTAGCTCCTCCTCCTCATCATTCTAGTGAAGTACCGGAAGATCTCAATATGGAGCATCTTTACCGCGAAAACCTTAGAACTCGAGGGGAATTGCACGAACACCGGGTTGAATCAAGAAAAGGTTTCAAGTTCTTGGGGAATATGATCAAGGGATTGGGGAAGAAGAGAAGGTGAAAGCATTGAAGCTTTTTAAAGAATACTTGTTGGTAGACATGTATTGTTGAACAATTTTATTTTATCTTGGATATGTATTAACTTGTGATTGCATGTTAGAATTATCATTTTTCTTGATCCCTAATGTTAATTATGCCTTCATGTTTGTGTTTTACATAGCTTTGTGCATGCCTTTTGATAGTTAGCTTATTAGATTATGATCTGTAGTTAACTTTGGCTTGTGAAACCTTTGGGAAAAATCTGGGTTTATCAAAAACTGGAATGGGAAATTTTTGAAAACCTTCTGGTCGCGGTTCCATATCGACCCGCGGTTCCTTATTGATAAGGTACCGCCGATCCTAGATAAGGAACCGCAGGCCATTGTGCACGACAGCATCTTTGCTTTACACTGTTTTCTTAATTTTGTGTAAACCTTGCATGATTTTCAGTAATAAACTGCACATTTCCTAAACTAGGGTATCTAAATTCATTATTCACTTAAAATGATTTTAACCCATTACTAGTTTGGATCATCTCCTCAACCATTTAACCCACCTTGTTTGCCATGTTCTTCACACATCAAACATACTTCCCTAAACCTTAAACCACCCTAATCAACCATGGTGTGTACCAAAACCTCAAACACTTCCAAGACATTCACCCCAAGAAAAACACTCAAAATAAGGGTTAAGGTAGCTAAGCCTAACTCTTCACCTTTCCATACACCTAAGAATGAGAATGATCCTATCCTCATTTCTTCATCACCTTCCCCACCTCTTGCACCATGCAAGACCTCCTCCACCCATGGTACTAACCACTCCATTGGTTCTACCTCCTCTTCATTCAATTCTAGAATGAATGAGCTTTCTGACCCTTCACTCCAAGTGCACCCTTGGAAGTGACCACACAACCTCAACCAATACAAAGCATTCCTTTTGGGAATGACTTTGATGACACTTTGGTGACTTCACCATTTACCCCTCACAACTCACCAATTTCACCAACCTTGGAGAATTTTCCTCCACACTCACCCATTTCCCCTTTGAGGAACATGCCTCCACTTTCACCCACTTCACCCTTGGAGAACATGCCTCCTCCACCTCCACCCAACTCAAACATCCCAATTTTGGGTGTCCCACTTTTCCTCCACTTGGGTGATCCTTATTTTGGGTTTCAACAAACTCATGGTCCTAGATGTCCATGTTGCCTCTACAGCCACTTCCTCATCCAAAACCTATGGATGGATATTTATGGACTACATAGGGGTTTGCAAGATTTATTGCTCACTTTGTTCTCCATGCCTCCTCCTAGGAGATGAATGATGGAGTCATTTCATAATAAGAGTTTTCAACAACAAGCCAAAGAAAACTATTTATCTAGATTTTATGATAAGCTAGCTATGTATTAGTTAGTCTTTGTTTGTCTTTGTACTTGTTTCACTAATGAATGTTTTATGTTGTTGACTTATGGATTTAGCTTTGTGTAATTCTATCCTTTTGTGCACACTAATCAACTTTAATTTGAAATTAAAATTGAACCTAAATCTATCACAACCCCTAAACTTGACTAAAATTGGTTCAAAATGATATCTAAATTATTTTGTCACCCTTTGTCAAGACATTCTTTGTGAATGTGTTTCTTTATGCAACCCTAGCATATTTTGGTTCTAATAGAGGTAAAAATCCAAGATTTGCAATTTTTGAAAAAGTCTTAGTTTTTCCCAAAACCCAGGAAAAACATGGTTTAAAGTCCTCTGGACGCGGTTCCTTAAAGACCCGCGGTTCCTTAGCGATATGGAACCACCGGACCCTATAAGGTACCGCGGCCAGAAAGTGACTTTTGACGAATTTTTGGTCAAAACCTTTAAACCCCATTCCCAGTCAAGATTCCTTGTTTACTCAAATTGACTAAACATTCCTTGACAATACACATTTTGTATTCAAATTCCTACCTTGATTACATTTTACTTATACCCCAACCTTGAGATTTCATTCTCACACCTTCCCAACCTTGAGAATTCATTCTCACATAACCTTGAGATATCATTCTCACACTCTCACAATGCCTAACTCCTACATTCCTAACCTTGACATCTCTTTGTCACAACCCCACTCACCCAAAGCTTCCTCATCCAAGCTTTCAAAGAAACCGAAAATCTCGGTTCGACCCTTTTGGATTAAGAAGAATGAACCATCTTCGTCCAAACCACCCAAAAACCCTACGTTATCTCCAATCAAGTATTGGAATGAGACTTATACCATAAACCCCATCACAAGAGCAAAAGAAAATGTTCCACCACCACCATAATCCTTCAATACCCCCCGACTCAATGACCTTTCCACCTTCCCAAACCTCACAAGGCATTGTGAAAACATTCCCAAACCCTTTACCCCACCACCACCAAACCCTAAGTTTGATGCCATACCCCCATCAAACAATTTTGTGTTGCATCATGGATCCTCGTGTGATTGTTGCCGATTTCAATAAATTGAACTTGCTCATGTGTATGAGAAGTTAAATTTTCTTGAATTCCTCCTCACTCGACCTCCTATTCAAGTTTTTGTTTCGGTGGACAAAACTTCGAATGATGCATCGTCGTCTTTTTAGTTTTATTTTATTTTTAGCAATCTTGGAAAATATCACTATTAGACTAGCTTATGCTTAGTGGTTTATTTTCCATATCTATTGCTTTTAGATACTCATACTATGTGTATGACTATCTTCTTTGTTGTATTATTTTTTTGTAATTTTTTTGTTATTTGTGTGCTATCTAAATAGTTCTATTTTTGAGTTGATCTTGGTTAAATTTTTACAATTGCTTATGGGTGATTCCATCAATTCTAAAGCTTTAACCCATTGACAAGCTTATCATCTTCATTTTATTGAAGTTTGATTTTGTCAATTACCTCCTTGGACATACTTAGCAAAATACTTGCTTCTAATTTGAGATTTCTTCTCTTTCTCCCTCTCAAGTTACTTAGTAGGTAGTGATCATATATACATTGGTGTTTCTTTCCTTTCTACTAACCTTTGTGTAGCATGTCACCTTAGCTCACAAACATGGTGCCCCGAGCAAGGGGGAGCAACCACCAAGGGGGAGCTACTAGCAAAGTTCGATGCACTTCAAAGACTTATGCTAACCTTTTTCCTACGACAAAGGGGGAGAAATGATAGTGATAAACTAGTTAATAATTCCATAGTTTGTGTATCTATGTAAATGAGTTTATCGTTTGTCGTAATCAAAAAGGGGGAGATTGTTAATGCAAGTAATGCCTAAAAACATTATTTGTGTTAACTAATCTTTCTTAGTTTTGATCACAACAAACCATACAACACATTTAGTGTAGAAACACAAAATGAATTATTTAACTAACACTATCATCAAGGTAATAATCATATCACTAACCTTTCTTAATCATACTTAGTGATCATCAAAATGATTATCCTTAAAACTCACTTTTGCTAATAAGACAAAAGACTTTTTAATAAACTTTCTTTTTTAGAAAATGTTTTATTAAAATGGGAAATGAAAATTTGAAAATGGCATATTCCAAATGCTGTTAGAGTATCCTTTGAAGGGTTTATATACCTCAGATATTCCCACCCCACTAAAATACAAAAAACGGAGCGGAGTCTAGTGGCGGTACCTTAAGTACCTACGCGGTACCTTAGCGATATGGTACCGCGGGGTGAGATAAGGTACCGCGCACAGTAGCCGTTATATATTCGTTGTAACTTTGTCTCCTTTAAATAGTGGGTCAAATCTCATTTTCCAGTAAGCCTCTTGGACATTTTTCTCAGCCCCTTTTCTATTTTCTATAGCATAATCATTAGTAAATGATCACTTACTTTGTTAAGGATGTTTACATATGATTATCCTCTTGATCCCCTCCTTTACCATGTCCAATGAGAAGATCACTCACTCACTAGTGTAGTGATAAAGATGAATTTATGAGCTAGTCATATTCATCATGATACCTTTGTGTTTTAGGTCAATCCAATGTATTTATGAATATTTGGACTAGTTGTGTTCATCCAAGTTATTTGTGAATACTTGGATTTGTTGTGTACATCCATTGCATATGTGTTTGCTTGGATTTGTGTTGTGTAAATCCAAGCTACATGTGTGTACTTGGATAAGTCTAGTTGAGTTGTAATAGATTTGATTAGGAGTTCTCACTAAACTATAAAGTGATGTGGTTGTGTCTTGTGAGTTCTCACGAAACTTTAAAGTGACTAGTAGTTGTGTTGTGTGAAGTTCTCACTTAGCTACAAAGTGAAGAGTCGTGAATATTGGTTCTAGCTTTCGATTAGAACTCGACATCTAGCCTTGTGTCGTAAAATGGTGAAGTAGGCAACGTCGTGAAGATTGGTTCTACCTTAAGATTAGAACTCGACATCTAGCCTTGTGTCGTTAAATTGTGAAGTAGGCAACGTCGTGTAGATTGGTCCTAGCTAAAGATTAGGTCTCGACATTTAGCTTAGTGTCGGAAAATAATGTAAGCAACGATGTAAGGTTTTCTCCGCCGAGAAGGGAGCTTGTGGATATAGTGGAAATATCGAGTAGGTGTACTCGAGGAGTGGAGTAGAAACGAGGATAGAGCCTCGTTGTTGAACCACTATAAATCTTGGTGTCTTCCCACTAGGTTGTCTCCTTCCTTGCTCTTTACTTATTTCATTATCATTATACTTGCTTATTATTCTTGCTAGTGCATTTCAATTGAACCTAATCATTATGAAACTTAGCTTTAAGTAAAAGATAGTTTTGATACAAACCAAATTAAAAGAAATTTTAATTTAGTCACCAATCAAAGAGAAACTATTCAACCCCCCCCCTTCTAGTTTCTACAAGGTCCATGATGTCTATCTTCAATATCAAGAATCATTAAGAATGATCTCAATAGCATATGTGTTGACCCGGTTTCTGCCTAAAGTTGTAAGGAGGGCTTCTTTCTTTACACCCTTTATCTTTACAATTCTTTTTCATTCTTCAACCCCTTCAATGCTTACCAATACGTCATAACTAGCACCTTGTTGTGATTGTTCCAGTGCTAACTTAAGTACTTGGTCGGCATTCAGATACGTTCATAATCTTTCTCCAACTTTCCTAAGGACTACTATTTCTAGCTATGGAATGTCCTTGGGATGATTCCTCCGGTTCTAGAAGAATCATAGGACTTAACCTATCCTACCATCCTTATGTCACCACAATCTTCATCGTCGTGAAATAAATGGGTTTTGGGTAAGTATATGTCACCATGAAAATCCATTTTGATCAAATTCGTTTTGCTCCCCCTTAACATATGCCACGATATTCGAAAACATTTCGCATATGTCGGTATGAGCCATCACGTTAAGTCAAACCATTCGTGATAATTTCCCATATTAAATCACATTTTCTCCCCCATATTAAAAATATTAACCCAATCGATGTTTTTAATATCAGTTGATTTAATGAGGTTTTAACAAAGGTTTTGGGAAGAAAAATGCAAGTTCGTTTTATCTTCATGATACCAAATGTATGAGATATGATACCGATTTGTAACATGATCACATATTCACCATATTAGAAAAGAATTGACAAGGTTGGACCTGATAGTTGAGAACACCAGATGATAAGATCAAATGGTTCTTGTCAGCATATGTTGGTCGCCTCGTCACGTCTGATGTCATCTCTTGACACCACGTGTACGATTGGTATTGTTGTCTTGACACCAATTAGTGAGCTTGGCACTTTCGGCATCGAAGATTCTGAATGCTTGACAATTGCTCCCCCTCAATTGTTGACCCATGTTCTACTGAAAGAGCTGTAGTCGTTGGTTGAGTAGTCGCATCGTCGATTATGTAGATACCAATTGTAGATTGCTATGGTTGTAGAGATGATAACTTCATAAAAACAAGACTTCTCTTGTTTTAACAAATAAATGCACTGAAAAGTACATATATTTGTGTTAGACCAAGTTATAAAGTAAACTTGATCCCATACAAGTTTTTAAAGTAAACCTTGCACGAGAAAAAAAATCCTGTTGAGAGCCAAAGCTTTCATAAGAAATACTTGACTTTAATGTGAAAACCGGGTTGCAGTCATAAATAACTACAAGCCATAAGGGCATTTTTATGAAATTTTTACAAATTTTATACGAACTGTATTTATGGTGCCGTGTCAATATTAATCAACATTTCTAAGGCCGTAAATATTATCGTACCAAAAGACATGCCTTAGAAAAATAAAGTAAAAATATTTTTGGATTTTTCTAGATTTTTCAGTTTTTATGGTTTTTATATGGTTTTATATTTTTGTATTTTGCTTTTGTGGATAAAAATATAAACAATATATACAGATGATCACCAAGGATACGGAGAATAGTTTACCATCACTATTCTTTCGCTTCATCTGCCAGTTCCTTAAGAGTCTCTAGCGAGAAGGTTCTCATTCCTAGCTTGTCGGCCAAAAATTCAATTCGAGCGCGATCTAAAGCCTTCGTGAAAATATCCGCCAATTGATACTCAGATTGGACAAAGTAAAGCTCGATTACTCCATTTTCCACTTGCTCCTTGATGAAGTGGTTGCGAATGTCAATGTGCTTCGACCGGGAGAATTGAACGTTGTTGCAGCATAAGGCAATTGCACTCTTGTTGTCACAGTACATCAGAATTTTGTTGAAACCTAGACCATAGTCGGTTAATTGCGATCTCATCCAAAGAATTTGAGCAAAAAATCGGACATAGCTATGTATTATGCTTCCGTACTTAAAATTGCAGCGCTTTTCTGCCTTTTCGATGCCCAACTGATTAGTCGATCTCCTAGTAGTTGCAATGTTCCACTCATGCTACGCCTGGTATCTTGACAACCCGCGTGATCCGCATCTGCATACGCCATAAGTGCAATCGAAGAGTCCTTCGAATACCAAAGTCCCCGATTAATGGTTCCTTTAAGATATCGAAAGATCCGTTTCACAATGGCCAAGTGTAACTCAGTAGGTCGAGTTTGATACCGAGCACACATACATATAGCAAACTGAAGATCAGGTCGACTAGCTGTGATATACAGAAGAGTCCGATCATTCCACGATACAGTGTCGGATCAACGGCAACTCCGTGTGGATCGGCGTCAAGCTTAGTTCGTTCCACCATTGGAGTATCCACGGGATCACAAGATTCCATCTTATATTTCTTAAGCGATTCAAGGGCATACTTGGATTGATTGATAAAGATGCCTCTAGGACTCTGAGATATGTGAAGACCTAAGAAGAATGATACCTTGCCCATCATTGACATCTTAAACTTGGAAGACATGAGTGTCCCAAAATCGTCGGATAAGGTTTGGGTCGAGGCGGCAAATATAATATCATCAACATATATTTGTACGATAATCATATCTTTACCTCGTTTCTGAATGAACAGCGTGGGATCCACCTTGCCTTTAGCGAAGCCTTGCATAATGAGGAATTGTGATAATAGATCATACCATGCGCGTGGAGCTTGCTTCAACCCATAGAGAGCCTTCTTAAGCTTGTACACATGATTAGGATATTTAGGATTCACAAAACCATCCGGCTGTTGAACATAGACTTCTTCCTTGATTTCACCATTCAGAAATGCCGTCTTCACATCCATCTGATAGACGATCATATTCATGTGGGCTGCATAAGCGAGGAATAGTCTAATAGCTTCCAAACGGGCAACAGGTGCAAAGGATTCCATAAAGTCGATGCCGAATAATTGCTTGTATCCACGAGCTACTAGTCGAGCTTTGTTCTTCAATATTTCGCCTAACTCGTCGAGTTTTACCTTGTAAACCCATTTCAAAGTGAGTAACTGCACTTGATCCGGGCATGGAACAAGTTCCCATACTTCAAGACGTATAAATTCATTAAGTTCTTCTTGCATAGCTTCTATCCAACAAGATTGAGTAAAAGCTTCTTGCCATGTCTTAGGTTCAACTTCAGTGAGAAAAGAATCAAAATGACAAAACATTGCATTTTCTTGTACCTGACTTCGTGTGGATACCGGACGATTAGGGTCACCAATAATAGAATCTATAGGATGATCCTTTTTCCACTTGCTGTCATGTTCACTAATCCGTGGATTGGAGTAGACTGTAGTAGGAGCTTCCTCTGAGGTGGACGGCCCGACTTGATTAGGGTCCGGAATTGGTACACCAAAGAATGGAAGTTCACGCATTTGAGCGAATTCCAAATCGTGATCATCATCATCCTCTTCATCATCAATAGGCATTACATGGGTAGTTGGTTCGGGTGTTGGTTGAGAATTACTCGTTGATGGTATATCTTGACCAATTGTAGGTGCAGACGTATCTGATTGTGCTTCGGTTACTGGAGCGACAACTTCGGTTACCGGAGCTATTACCTCAGGTTCTGGAGCAACAATGGTTGTAGGAGTAAAGAATTCATCAAAGAATGGTTGAAACAACATATCCCATTCAGTCCTAGAAGGTGGTGTAAATGATGATGAAGTAGGGTTGTTTGGGACAAGACCAAAACTAATGTTACTGGGTCCCATTTCATGAAGTGCGGGTTCAGAGCTGCTTTGCTCAGAAGCCATTGCTGTCAGCTCATCAAAATCAACATTCATAGTTTCGAGGATCTTACGAGACTTACGGTTGTAGATTTGGTATGCCTTCTTTGCGGGTGCGTAACCAATGAAAATACCAATATCAGCCTTTGGTTGAAGTTTTTCCAAATTGTCACCATCATTATATGGATAGCAAAGAGAATCAAATACATGAAGATATGATAAATCTGGTACTTTACCATGGAGAAGCTCATAAGGTGTTTTACCATGGCGTTTACGAATTAGTGACCGGTTTTGGGTGTACACTGCTGTAGATACTGCTTCTGCCTATAAAAACAATGGAGCCTTTGCGTAATTTAACATCGTTCGAGCAGCTTCCATAAGTATGAGATTTCGCCTGTCAACGACACCGTTTTGTTGTGGAGTGCGTGCAACGGATGTTTCATGAGATATGCCAACTTCTTCATAATAATCACGTAAGATTTGATTCACATATTCGGTTCCATTATCTGTACGAATGCGTCGGACAGTAGTGTTGAGACGCACTTGAATCATCTTGAGAAACCCGATGATGAATTTAGGTGCCTCATTTTTTGTTGTAAGAAATTTCACCCATGTAAACCGAGAGTAATCATCGACAATTACGAGGATGTACTTTTTGCCACTAAGACTTTCAACACGCATTGGCCCACAAAGATCCATATGCAACAGATAAAGTTTCTCTTGGTTGGTGTCTTCCGTCTTGGGTTTGTATGATTTCTTAGTACTTTTCCCCATTGTACGCGCGGAACACAAATGATCCTTGTGAAATGAAAGTTTAGGAAGACCACGAACAAGTTCGTTTTTTGCCAAATGATTAATAGCGTCAAAGTTAAGATGAGATAACCGTCGATGCCATAACCATGACTTTGTCTTTGATGCTTTGGAGAGAAGACATACGGGATAAGTGGCCATCATGTCTTGTAGAGACAAAGTATACAAATTATTCCCTCGAGTACCTTTCAATAAATCAACCCCTTCCAAATTACGAATGAAGCAGGTATGCTCTCGAAAAGCAACTTCTAGGTTTGCATCACAAAATTGTCCCACAGAAAATAAGTTGTGATCGAGACCTTCCACATAATACACTCTTGAAATAATAACATTCCCAATATGATATTCATCATAACCCATTATCTTTGCAGTATGATCATTTCTAAATCGAACCGTACCAAGAAACTTGCTGACGAAATTTCTGAGCTGAGAGCGATCTCCGGTCATATGCTTGGAGCAACCAGAGTCCAAATACCAGAGAACAATTTGGACCACCTGTTTTCAACAACAAAAGTAGACAATGCATTGGAAACTATTGGTTCCGGAGTGTTAGCAGATACAGATAAAATATTATCAGAATTGCTAACAGGTTTGTGACCCTTAGATTTCCGGCGTTTTCTAATGTGATTTTTAGCACTAACGGGTTTTACTGTTCCAACTTTCTTAGGTTTTGGATTATTCGCGGGCACTATAGTGGGAGTAGACCTATTTAAAGGGCACTTGGTTCCTACAGTAGTGTCGGTGTTCCTAGTTAAAGGACACGATTGTGTTTTGGTAGCCTTGGTACTCCTAGTTAAAGGGCACGCTTTCTTCGTTGTAGTGGGAGTGATCCTAGTTAAAGGGCACGCATTTCCTACTATAGTGAAAGTTCTACCAGTGGGGCGCCACAACCAACCAACTTGGGTTAACACTTTCCCAGTAGGTTTCCATTCTAATCCATTTTTCCGGGCATACATCTCATTCACATGGTCAATAAGGCAAGAATCATGACGACTAGAAAACATACATTCATTGCAATTCCAACATTTCAAATTAGAATTCACACTAGGCTTAGAACGCTGCACAACCGCAGAGCCTTTAGGTTTAGCGACATGATTCTTTTTATTCAAAACATAAGTAACATTCCTAGGATGGGCTTCTACTTTCTTCTTCACTTTACTACTAGATGGGGCAAGATCCTATCATTCTTCTTGTTTCTTTTAAGCTTAGATCTTTGAGCCTTAGTAGTGGTGCTTACTCCTGTAGAAGGCAACACGGGAATATTAGAGGCTGATTTTGATTTTGCCTTATCTTTAGTGACCAAAGTTTGAGATGGTTTAGTCCTAGGGCCCTTATTAAATGGTGTGACGGCTATAAGGTTCCTTTTGATTGCACTAGAGGACGATGCTGAGACAGTGGCTGCGTTATCCACAACATTCTTTGTGACAAATCTAACATTTTCAGGTAGTGAAATATTTTCTCGTATAATATTTTGAAACTTATTTTTGTGTTGGTTGACGAACTCACAATTTACGGATTTAAATTTGGGCTTACGTGCATAATTTGGCGTCTTTTACGACTAAACCGGAAACCTTAGGATTACGTATTTACGTTTTTGAACTCCGTTTTTGATGAGACAATTTTTATTGGATTCGTTTTGTGACGGTGATTCATAATTTATAAAAACATTTTTCGTAAAACGACCCGAGGGTACGCAAATCGAGAAAACTAGAATCGAGAAATACCCGTAAACTAGTGAGATGGGACAAAACACTTTGTCCCACCCCACTAGCTTATATGGGACGGCAACTTGACACCACAACACATATGTGGCATCAAGTATTAGCTAACTTATACATGTGTAAGCATATGCTTACACATTAAGCTAACCTTTACCACTTACTAGCTAAACTAGCTACTTGTTTCCATTTCTATCATTCTTACATGCAACTCAACACCAAAAACTCTCTCAAACCCTCCCTTGTGCCGTCCCAAATAAGCCAACAAACACCATCCTTGATCTTTTCTAGCCATAAACCACATGTTTACTAGTCCTATTAAGGTGTTCTCTTGAAGCCTTGATCATTTGGTGGCCATATTAACATCTTTGGAGGTGATTTGCTTGTGTCCTAGGGCTGATCTTCCAACCTATGTTCTTGATATTTGATGGTCTTGGAGATACTTGTTGTGTTCATCAAGTTCTTGTCTTCCTAAAACAAGAAATCCACTTGGATTGGTAAAGAAGATCATCCTCTACATTTTTCTCTTATTAGTTTGTAAAGAACAAATGTATTTTCATTCATTTTGTATATGTATATGATGTATATATGATGATAAAAATGTTGTGTGGGGATCAAGTGTTGATAAATATGCTTAAAAATGATGATAACCATAAGAAATGAAGCTAAAATCATGACTATTTAGTTGGCTGTATAAAAACAGTAGATAACTAAAAGACGAACTGATAAAATTGCATGGTTTGATCTATTTACAGTAAGTAGATGATGTTATACACATGTGAGAGTTGGCCATGCAATGGAATCAAAATAATGAGTGAGATATGATCAAAATAAGTTAGGTGGTATAATCTGAATAAGCAGTTTTGTAGGGACTGTTAAGGCAACTTAAACTCAAATTGGGCAGTAGCTATAACTAAGTTATATGTAGAACATATTATGAAGAACATGTCATCCAAAAATGAGCTTCTAAGTCATTGTACAACTCTAGATATGTTAAAAATGGTAAACATGAAGTTAAAAATCAGATTTTGGAAATAATGTTTATTATTATTATATAAGCACTCACATTATAATTTATAAAATGTAAAAATATAAACCCACTAACTTATAAAACTTATTTATATAAATGTATAAAAGGTTAATTAAATGGGTAAATTATATAAATGGTTGTAAAATAATATTTATAAGTAATAAAAACTATAAACTTGATTTTTACGACTTTTTCGGCTATCGCCGTAAAATTAACGTTTTTCGCCAAATAAAACTTAGACGACCAAACCCGTCTAATGTAAAGTTTATAAAAGTCATATACTGATGTATAGGTAACTAAGACAAGTAAAAACCGATAAAACCCGAACTATAAGAATTACAGACATTTACGAGCTAACTAAACCTATTGGACTAATAATTAGACTTAATAAGATAAATACTTGTAAAAAGAGCTTATTGGGCTTAACCCATTTGGGCCCAACATGAAAAGTATATATACTGATCATATAGGTATAAAATGGGTAAAAACAAGTAAAAGAACTTATAAAAGACTTAATGGACTTAAAATAGGTAAAATCGGTAAAACTAGTGAACTAGTAAGACGTTACCAAAACGTAAACACTAAAATGAGTAAACAAGGATGTATAAACCCACTTGATCATCATCATATGTACAAAATCATCATATGTATATTGTTATTTTGATAAAAGTCATTGGACCGAGTCTAAGACCGATTATTATTTATATAGGTTTCCGTGACCGAAGCACGCCCGTAGCCGATAATCCGCCTTTCATTAACAACGTGAGTTCATAGCCTCGCACTCTTTTAAATGTTTTTTATAAAATGATTTGTAAACCCGCGAGGGAGATAACATGCTAGATTTTTATAAAAATAGAACACGAGTAGTCCCGATTGTATGCTTAATGATATGGACCCGAATGATGCTATGACCCTATATTCGAGACTAAAAGGATTATTAGTAGTTAGGTTATGTCACTTAAAGTCCCATTAGCATGAATTGTGAACTACCGGGATTTGGTAGACGCTTATGCATTTGATAGTACTATTTGGGGACGATCACCCCAGTTCGCGCCTTGACGGTTGATCCCCGTCGTACCACAATTATTGGTAAGCGAATTTATGTATGAGAAGATTCCATAGCGTGATTTTTGTGACGACACGCAAACTTAGATGGGCAAATTGTTTGTCGGGTTCGCGGCCCGCTGTTTTCACAGTAAGGTAACAATGTCATGCGGCTAATAATAATCCTACAATCTATACGACCTGTATAATCTAAATATCCGATATGATACGACGCTATTAACGATGAATATATTACCTATCATGGTAATATAGAGACTGCGGTCTCATGGACGGTTTAAGATGTATGCTTGATTTATATATTGCCTAACTAGCAATATGTGGACTTACTTCCGATATTATACTTGTGTTCTGATTTTAAATGATTGTAAATGATTGTTTTATATAACGGTTTTCATTAAACTCTATGAATTCACTCGGCATTCGCTGATATGATTTTTGCATGTTTTTATCTCAGGTGCTTGAAGGTAATCCGGATGGAGATCGACTCTGATGGCCCACACTTAATATTAAAAATGTTCATTCGATCTGTGTTTTGTAAACTTAATGACCTGTATAATTTGGGACCTGTTGTACGGTTTTAAAACTTTTTATCGAATGAATGTTTGTTAAACCTTGTACAACCAATTTTATGTGTTGTCTATGATTGGAGTTATTGTGCTATCCCGTAACACTCTGAAAGACCCTTCCGCTGTACCGATACGAAAAATGAGAGTGTTACAGTTTGGTACCAGAGCTCTCGTTATAGAGAACAAAGGATTTTAAAAACCAAGGTTTTGAACAAAACTTTTCAAAATCTTTTGACAATGAACATTTGAGAAAATATTTGAAAAATCTTTTGACTATAACGATGCCAGAGATCTCCGACGTTACCAACAAGCCCTATTGAGAAGATATATATTTTGATATATATAATATAATTTATATATATGTATATATCGTGATTTCATTATGTAATTGTTTAACTAGTATGTTATCCTAATACGAGATATATATATAAATGCAGATTGTCATGGCTGACCCTAATATTCCTGTAGAAAACTATGCTATTCCCGAACCTAATATAGAAGATGATCCTTATTTAGACTTAGTAGATTTTGATATTGATGATGAGGAGGAACCATTTGAGGATCCCGAGCCCGAGTTAGGACTAGGAGATCAGATTGCCCCTCAGGTTGACTTAGTAGAGAATGAGATTGAGAATGTGGGTAATGAGAATGTGGATATTGAGAATGTGGGTATTGAGAATGTGGAGATTGAGAATGCTGATATTGAGAACGATGATGAGATTAGGTTAGATAATTTAGATGATGAGATTGACGACGAGGATGTCGAGGAGGATGTAGGTATAGATGTTGAGGTTGATGACGATGAGGAAGCTGAGATTATTTATCCGTATGATGTTCCAGAGGGCGAGCCTTTGCCCCCACCAGTTTGTTTGTCTGATTCTAAGGATGAGTTACCTAGGGATGAAATGTCTGAATCGTCTGAATCTGATTCTGAATCAGAGGAGGATGAGGATGACGATGCACCTGACGGTACTGATGGTATTGCTACTCGTAGACGTGAGATAGGAGAGTCGTCTAGTACTCGAGAGGCTACTCATATTGATGGTCTTGCACCATGGGCCTTGAGACGTGATCTAGATGCTTCTCGTGTTAAGAGTTGTGTGACAGAGGTTGGATTAGGTGTTGTTCAGACTCAGGTTGCTTATTTGGAGTCGAAGACTAAGGTTGGCGAGAAAGAGCGAGAATTGCTTAGTTTGGATTTGAGTGATGTAGAGCGTGGATTGAATGAGGCTTTTAGGAGGTTATCAGTGTCGGAAAGTGGTGAGTATGCTGCCATGAAGAGAAAGGTGAATTCTATGGAGATTCAGTTGAGTGTGGCTCGGGCGATGCGTGAGAAAGCCGAAAAGGAGTTGAATATATCCGTGGGATGGAACAGTAGATTTTATGCTGACATGGTTGAAAGAGGAGTAATCCGTAAGCGCCCAGCTGAAGATGTGTCTAGTGATCGTCCGGCGAAGATCCAGAAGACGATGGATGATGGACCATCTGGCGGTTCTCAGTAGACCAGTCTGTATTTAGTAGTGACCTTTATATCTTTTGTGCTTTTGTAGCTTTGACTGAACCGACTTGTTAGTAATAGATTTGGCACGAATTTTTAGTGTATATAGTGCTAGAACTTTGATATGGGATGTACTAAGACAATACTTTTGTTTCAGATCAAATGAAATATGTATCTTGTCTTGAATTCCATATTGTGCCTTATTTGTATCTTGATTATGAATTCAATCCATATTATATGAATCCTTTGTTGGATGAATGCTGAATACTTTGAAATTATTAAATTATAGAACTATGCCGCCCAAGAAGGCTGTGACTGAGGATGATGTACGTAGGATTATTACGGAGCAAGTTACCGCATCTATGACTGAATTTATGGCAAATGCTAGAAGTGAAGCTGGCGGTAGTGGAGCTGGCGGTAGTGGAGCTGGCGGTAGTGGAGCTGGCGGTAGTGGAGCTGGCGGTAGTGGAGATGGCGGTAGTGGAATTGGCGGTACTAATGTGAATGTGAATGCTAATAATGTGAATGCTAATGCTGGAGGAAATTTAGGAGGACTTGGGACGAATGCACCTGAAGTTGGTGGCTGTACTTATGTGACGTTCATGAAGTGTGAACCTCTACCTTTTAATGGAACTGAAGGTGCTGTAGGACTAAGCCAGTGGATTGAAAAGATTGAATCGGTGTTTAGGATTAGTAAGTGTAAGGAGGAAGATAAGGTGACTTTTGCTATGGCTACTCTTAAAGGTCGTGCGTTGACTTGGTGGAACGGGAGAATTGCTTTCATGGGTCTTGATGCTGCTAATGCTACTCCTTGGGCTGAAATCAAGAAGTGGATGACTTTGGAGTTTTGTCCTCGTAGTGTGATAATTAGGTTAGAACAAGAGTTGATTCATTTGAGAATGAAAGGTGTGGACATTGATAGTTATACGAATCGATTCCATGAGTTGGCCTTGCTATGTCCTCGATTGGTTGAACCCGAAGAGATCCGAATTGAGCAATATGTGAAAGGGTTGACCAGGAATATCCGGGGGGACGTAACATCATCTAAACCACTGACCATTGATGATGCTGTTCGAATGGCTTACCAACTCATTGGACAGATAATTCAGGATAAGGAAGATGAAGCCCGTGTAGGTGAGAAAAGAAAGGGAGACGGTGAGCGTGTAGATAGAGGTGATAATAGGAAGATCTTTAATCGCCGTCAGAACCAGAGAAAGGGGAATGCAAATGCTCTTACCAACAATGCACCGCGCAACGATGATAGATGTCCTAAGTGTGGCAACAAGAGGCATGCTGGCGACTGCTGGAAGTGCCGAAATTGCGGAAAGCTTGGACACAAGGTTGAAAGGTGTAAGAAGGGAACCATTTGCTTCAACTGTAATGAAGAAGGTCATAGGAAATCGGAATGCCCCAAGTTGAAAGCGATTGTACCTGGAAGAAACCCCCAGGGTGGTATCTACCAACTTGGAACAATTGAGGTGAAGAAAGAGGCTCCGAATGTCGTTACCGGTACGTTTTTACTCAACAATTATTATGTTGTTGCTTTATTCGATTCGGGTGCCGATAGCAGCTTTGTATCCACTAAATTTAGTGCCCTTATTGATATTGAACCTGTTGAGATAAGTACCAGTTACGAGGTGGAATTGGCTAATGGTAAATTAGTGAAAACTAATAAGCTATTAGAAGGGTGCTCTCTAAATCTCTTGAACCATTCCTTTCCGATTGATTTGATGTTGATAGAATTAGGTAGTTTTGATATTATTATTGGTATGGATTGGTTGTCGTTGAACAATGCTACTATTTTATGTGGAGAGAAGAAGGTTAAGATTCCTCTTAGGAATAGAACGTTAGTAATTGATGGTAGTCGAGGTGAATCCCATTTGAAAATTGTTTCATGTATTAAAGTCCAAAAGTACATCAGGAACGGTTGTGAGTTATTCTTAGCTCAAGTGACCGGGAATGAGTCTAGGGAGAAACGATTGGAAGATGTACCTATTATTTGTGAATTTCCTGAGGTATTTCCTAAAGATTTACCCGGACTTCCACCGATAAGGCAAGTAGAGTTTTGAATCGATTTAATTCCTGGTGCTGCACCGGTGGCACGTGCGCCTTACCGATTAGCCCCTTCTGAATTAAAGGAGTTATCTGAGCAACTTAAGGAGTTGTCTGATAAAGGTTTTATTCGACCGAGCTCGTCGCCTTGGGGAGCTCCAGTCTTGTTCGTTAAGAAGAAGGATGGATCTTTTCGTATGTGCATTGATTATAGGGAACTGAATAAGTTGACAATTAAGAATCGATATCCTTTACCTAGGATTGATGATTTGTTTGATCAACTGCAAGGATCTAGTGTGTATTCTAAGATAGATTTGCGGTCAGGATATCACCAACTTCGCGTCCGTGAAGAAGATATTCCTATAACTACATTTAGAACTCGTTATGGACACTATGAATTTCAAGTAATGCCATTTGGGTTAACTAACGCACCTGCGGTTTTCATGGATTTAATGAATCGAGTGTGCAAGCCCTACTTGGATAAATTTGTGATTGTGTTTATTGACGATATTCTAATCTATTCTAAGAATGAAGAGGAGCATAGAGAACATTTGAGGATTGTTTTGAAGTTGTTGAAGGATGAAAGGTTGTATGCTAAGTTTTCGAAGTGTGATTTCTGGTTAGATTCTGTGCAATTTCTTGGTCATGTGATTAACAGAGATGGAGTTCATGTTGATCCTGCAAAGGTTGAAGCTATTAAGAATTGGTCTGCACCGACAACGCCAACGGAACTGCGACAGTTCTTAGGATTGGCCGGCTATTATAGGCGATTCATTAAAGAATTTTCTTTGATAGCCAAACCCTTGACTAAGCTTACTCAGAAGAATAAACATTTTGTTTGGGGAAGTGATGAAGATGGAGCATTTCAGACATTGAAGCAAAAATTATGTAGTGCGCCAGTCTTATCATTACCCGACGGGAGTGAAGATTTTGTAGTGTATTGTGATGCATCTCTTAGAGGTTATGGAGCTGTTTTGATGCAGAGAGAGAAAGTGATAGCTTATGCTTCTAGGCAATTAAGGAAGAATGAGGAGAATTATACTACTCATGATCTTGAGCTAGGAGCTGTGGTCTTTGCTCTTAGGTTGTTGTTGATGCAAAAGTTGGTTGATCCTTGCTAGACCCGAATTAGGCTTAATTCGGGTTGGCTGGGTACCGGCTCCTGCACCAAGTGAATCTTCTGGTTGGGATCCTGCACACTAAACAACACGCGTTAGGCTTACCGTGGGAAGGTTTCCCACGATTAGACTCCGGCGTGAGAGTAAGTAATCGGTTTAGGGTTATATGTGGGTTTAGAGAGAATTGTGTTACCTTTGTGGAACCCTTGGGGGTTCCTTTTATAGGCAGTGAAACCCTAGTGGGCTTTCACTGTTCCTTCGGCCCCAAGGAAGAGATAAACACCAGAATTAGAATGATTGTAATCTTCTAATTCTGGTAGTGAATATCCTCCCTTAATGGGGTAAAGATATCCCTAGACAGGATATTATTCTGTCTAACCCTATGTCGGCCGTATCGGGCCGTGGGCCGCACACGTGTGCGCGGTTACTATTCACTCAGGCCCATAAGCCTGACTGACATTATCCCACCCATACGTAATGGGCCGGATATGGGTAGTACCCTCGGGCCGGGTTAATGACCCGGCCAGGGACTATACGTCATCATGTCCCCCCAGTCTAGTTGTTACAACCGTAGGTGGAACCTCTAGACTACAAAGATGCTCCCGGACGTACCAAGGAATTCATAACAAAGGACAATGATGCTCGATACATAGTAGCCGAGACAAAATAAATATATCATTAAATGTCAAGTCTTACGTTAGAGCCGCATAACCCGACATGAACGACTGTTCATCTGACTCGTTTGACTGACAAAAGTGCAGACAGTCAGAACATTGAGCAGTGCAAACGTGTGGGTCAGATAGGACCCGTGGGTCCCATCTGACGTTTCACTTGCCTCTTGCCCCCTAGCCACACGATTGAGAACAGTGGCCAACACGTGTCACATATCCAACAGGCTGTGACCCTCAAGGTAACCCTATAAATAAGCCACCCCTACGGCTGTGTGAAACACACAGTTCACAACCTCCATTTCTGCCATTAAAGCTTTCCTTTTATCTTGAACCAAGTACGCACGGATCCCTTCACACGCAGGTTAGAATACCACGTCCTTACACTCTTTTTTAGTAATGGCCAATAGAAACAGCCCTACCATCGGATCCGTGCTAAATGTCATGTCCCAAGACCAGTTAAACCATTTTTGTACAAATTACTTCATCCCTTCCAACCTACACCCCTCACTCCCTGGCATTGGGGACCTCATAACTGAGGCTCCAGCGGGTAAGATAGGCCTCTATACTCGCCTGTTTGATGCGGCTAATTACCGCATCCCTTTCACCCACTTTCTCGTAGATCTGTTAGGATATTATAATGTACACATTAGTCAGCTCCACTGCATAGGTGCCTGTAAAATTAGCCAATTCGAGATCCTTTGCCGTGCTAGGAGTATCCCCCCAACCGTAGAGTTATTTAGGTTGTTTTACACTCCAAACTTAGTGAACGGTTGGGTATCTTTCAAAAAACGAGCCTCAAACAGCCCACAATCACACAACAAACCAATGGATTCACTGAAAAATTGGTATGACCATTACTTTTTCATTGACGAAGTTGTATGGCCGGGTGATTTCATCATTAGGAACAGATTCCCGCACGACCCTAAGCCGCACGCCAGTACATACAATCCCCTTCACTCGCAAGAGTTAGATCGAAATAGGACTGGATTCCATAGAAACCTACCGGAATCATTCTTATGCTTGCTAGGAATTAGCCGCAATTACTTTGGTCCCTCCAATAGGTATCCTGTATTTTGGAGAAGGCAGGGCGAAGGTAGGCTAATCATCCGTACGTCAATAAGAATGCATACATGTGTACGATATCTAACATCTATTGTTTTGTGCTGTACAGAGATGAACTTTTTTGGACTGTTGCGCCAGGGCGATCCAAAGCTTGTGCCGGAAGGTCTCCGCCCTCTCCGTGAAGATGAACAGCCCCTCCTTGAGCACACCCGACCAGTGACGGTTGCCTTGGAAGCCGTGCCTGATCCCCATTCTGATGAAGAGCATGGAGATCATGGCGATGGTAATGACCAGATGAACCAAGGGGGAGCCGGGCCTTCCTCACCACATAGAGAACAACAGGGAGACAATATCGAAACCGACTCCACCATTCGTCGACTGATGGGCGATGATGATGATGATGAAGTGCAACAGCATGTTAACTTGGATGAAGATGAGGAGGCCGAAGAGGAGATTGCTGAAATCACAGCACAGCCCCTCACCAGGCGCACCCGGAAGAGGGGGAACCGTGCAGGCGATACTGCATCGGCCGAGATTGGCGAACATAATGCTCCCCGCAAGAAGCTTCGAGAAGACCACCCTATGTATCAATCTGTTGGGAGTGCCACCCAGGGTTCCGAGGCTAATCGGGTCACTCATGTCGATCCCGTCACCCAAATTGCCCCAACTGCTTCCGAAGGAGCAAGAAGCAATATGTAAGAAACCATCCAAACATGCAAGAATGTCTTTTCATTTTTTTTTTTTAGCCATACTTAAAAAATACTCCATGATACTCATGTCACAGGGACAACCAAGCTGAGGCCGCACCGCCTTCTGACACCCAAGTGAATAAGGAGAAAGGTAAAGCTGTTGAAGAAAATCCTGCGGTCGCCACAAAGTCCGGCCCTGTTTTTGAAGATGGTTCACCCCTGCTTTCCCAAGACTTCCCCACATCCGGTGCTCCCCAACCTTTTAACCCTATATGGACCATTACCACGGCGTCGCGATTGAGGAGTGCTGAGGAGTGTCGTGAGTACCTTAACAACTGCATACCACCAAGCTTGGTGCAAGAGGTGAACTCACTAAATCATGCGGATTTGGCTGATGAGTATAATGGGACGCTTGTTCATCAAATGGCGATGGGAACCGCGATGAGAGTCAGGTTTGAAGCTGCCCTTGGGCACGTCGAATCCCTCAAGAGAAAAGTTGGACGGAGGGAAAAAATGATTGAGGATAATGAAGCCCTGATCGCTGACCTCCAGTCCAAACTGGCGAATGCTGAGGCAACAATCAAGACACAATCGGCCCGTGCGAGTGAACATGATCAGCAAGTAGTCCACCTTGAGTCTCAATTAGATGCCGCAAACACCAAGGTACATGTCCGTGCCGTACCACTCATATATGTCAACAATGAATGTACTAACACGTCTTTCATTATAGGTAACCACGGCCGAAGCCTCTGCCCATTCTTACGCCAGCCAAGTAGATGATCTGAACCAGAAGCTGAAGGACGTGCATTTGGCCGTCCAAAACATGGAAAAAATGCAGACAGAACTTGCTGAGGAAAGGACCATCACCCAAGAGCTGAAAGAGGCAATTGCCCAAAAAGAATTGGTGATGGATGCCCTGACCGCTGACCGTGACAATGTACTGTGCCCTCAACTGCTAACAGCCATTGCGGGCCGTAGGTGGATGGTTGGGCATGGAGCACGCCTGGCCGTGACGAAGGTGCTAGAGGCCCCATCCTTTGTACAACAATTTGCCAACCTTGTATCTAATGGCATCGACCATGGCCGGCACGAAGGAATGGTTGAGGCTGCTGAACTGATCACCAAAGGTGGGGACATCGCCCATCACACCTTTTTTAAGCCCGAAGCCGCCAGCAAGATGACTGCCTCCATGGCAGCGATGCAGGATCTGCATTACCCATTCTTGGATGAGCTAGAGGCCACCAAAGATGCCCCGAACACTGAAATCATGGAGAAGCTCAATCCTAGCATGCCTTCCACTGCTAACTTTCCTCTAACCCTTCCTGTATATGAAGACGTAACCAGGGTCGTATTGGACGAGGAACCCTTAGACGTGGTGTTGGAAAGGATTGCAGCCCAAGCCCAGCAGCGGGGAGAGCGTGATGAATGGTTGCCGCGTCTGGTGGAAGAACAAGCAGAGATGGGTAAGTTTCTCCCCTCAATTTAGGATGCTTCTTTGTCCACAATCAAACACTTGTTATGTAATCTCTGAATATGTATTGATTCGTCCGTGTATGTACACGGCTAACAATTTTATGTTTTGTATATAAGTCCGTGGGTGACCACGGCGATTTTGATTTGTTTTTGGAAACCTGTGTATTTGTGCTTGTGTTCGAAACATTGTAGTTTAATACTGCGTGATATACCACGTCTTACTCACAAAGAAAATACATTCAAGTCTACAATATACTAGACGTGCGACGTGCGTCTTTATTATGCGGAGCACGGTATGGCTATAGCATATGAAACTTACCCCAACGTCTCGTGAGTAAGGTGTCTAGTAGGGATACGTGATCCGTGCGGCTGGGGTTGCATCCCTCTTACGCGGCAAGTTGAATTAGTAGGTTCACTTAATCCTCTTACCCCTCCTGGAGGCGTATAGTACATGTACGGTATTTCGAGAGAATGCATATGAAAGAAACATGGCATAATATAACACAATTAAAGTTCATACGGCTAACAAAGAATCTAACAAAGAAGACAATAATTTGCACGAAACAGGCCGTGGAGCTAGCTAGGCACCACGGCATTTTATTAGAACATTTACATTTTTTGTTTGAACAATGATGACAAGTCCTAAAAAGGTCCATAAAGGAAACTTAAACAAACATAAGAAAAACAAATAAGACAAATAACCCGCATGGTTCTTTATTAAGACCACCTATAGCAAAGTATCCATGCGGGAGCCGTAGCTTTCAAAGATAGCACCTTTTTAGATTGGCGATGTTCCATGTGCGCTCTAGGTCGCGGCCATCCATATCGCGTAGCTTGTACGCGCCTCGTCCCAAGGCTTCAGTGACTTCATACGGTCCTTCCCATTTAGGGCCCAGTTTTCCTGTATTTTCCACGCGACTTGCTTCGTTAGCACGATAGACATAGTCTCCCGGTCGAAAAGAAACACCTTTGACCTTGGCATCGTAATAAGCCTTCATCTTAGCCTTGGACTTAGCTTCATTGATGGCTGCTAATTCCCTTTTTTCCTCCAACAGATCTAGGTTGATTCGCAGCTGTTCATCATTTGTGACGGCGTTAACCTCCGCCGTGCGGATGGTAGGCATCCCTATTTCTGCTGGTATAACGGCTTCAGTGCCGTAAGCCAATGCAAACGGAGTATCTCCGTTGGCTGTTTTTATCATGGTTCTATGTGCCCATAGCACATGCGACAATTCCTCGACCCATTTGCCCTGTCGTTCATCCAGCCGCGCCTTGATCCCATTCCCCAAGCTCCTATTTGCTCGTTCGACAAGGCCGTTCGTTTGTGGATGCTTGACAGACGCGAAGCGCCGCTTGATGTTCAATGATGCACACCAGTCTTTGAATGGGTTATCCGTGAACTGTTTGCCGTTGTCTGATATAATTTCTCCAGGTAGACCGAAACGGCATACAATGTGTTCCCACACAAACTTCTTGACCTGCTTACCCGTGATAGATTTTACTGCCTTGGCTTCTATCCATCGTGTAAAGTAATCCATTGCAACAATCAAGAATTTAACCCCTCCCGCAGCTACAGGAAATGGTCCTGCGATGTCAATTCCCCACTTGTAGAATGGCCATGGGGACGTGATAGGTGTAAGCTCCTGCTGGGGGTGCCGCGGTACTGGCCTATGCACTTGGCAATCATTGCACCTGCGAATCATGTCGCGCGCGTCTTTGTGCATAGTGGGCCAATAGTATCCTGTTCGTAAGGCTCGAGCTACCACGGATCGTGGACCTGCATGCATGCCGCACAATCCTTCGTGTATGTCACTAATCACATAGGCCGCCTGGCGTGGTCCAACACACCGCAGCCACGGCTGCAAGAAAGAGCGCTTATAAAGGATGCCTTCCCGGAGTTCGAAATATTGTGACTTCCTTTTAACGCGCCTTGCTGCTTTTTCCTCGTCTGGGAGTGTTCCACAAGCCAGATAGTTGATGATTGGGGTCATCCACGTAGGTCCCTCTTCTTCAACTATAGCAGTCACTTCCCCTTCCGTGATAGACTTTTCTTTGAGTATTTCCACCAAAACCTGTTTAGACAAGTGAGCGAAGCTTGTGGACGCGATTTTACTGAGGGCGTCCGCTTTCTTGTTCTCGCCCCTTGGTACCTGCTTGATGGAAAACTTACTGAAAGTTGCGATTAACGTCTTGACCTTTTCCAAATACCTGACCATGTTGTCCTCCTTAGCCACATACCCACCTAGAATATGGTTCGCGACAAGCCGTGAGTCCACGTAGGCCTCAAGGTTGCGAACTCCCATTCTAGCGGCGATTTTTAAACCCGCAATTAATGCTTCATATTCCGCTTCGTTGTTGGTGGCCGTGAACTCAAAACGGAGGGCGTACGTGAATTCCATACCTTCTGGATTTGTAAGGATGAGGCCTGCCCCGGATCCGTCTGTGCATGAGGATCCGTCCGTGAATAGCACCCAAGGTTCCGATAGGGCCTCCTCTTGCTTAATGATTGGTTCTTCCTCATCCGGCTTCTCGATCAGGAAATCTGCCAAGATCTGGCCTTTAACAGCCGTCCTTGGTCTGTAAGATATATTATGCCCCCCCAGTAGGATGCTCCATTTTTCTAGTCTCCCTGCCACGTCTGGTCTAGATATAACCTGCTTGATTGGCTGATCCGTAATCACGACAATCGGGTGCGCCTGAAAGTACCGGCGCAGCCTCTTTGTAGCGAATACTAGTGCTAGTACCAATTTTTCCATGGGGGAATAGTTCAGCTCCGCTCCTTGTAATGTTCTACTTATAAAGTAGACCGGGGTCTGTACTGTGTCTCTGTCCGTCATCAGTACCGCGCTTATTGCGCCATGGGTAGCCGAGAGATACATAACAAGCTCCTCCTTTGGGCGGGGAGCTACCAACATGGGGAGAGATGCGAGATGCTGCTTGAGTTGGCCAAAGGCTTCCTCAGCTTCCTTCGTCCAACGGAAGTCTCCCTTTCTAATACACTTCTTCAGTGTCTTAAATAGGGGCAGTGACTTCTCTGCGGATTTGGATAGAAATCTATTTAGTCCGGCTAACTTCCCATTCAGGGATTGCACCTCCTTCCGTGTCTGCGGGGACGGTAGCCGTATCACTGCGTCCGTCTTCTCTGGACAAGGTTTGATGCCGTTTGGGTCAATCAAATATCCCAAGAACATTCCTTCTGTTGCACCAAACGTACATTTCTTTGGATTTAATTTCATATTAATCCTTCTCAGCGTGTCGAATGTCTCCTGGACGTCCCGGAGGAGTGCCTCCTCCGTGTGGCTTTTTATCACCAAGTCATCAACATATACCTCCAAGTTGCGTCCTATTTGTGATTCGAAAGCTTTATCCACCAACCGCTGATACGTAGCGCCGGCGTTCTTTAATCCAAACGGCATTTTCGTATAGCAATATACGCCCTGGCTTGTGTGGAACGCAGTTTTTTCTTCATCCTCCTCCGCCATCTGGATTTGGTGATACCCTTTATATGCATCCAAGAAGCATTTGAAAGGATATCCACACAAAGATTCTACTTTCCAGTCAATTTCTGGAAGCGGGTAACAGTCTTGTGGGCAGGCCTTGTTCAGGTCCGTGAAATCCACGCACATGCGCCAACTTCCGTCATGTTTCTTGACCATGACTGGATTGGATAGCCACTCGTGGTAGTATACCTCGCGCATGATGCCTGCATCCACCAGTTTCCGCACTTCCTCCAATATAACTTGGCTTCTTTCGGGCGCCTGGCCGCGCTTCTTTTGCTTGATGGGTTGGTACCCTTGGCGGATCTGGAGCTTATGCTCTGCTATCGTACGTGGCACACCCGTCATATGTTTTGGCTCCCATGCGAATATGTCCAGATTTGCACTTAAAAGTGCACACATGGCCCTTTTGCCGTTATCTGAGAGTGCCCCTCCTATGGATACCTCCTGTTCCGGGTAGTCAGGGTGAATGGCCACCTTCCAATTGGGTGGTGGTGCCCCATCCTTGGGTGGTACAGGTGGTGCCGGTGTTGTCACGGTGTGACACTCGGATGTCGGCACGACTGTATTATAAATAGTAACGATTCCCCCATCAACTGGGAACTTAATCATTCCGTGTGCCGTAGAAGGTACTGCTCGGATAGCCAAAATGCCTGGTCGGCCTATGATTCCATTATAAGGGGAATGTGAACGTATCACCATGAAGTTCATCCACGTTGTAGTGGAATGTTCCTCATTCCCAATGGTGACAAGCAGACGCAACTGCCCTATTGGCCAGATAGTATCTCCACTAAAGCCAGTAAGCGGCGACGTGGCCGGTACTAATTGGCTTCTTATTTCTGGGCATAACTGCACAAAGCAGTGTTCATATAATACCTCTGCTGACGACCCTCCATCCACATACATGCGGCGGACATTGTGCGTTCCAATGCTTATCTCAATAGTGAGAGGCGCATCAACCACGTCACTTGCTGTGATGAGAGGGAATGAGATTTCCTTGCCGCGGGAAAATTTTTGGCCAATTTTTTGTCTCGTGCGGCGCTGTCTGGATTGGATCATGTATATGGTAGAAGGCTTGTCCTTTTGGGGGTCCTTCTTATCATACTTCTTGTTGTTGTCCTTTCCGTCTTTCCAATCCTTAACCAGGTGCTTAAGCTTGCCTGATTTGATTAGCGACTCAATATGCTTCTTCAGCTGGATACACTCCTCGGTGCCGTGTCCTTTGTCATTATGGAATTCGCAGAAGCGACTTCCCTGCCGACGTTCCGGGGGTGTGGTCATTGGGGGAGGCCTTGGAAAATTCGCCCCTTCAGTCAACAAGATCTCCCGGTAGGACATCTTTAGGGGGGTGAACTTGTCGTCTGACCGTCCGCCTTTGTTCTGGCTCTTATAGTCCGAGCCCTTGTTATTGTTCTGGTTGCCTTGACCACTCGACTGTCTCCGGGACTGGTCATTTGAGCGGTACCCATTTCCTCGGGATGGGTAGGCTGCGGCCACCGCTGTCTCTCCCTCTATGAAATTCCTCACTCTCTCCATGAGGTCATCATATCTTTCTGGACGCTTGTCGTTGAGACGCCTGATCAGTTCTCTGTCTGTTATGGCGTGCATGTAGTCCGAGATTTTCAGGAGCTCTGGCATGGTTCTCGTGCGTGTGCACTCATCATTGAAGCGCTCAGTGAAGGCTTCTGTGGACTCCCCCGGCCGTTGCTTAACGGTTGCCAATGAAACCGGATCCCTATTATACTTCTTCCTCTGAGTATAATTGTTTTCGAACGCAGTGCGTAGTTCCGTGAAACTATCAATGCTCCGTGGGGGGAGTGCCTCGAACCAGTCCCGAGCGTTACCAATTAAGGTCGAATTGAACATTTGGCACCATATGGGCATGGGCCATCGCTCAATTTTAGCCTGAGTATCAAATATTTTGAGGTGATCGACAGGATCACCGGACCCATCATACGTCTTGATACATGCCGGCATGCGACGTTTGGTGTCCTCAGAGTAGTTCCGTATGCGAAGGGTAAACGGATCTTCCTTAGGATCAGCCCATGGCCGTGTGAGCCTAGGGTCATCCCATGGTTCACACCACGGACGCGAGAGGTCCTCTGCTTCCGTATCCCTATAGTAGGGGCCACCATAATACTCATCATTGCTTGGTGGTGGTGGCGTGCGCCTTGGCCGGCGGCGTTTGGGCGGATGGTCATCTGAGTCCTCACCAGACGGATCTGGGGACAGCGGTGGTGCCCCGCCTTTTGAGTAGGGACCACTTTTTTGAGACGAGCCAGGAGCCTTCCTTCCTGTGTTCATCCTATCCCACACACTTGGGCGGCGTGTGGTTCTGGTCAGCTCTCGGTCTGGCCGCTCGGGTGAGCCATCCGACCTTTCCCCATCTTGAGGTTGCGTTAATTCTTGCATGATGCGATCCCCTATGCGTTCAAACACATTCCGGGGTTGAGGGTCTTCCTCAAAGGTTCCCTGCTCCCGAGGCTGAGTCCTCCTTTTTCTCCGATTTCGGGAAGGAGTGGATGGTCCACTGTCGCCAACGTTGAGTCGGGCTTGGAGGTTCCTCCCCAGGCTCAATCTTGATGCGATCCCTGGGACGATCCTTTCAAAATTCTGAGTGAGAACTCGAGTGAGCTCGTCCTCGCTGAGTGGTTGAGCTTCCACTTCTTCCTCCATTAAGGGTCTACGTGGCTCCTTGTTAGGAGGGGCTGGCGCACTTCCCGGATCAGGATTGTCCAGGGTTGAAGTGGGCGGGGGTGTCACCGAGATCGTGCTCGTCACCCCTGCGGACTGAAGACCGCTACGGTTACCTGGACCGCTTGCGAGGCGGCTAGGTGATTGGTTGGGAATAAGAATCCCTTCCCCTGAGGGCTTCCGATTCCCAGGATTCACGTTCCTGGGGTTAACTGGCGGATGCCCCTTCGTCATTGAAACAATCGAGATGAGGTTTTGTTCTAGCTTAGTGTTAAGGTCCCACGGATGGCGCCAACTTGTTGATGCAAAAGTTGGTTGATCCTTGCTAGACCCGAATTAGGCTTAATTCGGGTTGGCTGGGTACCGGCTCCTGCACCAAGTGAATCTTCTGGTTGGGATCCTGCACACTAAACAACACGCGTTAGGCTTACCGTGGGAAGGTTTCCCACGATTAGACTCCGGCGTGAGAGTAAGTAATCGGTTTAGGGTTATATGTGGGTTTAGAGAGAATTGTGTTACCTTTGTGGAACCCTTGGGGGTTCCTTTTATAGGCAGTGAAACCCTAGTGGGCTTTCACTGTTCCTTCGGCCCCAAGGAAGAGATAAACACCAGAATTAGAATGATTGTAATCTTCTAATTCTGGTAGTGAATATCCTCCCTTAATGGGGTAAAGATATCCCTAGACAGGATATTATTCTGTCTAACCCTATGTCGGCCGTATCGGGCCGTGGGCCGCACACGTGTGCGCGGTTACTATTCACTCAGGCCCATAAGCCTGACTGACATTATCCCACCCATACGTAATGGGCCGGATATGGGTAGTACCCTCGGGCCGGGTTAATGACCCGGCCAGGGACTATACGTCATCAGTTGTGGAGACATTATCTGTATGGCACCAAGTGTACGATATTCACTGATCACAAAAGCCTACAGTATATTCTTGACCAGAAGGAATTGAACATGAGGCAACGAAGATGGATAGAGTTGTTAAGTGATTATGATTGTGATATAAAATATCACCCAGGAAAAGCTAATGTTGTTGCTGATGCGTTAAGTAGGAAAGATAGAGAGCCTATCAGGGTGCGTTCTCTAGTCTTGACCGTGCACAATAATTTGCCTGAGTAAATTAGAAATGCGCAAATAGAAGCTTGTAAGAAGGAGAATTTTGTTAATGAAGGGTTCCGAGGAGAAGGAGATCCTTTAGAGGTTAGAGCTGATGGAGTGAAATGCTTAAGAGGTCGTATGTGGATACCTAATTTTGGAGGATTAAGAGATTTGATTATGTTAGAATCCCATAAATCTAAGTATTCCATTCATCCGGGATCTGATAAGATGTACCATGATTTGAAGAAGTTGTATTGGTGGCCGAATATGAAAGCTGACATAGCTATGTATGTTCTTCAATGCTTGACTTGTGCTAGAGTTAACGCCGAACATCAAAAGCCATCAGGACTACTTCAACAACCAAAGATTCCTGAATGGAAGTGGGAGCGAATTACAATGGACTTTATCACCAAGCTTCCTAGAACATCATCTGGAAACAATTCGATTTGGGTTATTGTCGATAGACTGACCAAATCAGCACACTTCATTCCGGTTAAGGAGCAGTCCTCACTGGAGAAGCTGACTCGAATATACCTTGATAATGTTGTATGCAAGCATGGAGTGCCTGTATCGATCATTTCAGATCGAGATCCTAGATTCGCATCGAATTTTTGGAAATCTCTCCAAAGATCTTTGGGAACGAATCTCGATATGAGCACTGCTTATCACCCCCAGACTGATGGGCAGAGTGAAAGGACGATACAAACACTGGAAGATATGTTGAGAGCTTGTGTGTTAGACTTTGGTAAGAATTGGGATAAACATTTGTTGTTAGCAGAGTTTTCGTATAACAATAGTTACCATTCTAGTATTAAGGCTGCACCGTTTGAAGCTTTGTATGGTAGGAAGTGTAGATCTCCTGTATGTTGGAGTGAAGTTGGGGATACCCAGCTCACGGGACCGGAATTGATCCGGGAGACTACGGAGATGATAGTTCAGATTAAGAAGAGGTTGTTGACTGCCCGTAGTAGACAGAAAAGTTACGCGGATGTGCGGCGGAAGCCAATGGAGTTTGAAGTGGGTGACCGAGTAATGTTGAAAGTATCGCCATGGAAAGGCGTTATCAGATTTGGAAAGTGAGGAAAATTGAATCCCCGTTATATTGGACCCTTTAAGATTTTATCTAGAGTAGGTCCGGTGGCTTACAAACTAGAGTTACCCCCAGAACTTCATGGTGTTCACAACACATTCCATGTATCTAATCTGAAGAAATGTCTAGCAGTGAGTGATGAGAAAATTCCGTTAGGTAAGGTTCGAATAGATGGGAAGTTGCATTTTATCGAAGAGCCCGTAGAAGTTATGGATCGTGAGGTAAAGCAACTGAATCAAAGTCGGATACCTATTGTCAAGATCCGATGGAATTCAAAGCATGGACCGGAGTATACTTGGGAACGAGAGGATGAAATGTGGAAGAAATATCCGCACCTCTTCGATTTCAATAAGAAACGGACATCCAAATGAAATGGATCACGAGGACGTTGATCCCTTTTAGGAGGAAAAGCTGTGACAAATCTAACATTTTCAGGTAGTGAAATATTTTCTCGTATAATATTTTGAAACTTATTTTTGTGTTGGTTGACGAACTCACATTTTACGGATTTAAATTTGGGCTTACGTGCATAATTTGGCGTCTTTTACGACTAAACCGGAAACCTTAGGATTACGTATTTACGTTTTTGAACTCCGTTTTTGATGAGACAATTTTTATTGGATTCGTTTTGTGACGGTGATTCATAATTTATAAAAACGTTTTTCGTAAAACGACCCGAGGGCACGCAAATCAAGAAAACTAGAATCGAGAAATACCCGTAAACTAGTGAGATGGGACAAAACACTTTTCCCACCCCACTAGCTTATATGGGACGGCAACTTGACACCACAACACATATGTGGCATCAAGTATTAGCTAACTTATACATGTGTAAGCATATGCTTACACATTAAGCTAACCTTTACCACTTATTAGCTAAACTAGCTACTTGTTTCCATTTCTATCATTCTTACATGCAACTCAACACCAAAAACTCTCTCAAACCCTCCCTTGTGCCGTCCCAAATAAGCCAACAAACACCATCCTTGATCTTTTCTAGCCATAAACCACATGTTTACTAGTCCTATTAAGGTGTTCTCTTGAAGCCTTGATCATTTGGTGGCCATATTAACATCTTTGGAGGTGATTTGCTTGTGTCCTAGGGCTGATTTTCCAACCTATGTTCTTGATATTTGATGGTCTTGGAGATACTTGTTGTGCTCATCAAGTTCTTGTCTTCCTAAAACAAGAAATCCACTTGGATTGGTAAAGAAGATCATCCTCTACATTTTTCTCTTATTATTTTGTAAAGAACAAATGTATTTTCTTTCATTTTGTATATGTATATGATGTATATATGATGATAAAAATGTTGTGTGGGGATCAAGTGTTGATAAATATGCTTAAAAATGACGATAACCATAAGAAATGAAGCTAAAATCTTGACTATTTAGTTGGCTGTATAAAAACAGTAGATAACTAAAAGATGAACTGATAAAATAGCATGGTTTGATCTATTTACAGTACGTAGATGATGTTATACACATGTGAGAGTTGGCCATGAAATGGAATCAAAATAATGAGTGAGATATGATCAAAACAAGTTAGGTGGTATAATCTGAATAAGCAGTTTTGTAGGGACTGTTAAGGCAACTTAAACTCAAATTGGGCAGTAGCTATAACTAAGTTACATGTAGCACATATTATGAAGAACATGTCATCCAAAAATGAGCTTCTAAGTCATTGTAGAACTCTAGATATGTTAAAAATGGTAAACATGAAGTTAAAAATCAGATTTTGGAAATAATGTTTATTATTATTATATAAGCACTCACATTATAATTTATAAAATGTAAAAATATAAACCCACTAACTTATAAAACTTATTTATATAAATGTATAAAAGGTTAATTAAATAGGTAAATTATATAAATGGTGGTAAAATAATATTTATAAGTAATAAAAACTATAAACTTGATTTTTACGACTTTTTCGGCTATCGCCGTAAAATTAACGTTTTTCGCCAAATAAAACTTAGACGACCAAACCCGTCTAATGTAAAGTTTATAAAAGTCATATACTGATGTATAGGTAACTAAGACAAGTAAAAACCGATAAAACCCGAACTATAAGAATTACGGACATTTATGAGCTAACTAAACCTATTGGACTAATAATTAGACTTAATAAGATAAATACTTATAAAAAGAGCTTATTAGGCTTAACCCATTTGGGACCAACATTAAAAGTATATATACTGATCATATAGGTATAAAATGGGTAAAAACAAGTAAAAGAACTTATAAAAGACTTAATGGACTTAAAATAGGTAAAATCGGTAAAACTAGTGAACTAGTAAGACGTTACCAAAACGTAAACACTAAAATGAGTAAACAAGGATGTATAAACCCACTTGATCATCATCATATGTACAAAATCATCATATGTATATTGTTATTTTGATAAAAGTCATTTGACCGAGTCTAAGACCGATTATTATTTATATAGGTTTCCGTGACCGAAGCACGCCCGTAGCCGATAATCCGCCTTTCATTAACAACGTGAGTTCATAGCCTCGCACTCTTTTAAATGTTTTTTATAAAATGATTTGTAAACCCGCGAGGGAGATAACATGCTAGATTTTTATAAAAATAGAACACAAGTAGTCCCGATTGTATGCTTAATGATATGGACCCGAATGATGCTATGACCCTATATTCGAGACTAAAAGGATTATTAGTAGTTAGGTTATGTCACTTAAAGTCCCATTAGCATGAATTGTGAACTACCGGGATTTGGTAGACACTTATGCATTTGATAGTACTATTTGGGGACGATCACCCCAGTTCGCGCCTTGACGGTTGATCCCCGTCGTACCACATTGATTGGTAAGCGAATTTATGTATGAGAAGATTCCATAGCGTGATTTTTGTGACGACACGCTAACTTAGATGGGCAAATTGTTTGTCGGGTTCGCGGCCCGCTGTTTTCACAGTAAGGTAACAATGTCATGCGGCTAATAATAATCCTACAATCTATACGACCTGTATAATCTAAATATCCGATATGATACGACGCTATTAACGATGAATATATTACCTATCATGGTAATATAGAGACTGCGGTCTCATGGACGGTTTAAGATGTATGCTTGATTTATATATTTCCTGATTAGCAATATGTGGACTTACTTCCGATATTATACTTGTGTTCTGATTTTAAATGATTGTAAATGATTGTTTTATATAACGGTTTTCATTAAACTCTATGAATTCACTCGGCATTCGCTGATATTATTTTTGCATGTTTTTATCTCAGGTGCTTGAAGGTAATCCGGATGGAGATCGACTCTGATGGCCCACACTTAATATTAATAATGTTCATTCGATCTGTGTTTTGTAAACTTAATGACCTGTATAATTTGGGACCTGTTGTACGCTTTTAAAACTTTTTATCGAATGAATGTTTGTTAAACCTTGTACAACCAATTTTATATGTTGTCTATGATTGGAGTTATTGTGCTATCCCGTAACACTCTGAAAGACCCTTCCGCTGTACCGATACGAAAAATGAGAGTGTTACATTCTTACCTTTTAGAGTACGAAGTGTTTCCTTTAACTCAGCCAAGACCAGATTCTTATCACAAATTTGTTCCCTTAAATCAGATATTTCCACCGACTTTTGATTCAGTTGTTCAATCAACGATTGATTCTGTGCAGTGATATCAACACATGCGGGCTTTACTGAATCAAAGTGTCATGTATTTTTCTGTTTTAAGTTATCAACTTTGGACAAAATCTTGGAAACTCGATTATCTAGATCAAGTTTAAAATTCTCAGCGACCTCAAGTACGTTCACACAGTTATGCTCCTTAGATTTCTCTATTTCTATCGGCAAAGATTTAGCAACTTTGTCACTTGGCTGACGTTGTTTTGATTGTAAATTCAATCGAAAATTCTTCTCAAAGTTTGCATCATCGATATTAACACCTTCGAATGACGTTTCAAAGATTTCTTGAATAAATTGTTGCTTGCATTCAAGCGAAATAAAATGTGTTTGAATCTTATCAAAACGTTTTGAAAGCGAAGAATATGAATCTTGAAGCTTTAAAAATTCAGCGTCAGATTCGTGACAAGTACTATCTACCAAATTATCCACCGATTCAACATTATGCACAATAGAATCATTATCAACACTTTTATTCACACAGACGGAGACTATATCATGAGACATCACTTGCTTTAGAAGCTGATCATTTTGGCGTGAAACCTGTTCTATTTCAAGTAAACTGTTTTCATAAGCATCATCCATTTCATTGAAAACACGTCTAACTTCTTCTATTTCCAAAAGCAAATCTTGATCAAGATTACTAAGACAAGCCTTAACATTCTTTACAAACAGAACAATTTCGTCTCGAAACGCAGCTCTAGTGTGCTCAAAAATTCCATTCACCTTCCCTTATGGCCGAAGCCGTCGTACGTTCCAAAATGACCTTGTCAAAATCGGCTAAGTGTTGGTGAACCGCATTTAAGTTAACGGACGCCTTACTTACCGGTGGAATTAACTTCGTTAAATCCGTTTTGACAAGTGTAGGAGACGTACTAGGAGGGTTTTCATTTGACAAACTTTGGGGCACAAGAACTGTTAATTCAGCTAATTCCTTTTGTAATCGAATGCGGGTCTTTTTAGACAATTGATCTTTGTTATACTGATCATAATCAATCGTATGGAATTTTGAAAGCATTTTAGAATGAGTTTCATTCGCAAGTGACTGTGTCTCCTCAGAACTACGAACAAAAGGTGCTTCTTTTGATTTGCCAATTAGGGTCATATCATAAAGACACGGAATATATTCCTGAGCTTGTTTTGCATAACCGGGATTAGGCGGTAAATCTTGAAGACGTTTAAGTTCGAGTTCTTTAAATGATTTAGTTTAAATATGAACCTTTTCTGTGGAAGCGTATTGTTTTAAAAGCTGTTGTTCTTTGAATTTAAGAAGTTTGGTAGCATTAATTTCCGATTCAAACTTTTTAGACTCGAGAGTTTTGAAATCCATTTTAAGTTTCTGAAAATCATTGACAACCGACTCTTTTGCTTTTAATTCATTGGAAAGATTGGCTTTTAATGATTCTATTTATTTCAAGTGTTAAATCTTTTCAAAACGAAATTGGTCAAATTCAGAACATGTTATTTTCTCTACTTGAGGGACCATTTCAAAAGTTTTGACCTTTTCTTTATGCAACGCAAGCTCAGCAGTTAGGGTGGAATTGGTATCTACGGATTGTCTAAGGGCCATATGCATTTGATCAATAATATGTTTAGGCACCATTACTAAATCATGTTGAACATAAGATTCCATACCCGTCGTAGCATTTGGTTGAGGTTCACTCAAATGTGTAGGATTGGGTACCACATCATTTGAGTTACTAGTTCCCGAATGTTGTTCGAGGTTGTCATTTTCATGCCCAACTTGATGTTGGTTATCATCAATATTATTAGATGTGGTTGGTACCTCACTGACGACATCAGAACCGTAGTGAGAGAGATTAGCAACGAGAGCAGCTTGGGCAGAGTGAATGTCATCACAATCCGAATCATATGCGTCAAGATCATCTGCTTGGTAAGCTGCATTAGAAGTGGAAACGAATGCAATGCCTTCAGTATTTGCTGCCCCTGGGTCTGCAAGAAATGCTAACTCTTCTGAATCCAAAATCTTCCCCTTAGACTGAGCATTAACCAAATACATCTTCTCACGAAACCATGCATCATCCCTTCTCCTTTTCGGCTGAGTGCATTGCCTAGCCATATGACCTTGTCCTCGGCAATTGTAGCAAGTCACAACCTTTTGAGGACCAATGAGGCTTCCATTTCCATTAGCTTAAGAATTCACAGCTTGAGCATTCACAGTCCTTGTAGGAGGTCCATATGAATTTTGCCTTCCCTGAATAGGTTGCACTGTTACTTGAGCATCTTGAACAGTAGCTTGTTGTCGAGGATTTGAAGAGGTGCGTAGCTGATTGTTTGTTGGTGGAAATCCCCTACTTGCAAAAAGTTTTGACAAGTAGGTAGTGAGATGGTTTAGAACATCAGCTGGCGTATCATTTGGAGTAAAGACCGGTGCTTGGATTGGTGGAAGTTCATTAGAGTATAAGGCTTGTGCTGGTTGTGCTTCAATAGGAAAGTATCCTTGCTGAGGGGTATAGCCCATTGGAGAAGTGTTCGCTTATGATGGTGATGTCTGATATGGTGGTTGATAAGATGGTTGTTGATAGGTGTGTGGTGGTGGCTGCTGCAAGTATGATGGTTGTTGATAATTATAAGCCATGTTTTGTTGAGAAGCATACATGGCAAGTGGATCATGAACTTGAGGTGTAGACAACCGAGCCTCAATCACATGGCATTCGTGTTGTTGAAGAAAAGCTTGAAGTTGATCCACAATGGTGTTATGCAAGTCCTTAGCCAATTTAACATCCGTCACGTACTTTTTCCATTCTGAAGGAAGAGTGTTCAAATACTTGGTGTTCAATTGGAACGTAGGAATTGCCATGCCATAGATATTGAGCTCATTCAACAATAGGGTAAATCTCAGATAGTAGTTGTGACAATCCGCCAATTTATGGTTTATATTTTATTCTCAAATATTATTTAAAAACATTATTTTAATGTTATATTATGAACTCACTCATTTCTGGGAAGAAATTTGGATTTACGTCTTGAAGTGGCATCGACTACGTCTAAACCGGAGGATTCAACGTTACGTGCTTACGTTTACATACACCGTCTTTGGTGACAGTCCGACATTTCAGAAAATAAATTTGTCCGTGAATATTATTTTGAGATTTTAAATTTGTGTTGGTTCATAAACTCACAAATTTACGAGAAGAGATTAGGACATACGATTTTAATTTAACGTCCTTTGCGACTAAACCGGAAACCTTAGGATTACGTATTTACGTTTTCGAACTCCGTTTTTTATGAGACAATTTTTATTAGATTCGTTTTGTGCCGTTGATTCATTATTTATAAAAACGTTTTTCGTAAAACGACCCGAGGGCACGAAAATCGAGGAAACTAGAATCGAGGAATACCCGTAAATTAGTGGGATGAGACAAGTATACACTTGCCCCACCCCACTCTATGGGATTGCTAGATATACTCCACCACACCCTTAGGTGTCAACACTTAACAACAAGTGTTACACTTGTTGCTTAAAGCTTACAATGTAAGCTAACTTTTCACAAAACCATTCAAACTACTTCACACATACCATTTCCACTAAACTCTTACATGCAAAACCACTCATCCTCCCTTTCCTCTCTCTAAAAATTCGTCCCATCTCCACCAAGAACACCTTGATTTGATCAATTTTAACCATGAAATCATGTGTTATTCACACATATGATGAAGGAATCTTGAAGCTCTATTGATTGGTGGTCATTTTAACATCCAAGGAGAAGTTTTGTTGGTGTCTTGGGGCTGATTTTCCACAAGATGTTCATGAAGATAGGTGATCTTGAAGTTGATATTGGTATATCACAAGTCTTGCCATCAAAATCCAAGCCTTGTTCATCAACCTCACATTTTCATCACTATGGTGGTATAAGGATCATTCTTCCTATCCTTCTTGTTATTTTGTTTATGTAATCTTGTCGTTTATTTTACTTATGTATATGTATATGATGATGAATGATGATTAAAAATATTGTGTGGGGATTTGGTGTTGATAAACATGGTTAAAAAGATGGAAAACCATATGTAAAAGTGGTTAATCTTGCTTAATTTAGTAGGCTGTTAAAAAACAGTAAATAACCATATGATGAACTGATAAAATGGTATAGATGAATTGATATACAGTGAGTATTGAGACTTGTACACATGTGAGAGTTGGCCATGCAATGGAATCATAAAAATAAGTGAGATATGATCAAAATAAGTTTAGAGTGCAAATCTGAGTACACTGTTTTGGACGAATTTTATAAAATATTTAGAGGTTGATTCATCAGTAGCTATACAAGAATAAAATGAGGCACATATCATTTAGTTTCTGTGATGGGGTTCTATCTCCATGTAGAACTCTAGATATGATCATTTTAGTAAACTAGATTTTTAGGACTGATTTTGTGAAATTAAAGTTTAATATTATTATATAAGCACTCAAATAAATATAGTATAAAATGTGAATTAAAACCCAATAACTTATATATTTCATTTATATAAAAATTCATAAGGATAAATAAATGGACATTATATAAAAATGGTAGTTTGGTAAGTTTTATAAGTTATAAAAACTATATACTAAGTTTTACGTCTTTTCGGCTAAAACTGGAAGATTAACGTTTTTGTTAAATAAAACTTAGACGGTTGGACCCGTCTAATGTAAACTTTTATAAACTCACATACTGATATATAAGTACCTAATACAAGTAAAAACCGATAAAACCCGAACTATATGACATACGTACATTAACCAGCTAAGTTAGCATATTTGGACTAATAATTTAACTAAATAATTAAACGCTTATAAAAATTACTTATTGGGCTTAACCCATTTGGGCCCAACATGTAAACTTTACCGGCGATTCGGATGTACGGTGCGTGCGCGATCACGGAAACCTAGACAAATAATACTCGTCTTAGACTCTTGTCCAGTGACTTTATAAAAATAACAAATATACATATGATGATTTTATATATATGATGATCAAGTGGGTTTACATATTCTCATTTACTCGTTTTAGTGTTTATGTATTGGTAACTTTTTACTAGTTTACTAGTTTTACCTATTTACGTGTTTTAGGTCCAATAAGCCTATTATAAGTTCATTAACTTGTATTAATCCATTTCATACTTGTATTATCAGTATTTATACTTTACATTGTGTTCTGTGATTGAATTGTAAGGTTTTAAATGATTGTTAGTTTGTGTTAAGGGTTGTTCCTAAACCATTATCCACTGACGAGGATGCCCAGTGTCCAATAAATAAATTGAAGAAATCTTCTCCTGAATTGGGACCGATGGATCTTTCGGGACATGTGGAACACCTAATGACTCTTTTAGATTAGTATTCATTGTGGTATCTTTTAAAAATAATCCCTAACTTAACTGAGACATCAGTTGGTAGGATGAGTTCTTGGAATTGTATGACATAGTGACACATAATGTGTTACGGTACAATTTTGACTTGTTTGTGATTAATAAAAAGACTACCTTTGATTGCTAAATCCTACATGTAGTGATGTTATCTATCTTTTATTTCTTCGTCCTAATTCTCGCATTAGTGATGCAACCATTGAACAAGTACTCATCTCGAATTGAGTTACGTTGTGGATTATTATTTTTGAGTACCATCGAGGTCATGCACCTCATGATTAATTGGCTAAGCTCATTTCTTATTATAATGTAGTTAGTTCTTGGTGAACAACTCTTCATCACTCTTTTGCAGATCACACATTGTTTTTATAAAATTAAAACAGTATCCTTTGAGAAAATTGAATTTTCATCACTATAAGGATTATTCAAAGTAAGATTTATAAGTGATTGTTATCAAAATGAAGTTTTTTATAAAACACCTTGGAAAACTTAATTGTTTTCATAACAAAGAAAATCTTTGTAAATTTATTTTTGATTCTTATTTAAGAATTAAGCATGAAAATGTTTTTATTATAAACATGATGACAAAGTTTTGACGAACTGAGTATTGCATCGTTAATCTTGAAATTGTATATAGTTGCGCGCCTACATACAATTTAGATGTGACCATGCAAGGTTGATTAGTAGTCACCATGAAATTATTAATAAACACTACATTTTCTTTAAAGATTGAGAAAGAATTAAATTTTACGAGATCTACAAGAAGTGAAAAATATGGACATATTGATAGGGACACCTACATATGTGCCCGTACTATTTATTCTTCTAAGTCGAATTTACTCATATGTGGAAATTGTCTTATTTGACAAATTGATATTCCCTTCTTGTCCAATTCTCCCGTGGTGAGATTCTTAGGAAAAGTATCTGATTAAAGAGTGTTGATACCCGACTGGATGTATCGACGTTCCTATCATTTCTTTTGATTTGATTTCATTTGAATGACCTGGGTAACGATCCGAGGAGCTTTCGAATGCGTACTCAAATTATGAAAACATGGGATATATTCATATTCGTTAAATGTTTTCGTCCGTATCTGATTTGAAATTCTATCCCGTAGATTATGCGTTGACCGTACTCTTTTAAGGTTAGTTATGTCTCCAGATATCCTTGAATTTGTGAAGGATTATGAGTTATTATTAGTCTTTTGAGAAGTTCACATCTTATCGACGGCAATAAAACTGAAAAGTTGATAGTGCCAGTAGAATGAATTGATTGATTATGACATGACGACATTGTCTTAATTGATGGGAACTCGAATAGAATTCCCCTAAATAATAAGAGGTTGATTATCAAAAGTGATCTAAATAATTATTGATGGATGACCATATCCTGCATTTAGACTTGAAATTATACCATGAATGGTTGTGAATTAGTCATAGATATTATAATATAGAAAGAACCTAATATGAATTTATTAAAAGATGTTTTTGTTATCCGAAACTTTAGGAGGTATTTATTGGTGAAATTACCTAGACCTTTGCCATTAAGGCAAGTTGAAATTGGTATTGATTATATTCCCGGTGCTGCACTTGTGGCTTGTGCACTGTACGTCAGCACCATCTGAATTAAAGGAATTACCGTACAACTGAGAGAGTTGTCGGAGAAGATTTTATTCTATCAAGCTCGTCATCATGAAGAGCTATGGTGTTATTATTTCTTATATTTATTGATTACCGTGAACTAGGTAAATTGACGATTAAAAATCTATATCCACTACCCAAGATGATAGATTTGTTCGATCATTTACAAGGTTCTAGCGTATATTCAAGATTTGATCCTCGGCATGGTTATCATCAACTTCGCGTCCGCGAAAAAGATTATCTATTCCAATTACTACATCCAGAACTTATAATGAACATTATGAGTTTCATGTGATGTCGTCTGGATTGACTAATACACATGTAGCATCCATAAATTTGGTAAATCACGTGTGTAGGCTGTAATTTGATAAATTCATGCTTGTGATCACTAAGGACCATTTGTTTGTTTATAAGAATGAGTTAATAATTATTTATAGATTGCTCTAAATTGGCCGAACAATAAACATTTGTACCTTGAATAATTAACATGTGATTTAAGGCTTAATCCTTTACATTATTTGACCATATGATTAATAGATAATGGAATCTATATTGACTCTTCAAAAATTAAGAGCCCTTTTAAGGCTTTGGGTTTTACCAAAAAGAAAGTGCAAATGTGTTTTGACAAATGTTTTATCGAAAAGAACTTTTGAGGGATTATTCCCTTATACCCAGAACATTTAACTAAACTTCTGTTTAGGGGTAAATGTTTATGTATACCTCAAGACAACCTAAGAGGGATTGAGGAAACTGTTTAAACCAGGACTTGAAACAACAATATTTTCTTTTCAATTAAGAAAAATTTTGACCAAAGTATAAACAAAGATTTTTCGAACATTTACGGAACTTATTAATTATTTTAATTATTATCGATAAATTAACAAAAATCTTGTTAATTAAATTCAAATTTATTTTGAACATTTTTATAATTGGTCGAACTAAAAAATTTAAAATTTTTTACGTTAACGTTTCATAAAAATTAAATATTTATTATTTAATTACTTGTAATAATTATCGATGCTTTAAACGTCGGATTAAGTAAAACTGATAAAAATGATAGTTGAGACGAAACTAAAACTTAGAAAATATGAAGAAAGAATTTCTGAGTAAATTGTAGACATGATAATTATTTCATTAGGAAAGATGAATGTAAATACTGACGCATTATGTAAAAAGGATAAAGAATCAATTAGGATGTGTTCCTTAGTAATGAATGTGCAAAATAAATTGCCGAACAATATAAAAATAAACGATGTTTGTATAAAGGATAATATAAATAATAAAAAGGGGTTCGCGGCTAATGTGAACCATTAGAATTGAGAAGCCGATGGTGTTAAATGTTTTAAAGGCCGTTTGTGGTTGCCTAAATATGGAGATTTAGATATTTAGTCATGTTGAAATCTCACAAGATTAAGTATTCTATTCATGCCATTTCTGATTTAATGTATCTTTATCTGAAGAAGTTGTACTGATAGCAAATTATGAAGGCAGACATCGCCTCATACATTAGTAAACATTTAACTATTACAAAGGTAATCATCTGAATTTGATTCGATTTGGTTCATCGTCGACAGACTGACCAAATCTGCTAATATCATTCTCGTTAATGATAAATTCTTGATGAAGAAATTGACTCTTTGTATTTAAAGGAGTCGTGTAAACATAGTTTGACTGTATCGATCATCTCTATCAAGATCCTCACTTCGCATTGAATTTCTAAAGAGTTGCTTAGAAGTCACTGGGAACGAACCTTGATGAGAGTACTGTTTACCACCCCAAATCGAAGGGACGAGGTAAAGTAATGATACAAAACACTAAAAGTGTTGTTTGATGTTTGAATGATTGACCTTTGGTAATAAACCGTATAATCGCTCTCCTTTGGAGAGATTATCATTGATAATTATCGTATTAGGATCGAGATCGAATCTTGTTAGGATCTAAATATAAGAGCATCTGTAAGCAGGAGTTGGGATGAAGACACCTGACATACACCCATTGTGAGTTGGACATGTCTTTTAGGTTTAAGGTTTCCTATGATGGCGAACCTAACCTTACAAAATACTCGACCCGCGAGACCTGAAATAGTTGTTGAAATTAGGATCTGATTATTGATTGTCGGTAGTGTGCAGGAGGTTATGTGAATATGCAATGTAGATCTTGAAGTGCCAGATGGGTAGCGAAGTTATGCAAAAAAATTTAACCATGGAAAAATGAATTGATGATCTGAAGGATCATGGGATATAAGTCCCCGTTGTATGGGACCATTGAATTGATGTAAAAAGTGGTTTTAAAGGCATATAAGCTGGATCTACCCTAGGACTTCAAGTGCTGCGTGAAATATATTTCGTATATCGAACTTGATAATATGTCTATCAAGTTAGAATCTGATCACTTCTTGATGAAGTTTAGATCGGCGAAAAGTTGCATTCATCAAAAACCCGTGAACATCATGGATAGAGAAAGTAAGTCAACATTAAGCCTGATCTTATTCCCGTAGTTATGTTTGATGAAACTCGCGTATTGTAAAGAATTACACTTGTGAGAAAAGACCGAATGTGGAGGAAATACCCACATGGCTTTAACTCTATAAGAAGCGAGTAGTAAGATAAGATGATCTTTGAGGACAAAGATCATGTTTAGGGGTAGATGCTGTGACAATCCGTCAATTTATGGTTTATATTTTATTCTCAAATATTATTTAAAAACATTATTTTAATGTTATATTATGAACTCACTCATTTCTGGGAAGAAATTTGGATTTACGTCTTGAAGAGGCATCGACTACGTCATACACCGTCTTTGGTGACAGCCCGACATTTCAGAAAATAAATTTGTCCGTGAATATTATTTTGAGATTTTAAATTTGTGTTGGTTCATAAACTCACAAATTTACGAGAAGAGATTAGTACTTACGATTTTAATTTAACGTCCTTTACGACTAAACCGGAAACCTTAGGATTACGTATTTACGTTTTCAAACTCCGTTTTTGATGAGACAATTTTTATTAGATTCGTTTTGTGCCGTTGATTCATAATTTATAAAAACGTTTTTCGTAAAACGACCCGAGGGCACGCAAATCGAGGAAACTATAATCGAGGAATACCAGTAAATTAGTGGGATGTGACAAGTATACACTTGCCCCACCCCACTCTATGGGATTGCTAGATATACTCCACCACACCCTTAGGTGTCAACACTTAACAACAAGTGTTACACTTGTTACTTAAAGCTTACAATGTAAGCTAACTTTTCACAAAACCATTCAAACTACTTCACACATACCATTTCCACTAAACTCTTACATGCAAAACCACTCATCCTCCCTTTCCTCTCTCTAAAAATTAGTCCCATCTCCACTAAGAACACCCTCATTTGATCAATTTTAACCATGAAATCATGTGTTATTCACACATATGATGAAGGACTCTTGAAGCTCTATTGATTGGTGGTCATTTTAACATCCAAGGAGAAGTTTTGTTGGTGTCTTGGGGCTGATTTTCCACAAGATGTTCATGAAGATAGGTGATCTTGAAGTTGATATTGGTATATCACAAGTCTTGCCATCAAAATCCAAGCCTTGTTCATCAACCTCACATTTTCATCACTATGGTGGTATAAGGATCATTATTCCTATCCTTCTTGTTATTTTGATTATGTAATCTTGTATTTTATTTTACGTATGTATATGTATATGATGATGAATGATGATTAAAAATATTGTGTGGGGATTTGGTGTTGATAAACATGGTTAAAAAGATGGAAAACCATATGTAAAAGTGGTTAATCTTGCTTAATTTAGTAGGCTGTATAAAAACAGTAAATAACCATATGATGAACTGATAAAATGGTATAGATGAACTGATATACAGTGAGTATTGAGACTTGTACACATGTGACAGTTGGCCATGCAATGTAATCATAAAAATGAGTGAGATATGATCAAAACAAGTTTAGAGTGCAAATCTGAGTACACTGTTTTGGACGAATTTTTAAAAAATATTTAGAGGTTGCTTCATCAGTAGCTATACAGGAATACAATGAAGCACATATCATTTAGTTTCTGTGATAAAAATTTGGGGTTATATCTCCATGTATAACTCTAGATATGATCATTTTAGTAAACTAGATTTTTAGGACTTATTTCGTGAAATTAAAGTTTAATATTATTATATAAGCACTCAAATAAATATAGTATAAAATGTGAATTAAAACCCAATAATTTATATATTTCATTTATATAAAAATACATAAGGATAAATAAATGGACATTATATAAAAATGGTAGTTTGGTAAGTTTTATAAGTTATAAAAACTATATACTAAGTTTTACGTCTTTCCGGCTAAAACCGAAAGATTAACGTTTTTGTTAAATAAAACTTAGACGGTTGGACCCGTCTAATGTAAACTTTTATAAACTCACATACTGATATATAAGTACCTAATACAAGTAAAAACCGATAAAACCCGAACTATATGACATACGGACATTAACGAGCTAAGTTAGCATATTTGGACTAATAATTTAACTAAATAAGTTAAACGCTTATAAAAATTACTTATTGGGCTTAACCCATTTGGGCCCAACATGTAAAGTATAAATACTGATAATACAAGTATGAAATGGATTAATACAAGTAAATGAACTTATAATAGGCTTATTGGACCTAAAACACGTAAATAGGTAAAACTAGTAAACTAGTAAAAAGTTACCAATACATAAACACTAAAACGAGTAAATGAGAATATGTAAACCCACTTGATAATCATATATATAAAATCATCATATGTATATTTTTTATTTTTATAAAGTCATTGGACAAGATTCTAAGACGAGTATTATTGGTCTAGGTTTCCGTGATCGCGCACGCACCGTACATCCGAATCGCCGATAACCGCCTTCCCACATCAACGTGAGTTCATAACCTCGCACTCTTTTAAATGTTTTTATAAATGTTTTATAAACCCGCGAGGGAGATAACATGTTAGTTTTGATAAAATAGGACACCATTTGTCCCGATTATCTGTTTATTGATTTGGACCCGAATGATTGTATGACCCGATGGATGATTAAATGACCCGATAGATGAAATGAAATGGATTATTAAAGTTAGGTTATGTCACTAAAATTCCCATTAGCATGAATTGTGAACTACCGGGATTTGGTAGACGCTTATGCATATAATAGTACTATTTGGGGACGATCACCCCAGTTCGCGCCTTGACGGATGATCCCCGTCGTGCCACATTGATTGGTAAATGAATTTATGTATGAGAAGATTTACACAAGCGTGATTATTGTGACGACACGCTAATTTAGATGGGCAAATTGAGTTTCGGGCTAGCTACCCGTTGTTTGTTGTAGTAAGGTAACAATGTCATGCGGCTTATAATAATCCAATTAATGAAATGCTGCTATATGCATTGAATTATGATATATTGCCTGACTAGCAATGCACGGTCTTATCATTGATATTATGTTCGTGTTTTGGTTTTATATAACCATATTCATATAACGGTTTTTATTTAATCTATACAACGTTATAAAACGTATAGTATGATGTTTTTAACGACAATGGTTCGTATAATGATTTTGAAGGCGAAAGCCTATATTATGATTTTGATAAGGATTTGTATAAAATGACTTTGGATATTTTATGACCTATTACAATGATTTGTACAAAATGATTTTTGGTAATAATTTTATACCGATGTTATATTGATGGATTTTATTAAACTCTATGAATTCACTCGGCGTTATCGCTGACTTTTCTTGTAACATGTTTTATCTCAGGAACTTGAAGGTAATTCACGGGAAGACAACAAGAAATCATGGCCCGCACCTAAATAATTATTTCCATTCAAATGCTTTGTAAAACCTGTATTAAATACAATGACTTGGGACCTATGTAACTTTGATATTTATGAATGGAAATGCTTTATTATTAACCGACGCGATTTTTAAGCGTTGTCTATGATGTGAGTAATGTGCTATCCCGTAACACCAACGAGTCTTCCGCTGTATTGAATTGTGTAAATTTGGGGGTGTTACAGTAGTCATTGAGAGTCTCCCCTGGCACATAGGCAAACTTATCAAAAGTATCATAAAGCTTACACTCTCGTTCTTGTTTAGTTAACGAGGTGCCTTGCATGAGAACACGAATTCTATCCCATAACTCTTTGTCAACTTTATGTTTGCTGACGAGTTTGTAGACATCTGGAGGAAGGGCTTGGAGAATGATGTTTGTAGCATACTTATCACATTTGTCTTGAATCTTCATATCTCCAGTCAATTCACCCGTTGTGTGAGGACGAGTAGTTGTACCTTCCGTCACTGTACCATAATCTAATGGTCCATTGAGCACCGATGCCCAAATGAGATGTCCATTCTCTTTGTTCAACATGTAAAGTTCCATTCGGGAAGTCCAATCCTCGTACATAGACTTCTCCAACATTGGTGGACGATTATCCGTACCCGAGAGGATGGACTTATCCGTAAGAGATGTGTACTCCATTTCGATAAGTTAAGATTTACAAATATTGATCGAACAATGAGAGAAAGTAAATGTGTTTGTTGTTGTGAGTTGAAGTCGAGAAACAATGTTAAAATCCCCTAAAATATGTTCTCGATAAACCAAAAATTCCAAGTCAAAATTACACACGATTGTTCTAAATTTTTTTAAGGAATAATTTTTGATTGTCGGAATGTTGATCGGAAAGCTGTCGGAATAAGCCTATCGGAATACCCTAATCGGAATACCTTTGATCGGAATATCCTATCCTAATCGGAATACACTTATCGGAATATCGTATCCTAATAGGAATACCCTTATCGGAATGTACCAAAATCGGAATACCAAATCGGAATATCAAATCGGAATGTCCTATTGGAATACCCTTGATCGGAATATAAATCGGAATTTCCTTATAGGAATGCACCAAATCGGAATACAAATCGGAATACAAATCGGAATGTACTTATAGGAATGCACCAAATCGGAATCCCTAAACCCTATTCCGATTACACTGATCGGAATACCTATAAACCCTTTTCCTATGACCTGATCGGAATAAACCCCACTTTTCTCGGACAAAACTCAACCATTAAGCCAAAAAATGATCAAAACACCCAAAAATTTTGTGTTTTTATCCAAAGTAACTATAATAAATCTCAACCACAACTATGTAGAAGATTTGTATCAAGAAAAAACCATAAAAAACACAAAAAAAAAAAATTGGACCCGTGTTTAAATGGATCAAAATACGCATATGAATCAAGAACACAAACACATAAACAATACAATCATCCCATGGCTCTTGATACCATTTGTAGGATTTGTAAATCTTGCTTATGTTTTAGAGAGAGAAAGAGATAGAGAGATGGTGGATTTCACACAATTCTAGAGAGAGAAACAAATGTTTACTATGTGAAAAAATGAATAACCACACACCCTCTCCATCTAAGGAGAGGGTTTATATACGCAAGCCCTTGTCATGGGCTTGGGCTTACATTTGGGCCGGCCTACACATGTTGTAGGCTAGGCTTTAGTTTGTTTGTTAAATAAAGATAAGTAACTAAATTACGAGCTATTACATGGACTATTGTTGGAGTGACCAATCCTTCTTAATACGTAAAACGTATTTCCAACACATCGGGACATGCTGATACCAAGCCGCCTCCTACCACTGGACCACATGACATCTCGAGATCAGGCCAACAAGTCTACAGGTACCATCACTGGAATCTTGTATATGTATGGTCAAGCTGCATGTGTTCTATTTGATACGGGTGATACTTACTCGGTCCTTTCTACTGCTTATGCCAAGAATATTAGGATACTTCCCATGCCATTAGAGAATAGACTCAGTATTTCCATGCCTTTGAGAGACTCGGTACTTATCACCCATGTGTACAAGAGTCTTCCACTAGAGTTTGACGATAAGGTTCATCCTTTTGACGCACTTCTGCTGGACATGAATGACTTTGACATGATTTTGGGCATGGATTGGCTATCCAAGCATCATGCTACCATAGACTACCATTCATATCGAGTCATCTTCGGTGATGTTAATGCACCATAGTACATTCACAACGGGTTCGTACCCGGAAGGTCTATACAAATCATATCTACCCTGCAAGCACGTGTACTACTGTCACATGGCTGCGAGGGTTATCTAGCTACGGTTCATGACATGGATGCTGAATCCCCATCAATTCAGGATCAGCCGATAGTGTTAGAATTGCAAGATGTGTTTCTAGAAGAACTTTCGGGCATACCACCTGCACGTGAAGTGGAATTCAACATCGAGCTCGTCCCAGGAGCTGAGCCGATTTCCAAGGCTCCTTATCGCATGGCTCCCATAGAGTTAAAGAAGCTAAAGGATCAACTGCAAGGACTTCTAGAACGAGGTTTCATTCGACCGAGCGCATCTCCATGGGGCGTACCGGTCTTATTTGTTAAGAATAAGGACGGCAGCATGCGTGTTTGAATAGACTATCGCGAGCTCAACAAGATTACTATCAGAAATAGGTATCCACTCCTACGTATTGACGATCTGTTTGACCAACTCCAAGGGGCCAAGCACTTCTCCAAGATTGACCTTAGGTCAGGCTACCATCAGTTACGGGTTAAGGAGCAGGACATCGCCAAGACTGCTTTCCGTACACGCTATGGCCACTACGAATTTGTAGTCATGCCATTCGGCCTGACCAATGCTCCAGCAGTGTTCATGGATTTTATGAACAGAATCTTCCATGAATTTCTGGACAAGTTTGTCATTGTCTTCATCGATGACATCCTGATTTTCTCAATGTCCAAGGAGGAACACGAAGACCATCTTCGTACAGTACTACAGATTCTTCGCCAGAAGCAGTTGTATGCTAAATTCTCCAAGTGTGAGTTCTGGTTAGACAAAGAGGCATTCTTAGGTCACATTGTATCAGCAGAAGGAATCACTATGGATCCAGCGAAGGTTGAGGCTATTACTAAGTGATGCATCGGGGAAGTGACTTGGCTGTGTTCTCATGCAACATGGGAAAGTGATCGCGTACGCTTCACGGCAGCTTAAGCCTTATGAAGAAAATTACTCTACGCATGACTTGGAACTTGCTGCAGTCGTGTTTGCATTGAAGATATGGAGGCACTACTTATATAGAGAATCATGTGACATTTTCACGGACCACAAGAGCTTTAAGTATATCTTCACTCAGCGTGAATTGAACATGAGGCAGAGGAGATGGTTAGAGCTGTTGAAGGATTATGATATAAATCTGTAGTATCATCCCGGCAAAGCAAATGTAGTAGCAGATGCCCTTAGTATGAAGTCTGGAATGATCAACGGCATAAAGATTAAGGAGGAAATCATAAGAGACTTGGAGCGACTAGACATAGAGATCATGGTACGTGGACAACACGGTTACTGGCCTAATCTTAGAGTAGAACCCGAGTTACTCTCTAAGATCAAGGAAGCTCAGAAAGATGACGGAGAAATCTGGGCGATAATTCAGAAAGATGGCAGGGCACGAGACTATGTGTTCTTGATGGCCAAGAACTCCGGGAAGCATTGTTAGCTGAAGCTCATAGCTCCCCATTCTCTATACATCCTGGTTCGACCAAGATGTACCATGACATCAAACAGTACTTTTGATGGAGTGGTATGAAATAGGATGTTGCCACTTACGTCTCCAAATGTCTTACCTGCCAGCAGGTTAAGATCGAGCATCAGCGATCTGGAGGTCTCCTTCAACCGTTAGATATTCCAGAGTGGAAGTGGGACAAAATCACCATGGATTTTGTTACTGGTCTTCTGCCAACCAAGAGGAAGCACGATGCAATTTGGGTTATCGTAGATCGACTTACCAAATCAGCTCATTTCTTACCGATCCGCAAGGAAGATTCGCTCAGTAAACTCGCCGATACGTATAGAAGGGAGATCATGAGACTCCACAGTGCTCCATCCAGCATCGTCTCAGACAGAGATCCTCGATTCACTTCGCGATTTTGGAAGAGTCTGTAGAAAGCTTGGGGTACACAACTTAAGCTTAGCACGGCTTTTCATCCTCAAACAGACAGGCAGTCGGAGCGAACAATTCAGACATTGGAAGACATGTTGAGGTCATGTGCGTTGGAACAGACGGGTGATTGGGACGATTATATTTGTTTGGTGGAGTTTGCATACAACAACAACTGGCACACAAGTATCAAGTGTGCTCCTTTCGAGATGGTGTATGGCAAAAAGTGTCACGCTCCAATCTGCTGGGATCAGGTTGGTGAGCAAACACTTGAAGGACCATAGATTATAGAAATGACTAATGAGAGGGTCGCAGTAGCTAAGCAGAAACTTCAAGAAGCACGGTCACGGAAGAAGAGCTACGTAGACAAGCATCAGAGGGACATACATTTTAACGTAGGAGATCACGTCTTTCTTAAGGTTTTGCCGGCACGTGGTGTTAGACGCTTCGGGGTTAAAGGGAAGCTCAGTCCTCGTTTCATCGGACCGTTTGATATCATCGAACGAGTCAGTGAAGTATCTTACCGTCTAGCGTTACCTCCACAGCTTTCACATGTACACAATGTGTTTCATGTGTCCTTACTCAGAGGGTACCAGTATCATCCCCTTCACATGGTTCATTATCCACTAGGACAGATTCGTGAAGATCTCACTTTTATAGAAGAACCCGAACGAGTTCTTGACAGACAAGAACGAGTCATGAGAAGGAAGACGATTCCATTCTTCAAAATCCTTTGGAGGGATCATACCGAGAGGGAAGCCACTTGGGAAACAGAGGAATCTATCCGGGCTTCTTACCCTCATTTCATATTTTGAATTCGGGCATGTTCTTCTTTTCCAATTTACTTTATCTATAATTCGGGGACGAATTATTCTTTTTAGGGGGAAGAGTTGTAAAACCCGCATGCTTTTACCATGAATAGTGCCCTTAAGATCGTACGTACATGATTAGAACTTTCCTTTTATAACGTGTTCACGTTTCACGTACAAGAATTACAAGTATTACGTACGTGTTATAACACGATAAGTATTTATTACGTATGAACACACGATAATTATTTTCCAATAATAATTATAATCACGAACATGCGATCATGAAATCATGAGCGTAGATTAATCACGAGCTAATATTAATTACGTATATATATTTATTACGAACACGAATAACTAAGTCACGATAGTAAACTAATTAGAACACCTAATTTACGAACAGGATAAAACACGAGAACACACTATTAATTTTAGACACGGAAAAAGGTACGGGTTACCCTAAGTGGGGGCCCCTAACCGCGGCTACACAAGGTAAACATGAGCTTGGCCCATGTAATTTTTACTAACCAAGAATTTAGGGAAAAAAACATGTTCATTATTTACAAAATCAAGAAAATAAGAAAAACCCTAGTTTCTTTTCCTCTCCTTCTTGGCCGCCGGGTTTTGATCACCAAAAGGGGTGTTCGGGTTGATTTTGATCTTGGAAATTTTGCAAGGATTGGTGTGTGTTCATCCTTATTTGATCCACGTATTCGGTATAACTTTTTTAACCTTTTCTTTTATGTTTTGATTTAGTTAATCACATAAAATCATGATGTTTTTAAATTAACTAATTAAAAACAAGTATTTTTTAAACATGTTAATGATCATGGGTTAAATCAAACAAGGGTTTTAGGGGTGTTTGTTCCTAGTGGACGCCTAACTGAGCCCCATGGGGGTCTCGGCTTGGCCTATGTCGTACCACCGAGACCATATGGTCTCGGTATGGTAGTGATGGTGTCATGGCAGCAGCAAGGGGTAAGGGAAACCCGACCTTGGTCGGGATATAGTTTTTACTCACGGGTCCGGTTCATGAATTATTTTCAAGGTTTATGATTTTCACTAGTTATGTTGTAGACTTAAATTAAATTAATAAAAGCATGACATGATTAATTTAGTGTACATGACTTAGGTTATAAATTTAATTAGTAATCCATGAATTTTAACCTAAGTATTTAGATTTAATTAGACTTTATAATTAATTAATTATTTAAAATGATGACTATAATTAATTAATTAACATGACTTAGGTTATATTATTAATAGTTAATAATACATGTTTTGACCTAAGTATTTTACCTTTATTTAATTAAATTCATGTTATATCTAATTAAATACTTTTAACCTATAGTTTATTTAATTTACATGTAATAATTAATAAACTATACTTTATAATCACATGACTTAGAATAATAATCAGAAAACACTTAAGCTTATATAATTAGCTTATTTAACAAGCTTATATCTATTTATGGAAACTTTCTATTTTTAGAAACTTATGTAATTAAGGCAGTTAATCTATTTATGGAAACTTTCTATTTTTTGAAACTTATCTATTTTAAGCAGTAATTCTATTTTGGAAACTTTCTATTTTTGGAAACTTTCTATTTTTGGAAACTTTCTATTTTTGGTAACTTTCTATTTTTGAAAAATTTCTATTTTAGGAAACCTGCTATTTTTAGAAAGTTACTTATTATTACACAACATGTATAATAATACATGGAATACAAGTAATACTTAATCAAAATAGGTAGAATATACGATAAACACAGTATAAAGCTAAAATAGTAATATATGACATGAACATATAAAACAAGCCAAGACATGATATAAAACCAGTTACGTATTTAGCAATCAGATACTTATACACGTATGTATTTATGCATCATTAGTGATACCAAAGTAGGACTCTCTTCCGTTCGTCTTCTTCGTTCATTGGACATAAGGTACGGATTCACGTCCTTTCAGTATGGACATTCTTTCCTTATTAGGATTCCCCGTATTCAAGCAACTGTTTTCCCATAGTATAAGTTTATATGTTTGATTGCTTATGTTTAATTAGAAGACCTTAAGCCATATACATGCATGACCAGTTTCACCTAGTTATGGAGGTACCATAACCATAACACTAGAGGCACTGGTGTTATGACTTCCCCACGGCGGAGTGATTGCTCGTGGCGTCCCTTCAGCTTTTGTCCATATTATTATATTTATCATGTGGGCGTATGGGTGCATCCTAGTTACATGTTTTTCAGCAGATTACTCAGTGTGAATGTGGTGTGTGCCTTGCATCCTTCACAAGGAGCTGATCCCTCCTACCTAAAACCAGTATATTAAATTAGAGGCAGCCCCTCTAATTTACATGACGAGGTCACCCCTCCAAGTATTCATGCACGTTGATATTTCATGACCTATATTGGCTAATGGTAAAATATGTTAAATAGTTTTTACAAGATAAACATAAGGCTTTTCAAACTATAAAACCAGTTTTACTAAGACTTAACCGGGTTAATCATGACTTAGTTTCTTCCGCTGTTTCATGCTTATATGCTTATATTATTCATGCTTTATTTGTACATCCGTGCACTGAGCGTATTTCTCAGCCGTTTTCCTTTTCATGTTCCTAAAACGGCAGGTAATCAGGGATGCTCGTAGACTTTAAGCGTACGCGCATATGGACTGGAAGCTTTCTAGCCTTTCTTTACTTTATGCATTTATCTATACTTTGATATTCTTCCCATGGACATTGTTTAGTCCTTTCATTTACAGTACTTATGTTTGTGTGTGATGAGCTTTACTTTTGGACTACCGATGTTTTATTCCGGTATTTCCTTTTATGGTCATGTAATGTTTTAGACATTTATCCTTGTATTCTTTGGTGACACGCCATAATCACGCATGACATTCCATTATCCAAAATAGGGTGTTACAGGTTATGTGCACGCCATCAGGTTACTTCTAAAGAGTGTCATCTTCATGCTGTCAAAAGGATCTTTAGATACCTTAGGTATTATCCCACCTTGGGATTATGGTATCCAAAGGATTCTCCATTGGATCTTATTGGCTATTCAAACAGTGACTATGGAGGTGATAAGTTGGATAGTAAATCCACAACTGGTGGATGCCAATTTCTTGGGAGCAGATTGATATCTTGGCAATGCAAGAAACAAAAAGTGGTAGCCAAGTCTACAACTGAAGTAGAATATGTTGCTGCAGCTGCTTGTTGTGGACAAGTTATATGGATACAAAATCAGCTGTTGGATTATGGGTATAATTAATATGCATACCAAGATCTTTGTAGATAATAACAGTACATTATGCATTATTAAGAATCATGTACATCACTCTAAAACAAAACACATAGAAATTAGACATTATTTTATAAGAGATTGTTTTGAAAAAGGTTTAATACATCCAGATAGGGTAGACACAGAAGAAAATGTGGCTGATGTTTTAACTAAACCTTTTGATGTTGGGAGGTTCCAATACTTGGTAACAAGTATTGGAATGATCAATGTCACCTAAATGTGTTTTTGAAGTCATTGTATAGTTTGTACAGGATGTGTACTGTTATTTTTCGTTGTACAAGATTAGGTTTTCCACTTTATTTTTCTAACGCTAACAAAGGTTATTTTAACGCTGATAAGTGTTAAAGTGGACGCTGACAGCAATATGTTAGTTTTGTGGTTTTTGATCTAATCATGCAGGCATTATGAGCATTGTGCAAATGGATACAGAGTTGCTTATGGATCTTTTGGCTGCTAGGAATGTGTTCAAGTTTATAGATGATGGTTGGAATGTTTCATTCCTATCTTAACATAAATTTTTATTTCATACTTTTAATTTGGCAACTTTGTATATCATAGGTTAAGGGGAGGTTTAGGAAACCTTTAGGATTTTTAGGTATTCTTAGAATACTCTTATCACAATTCTAGATTGTGTCTACTGGTGAGTACGAGTTAGTTTTCTAAGGCACTGTAGCATGCAAGGTGTATATACTGTGTACGCTGCCAAGACTTTTTGGACTAGAATTGGATTTGGTCGGTTGGGAGACTTGGAAACATTTTTATTGGGCTTGCCTGGGAAGTTACAAAGGGTTTATATGAGGTAACTGTATTGTAAAGAACTTTGGCTAGCAAGAGACACTTGAGGACAATTATGTCTATCTTGTTTAAGCAAGTATGTATGATAAGACAGTGCTTGCCACCCTATAGTAATTTTCAGTCTATGAGTTATCTTTACTAGGGTAAACTACTTTGTTAAGGTCCTTTTTATTTTTAATTATTTTTATTTTTGGACGCTGACATTTTTATTTCCAAACGCTGATAAGACCAATTTTAACGCTGACATGGAAAATTTCCAACACTAACAAGAATATAGCCGTTAGACGCCGATACTTCATTTTTGACCGTTGACAAACATTGGGTCCTACCCAGTTGTTATTTTTGACGAAAATATGGGCCGTAATTTTAGGATTTGGTAACTTTTAATCAATGTATGAGATAAGTTATATAGTTTTCAAGATTTTAATCATTACTTTTTGAAAATAATTGCCTTATAGTTTAACCAATCACATGTTTTCACCTCTCCTATATATTTGGCTACTTTCTTTCAAACATGGTAACTTCTATTCTTGTCTAACTAAAAAAACTCTCATAAATTCATATCTCCATAACTTTTATATCACAGTTTTCTTGCATCAATCTTCATGGCACCAAAGTTTAAACCTGCTTTATTAGAATTAGGGTTCAGAAGCCAACACAATATGGTGGCATACTTGGAACCTGATAATACTCTGTTTCCCCAATATACTCAGATGGTTTGGGTATTTAAATGCGTCCCCATTAAGGTATGCACTTTCTCATACTCCTCTTGTCCCTATCACACACATTAAACAGTTTTGGAACACTGTCAGTTCCTCAACAGTTAATGGAGTGATTACATTGACTGCTACTGTCCATGGGGTTCCATGGGTGGTTCCTGAAGCTTTGGTTCGCCAAGCTTTGCATCTTAATGATGCTGATGGGCCATTTAAATAAGTATACTAAACAAAAATTTCCCCCTGCTTGGAAGTACCTTATACATCTCATCCTTCAATGTTTGCGTCCCATTGGGAGTGCCATTGTGTGTATTGCAACTGGGCAAAATTATAATATTTCAAAAATTATTTTTGATGACATGTGTCACAATAAGGGTAACAAGATGATTCTTGCTTACCCTAGGTTTTTACAAATAGTTTTTGACTTGTAAGGTTACTTCAAGTGGGATCATGACAATTTTTATACGATCCCTGTTCAAAAGAAAAAGATTTTTGGGAATATGAACACTGGACCATAGAGAGACCTACCACTCACCCCAGCCATGATTGCTGTCATTGAGGCAGCAACAAACCCACACCCTCAACCAGACCCATTTCCTGAACAACCTCCATCTCCCCAGCTTATGGATGTTGACCCACAACCTTTCGACGCTGACACTCAAAATGTTGGCGTTGACACTACCAATCCAGATGCTGACACCATTTTACCACAAACACAAACACCCCCTATCACCCAAACAGACCCTAAATCCACTTCCTATTCTACACCCCAGACTATAGGTTAGAAAAATGCGAAAGGACTGCTAGAGTCTTCTCCTCTAGTGGTCCTAGCCATGTAATAGAGAGAACCACCACCACATGTGTGGTTGGTGACATGGGTGGGGCTGGGACTATTGGCTCTAGCTTAGATGCAGGTTAAGACAGTCCCAACATCATTAAGACCCCATCCATGCCCCATGAATCTGTTTTGGGAGGTCAACTTCCCATAATGGAGGAGGGCAGATTGCAACCTTATACTTGGAATTGACGGTGGTTTGCATTAGCTTGCAAAAGCAAAATGCAGACCTTGTACAGATTATCACAGGTCAGGGTCTTGAACTCAAGCAATTGAGGGAGAGACTAGTTGTTTTGGAGACTGCCCAAGCTAGGAGGAGGCAAGCAAGAGTCCTTTCTTCAAAGGAGGATTATTACAAAGGGGAGGAAGATGCACCAACAAAGCCTTTTAATTTGAGTGACAAGGGCTCACAGGAAGAAGATGAAGGTGGTTCTTTTGGTACTAAACAGGTGGAAGTTGTTGAAGCTTTGACTAGCTTGAAGGAAAAGCCTGTTATTGATGTCTCCTTGATCACTCCAAAGAAGCTATCAATTTTGGAGATGATGGAACAGGTTATAGAGTCATTCGTTGATGTTTAAAGTTTGAGGGCTAACAAGAGCAAAGAAGGCGTTGAAAAGCCCACAAGTATGATTGGTGTATCCCAACCACCAGTTATCATTAGGGAAGTTAAAACACAGGTACCAACAACTACTTTACCAGCTATTGGAGCAAAGGATATAAGTAAAGCAATTTTAGTGGAAGTTGAGGTGCCAAAAAAGAATGCAGCCCAGATACAATTTGATCAAGCTTTGGCTGCACAACTGCAAGAGCAGGATTGGGCTACCACAAAGAAATAAAAAGACGGTAGTGATGATGATGAGAGCTCTGGATCCAGTGTGATGATAATAGAGGATCCAGAAAGGTTAGAGTATGGTGAGGATGAGTTAGCCAAGGAGAGGCTGAGAGAGTTAAAGGGCAAAGTGGATTTTGATATGCCTGAAGTGAGAGAGATGTACTTTGCATGGAAGAACAAGACTATAGAGCATCCAGAGATGTCCATCACTGGACAGATATGGAGATTGGAGATCTTGTTGAGAGTGTAGGAAGACTGTAAGTGATTTTGAAGCACAAGGCCAGCAAAGTGCTTTCTGAACTCAATAGAGATAGGAGAGAGTTCTACTACATGTTGCTCAGGTGTCATCAAGGTGGATGGACCTTTGATAGATTGAGAAGACTCTCCTTTGCAGAATTGGAACATCATGCTTATCCAATTTGGGTAAGAATTTGTGAGGAAAATACTATGAGTGTAACACCCCCAAATTTATACAACTCGGTACAGCGGAAGACTCGTTGGTGTTACGGGATAGCACATTACTCACATCATAGACAACGCATAAAAATCGCGTCGTTTAATAATAAAGTATTTCCATTCATAAACTTCAAAGTTACATCGGTCCCAAGTCATATTATTTCATACAAAGTTTTACAAAGTATTTGAATGGAAAATATTGTTTAAGTGCGGGCCATGAATTCTTGTCGTCTTCCCGAGAATTACCTTCAAGTACCTGAGATAAAACATGTTAACAGAAAAGGTCAGCGATAACGCCGAGTGAATTCATAGAGTTTAATAAATTCCATCAATATAATATCAGTATAAAAGTATTACTGAAAATCATTTTGTACAAATCGTTTTGATAGGCCATGAAATAGCCAAAATCATTTTATGCAAATCCGTATCGAAAATCATAATATAGGCATTAGCCTTAAAAATCATTATACGAGCCAATGTCGTAAAAACATCATACAACATGTCTTATGACGTTGTATAAAATCAAATAAAAACCGTTATATGAATATGGTTATGAAAACCAAAATACAAACATAATATCAATAGTATGACCCTGTATTGCTAGTCAGGCAATACATCGTAATTCGAAGCGTCTAATAGTATTTCATTAGTTTTGGATTATTATAAGCCGCATGACATTGTTACCTTACTAAACCAACAACGGGTAGCTAACCCGATACCAATTTTGCCCATCTAAAGTAGCGTGTCGTCACAAAGGTCACGCTATTGGAAATCTTCTCATACATAAATTCTCTTACCAATCAATGTGGCACGACGGGGATCAACCGTCAAGGCGCGAACTGGGGTGATCGTCCCCAAATAGTACTATTAAATGCATAAGCGTCTACCAACTCCCGGTAGTTCACAATTCATGCTAATGGGACTTTTTGTGACATAACCTAACTTTAATAATCCATTTAATTTCATCTATCGGGTCCTTTAATCATTCATAGGGTCATACAATCGGGTCATTCAATCATTCGGGTCCAAAATCAATAAACAAACAATCGAGACAAATGGTGTCCTAATTTATAAAAATACTAACATGTTATCTCCCTCGCGGGTTTATAAAGCATTTATAAAACATTTAAAAGAGTGCGAGGCTATGAACTCACGTTGATATGGGAAGGCGGGTGATCGGCAATTCGGACGTACGGTACGTGCTTCAATCACGGAAACCTAGACCAATAATACTCGTCTTAGACCTTTGTCCAATGACTTTATAAAAATATCAATTATGTATATGATGATTATGTATATATGATGATCAAGTGGGTTTACATATTCTCGTTTACTCCTTTTAGTGTTATTTGTCAATAACTTTTATATTAGTTTACTAGTTTTACCCGTTTACGTGTCTTAAGCCCAATAAGCTTATTATAAGTTATTTAACTTATTTTAATCCATTTTGTACTTATCTTATCAGTACATACACTTTCAAGTTGCGCCCAAATGGGTTAAGCCCAATAATTTCTTTTTATGAGTGTTTAACTTATTTAGTCCAATTATTAGCCCAATGTGTTTACTTAGCTCGTTAATGTCCGTTTGTCCTATAGTTCGGGTTTTTATCGGTTTTTACTTGTTATACATGTCTATATATCAGTATATAAGTTTTATAAAGTTTTCATTAGACGGGTCCAACCATCTAAGTTTTATTTAATAAAAACGTTAATTTTACGGCAATAGCCGAAAAAGTCGTAAAAATCAAGTTTATAGCTTTATAACTTATAAATATTATTTTACCACCATTTATATAATTTACCCATTTAATTAACCTTTTATACATCTATATAAATAAGTTTTATAAGTTAGTGGGTTTTTATTTTACATTTTATATATTAAAATGTGAGTGCTTATATAATAGTATTATACTTTATTTTCCAAAAATCTGATTTTTAACTTCATCTTCACCAAAACTTCCATATCTTGAGTTCTACATGGAGATAGAAGCTCAAATTTTTATCACATAAACTACATGATATGTGCTACATTTAACTCTTCTATAGCTACTGTTTAATCATCTTTTAAGTAGTTTCTAAAAATCGTCCAAAACAGTAACTTCAGATTTATACCCTAAACTTGTTTTGATCATATCTCACTCATTATTTTGATTCCATTGCATGGCCAACTCTCACATGTGTACAAGACCCATAGCTTACTGTAAATCCATCCTACTTCATCATATTATCAGTTTACCATATGGTTCTTTACTGTTTTATACAGCCATGCAAATTAATCAAGATTTTAACCTTGTTTCTTATAGTTTTTCACCTTTTTATCCATGATTATCAACAACAAATCCCCACATAACATTTTTATCATCATATAATCATCATAAATATATACAATAGGAAATAAATACATGATTACATAAAAATAACAAGAAGTTGAGGAGGACAATGTTTATACCACCAAGTTGATATAGGTTATGATTTTGACATGGTTTTTGATAGAGAAACTTGTAGACAACCATGACCATCTTCAAGACCACCATGCTCCATGAACTTCTTGTGGAAAATCAGCCCTAATACTCGATGGAAACTCCTCCTTTGATGTTATAACTTACACCAATCTTCATCTTTTTGGATGGAGGTTAACATATGTTAATTATAACATATGTTTATGGTTAGATTTTTGTCAAGTGATGGTGATTTAGGGAGAAGAATGGGACGGCATAACCAAGGGTGAGAGAGTTTGTGAAGTTGTTTTGCATGGTGAAATGAATAAGTGGTTTGTGTGTGAATGGTTTTGTGTTTGTAGTGGCTTATTTTGTAAGCTACTTGGACATGTGTTGATAGTTGCTTACAACTTGACACATAATAGATGTGTGGCTTAGTTCTTGCCGTCCAATTTGAGTGGGGTGGGGCAAGGTTTATCTTGTCTCATCCCACTAATTTACGGGTATCCCTCGATTCTAGTTTCCTCGATTTGCGTGCCCTCGGGTCGTTTTACGAAAAACGTTTTTATAAATTATGAATCATCGTCACAAAACGAATTCAATAAAAATTGTCTCATCAAAAACGGAGTTCGAAAACGTAAATACGTAATCCTAAGGTTTCCGGTTTAGTCGTAAAGGACGTTAAAATAAAATCGTAAGTCCTAATCTCTTCTCGTAAATTTGTGAGTTTATGAACCAACACAAATTTAAAACTCCAAAATAATATTTACGGATAAATTTATTTTTCTGAAATGTCGGACTGTCACCAAAGACGGTGTATGTAAACGTAAGCACGTAACGTAGAATCCTCCGGTTTAAACGTAGTCGATGCTACTTCAAGACGTGAATCCAAATTTCTTCCCAAAAATAAGTGAGTTCATATTGTAAATTGTTTTTAAATAATATTGAGAATAAAATATCAACCATAAATTGACGGATTGTCACAGCATTTACCCCTAAACAGGATCTTTGTCCTCAAAGATCATCTTACTACTCGCTTCTTATAGAGTTAAAGCCATGTGGGTATTTCCTCCACATTCGGTCTTTTCTCACAAGTGCAATTCATTATAATACGCGAGTTTCATCAAACATAACTACGGGAATAAGATCAGGCTAAATGTTGACTTACTTTCTCTATCCATGATGTTCACGGGTTTCTGATGAATGCAACTTTTCGCCGATCTAAGCTTTACTAAGAACAATCAGATTTTCACTTGATAGATATTCCATCAATGTTCGATTTACGAAACATAATTTACGCAGTCTTTGAAGTCCTAGGGTAGATCCAGCTTATATGCCTTTCAATTCCAACTTTTACATCATCTCAATGGTCCCAAACAACGGGGACTTATATCCCATGATTTGTCAGATCATGAATTCATTTTTCCAAGTTTAAAATAGTGGCATAACTTCGCTACCCGTTTGGCACTTCAAGATCTACATTTCATATTCACATAACCTCTTGCTTACTACCGGCTGTCAATAATTAAATCCTAATTTCAACAATCATTTTAGATCTCGCGGGTCGGGTATTTTGCAAGGATAGGTTCGCCATCATAGGAAACCTTAAACCTAAAAGACATGTCCAACTCACAATGGGTGTATGTCGGGTGTCTTCATCTCAACTCCTGCTTACGGATGCTCTAAGATTCAGATCCTAACAAGATTCGATCTCAATCCTAATACGATGATTATCATTGATAATCTCTCCAAAGAAAAACGATTATACGGTCTATTACCAAAGGTCAATCATTCAAACATAAAACATCACTTATATTACTCTGTATCGTTACTTTACCTCGTCCCTTCGATTTGGGTCGGTACATAGTACTCTCATCAAGGTTCATTCTCAATGATTTCTGAGCAAATCTCTAGAAATTCGATGCGAAGCGAAGATCTTGATAAAGATGTTCGATACAGGCACACTATGTTTACATAATTCTTTTTCATTTATCATTAACGGGAATGATATTAGCAGATTTGGTCAGTCTGTCGACGATGACCCAAATCGAATCAAATTTAGATGATGACCTTTGCAATAGCTAAACGTTAACTAATGTATGAGGCGATGTCTGCCTTCATGATTGCCATTAGTACAGCTTCTTTAGACAAAGATACTTTTAGTCAAAGATGACATACATATAATACTTATACTTACAAATTCCAACTTAACTATATCTCACAATCCTCCATATTTAGACAATCACAAGTGGTCTTTTAAAATATTTAACGCTATCGGCTTCTCAATTCTGATGGTTCACATTAGCCGCGAACCCCTTTTATTATCTATATTATCGGCTATATTTTAAATTGTTCGGCAATTTATTTTGCACCTTCATTATTAAAGAACATGTCCTAACTGGTTCTTTATCTTTTATACATAATGCGTCGGTATCTATATTCACTTCTCATGATGATATAATTATCATGTCCACAATTCACTCAGATATTCTTTCTATATTATGCGTCAGTAATTACGTTCACTTTCTCTTGATAAAATAAATATCATAATTGTATTTATTCAAAATTCTTTCTTCATATCTTCTATGTTTTAGTTTCGTCTTTACTATCATTTTTATCATTTTTTTTTTCTCAATTCGGCGTCTAAAGCGTCGATAATTATTATATGTAAATTAAATAATTATTAGTTAATTTTTATGAAGCATGAATGTAAAAGTTTTAAATTTCTTAGTTCGACCAATTATATAAAATGTTCAAAATAAATTTGTGTTTAATTAATAAGATTTTCGTTGATTTATCGAAAATAATTAATAAGATTCGTAAATGTTCGAAAAACCTTTATTTATACTTTGGTCAAAGTTTTCTTAGTTGAAAAGCTAAAATTGTCGTTTTAAGTTTCAAGTTATGGTTTTAATGGGTTTTCTCAATCTTCTTAAGTTGTCTAGAAGTATACACAAACATTTACCCCTAAACAGAAGTTTAGTTAAATGGTTTGTGTACAAGGGAATAATCCCTTAAAGTCCTTTGTTAAAATATTTGTCAAAACATATTTCCATTTCTTTTTGGTAAAATCCAAAGTCTTAAAAGGGCTCTTAATTTTTGAAGAGTCAATTTATATTCCATTATCCTTTTAATTCCATAGTCAAATCATGTAAAGTATTATGTCTTTAATCACGTGTTAATTATTCAAGGTACAGGTTTTTATCGTTTAGCCAATTCAGGGCATTCTTATTAATAATTATTAACTCATCCTTATTCTTATATACAAACAAATAGTCCTTAATGATCACGAGCATGAATTTATCAAATTACAGCCTACACACGTGATTCACCAAATTTATGAATACTGCATGTGCATCGGTCAATCCAAACGACATCACGTGAAACTCATAATGTTCATTACAAGCACCGGATGTAGTGATTGGAATACATAATCTTCTTCGCAGATGCGAAGTTGATGATAACCATGCCGTGGATCAAATCTTTAAAACATACAGTAGAACCTTGTAAACGATCGAACAAATCTTCCATTTCGAGTCATGGATATCGTTTTCGATTGTCAATTTACTCAGTCACAGTAATCTATACATGTAAGGAAAGATAACACCATAGCTCTTCAGGATGACAGGCTTGGTATAATAAAATCTTTCTCCGACAACTTTCTCAGTTGTACGGTAATTCCTTAAATTCAGATGGTGCTGATGTGCAGTGCACATGCCATAGGTGCAACACCGGAAATATAATCAATACCAATTTCAACTTGCCTTAATGGCAAAAGTCTAGTTAATTCATCAACAAATACTTCCTAAAGTTTCAGATAACCGAAACATCTTTTAATAAATTCATATTAGGTTCTGCTAGATTAAAATATCTATAACTAATTCACAACCATTCACGGTAGAATTTCAAGTCTTAATACAGGATATGGTCATCCATCAAGAATTATTTAGATTACTTTTGATAATCAGCATCTTATCATTTAGGGGAATTCTACTCGAGTTCCCATCAATTAAGACAATGTCGTCATGTCATAATCAATCAATCCATTCTACGGGCACTATCAACTTTCCAGTTGCATTGCCGTCGATAAGATGTGAACTTCTCAAAAGGCTAATAATAATTCATAATCCTTCACAAAGTCAAGGATATCTGGAGACACAACTACTATTAAAAGAGCAAGGTCAACGCATGATTTACGCGAGAGAATTTCAAATCAGACACAGACGAAAACATTTAGCGAATATGAATATATCCCATGTTTTCATAATTTGAGTACGCATTCGAAAGCTCCTCGGATCGTTACCCAGGTCATTCATATGAAATCAAATCATAAGAAATGATAAGAACGTCAATACATCCAGTCGGGTATCAACACTCGGTAATCAGATACTTTTCCTAAGAATCTCACTACGGGAGAATTGGACAAGAAAGAATTGTCAATTGTCAAATAAGACAATTTCCACAGATGAGTAAATTCAACTCAGAAGAAGAGATGCTACAGGCACATATGTAGGTGTCCCTAACACTATGTCCTTGTTTTTCACTTCTTGCAGATCTCATAAATTTTAATCTTTCGCAATCTTCAAAGAAAATGTAGTGTTTATTCATTTGTTTTATGGTGACTACTAATCAGTCTTGCATAGTCCATTCCAAATTGTATGTAGGCGCGCAACTATATACAATTTCAAGATTAACGATGCAATACTCAGTTCGTCAAAACTTTATCATCATGTTTATAATGAAAACATTTTCATGCTTAATAAGAATCAAGAATAAATTTACAAAAGATTTTCTTTATCATGAAAACAATTAAGTTTTCCAAGGTGTTTTATAAACAACCTCATTTTGATAACAATCACTTATAAATCTCACTTTAAATAATCCATATAGTGTTGAAAATCCAATTTTCCTCAAGGGATACTGTTTTAACTTTATAAAAACAATGTGGGATCTGCAAAAGAGTGATGGAAAGATGTTCACCAAGAACTAACTTCAATATATATATCAGGAAATGAGCTTAGCCAAATAATAGTGAGGTTCATGATCTCGATGGCACTCAGGAATACAAAGAGAATAATCCACAACGTAACTCAAATCAAGATGAGTACTTGTTCAATGGTTGCATCACTAATGCGAACATTAGGATGAAGCAAGAAAAGATAGATAACATCGATACATGTAGAATTTAGCAATCAAAGGTAGTCTTTTCATTAATCACAAACAAGTCAAATTGTACCGTAACACATTACGTGTCACTATGTCATACAATTCTCAGAACTCATCCTACCAACTGATGTCTCAGTTAAGTTAGGGATATTTAAAAGATACCACAATGAACACTAATCTACAAGAGTCATTAGGTGTTCCACATGTCCCAGAAGATCCATCGGTCTCAATTCAGAAGAAGATTTCTTCAATTTATTTCTTGGACACTAGGCATCCTCGTTAGTGGACAATGGCCTAGGAACAACCCTTAACACGAACTAACAATAATTTAAAACCTTATAATTCAATCACAAAACTTAACGACTTCTATTTATAATCTCATATTCCATATGGGTTAAATTTTACTTTATTCAAGTTTCAACCAATTTATACTCAATTCAATATCCTACCTCATATTCCAATACTTACAACCTTATTCTTCGGCCTTGTAAAGGCAATACAATCTCAATATGAATCAATACTTAATTTCCAATCCTATTAGCTCTTACAGCAATAATTATCAAATGAGTCATTAATATGAAACGACTTGATCATTCAACTTAGACTTCTCGGAAAGGTATTAGTGGCATGAGGCTTTTGGGTAATGGTTCCAATAACAGCCTCAAGCGCAACATTCACCCTTTCGATTTCAATTTAAGAATTGGATGACAACGAATCAGATGACATCTTTCCAGGTGATAACGTTTTGTCAAACTCCACTCTATAAGAAAAGATCGTCATGACATCGATATCAGTTTTAATCTCGCCAATTCTTTTTCAATTTCACAATCAACTACTATCTACATTTCTACGAATATCAACCATTTGTCGGGATCATAAATATCCACAACTTGGTTTAGATTTAGGATAGCTAGAATTCCTACGAGAATAGCTTAGATTAATTTACTAGGGGATTTAGGGTTACTTGTGACAATCGACGTCGTATAAATACCTCGTATAAAAATCAAAATAATCATCAAACAATCATGTAATAAAATTACATCATATATATATAATCCAAGTTATATATATATATATTAAAATAACACTTCTCAGTCTTGGCCTTGTCGGTAACTCGGGAATTCTTCGGCACCGTTATAGTCAAAAGATTTTTAGACATTTTGTGAAAAATGTTTATAGTTAAAATATTTTGAAATGTTTTATTCAAAACCTTGGTTTTAAAAATCTTTCGTTCTCTATAACGAGAGCTCTGATACCAAACTGTAACACCCCCAAATTTATATAACTCGGTACAGCGGAAGACTCGTTGGTGTTACGGGATAACACATTACTCATATCATAGACAACGCATAAAAATCGCGTCGTTTAATAATAAAGTATTTCCATTCATAAACTTCAAAGTTACATCGGTCCCAAGTCATATTATTTCATACAAAGTTTTACAAAGTATTTGAATGGAAAATATTGTTTAAGTGCGGGCCATGAATTATTGTCGTCTTCCCGAGAATTACCTTCAAGTACCTGAGATAAAACATGTTAACAGAAAAGGTCAGCGATAACGCCGAGTGAATTCATAGAGTTTAATGGATTCCATCAATATAATATCAGTATAAAAGTATTACTGAAAATCATTTTGTACAAATCGTTTTGATAGGCCATGAAATAGCCAAAATCATTTTATGCAAATCCGTATCGAAAATCATAATATAGGCATTAGCCTTAAAAATCATTATACGAGCCAATGTCGTAAAAACATCATACAACATGTCTTATGACGTTGTATAAAATCAAATAAAAACCGTTATATGAATATGGTTATGAAAACCAAAATACAAACATAATATCAATAGTATGACCCTGTATTGCTAGTCAGGCAATACATCGTAATTCGAAGCGTCTAATAGTATTTCATTAGTTTTGGATTATTATAAGCCGCATGACATTGTTACCTTACTAAACCAACAACGGGTAGCTAACCCGATACCAATTTTGCCCATCTAAAGTAGCGTGTCGTCACAAAGGTCACGCTATTGGAAATCTTCTCATACATAAATTCGCTTACCAATCAATGTGGCACGACGGGGATCAACCGTCAAGGCGCGAACTGGGGTGATCGTCCCCAAATAGTACTATTAAATGCATAAGCGTCTACCAACTCCCGGTAGTTCACAATTCATGCTAATGGGACTTTTAGTGACATAACCTAACTTTAATAATCCATTTAATTTCATCTATCGGGTCCTTTAATCATTCATAGGGTCATACAATCGGGTCATTCAATCATTCGGGTCCAAAATCAATAAACAAACAATCGGGACAAATGGTGTCCTAATTTATAAAAATACTAACATGTTATCTCCCTCGCGGGTTTATAAAGCATTTATAAAACATTTAAAAGAGTGCGAGGCTATGAACTCACGTTGATATGGGAAGGCGGGTGATCGGCAATTCGGACGTACGGTACGTGCTTCAATCACGGAAACCTAGACCAATAATACTCGTCTTAGACCTTTGTCCAATGACTTTATAAAAATATCAATTATGTATATGATGATTATGTATATATGATGATCAAGTGGGTTTACATATTCTCGTTTACTCCTTTTAGTGTTATTTGTCAATAACTTTTATATTAGTTTACTAGTTTTACCCGTTTACGTGTCTTAAGCCCAATAAGCTTATTATAAGTTATTTAACTTATTTTAATCCATTTTGTACTTATATTATCAGTACATACACTTTCAAGTTGGGCCCAAATGGGTTAAGCCCAATAATTTCTTTTTATGAGTGTTTAACTTATTTAGTCCAATTATTAGGCCAATGTGTTTACTTAGCTCGTTAATGTCCGTTTGTCCTATAGTTCGGGTTTTTATCGGTTTTTACTTGTTATACATGTCTATATATCAGTATATAAGTTTTATAAAGTTTTCATTAGACGGGTCCAACCATCTAAGTTTTATTTAATAAAAACGTTAATTTTACGGCAATAGCCGAAAAAGTCGTAAAAATCAAGTTTATAGCTTTATAACTTATAAATATTATTTTACCACCATTTATATAATTTACCCATTTAATTAACCTTTTATACATCTATATAAATAAGTTTTATAAGTTAGTGGGTTTTTATTTTACATTTTATATATTAAAATGTGAGTGCTTATATAATAGTATTATACTTTATTTTCCAAAAATCTGATTTTTAACTTCATCTTCACCAAAACTGCCATATCTTGAGTCCTACATGGAGATAGAAGCTCAAATTTTTATCACATAAACTAAATGATATGTGCTACATTTAACTCTTCTATAGCTACTGTTGAATCATCCTTTAAGTATTTTCTAAAAATCGTCCAAAACAGTAACTTCAGATTTATACCCTAAACTTGTTTTGATCATATCTCACTCATTATTTTGATTCCATTGCATGGCCAACTCTCATATGTGTACAAGACCCATAGCTTACTGTAAATCCATCCTACTTCATCATATTATCAGTTTACCATATGGTTCTTTACTGTTTTATACAGCCATGCAAATTAATCAAGATTTTAACCTTGTTTCTTATAGTTTTTCACCTTTTTATCCATGATTATCAACAACAAATCCCCACATAACATTTTTATCATCATATAATCATCATAAATATATACAATAGGAAATAAATACATGATTACATAAAAATAACAAGAAGTTGAGGAGGACAATCTTTATACCACCAAGTTGATATAGGTTATGATTTTGACATGGTTTTTGATAGAGAAACTTGTAGACAACCATGACCATCTTCAAGACCACCATGCTCCATGAACTTCTTGTGGAAAATCAGCCCTAATACTCCATGGAAACTCCTCCTTTGATGTTATAACTTACACCAATCTTCATCTTTTTGGATGGAGGTTAACATATGTTAATTATAACATATGTTTATGGTTAGATTTTTGTCAAGTGATGGTGATTTAGGGAGAAGAATGGGACGGCATAACCAAGGGTGAGAGAGTTTGTGAAGTTGTTTTGCATGGTGAAATGAATAAGTGGTTTGTGTGTGAATTGTTTTGTGTTTGTAGTGGCTTATTTTGTAAGCTACTTGGACATGTGTTGATAGTTGCTTACAACTTGACACATAATAGATGTGTGGCTTAGTTCTTGCCGTCCAATTTGAGTGGGGTGGGGCAAGGTTTATCTTGTCTCATCCCACTAATTTACGGGTATCCCTCGATTCTAGTTTCCTCGATTTGCGTGCCCTCGGGTCGTTTTACGAAAAACGTTTTTATAAATTATGAATCATCGTCACAAAACGAATTCAATAAACATTGTCTCATCAAAAACGGAGTTCGAAAACGTAAATACGTAATCCTAAGGTTTCCGGTTTAGTCGTAAAGGACGTTAAAATAAAATCGTAAGTCCTAATCTCTTCTCGTAAATTTGTGAGTTTATGAACCAACACAAATTTAAAACTCCAAAATAATATTTACGGATAAATTTATTTTTCTGAAATGTCGGACTGTCACCAAAGACGGTGTATGTAAACGTAAGCACGTAACGTAGAATCCTCCGGTTTAAACGTAGTCGATGCTACTTCAAGACGTGAATCCAAATTTCTTCCCAAAAATAAGTGAGTTCATATTGTAAATTGTTTTTAAATAATATTGAGAATAAAATATCAACCATAAATTGACGGATTGTCACAATGAGGCTTCTTTCAGATGAAAGTAGAGAAGAGATTGAAGAGAATTTGAAGATCCAGAAGGCTTCAATTGCACCAAGACTAGTGAAGAAGGCAGTTCCTATTGAGTTCCAAGCTTTTGATCAATTGAATCCTAGTGAAGCAATAATCAGAAAAAGCATTAAGCTTTCACCATTGGAGGCTTCACATGTTGCAGAAGTATTACCATCGGATTTTAGAAACCCCAATAGTTCACTATGAAGAAGATGCAAGTGGGTTCTGGATGATCACCATATATGGCAAGAAGGTACATACTTTTACTTCTCTGATCTCATTGTTTGCAAGCCTGGATAGAAAAGACTTGGTAGATCTTTGGACATTGATGAAGGCCAAGTATGAGGCTGAAGCACCTACTTCAGTCATTGGAATAAAGATCTGGACATCCTTCAAAAGGATGATTGAACCAGATGAAGCAGATCCAATATGGTTTGATCTGGATGGTATCAGTGGACTACAATGGCGTCTACATTCAGCAGCTGGTGTTTACCATCTAAGCACTACAAAGTTTTCATAATATCTTCCTGTGGATGCTGAATATCCTATGTCCAAGTAAGTTTTGAAGAGGACGGTGTCTATATAGCTGGAAATAGATTATACTAGTGATGTTGGCAAATACATAATTAGATTTATTTATTATCTAATCAAAAAGTAATTTGTATTTGTAAGAATCCTCCTTGTACTTAGTTTTTATTTAGAAACTTGAGATATCAAGTTTAGGGGAGGATTGTTGGGAATAAAATGAGCCAAGACACTCAGACGATGACAAGAGTTAATTGGACGCTGATAGGAAGAAATCAAGCGCTGACAGATCAAGCATTGACAAGAGATATCCAAGCGCTGATAAGAAGAAGTCCAAGCACTGATAGGAAAACTTAGTCAACAGGTTTGTTATTTGAAGAAAAGATATACTCAATATTTTATTTACTATATTTATCTTTTCCTAGAATAGTTGATAGGTTGTCCATTGTACACGACTCCTTATGTTATAGAAGGAGTTCGTAGGGTTTGTAGTTAATACGCATTATTCAGTATTCGACTTTCATTGTACTCAAGTTATATTATCAATCAAAAGTGAAAGTTTGGTTTATTTGTTTTACTTGTTCTTTAATCTATGTGTTAATGCCGCATAACCTTTGGATTGTTCATATAACAACAAGTTTCTCTAAGTGTAAAACTTGATTCAATCTCATTAACACAAAGCTAATCGATCTAAGTTTGGGATCAAAATATCCAGCTCAATGTGGGTCCCTACCTCCTGATACCCTGCCCCCTTGTACCTCCAAACATAGCAAAGAAAGAATCACATCAGAAGATCAACGTCTCAAGTGCAATATCTTGCTCCCAAAGATTGGATAAACGACTCAGATTGGTCAACAAACAACTGGCATCAACAAATCACATGGATATGAAGACCATTTTTCAAGATTCAAAAATTTCAAAGGGCTTTTAGGGGATTTCAGCTTATTAGGGTTTAGCTTTTCTATGATTTCTAGAATCTCCCATAGGACTGTATTTAAAGAGGTGCATGTACCTCTTTCATTTTCGTTCCAACTTGTAAATTCTTTTTTATGATTAATGACAATGAAAGTTTTAAATTATTTTTCAAGTTGTGTTCCGTCTTTACTTGATTGTTTGATAGATTAAACCATTGAAGTTTATTGCAGAATAGAGTAAGTTTTGTCAAAAATTGATTTTATTTCAAAAAGTTTTGGGCAAAGGAAGTTTTTATATCCGGTTTTATATAAGTATACGGTTTTGTTTGTTGACACCAAACAACCACTGTATATTTATATAAGCTTTTTTATCTTTGTTAGAGTTCTAGTAAAATTCAGTTTTCAAAGATTTGTTGTTTTCCAAAAAAATATAGAAATCTATCACTTTTCTATTTTCTTACCATTTTACTGTAGAAAAAGCTTGCATAAGCTTGATTGATACCAAGCTTATATAGGCCTTTTGCTACTTGGATTGTTTTGTTTTCATGTGCAGGGTTCTAATCATACATCACCTTCCAAGATTCACTCAATTTTAAAGATATTGCCTCCTTTCTCTACATCAGCAAAGCAAATCATACATCATTCTTGAATCTTGTAAATAAGTTAAGCTGGTGGCATCAAGGATACGTCTTGGACTGAAAAATCTCAAGAAAGGTTTTCCTTTGAACTCCCTTTTTATTCACTAAGATTTTTGAAACTTTGTGATTTTGTTCTTGTTGTGTGTTTGTTTAATTATTTTTGCTTGTTTCCTACTTAAGTTAAGTTTAAGAGATTGTTTTATGGTTGATTTATATGATTTTAAGTTGATTGCGTGATTTTAGTGTGTAAAACTTTGTTATCAGCAACTTAAATGGGTGTTTGGATCTGCTTATTAGGTTAAGATAGATATAGCTTTTTGGATACAAAATAGGTTAGACACACTTTAAATAGTAGTGGTAGGTTGAATTGGTACTTTGCTTTGAGTTTGGTAGGTAAAATAGACTTTGTATGTTCTTATTTTAGCATAAAATCTGTCAACTTTATAATAGTAAGCTGCATTGGGTTAGTCTTTTGTGTTTTATTGGTTTAGAATCTTGTTTACAGTTAGGGGTAGGGTATAAACTAGGGTTGTTGCATTAAAATTCGTGGATTGTTTGAGCCAAAAACTAGTTTTGTTGGTCCAAAGTTCATTTTCGGGGCATTTACCTCAGCAAACCAACCCCACTTCCTACCAAAACCTCATCAGTAGGGTGTTAGGGTTTGTTTTTGTCTTATGTAACTTGAAAGTTGCTACACACGTAGATTTTATGTTAATTTAGTTAGGTAGTATATGGTATTGGGGGTTAGATAGCTTTTGGTTTGGTAAAATTAACCTCATATATCACTGTTGGACCATTGAACCCACCAGACCCCCCCTAAGTGCACTCTAACTGATTTTGTCTTAGTATGTGCTTGTTGTTGCTTGAACTTACTAGTTTCTTGCTTGATTTTGACTCCCCACACTCCACTGAGTGTGGGGGTGCCTTGATTGCCAAAAACAACCAATAAATCATAGCCAAAATGCTCATTTCGTCTTTCTATGATAAAGCAGTGGGAACATAGTTCCCATTGATAGTGTTAACCTTCCCACTGCCCAGCTATAAGACAAAAGCCCCCAAATTTCACTATCAATTTTTGAGGTTTTTTGTCTTTAGTGACCAAAAATCAGTATTTTTAAGTGGTTTCAACTTTCTTAGGCTTGTTAACTTATTTTAAGATTTCTCAAATAGTTAAATTTTATTTTACTGTTCATTTAATATTTTTTTTAGATTTAATTCAATTTAATTAGTTTAAAGTAAACTGTTTTTTGTCTTTTAGTGCAATAATTTAATATTTTTCGGTTTTAAAAATTTTCTTAGTTTAAGTTAAATGTTTTAAGATTTTTAGTTAAAAAAGTTCACTGTTCACTATTTTTAGTTATTTATTTTTCGATTTAATTTAAGTTTAAATAGGTTTTAAATCAAACTGTTTTGTCTTTTATTAAAAAAATTACTTTTTTCAACTTTTTAAATTTTTCTACTGTTTAGTATTATAAAATAGGATTATTGAAAAAGTAAAATTAATTTTAGCATTATTTTATTATTTTTAATCATTATTTTTATTTAAAAGTTGTTTTTAGCATTTAAAAATTAAAAAATAGTTTTTAAAATTTAGAAAAAATACTTTTTAGTCTTTAATTAATATAAGTAAGATATTTATTTGATAAAATAATATTTTGGGCTTTTTCTTAATTATATTTAATTTTAGGGCTTTAATTAGCATTTAAAATTGAATATATAATTAATAAAAGGTTTTAAAATTTATTTATTGAATTTTTATTCTTATTTATATTATTTTAAATATAGTTTTAATTTTTAAATTGTTTTTAGCTTTACTTTTTAATTTCGTCACGTTTTACGTCTTTTCATTTACGTTTTTACGTTTATCGTCGTAGTTTGATCGTAGTTTAACTCGTCTTTACTTTTTCTCTCTTTAAACCTAAAATGACACTAATCCAAATATTGTTTTTATATAATTGGCATACACAACATACACCTCCACCGAGAACGAACTCACTTGTCGGTCTTTACGGTTTTCCTAAACCGTATCGATTAATACTTGACGACTTGTATTTTCTTGTTTTTCCTAAAATAAGAAGTACAACAATACTACATTAATTTTAGCGCCGCTGCCGGGGAGGTGTGTTTAGCCATATATATATCGTGTTTGTGTGAGTAGTGCGTTTTTGCTTTTCAATTTTTGGAAAGCGTATATAACGTACATACTCATTTTTGTTAATTTTTTCTACTATATTATAATATCCAAATAAATCGTGTTTAGTTTTCCTAAATTAAACACACAACAATCTTTTTACTATACTGTAGATATATTAGTTTTCGTTTTCTTTGTGAATATTATTAATATATTGTATACGTATCACAATAAATTTACAATATCTCCAAAAGCGTGAAAACCCAACCTTAATTGGGATTCCATCACTCAATTATTGTATTTGAATCTAAAGCAAAAAGAAAAGGAAAAATAGATAAATATTTTAGTGTGGCTTAATTTTGATTTACACAAACTATAAGGTGGGTATAAGGCGGTTGTATTTCACGATCTAAGGGAAAAAGGCTCTTAAGTGCTTAGCGCCACCTCGTTTCCCCCGCTTGCTTGTGCGTGTTTTGAGAAAGAGGGCTAATCGATGGTTTGCCGCCGAAGTATTATCTACGCATACTATATTTGCTTGTTTTCAAGATTAAACCCTCTTGAACGTTTTGGTGTTCCACCGACGTTCTAAAGTCATCGAAGGCGTTCACCCCACGTGATCGTTTTTGTTCTTTGAAGCTCCTTTAATCGAGAAATCGATTCGAGGAGAGATTTGTAGATTTAAGTCTATGTAATACATCAAAAAATCCAAAAAAAATAAAAACAAAAAAAAACAAAAAAAAAATTGAAAAAATCGAAAACCCCCAAAAAGAATCTTCTTTGCTACCCCCATTCTACGCTTAATGCATGCGCACTCGATCGAATGATTATTCTAATTCTAGCAACGCTTCGAATCGACGCAATCGTAATCGAAGGAATCGACAAGGTAGACGAGAATTAGAAACCGACGTTCCTAATATCGTTGTTGAAGAGACCGTAGACGAAATGGCCGACAATCGTTCGATGATGGAATTGCTCCAAGCGCCACCGAGGGTTATGGAGACGCGATCGTAATTCCCGCTATCGAAGCGGAGAATTTTGAGATTAAGAGCGGAATGCTTTCGTTGATTCAAGCTACGAAGTTTCGAGGTCGTGAAGCCGATAATCCTCACGATCACATTCGGAATTATGATCGTCTTTTGGCCACGAGCAAGTTTAAGAACGTCGACACCGATATCGTCAAGCTTATGCTTTTTCCGTACTCGTTCGATGATGCCGCCAAGGATTGGTACGACAAAAGAGTCACCTAATTTGATAATTACGTGGAAGGATCTCGTTTCCAAATTCGTTAATCATTTTTCCAACCGTCTAAGACGATGTTTTTCAAAAACGAGACTACGAGATTTGAGCAAAAACAAAATGAATCTTTTAGAGACGCGTGGGATCGTTTTAAAGAATTGCTTAGGCAATATCCTCACCATGGATTTTCCGAGTTGCACCAAATCGATACGTTTTACAACGGTCATAGTTTTAAAGAACAAGATTCGTTGAATTCCGTCGCCGGTGGCAACTTTTTGTGTAAGACTACGAAAGATGCATTAATGATTATCGAGAATCGATCCAAGGTTTACCAACTCCGCAACACACAGAGTGTTGCCAATGTCGCCAATGTTAGTAATTCTAATCGCGACATTGAGAGAGTTGATGTGAAATTCGATAAGTTGACGAATGTGTTTATGTCGTTCTTAATCGAGATGCAAAAGTAAGACGCTCCCGCTACGGTGAAAGCGGTTGAGGCATCGTGTACGTTTTGTGGTGGACCACATAATTATTACGAATGTGCGGCTATGGATGGCCAAACGTCAAGTGTAAACGCATTAAACAACAATTTTTCAAATCAAAATCAAAATAACGTCGGTCCATCGCAACAAACGAACAACAACAATCAAGGAAATAATTTTCAAAACCGTAACAATTTTCAAGGAAACAATCATGGTAATCAAGGTTCTAATCAAGGTCAAAATTTGAATTGGCAAAATCGAGGTTTTAACAACAACAATGAAAACCAGAATTTTAACAATGGGCAAAATTGAAAATTTTCAAACAACGCTAATCAAGGGAACAATTTTCAAGGTAATCAAAACCAAGCTTTCAATCAAAACATTAATGGCTTAAATGATTTTCAAAATTACGTTAAATCAAATGAAGCTAATATGAAGAGATTATAAACGCAAATTGGTGATATGAAAAACGAATTTTCAAACACGTTGAGAGGACAAAACAACAAAATTTAGCAAGGACAAATCGACATAAAAAAGATGTTTTCGGCTATTATGAACAAAGCCTTGGGTGCTTCATCAAGTTCGTTACCTAGTGACACCGTTGCAAATCCGAAGGAACAATGTAAAGCCGCCTAGTCTCGTGAGAAAAGTCGTGTGATTACCCCTAACCTTGATGGATTTAGAGTTGTTCCTTCTTCTCAACCCTTGACTTCTAGGACGCCTTCTTGTTCTAAAGTCGATGGGGTGAACGTGGCGACCAAGGAAAAGAGTGCAAACCCTCGTGTACCTCAAATTCCATCCACGATTAAAAAAGAGAGCTTTATCGACCTTACCAAAGAAACCCTTGAAGAACCTTATGCTTCGATCCTTCTTAAAAAACCCAAAAGGCAAATGCCGAGAAAGGAAGAGGATCCGGGCCAATTTCTATTACCTTGTAATTTTTCCGAGATTGAGGGATGTTTAGCCCTTGCCGATTTAGGTGCTAGCATCAATCTCATGCCTCATTCTCTTTAGAAATTGATGAGATTGCCTTCACTTACCCCCACGAACATGAGTATCGAGCTAGCAAATTGTACACCACTTAAGCCAAGTCGAATAGCCGAGGATGTCTATGTTAGGATTGGAAAGTTTGTTTTTCCTACGGATTTCGTCATTTCCGATTACGAGTGCGACCCTAAATGTCCTATTATTTTAGGTCGACCATTTTTATCGACGGATCGAGCCTTAATCGACGTCCATATGATCATTATAAAACCTAGGTTGCAAAACCCGATGTTTCAAATTCTAATGATTTCAAAATGTTAACTTTAGCGGAAAATATGAGGCTTGACGCATGTTTTAAAAGAATTAAAATGAACGGTTTTAAAGATGATGATTTTAACGATAAAGAATACTTGTACTTAATTCAAAAGGGTAATCGAAGATTTATGGATGAAAAATCACTTTAGGATGTATTTGGAAAAAACAAGTTAACAACAAATTCCGAAGGGCGACGTTAGTGCCATCACGACAATGACAAAAATGGACTCGTCTTCACCACCTTCGAAGGACCACGTCTTTGAGGCATCAACTTCTAACTCCATCGAAGTGCCTCCATTTCCTAGCCCAACACCCGTTGAGGCTAAAGGTTTCATCTTGAGGCATCAACTTCTAACTCCATCGAAGTGCCTCCATTTCCTAGCCCAACACCCGTTGAGGCTAAAGGTTTCATCGACATCAATCCTCTCGTCCTTGAAAAGTCACCTAAGTATAGCCCTAGGGCTTGTAAGACCATGGTTGTGAGTGCTCACATCGACTCTTTCTTTGACGATGACGATGGCGATTTTGCCGAGAGTGATCACGTGCTTAAAAATCCACATGCCATTTTTGAGGATTCTCCCAAAAAGACCTCTTCACATGGTAAGTACGATGATTACGAGTTCGATCCCGAGATTGAGGAAATTATTGAACGAGAGATAGATCTTTTGCCTCCACCCCCACCTACTAGTGAGGTTGATTTTTCCATGATCCACGATGAACTTAATGAGTTGGAACGTCTTATTTTCGATGACGAACCAACTCATGTGACCACCAAAAATCCAATTCTCGAGGAGGTACCTAATCAATACTCCTCTTTTGAGAATGACGTTTACCACATCCGTGAGGATCTAACTTATCAATGATACCCACAAAAGAATGATGGTTTTGTGCTTGACCGTGATTTCTTCGAGAGAGTTTATAAAATCTTACAAGAGGGGAATGAAAAACTTGGTTTGACAAACCCATCTATGATGAAGAAACCGATGAGAACGACGTTCATGAGGATGACGAGTATGTTGACCCCGAGGGGGCGGTGTTCTTTGTTGATCGACGTTTTGAGAACTTATACAATCCACCAACCCCTAACCGCGACTTAAATGTGAGGATTTTTAGCGTGACTAATCTTGAGTTTGAAACGCCAAATATTTTCGACATCATAAAATCGGGTTTTCATAAAGAGTTTTTAAACGATGAAAAAGGAAACGATTTTAAATTTGATTTAAATTTTTTTTCTACATGTCTAACTCCGTCATCACCGCGTTGTATGAGTGCTACCACCTCGTCTACTCCTTTTGAAGAGGGTGTGTGTGGTTTTAGTTTGGGGGAAGCCCCTTATGTTTCTTCACATTTCTCCACCGAGGACGAGATATTCGATCCTGGAATTGCTTGTAAAGGGAAATCTCGGTCTTCCACCGATGCAATAAATGGATATCTTATCTATTTGCTTGGTGTGAGTCTACCTCGAGTAGCTCATGGTATTGCCTTACCCATTGCCCCACCTTTCTACTTCCCATCTCTTTTCTTCAAACCCTTTGGGTTTTTGCTATCGGTTGAAGTAGCGTTGTTTCGTCTTTCATCCAAAAATAAGGACGCTATCTTTGACCCCGGTATACGTTTATCGGGTTTTTAAAGTACTCCACGTACTTTTGGGTATTATTTATCATGTAAGCCCCACCAAAAATGACCAGACCATGATTATCCCTAAATGATCACATTTATGGGGATTCGAGACAAGCTTTTGACACGGTAATCAATAACAAGGTGCCTCGTGGGGTATTCTCATGCTTATCCTTGTAAATATTATTGTTTTCTAATAGTGTAACGAGGGGACTTGTGCTCTTCCAACCGTTGTTCCGTGGTTGTTTGTGATTCTGGTTTATTAGGTTCATTGTCATCATTGAATCCTCTCGTGTTCGTTTTACGGATCACTCGAGCTTTGATTGTTGCCTTTGGAGATTCCGATATCCGATGATATCCTTTTATTTTGTAACGTTTATCTTATTAGTTTGGGGGTGTTTCACCTATAGACTTGAAATTAAGCATTCGACTTTCGTCTCTAGTTTGGGGGTGTTTCACCTCTAGACTCGAAACATTGAGGACAATGTTTAGTTATAGTATTGGGGGGGGGGGGGGGGGGGTGAGTAGATACTTCACCTTGCTCGCGTCATCACGCAATCCAATTTTCATCAGTTTGTTATCGTTTAATGCAAAATAAGGCTAAAAATGGCCAAATTTTAAAAATTTTCATATTTTTCATAAGTGTTTAAGACACGAATGTAGGTTTTCCGATGGTGAGAATAAGAGTAATTTTTGACTCGACCGTGCGTGTTGAGCACTTAGCTTCGATTCCATAACATTTTAGGCTAAGTCTCTTAAATGAGGACGAGAAATGATAGATTTATTTATAAGTCTCGTAATCTTTCACGATCTCATGTGTAGTAATAATTAGCTTATTCTCCCATTGCTTTTGTTTAAATAAATGCAATAAGTAAGGTCGTACGATTTAAAAGGTTACTTAGCTTCTAGCCCAAGATCGTTTAAAAGTTGCTCGTGTTCGAATAGAGTTCATTGCCAAGGCATAACTTATTGAAGCGGGATGCGAAGATTGGCAAGTTCCAAAAGGCTCTAACAAGGCATGAGGAACTCAATTTTGTTGCTAAAGATCCAAGATAATGTGAAGTATCATTATTCCAAAATCAATATGAAGGATCGAGACACACGACGAGAAGCAATATACACCCCTAAAGATCATGGAGAAGTGTATCCAAAAAGACCCTAACAAGGTATGAGGATAAATATATCCAAGTCCTAAAAGGAGGCGGATCGTTGTATATCAAAATCCCAAATAACAATTGAAGAAAAATGATGAAGTCGTGTTCCAGGTTTGAAGAAATTCCATATATGAAGAGAAGAACATTATTTTAAGAACGTCTTCCAAGATTTGAAGTTCGAAACACATGCCAAATATCGGTCTAAGAAAGGTCATAAATCGTGAAACGAGTTATGCTAAGATATGAACTTAAGGAGATTACGAGAAGCCGTTTTAAAAGATCATGTCCTTTAGCTAACTATCGATTAAATCATGCTACTTTATTTTCGGCCATAAATAATTATCGAAATAAGTCAATGATGCATCCTCGTGATCATTAAGACAAAAAATATAAGAGATACCAATTAGGAATAAGGGAGTCTAAGTGCGTAATTAACACTCAGGAGTAATGATTGTGTTGCTAACTTATAATAATAATGATTTCGTTACACGCTTAGCATGGAATCGAGTGAAAATCGAGGATGACGAACCTATATCTATGAGGCATTCACGTGTTCTTATTCTTTGACCCTAAAAGTCACTTAATCGTGATGAAAACGATACATTGTGTCTAAAACGCGTGTAGTACTTTATTTAGTTTATTTCTTCAATAAATGTCACATAAAAATGAACTTTGGAAGTGCTATGATACTTAATTCTAGCATTGCGTGGGGACACAACAATGGTTTAGTATGGGGGAGTGATGAGACTGCAATTATACATAGTCTCATCGTGCAAATTGGGCTTAAAACGCTTAAAATATCATTAAAATACCCCAAAATATGCTTGTGTTTGTCCATTGTGTATTTTAGGTACGTATATCGTGAAATCAACAAAAAATCACAAGAATCAAGCAAAAACTAACACGAGAAACGAAGCCGCACAAAGAACCGGACACAAATTTGGAATTTCCAAATTTACCCTTGAAGTTTTTAAGATTGTCAACTTTGGTCCCTCATTTTTGAAGATTGACAAGATTGGTCCCTCATCTTTTAAAGACTTGACACTTTTGGCCCTTGTTAAACTTAATTATACAAGTTTGGTCTATAAAGTTTCAAGAAATGACCAAACAAGCTCTTGAAGAATGAAAAATATACAAAAAGGTCCTTGTGGAAAGTTGAGGAATTAAATGTGCCAAAAATGACAAAGGTACCAAAGTATTAACAAAGGAATTGGGACAAATACTATGAAAACTTGTTGTGACAACTTTTTGCAAGTTAAGGATAGAAACTTAGACGAACAAAACTCATACCCAGTTCTATAACCGACCAACCCATCACACAATTCACCAAAGCCCAAATCAAACACCCCTAACTATCCACCACCAGCCCAAACCCGTTATAACCCAACCCACTACACCCCATTGACGTCACCCCACTAAAACCTTTTTAATAAGTATCAAATAAAGTTTAAACTTCTTTTTAAATAATAATTAACCCGGGCAACACCATAATTCCCCCAAAACAAGATCAACACACACCCTTGTTCATGTTCTTCAAACCCTAAATTATAAATCCCTAATTACGTAATGATTAAACCCCATCTTATGAAGATCCCAAATTCCCATGTCAACATAACATACCAACCCCCAAAAAACCATCCATCTCAATGTGGGTCCCCACCTCGTGATACCCTACCCCCTTGTACCTCCAAACATAGCAAAGAAAGAATCACAGCAGAAGGTCAACGTCTCTAGTGTAATATCTTGCTCCCAAAAATTGAATAAACGACTTAGATTGGTCAACAAACAACTGGCATCAACAAATCACATGGATATGAAGACCATTTTTCAAGATTCAAAATTTTCAAAGGGCTTTTAGGGGATTTCAACTTATTAGGGTTTAGCTTTTCTATGATTTCTAGAATCTCCCATAGGCCTGTATTTAAAGAGGTGTATGTACCTCTTTCATTTTCGTTCCAACTTGTAAATTCTTTTTTATGATTAATGACAATGAAAGTTTAAAATTATTTTGCAAGTTGTGTTCCGTCTTTACTTATTTGTTTGATAGATTAAACCATTTAACTTTATTGCAGAATAGAGTAAGATTTGTCAAAACTAGATTTTGTTTCAAAAAGTTTTGGGCAAAGGAAGTTTTGAGATCCGGTTTATATAAGTATACGGTTTTGTTTGTTGACACCAAACAACCACTATAGTTTTATATAAGCTTTTTTTTAACTTTGTTAGAGTTCTAGTAAAATTCAGTTTTCAAAGATTTGTTTTTTTCCAAAAAAATATAGAAATCTGTCACTTTTCTATTTTCTTACCGTTTTACTGTAGAAAAAGCTTGTATACGCTTGATTGACACCAAGCTTATACATACCTTTTTCTACTTGGATTGTTTTGTTTTCATGTGCAGGGTTCTAATCATACCTCACCTTCCAAGATTCACTCAACTTTAAAGATATTGCCTCCTTTCTCTACATCAGCAAAGCAAATAATAGATCATTCTTGAATCTTGTAAATAAGTTAAGCTGGTGGCATCAAGGATACGTCTCAGACTGAAAAAGCTCAAGAAAGGTTTTCCTTTGAACTCCATTTTTATTCACTAAGATTTTTGAAACTTCGTGATTTTGTTCTTGCTGTGTGTTTGTCTAACTATTTTTGCTTGTTTCCTGCTTAAGTTAATGTTAAGAGATTGTTTTATGGTTGATTTATATGATTTTAAGTTGATTGCATGATTTTAGTGTGTAAAACTTTGTAATCAGCAACTTAAAGGGGTGTTTGGATCTTCTTATTAGGTTAAGATAGTGATAGCTTTTTGGCTTAAAAATAGGTTACACACACTTTAAGTAGTAGTGGTAGGTTGAATTGGTACTTTGCTTTGAGTTTGGTAGGTAAAATAGACTTTGTTTGTTCTCATTTTAGCATAAAATCTGTCAACTATATAACAGTAGGCTGCATTGGGTTAGTCTTTTGTGTTTTATTGGTTTAGAATCTTGTTTACAGTTAGGGGTAGGGTATAAACTAGGGTTGTTGCATTAAAATTTGTGGATTGTTTGAGCCAAAAACTAGTTTTGTTGGTCCAAAGTTCATTTTCGGGGCATTTACCTCAGCAAACAAACACCACTTCCTGCCAAAATCTCATCAGTAGGGTGTTAGGGGTTTGTTTTTATGTTATGTAACTTGAAAGTTGGTACACACGTAGATTTTATGTTAATTTAGTTAGATAGTATCTGGTATTGGGGGTTAGATAGCTTTTGGTGTGGTAAACATCACCTCATATATCACTATTAGACCATTGAACCCACCAGACCCCCCTAGGTGCACGGTAACTGATTTTGTCTTAGTATGTGCTTGTTGTTGCTTGAACTTACTAGTTTCTTTCTTGATTTTGACTCTCCACACTCCACCGAGTGTGAGGGTGCCTTGATTGCCCAAAACAACCAATAAATCATAGCCAAAATGCCCATTTCGTCTTTCTGGGATAAAGCAGTGGGAACATAGTTCCCACTGATAATGTTAACCTTCCCACTGCCCAACTATAAGACACAAGCCCCTAAATGTCACTATCAATTTTTGAGGTTTTTTTGTCTTTAGTGACTAAAAATCAGTATTTTTAAGTGTTTTCATATTTCTTAGGCTTGTTAATTTATTTTAAGATTTTTCAAATAGTTAAATTTTATTTTACTGTTCATTTAATATTTTTTTAGATTTAATTAAATTTTAATTAGTTTTAAGTAAATTGTTTTTTGTCTTTTAGTGCAAAATTTTAATATTTTTTAGTTTTAAAATTTTTCTTAGTTTAAGTTAAATGTTTAATATTTTTAGTTAAAAAGGTCACCTTTCTCTCTTTTTAATTATTTTTTTAGATTTAATTTAAGTTTAAATAGGTTTTAAATCAAATTGTTTTGTCTTTTAGTGAAAAAATTACTTTTTTCAACTTTTTCTATTTTTATACTGTTTAGTATTATAAATTAGGATTTTTTAAAAAGTAAAATTAATTTTAGCATTATTTTATTATTTTTAGTCATTATTTTAGTTTAAAAATTGTTTTTAGCATTTAAAATTTAGAAAAATAGTTTTTAAAATTTAGGAAAAATACTTTTTAGTCTTTAATTAATATAAGTACGATATTTGTTTGATAAAATAATACTTTGGGCTTTTTCTTAATTATATATTTAATTTTAGGGCTTTAATTAGCATTTAAAATTGAATATTTAATTAATAAAAGGTTTTAAAATTTATTTATTGAATTTTTATTCTTATTTTTATTATTTGAAACTTAGTTTTAATTTTTACATTGTTTTTAGCTTTAATTTTTAATTTCGTCACGTTTTACGTCTTCTCGTTTACGTTTTTACGTTTATCGTCGTAGTTTGATCGTAGTTTAACTCGTCTTTACTTTTTCTCTCTTTAAACCTAAAACGACACTAATCCAAACATTGTTTTTATATAATTGGCATACACAACATACACCTCCACCGAGAACGAACAAACTTGTCGATCTTTTTGGTTTTCCTAAACCATATCGATTAATACTTGACGACTTGTATTTTCTTGTTTTTCCTAAAATAAGAAGTACAAAAATACTACATCAGTTGCCGTAGAGAAAGGATGTTGTGGTGGTGCATTGGTAATCTATTGTTGCTCCTGTACAGTCTCGTCTTTGACAAGAGATTCAACAAAAGTCGGTTCTGGTATGTTTAGGTCTTCGACTTCCATGTCAGAGTAACGCTGATCCGTTGTAGGAGGTGGAGAGTGAGGTATAGTAGAATCATCTTCATGCATGGACACTGTGGGTTCGTCTTCATGCATAGACACTGGGGGTTCGTCTTCATGCATAGACACTAAGGGTTCGTCTTCATGCATAGACACTGGAGGTTCGTCTTCATGCATAGTTTATACAAGTTCTATAGGAGAAACAGTAGTAGTAACCAGTTCAGTGGACATACCTGTGTCTTTAGTTTGATATTCTATGGAGATGAATGTACCATGGAGGTTCTTTTGACGATTTTCTCTATTGCCATCATCACTGGTTAGTGGTATGCATGGTGAATCCTCCTTGCTACTGTCAATGGTTTCATCATCTCTTTCGTCTTCCTCTTGTTCACTCTCCATTGGTTCTGCATCCACATCCTTTTCTTTGGTTCCAGTAATACTTTCTTCTTCTTCCTCATCACCTTTCTGAGATTCCTTATCATTTTCACCCTACTTTGACCCATCGCCAGTTTTACTCGTATTCTCGCCCTTATCCCCCTTTCCAATACGATTCCCATCACTATTATCATCATCATCATCATCCTCATCCCCATCATCCTCATTTTTATCCTCATTATCATCATTTTTACCATCATCTCCATCTTTTTCCTCATTACCATTACGCTCATCGTCTGTGTTCTCGACATCCTCTTCATCTTCATTCTCAGACTCTTCATCATCTTCAGGTGTATCTTCAATGATTATCTTTTTGAGATGATGCAGAAGTTTGCGTTTTGTCTTCGTTCTCTCACAACCCATATTGATCAATCGGGTTTCCAACAATTGCATTAATTGAAGATCAAATAAACATGTAGTGAATAGAGTTGGTAGCTCTTGATCGACATATGACTTTACTTCATGTTGAATGATGTTGGTCATGTGTTCATCAATGGAATTGATAAAAGCAACATTTTCTTTGTCATGTGCATCCGTTTCTTTAAGAAACTTTTTATGCTGTCTTTTAAGTATTGAGACAGTGTCAGATATCTCCTTGAGTTTAGACTCGTCACTTTGCTGTTCTCTGAGGGCTTGTGTAGGATTAGGTATCCTTCCATTCAGCATTTCAATTTGTTTTGCCTAATCCTCCAATTGTTTTTGGAGGTGTTGAATTAGTATATCATTGACCAAAAGAAATGGATTGGAGGTGGATGGTACTTGTTGTACTCTAGTTGATGGAGGAGGTGCAACCACAAGTGTTAGAGGGGTTGTGGATGATACAAGTTGTTCGAGGATTAGTGGAGGTGTTGGTATAGTCACTTGGGCGGTGGTTGGTACTTGTTGTGGTTTGATCGATGGTGGTGTAGGAATAGTCATTTGGGCGGTGGTTGATACTGATTGTTCAATGAGTTCAGGTGTGGGAGTTGGTGTGATGAGATCAGTTATTACAGGGGGGTAAATGGTGGAATGGTAGTTGTTGTAATTGAGGTTATAGGAAGATCACCTATATTCTCAGTCGTCGAGGGATCAGTATTCGTGACTTCAACGCCTTTCCCTTCAAGATTAAGATATTTCATTACATCATCAGAACCAGAAGTAGACTTACTTTGGATTTGAGTTGCTGGAATGAGAGTTGTATGAGCATCTTCTGAAATCGGAGTGCAAGTTGGTGCCGGTAATGATGTGTTGATATTAACATCATGGTACAGTGCTTCTATTTATGTGTTGTCACTGCCACCACCCTCCTCACTCTGCTCAAGACTTTCAAAGTTGAATGTACCAACTTCTTCATCATGAGGGTCTTCATAAAGGTAAGTGTCTTCATCAGGTTCGACAAATTCATCTAAGTCATAAGCTGGTGTGGAGCCTGAACCCTTAGGTTTCGCGAAAGCCTCTTCTCTGCTCTGCGTAAGGGTGAGACGCAGCTGTTTGTCTGGAGGGATAGTTTCTTGAACTGTATTATCATCATCAACAGGTTTTTCTTTACCTTTGTTTTTCTTTGGCTTTTTTGCCTTTTTCCTAGGCTCTTTCTCTTCCTCTTCGTCATCAGTTCTGATCATCTCATCTTCTTCTTCGTCATCTTTATCATTGAGTTGGTCTTTCCCTTTGCTTTTAACTTTAGATGAAGAAGTCTTTTGGCGCTTGGCTATCCGTTTCTTCCGTTTACCGGTTTGCTGATCAGAAGGATCGGTGTTTGCTCTTTTAATTTGTGCTTCAATGTCCCTGAGCATTCTTTTGGATGGTTCACTATCCTTAATCCCTTCATTGATCAGTACATCTGGCAGGAGAGATAGACGTAGTGAGTACTTTGTAGAATGATTATCAGCAGTCATATGGTCCAACACATAGTCTCTATCTTGGGTATGGTAGAAAAAATCCCACGAGGATCAATGGCTGGGTCACTCTTCATGAAATTATTGATTATGAGCTTTGTGAACCATGGAAATGGAAGATGCGAAGACTTCTTCTTGGTGCCCACGAATTGATAGCAGAATTCTTCCGAAAGTAATAGTGCGTAATCCACTTTAGCTCCAGTGAAAAGTCCCAAAAATAAATGAGCCTAAGGGGGTGTCATTACGTCTTATCCACAAGCCTTTGAAGTGAGTCACTTGACGAAGATAATGACAATTGATTTCCACGGTTGCCCAATGTATGAGGTGTTAAACTGAGATAAATTAAGAATTTCACCCTCATAGTTAAGATCTTTAATTACTCTAAGAATTTCATCGGTTTCTAGGTTAGGCACATACTTTTCTCCTTTTTCTAACCTAGGAAACTTGAACAATTTCCAAAAATGACTCAAATCAAGAATCATTTTCTTGTTGTTTAGCATAAAGGTGATATTCTTCTTTGAGAGTTGTATTCCCTGTGAGATTGACGCTGTTGACCAAAACTTGTGCATATAAACTTTAGGAACTGATGTAGTAGCTCGTAAGGCATCCTTTATCGGTGACATGTATAGGATATCCATTGCGACTTTGAAGGCAGCAAGAGATGGATCAAAGTCCTTTTTAAGACGAGAATTATTCTCTGTAGGTGGCAGCCGGGCACTGAGTGGAACAAGTGTATGATCAAGTTGTAGTTGTTGTTCTTCAGTGATCGACATATTCCTTCTTAGATAGCACATACATAATTGACATATACACATATATATCTCATAATCCATGTAAATAACACAACAAATGTCACCACATATTATTAAATGTGACACAATATTACAGACATAGTTCATAGGAAATACAATCAGACATTCAGATTAACACCTAAATACAGGACAATATACCACATATATTTTATTCGAATGACATAACGACCTAGATTTAGTTCCTTGAGGATTTAGGTTTCCTTGAAGTCATTACCACTACTTCTGTGGGAGAACTAGTGGAAAAATGACGATGAAATTCAACCACCACCTCAGTAGGCATGGGTATAACTTCTACATCAGTAGGTGTTGGTGTAACCAAAACCTCAGTAGGTGTAGGAAAAACCTCAACCTCAGTAGGTGTAGGCAAAACCTCAACCTCAGTAGGTGTTGAGATAACCAAAATCTCAGTGGGTTTGAACTCAGGGTCAGACAAAGATGATCCAGTGTCTTCCATGGTCTGAATGCAAAACACAAGACATGGAATAAGTAATTTTATCTCTTTTGTTTACAGAAATATCAACTTATAAAATAAGATGAATTTTGTAATAAGAAACCGTTCAAGTATTCTTATGAGAAAAAATTAATTTTATCCAATGAAGCTTGGTTTCGTTTTAATGGCCCTAATTTTCTTAATGCTTAAAAACCTTGATTGTTATCTAAGTCGAATGCATTAGTGTTGTATTTGTTATTGTAACACATTGAGAAGAAACTACACTTAGCAATTTTTATGTTTCACAACTCTTAATCTAGCAATGTGTCTAGAAGTTCCACCTATCGCAATATTAAGAAACCATCGCAATCTTAACGTCCATAGGAATACTAAGTGATGTCATCGGAATTTCATTGCAATGTGGTCATCGGAATGTCATCGTAATGAAGTCACCGGAAAAACTCATCGCAATGGAGTCATCGCAATAACTCATCATAATGAAGTCATCGCAATAACTCATCGTAATGAAATCATCGCAATAACTCATCGTAATGAAGTCATCGGAATAACTCATCGCCATGAAGTCATCGCAATAACTCATCGCAATAACTCATCGCAATGAAGTCATCGCAATAACTCATCGCAATATCTCATCTCAATGGAGTCATCACAATATCTCATCGCAATGGAGTCATCGCAATACAGTCATCGCAATATAGTCATCGCAATATATGAGCGGGAAAGTCATCTCAATCTGGGACGAATATTACGATGCAAGTTTTGATCATTCATTTACGGGACTTAGGCAATGTTTGAAGCAAAATTGTTCAAGACCAATGTTTATACATGTTATTCGAACAAAACCCCTCTATCAATCACAACTTTCATCACACAAAACTTCAAAACCCTAATCTGATTAATACGAGATATAGAAGTTCGTTTGTAATGAAAAGCAGTTAATAATCATAACAAACACGTATAATTGACGAGTACCTAGATGATATAGCAGATTTAGCACAATAACTGAAGGTTTAAAGATATTTGTTAATGGCGGCAAAGGTATAGATATGTGTGTGTGTTTAAGACGAAAGAGATAAACATGATAGGGGAGTTTGCATAGGTCAAGCCAAAAAACCAAGTTTGCAGAAAATGCATTTTGGTCCCCCATTTTTCAAGTATGTGTAAAATTGGAAAAAGCAAGTTAACAACACAAAGACATTACCCCGTAATCACTTATCTTTCATAATAACACTATCACGGAACTAACGCACTTAAAATACCTAAGGCAAAATTAAAAATTCATAAGGCACACATTGCACATAAGGCAAACCATAAGGCAATTATTCTTAAAATCCATTTGAAGACCAATTTGAAATCCAAACTGATTTTATATTTTCTCCCCCTTAAACACTGACCCGTTTTCTATTTGAAGATATGTAGTCATTGTTTAAAGAGACAAATATCCATGAAGACGTTTTCCGTTTAGTGAGTTTTGAAACGATTCTGGTGGCAATAAGATTTCTCTTATTTTAACAAAGTAAGTGCACTGAAGCGTACACTAATTTGTGTGAGACCAAGTTATAAAATAAACTTGATCCCTTACAAGGTTTTAAAGTAAACCTTGTCCGAGAAAATTAATTCCCGTTGTGAGACAACGTTTTCAAAAGAAATACGTGACTTTAATGCGAAAAGTGGATTCTAGTCAGAAATAACTACAAGCCATATGGGCATGTTTTAAAATATGTACAACTTTTATACGGACACTATTTATGGCGCCGTGTCAATTTTAATCGACATTTCTAAGACCGTAAATATTACCTTACTAAAAGACATGCCCGTTTTAAAATGAAAAATATTTTTGGATTTTCTTGATTTTATATTTTTAATGGTTTTTGTATGTTTTATATTTTTGTATTTTTCTTTTGGTGTTTTATATATATACGATAATATACATAATCAGGATTAAAAGGATACTATAGAATAGTTTACCACCACTATTTTGCAGATTCTTCTGCCAACTCCTTAAGAGTGGCCGGTGAGAATGATTTCATGCCCAACTTTTCGATCAAAAACTCTATACATCCTTGATCTAAGGCCTTTGTAAATATATGCGCCAGCTGATACTCAGTGTTGACAAAATACAGTTCGATTACTCCATTTTCCACTTGCTCTTTGATAAAGTGGTAGCGTATGTCAATGTGCTTCGCCCGGGAGTGTTGAACGTAGTTGCAGCAAAGGGCAATGGCGCTTTTGTTGTCACAGTACATCGTAATTTTGTTGAATACCAGACAGTAGTCAGTTAATTGTGATCTCATCCAAAGAACTTGAGCACAACAACAAGACATAGTAATGTATTCAGCCTTTGTACTTGGTATCGCAGCGCTTTTCTGCCTTTTGGATGCCCAACTAATCAGTCTATCTCCAAGAAGTTGCACACTGCCAGAAGTGCTACGTCTAATATTTTGACTCCCAGCATAATCTGCATCTGCATATGATATTAGTGCAATAGAGGAATCCTTCGGATACCACATAACACGATTAAGTGTTCCTTTAAGATACAAAAAGATCCTTTTCACAACATGTAAGTGCTTTTTGGTAGGCCGAGCCTAATACCGGGCACACATGCATATAGCAAATTGCAAATTAGGCCTGCTAGCAGTCAGATAGAGAAGGGTGCCGATCATTCCACGGTAAAGTTTAGGATCGATAGCAATCCCATCCCTATCCTCATCTAACTTGGATCTCTCCACCATAAGAGTATCCACGGGGTCACAGTTTTGAAAGTGATACTTTTTCAACGATTCAAGAGCATATTTGGATTGATTAATGAAGATGCCTCTGGGATTTTGAGAAATTTGCAACCCTAAGAAAAATGAAAATTTTCCCATCATCGACATCTTAAAGCGTGTGGACGTGATTTTCTCAAAATGGTCAGACAGTCTTTGAGTAGTGGCAGCAAATATTATATCGTCAACATAAATTTGTACCAGTATCATGTCGTTGTCCTCCTTGAGAATAAACAATGTTGGGTCCACTTTGCCTTTTGAGAAGCCTTCCGAGATGAGATAAGACGATAGGAGATCGTACCACGCGCGTGGAGATTTTTTCAACCCATAAAGAGCGTTCTTGAGCTTGTACACGTGATTAGGAGACTCTGAGTTGGCGAAACCATTCGGCTGGCTTACGTAGACATCTTACCTTAATTCACCATTAAGAAATGTCGTCTTAACATCCATTTGGTAGACGATCATATTCATGTGAGCAGCATAAGCAAGGAATAGTCTAATCGCCTCCAATCGTGCAACAGGAGCAAAGGATTCTTCAAAGTCAATACCCAAAGCTTGTTTGTAACCTTGAGCAACCAATGTAGTTTTGTTCTTTTACACTCCACCTAACTCATCGAGTTTAACCATATATACCCACAACAATGTAAGGATGTCAACGTTGTCGGGTAGAGGAACTAATTCCCAGACTTCAAGGCATTGAAATTCATTAAGTTCCTCTTACATGGCTTCAATCCAAGATGATTGTTTCATGGCTTGTTGCCAAGATGTAGGTTCCTTCTCGCAGAGAAACGCATCAAAAAAGCAATATAATGCGTGCTCTATTAGTTGATGACGTGTCAAGACTGGTCGATCAATGTCACCAATAATATTACGGAATGGGTGATCCTTTGCCCATTTGGTATTATGATTTTCAATCCGTGGTGGTCTGGAGTAAGCGATTGCAGGAGCTTCCTCTGAGGTAGACCCACTGCGATCACAATACTCGATCGGAACCTTACAAACCCTTAGAACTTACGATGGAATACAAGAAGAAAATAAGCAAAGACGGAATAAGCATTTTTCTAATAAGCACTTACAAAAAACTTAACCAAATCAATATTAAGAAGAACTAAATAAGCCCGAATTAAAAACTTTAAAAACACTAAATAATCAAAATATTAAAAATAAACTTTTTAAAAGATTAAACTATTAAAACCACTTAACCAAAAATAAGACAAACATAAATTAATCAATAAACACAAATAGCAATAACAATCAAACACATGAAAAACAATAAGAACAATCAAATAAGAAAATCAAATAAGCAAATAACCTTAAAGATGAAACGAACTACATGATTAATCAAACAAATCAAGAGATTTGAAACAAGAAAGGTAGAATGAGAATGATTATAAAAAGCTTGAAATTAATATGAAGATTAAAGATTTAAAAGTACAAGATTAAAGATTAAAGATTAAGAAAACTTGAAAGAAAAGCTTAAGAACATGAAATAAATCGAGAGAGAGAAAGTAAATTACACTACTCCTACTCCTAAACTAACTATCTAAAACTAACTAACTATTCAAAATGAAGGAGTAAATGACTATTTATAGGAGGGGGGAGTTGTTGTTTTCTTCTTTCTCTTGTCTTCTCGTCTTTTTAATTAAGTTGTCTTTCTCGACTTTGTATCGGGATTTGTCGAATGATAAAAATGAACTCGTCTTCTAATTTTCTTCTTTTATTAGATTTGGTTCTTAATAAGTGTGAAAACACTTATCCTTTTACCACTTATTTCCAATAATAACAAGACCAAAACGTGTATTTTATGTCGTAAAAGTCTGAATTATGCGTGGTTTTTATTTTTATTGTGTTTCAGGATAAAAATCTGTTAGCCTCAAAATATTGAGTCAAACAAGAATGCTCGGTCATAGGTTATTAGTGTAACATTAGTTAGAACGTTGTAATAGGTAGTTAATTAGTCGTGGTTTACGGGCTTGGATTTAAACTAATTAAAGTCCAAAAGACAAGCCCGGCCCAATATATAGTCCATTAAAGCCCGCATGTGGGTGGACTATATATACTACCCTCCTAGCATGTTAGGAGGGTTGGTTATTCATTTTTTCTCACTTCTAATCTAATATTCCAAAAGTTAATCCTCTCCTCCTCTCTACTTTCTCTCACTACTTTCTCTCTCTAGGAATTCATCTCTTCTTCATCTATTTTCTTTCTTTCTTCCTTGCTTAATCATCACAAAAAATAAGGGACAACAATTGGTATCAATCGCCATGGGGTAGTTTTGTGATTCGTTGTTGATTTTACTTGGTTCGTGTGATTTTCTCTTATAATCATCTCGAATTCAAGATTTTTTTTTTTTGTGTTTTCCATGCTCTAAATCTTGATATAAATCTTCTACATAGATGTGGTAGGGATTTGGTCGCATTTGTTTGGTTCAAATCACGGATTTCTTGTCGAAAATATCATTTTTTTACCTCAAAATCTCGTAACAGTGCTATTATTCCGATCAGTGCAATCGGAAAAGGGATTAGTGATTCCGATCACTCGCATCGGAAAAGGGTTTAATCATTCCGACCAGCTTTTCCGATCATCATTCCGACTGGACTAAAAATATTCCGATTGAATTCCGATTTGGTATTCCGACAAGGTCTTTTCGACATCATTCCAACAAGGTATTCCGATTGTATTTCGACAAGGCCTTTCCGACATCATTCCGACAAGGTATTCCGATTGCATTCCGATTAGGTCATTCCGACATCATTCCGACAAGGGATTCCGATTGCATTCCGATTAGGACATTCCGACATCATTCCGACGAAGGGATTCCGATTGTATTCCGATAAGTGATTCCGACGACATTCCGATGATGTGTTTTGCTAAATTTTGTTTGAGTATTTTTTGGACTTAGCCACCATCTAGACTAGTTTCCGATAAGTTAAAATTTTTCCGTCAAGTAAATTCAAATTTTTTCCATAATAGTTTTAGGACATTTCTAGCTCAATTTCAAAATTTGGCGATACAAAATTTTTTGGTCTACCGTTTTTGTCGGACTGGAGAGTTTATTGTCGGACTGGAGAAAAATTGCAATTTTCGGAATTTAAACCACAACAATAATCACAACAAATCTACTTAAGATCCATATTCACTTCATCATTTCATAGAATATTGAGATGGATTCTACTGCCGAATATCATGTGTCGAACAACAACATAATGGTGGCGGGTAACAAAGAGAGACCACCAATGCTTGTATCTGGTCGGTATGCTCAATGGCAATCACGTTTCATATGATACCTTGACACAATACCTAATGGTGATGCCTTGAGGAAATGTATTACTCATGGACCGTATATATTCAAGAAGATCTCAATTCCTCCAAGAGCAGCCACAGATACTACTGATCCAATACCTGCAAGTGAACGTGATGAAACAAGAGCTGATCTCACACCTGAAAATTGTGCTTGGCATGATGCGGAGAAGGAAGCCATCTATATGGTTTTAAGTGGGATTGGAGATGATATTTACTCCACGGTTGATGCATGCCCAACAGCACATGAAATGTGGACTGCTATTGAACGCTTGCAACAAGGAGAATCACTCAACAAGCAAGATGACAAAACAAACTTGTTTTGGAATTTTGGCAAGTTTACTTCAAGGGATGGAGAATCAATTGACTCTTACTACTCCAGGTTTTATAAGATGATGAATGACATTACAAGAAATAATCTGCAAGTCTCCACCATGCAAGTCAATGTTCAATTTCTTCAACAACTTCAACCCGAGTGGACACGGTTCGTCACTTTGGTGAAACAACAAGAAAAGCTAGACGAGGTCTCATATCATCGACTCTTTGATATCTTGAAGCAATTTCAGAATGAAGCAAATGAGATTCGAGCTGAACGTAGTGCCAAGACGGCTAATCCACTTGCTTTAGTGACTACAACTCAACATGTTCAAGGTCATAACTCTCGTGCTCCTAAGTCTTATTCCACTACATCATCTTCACCACGATCTTCCACATCATCTAAGTCTTCATCATCCACAAGATCTCGAGGTAAAGTGCCAAGAGCACCATCACCACCATCTGAGTCATCATCTGAAGAAGATAGTGATGAAGACCAAGCTCAAAAGAATCGAGAGATGAAACAACAAATTGCTTTCATAATGAAGACTTACAAGAAAATCTACAAACCCACCAACAACAATCTTCGCACATCATCTAACACCAAGAACCGATATGTTGAGAGTCCTCCAAGGTATGACACACGTCGACGTGGTGAAAGTCCTTCTAGGTATGATCGACATAATCCAACGCATGTTGAGGGTTCTGCAAGGTATGATCGACAAACTGCCAAGTATGATACTCAGAGGATTGCTGCTGCTACTAGGAATAGGGAAACGGTTGGAAGTCAAGTGGTTTAGCAGAGTGGGATTCAATGTTTTAATTGCCAAGGTTATGGGCATATGGCAAAGGAATGCAGGAAGCCGAAAAGGGTTCGAGACTCCAGCTATCACAAAGAAAAGTTGCTGCTATGCAAAAAGATGGAAGCAGGGATTAAATTGTCAGCTGAGGAAGGAGCAATGCTTGATGATACTGATGATGAAGATTCTGATCAAGAGCTTGATGCACATTACTCGTACATGGCAAAGGTTGAAGAAGTTCTCAAAGTCACTGAAGATGACAATGGCCCTATCTTTGACACTGAGCCAATCGATAAGGTACACACTACTGATGAATATAATGTGTTTGGTGATATTCCTGAGCATAGTGATCTACCCAATGCCATTAATGACACGTGTATGATGGAAACGGTTGATAGTAATACCACACCCGATTCATCTGACATATGCAATAATGAGTCTGAGGATGATCAACATGCAAATGAATATGATGAAGAGGAACGTATTGCGCTTTCTAATTTAATTGTTACTTTACAACAAGATGTCACTGAAAATAAAAAGAGTCGAAAGCAATTAAAGAAGGCAAACGCTACGCTCACTCAAAGTTTTGAAGAATGCAAAGCTGCTCTTATCAAATCTACTGAGATCACTGAAAGCTATAGAGATGATCTGCTTCAGAAAACCAAAGAGCGTGAGGGGTACAAGGGAAGTGCGTTAAAAAGTCAAAAGGACGATTTTGAAAACAAATATAATACCACTCTTGAGTTATTAGCCAAAGAGAAGCGTCAATATAATGTTTTCTTAATGGATGAACGTCAAAAAACGTACCTTGCCAATACCAAAGTTAATGAACTTGAACAAAAGCTCTCTATGACCACTACAGATTCTGCTAAAATTCTTGAGGATAAGAAACAAGAGGTAGATGCGTTAAAACAAGACTTCAAAAGTAGATATGATAAAGAAACTGAAAAGGTAACGAAATTAGAAGCACAAGTCGAATTTTTGATGAACGTTGTTTATAAAACGCATGATTCTATTCAATCTGTGAGAATACTGGCACCTCCTTCGATTTTTAAGGGTCAAGCTAGCTTTGCAAGTCCTGAGTACCTTGCCAAAGCTCAAGCTACGAACCCACATCTTTATCTTGATGAGACTGAAAGGACAGATCTTGATTGCATGCCTGTTAGTGCCAATAGTGAAGAGACTGCCCTTTGGGATGCTGATAGTCAACCACTTGTTAATAAGGAGTTTGTGAAACCATATAATCATGCTTATGAGAATAGTCTTTATGGCCTGTTTAACAAACAAACTCAGAAAACTCGTGAGGAAGTGTTCCTAGAATGCAAACAAAAGAGAATTCAATGGAAGAAAGCATTTGCCCCTAAGAAATCTAATGTTTACAAATACATAAACTACCTCCCTCTAGATGAATCTAAAAGCAAGAGTAGGAAAACATTAGGTATTCTTAAACACCACATAGATAATGTTAAATCTATTGTTGAAAGAGACTGGGCAAAACGTGAAAATTCTGAGTGGACACGTCCGATTCCTCAAGATATTACCTTGCTTGTGAAAGAACTCTTAATTCCTAACACGGCGTTGATTAAAGAAACTGTTCTTCAACTTGAGGACTTCATTCGGACTGAAATGTATGATGATTTAAAATATGTTGAATCTCTTGAGAAACACATTGAAGATCTTCAAATGGAGAAGACTGACTTTTCAGATGAATATGACTTACTATTGCAAGAATGTGTTTCTAACAATGTTATGTGTGCTTATTTTACATCTTGTGCTGATATTGATGAATATTCTGAAGTTGCATGCCAATATCTTGATAAAAGCAAAGAATGTGAACGTCTTGAAATTGAGCTTTCGAAACGTAAAGAAAATGTTGACAAAAAGGCTTTTGAGTTACTTCAACACAAAAATAATTTCCTTCAAAAACATTGTCATTCACTTGAACTTGCTTTGCAAAAAGACGTTGGTAGTTTTCCACACGATAATAAATTGCAAGAAAAACTTTCCCAAACATTTCGATAAATGAATGAACAGAATTGGAAATTAAAGGGTTGAAAGCTCAGTTACAAGACAGGGACAGAGCGATAGCAGAGTTGCAGAAACTCATTGCTAAAATGGGTGGGAAAATTGTGGAACCTAACATTAAGAAAAATGTTGTTAGACAACCCAATGCCTCTAAAGAGAATAGATCATCTATCTTGGGAAAACCATCTGCTTTATCTAATTCCTCGTTTGCTAAACCTGTGTTTGCCCCCAAGATGGATGGAAAGGAAAGGTTACCACAAGCTCAACCCATACGGAATCATATAGCACCAAGCGTTAAGCACAATAATGTGATTAAACCAGGGATGTAAAGAATGCCCACTAAGCCCACAAACAAAGTTACTCAATCGCCTCAGACTTCTAGAAACACTAATATTCGTGTGTCTTCTACTACAGGAATAGTTTCCACTACTAGTGTTAGCCGGCCTCAGCTTAAGCGCACTCAAGTGAATGATAAGGTCTGGAAACACAAGAATCAAGGGGAGATGCAGGAAGTAGAAGAACACCCTAGGAATTTAAACATTTTTAAGAATAAAAAGTCTGTAATCGCATATAATGACGATTTGAATGCTGTGAATGATTTGAATGCTATGAACGTGATATTTGTTTGTGTCAAATGTAGAAAGGGTGCTAATGCTAATCATTCTATGTGTGTTATAAATAAAGTCAAAGGCGCAGATACTAGAACTAAGAAGCAAGTTGCAATACCTATTAGAGCTATAAACCCAAAAGCAAAGTGAACCATTCTGGTGCAACCCCCACTGAGAAAAGTAATGTATCTGACTCCACCACTAAGAATCCTAGAAGCAAAATTAAGGAAATATATGAGTCTGCTAGCAAGTCTTGGAAATGGTGGTTTGCTAATCAATGTCCTCCCGGATATAAATGGATGCCAAAAGCTGGACAGAAAATGTGAAAACGAGTGTTAGTTTGCCTTTAAATGTTGATAAGGACACTAATGATTCTATTATCACAACTACTGTGGTATCCAATTTAGCAAATGCTCCATCGTGTTCTAACTCTTCTGCAGGTGATACAAATCACTCTCTTCATACTGGACTCCGGATGCACGAAGCACATGACGGGGAATCTCAAGCTTCTAATTAACTTCGTGGAGAAATTCCTGGGTACGGTCCGATTCGGAAATGATCAATTTGCACCGATCCTAGGATATGGAGATTTGGTTTAGGGGAATATCACAATTAAAAGGGTATACTACGTCGAAGGGCTCAATCACAATCTTTTCTCGGTTGGTCAATTATGTGATGCGGATTTGGAAGTTGCTTTCAGAAAGAAGACATGTTTTGTTCGTGATTATGATGGGAATGACTTACTTACTGGTACACGGGGTACTGGCCTTTATACTATTTCACTTCACGACACATCTTCATCAACTCCAATTTACTTCATGGCTAAAGCTTCCTCGACTCAGGCATGGTTATGGCATCAACGTCTTTCTCATCTCAACTCAACGTCTTTCTCATCTCAAATTTGATACCATTAACTTGCTTTCCAAGAAAGATATTGTGAGAGGCCTTCCAAGCTTGAAATTCATCAAAGATCATCTTTGTTCTTCTTGTGAACTTTGTAAAGCTAAATGAAGTAGCTTCAAAACAAAGACTACACCAAGCTCAAAAGGACGGTTAGATCTTCTTCACATGGATCTGTGTGGTCCCATGCGTGTTCAGATTATCAATGGAAAGAAATATATTTTGGTTATTGTCGATGATTACTCAAGGTACACATGGACTCACTTCTTGAGATCCAAGGATGAAACATCCCAAGTTCTCATCAGTTTCCTTAAACTGATACAACGTGGTCTTCAAGCTCAAGTTAAAGTGGTTCGTACTGACAGAGGTACAGAATTTTTAAATTCAACTCTGAGAAAGTATTTTGAAGCCGAAGGGATTGAACATGAGACATCTATTGCTCGAACACCCGAACAAAACGGAGTTGTTGAAAGACGAAACCGTACTTTGGTTGAAGCTGCTCGAACATTATTATCCGCTTCAAAACTTCCACTATACTTTTGGGCCGAAGCCGTGTCAACCGCATGCTACACACAAAATCGTTCCTTAATTATCCCAAGACACGAAAAGACACCATTACACATAATTCATGATCGAAAACCTTCACTCAAACACCTTCATGTTTTTGGATGTACTTGTTACATTATTCGATATGGTGAGAATTTGGATAAAATGAAAGAGAAAGGTGATGCATGTATTCTTGTGGGATATGCAACTCAGTCTATGGGGTATAGAGTGTATAACAAGATAACAAAATTGATTGTCGAGACTATTCACATTCGATTTGATGAATTGCAAGAAATGACACTTGAACAAAACAGTTTAAGTCCCGATCCACAACGACAAACGACTTCCGTTCACAACCGCACGAAACTCGGAACTCAAGACCACAACAATGAATCGTCAAGTTCAACGCTAGTTCCAGAAAATGTTCCTAGAGCTGATATGACAGTCGAAATGACAATTGAAGAGTTGTAAATGTTATATGGACCAATGTATGATGAATATTTCACGGGGGAGAAACAAGTTGTATCGAAGTCTTCCGCTGTCACTCATGATAAGAATGATGATACCGATCATCGTCAACAACCGGACACAACTTCATCTACTTTAACACGGGTTGCTGCAGATTTACCTCATTAGAATATCACTACAACAACCGATCCTACAACATCCACAACTACTGTCATTGCTCCAGAGAGCACAAATCAAGCAGACGATGCATTATCTGACGAAGAAGAATTTATCAACCCATTCGGTACACCGGTACACGAAACTGGAGAGTCTTCTACTCGCCATGTTGATCCGTCAAATATGCATACGTTTTACCAACGACATCCTTCAACACATCATTGGACCCGAGATCATCCTTTGGTTCATGTAATTGGAAACCCTTCACAGCCCGTTCGTACAAGACGACAGCTTCACACCGATGGCGATGTTTGTATGTTCGCACTCGCCGTGAGTTAAGCCGAACCGAAAAACATCAAAGAAGCCTTGGCTGATCATGCTTGGATTGAATCGATGACGGATGAACTTCAACAATTTGAAAGACTTAAAGTTTGGGAACTTGTTGACAGACCATACGATGTAACACCATTAAATCTTCGATGGATCTGGAAAAACAAGATGGATGAAGAAAACACGATCATCAAGAATAAATCTAGGCTAGTGGCTAAAGGGTATGGACAGAAAGAGGGTATTGATTTTGAAGAATCATTTGCACCAGTAGCTCGAATGGAAGCGGTCAGGATTTTCCTTGCTTATGCTGCACATAAGGGATTCATCGTTTATCAAATGGACGTAAAGACGGTGTTTCTTAATGGTCCTTTGAAGGAAGAAGTTTATGTCACGCAGCCGGAAGGATTCGTCAATCCTTATTATCCTGACAAGGTGTATCGTCTCCACAAAGCACTATATGGACTCAAGCAAGCTCCAAGGGCGTGGTACGACGAGCTCTTGAAATTTCTGGTCTCCAAAGGTTTCTCAAAAGGTTCCATTGATTTAACTTTGTTCACTTATAAATATGGGGATGACATTTTTCTTGTGCAGATTTATGTTGATGACATTATTTTCGGGTCTACAAACTCAAAACTTTCAAAATGGTTTGAAAAAGTAATGCACAGCATATTTGAAATGTCTATGATGGGCGAACTAAAATTCCTTCTAGGAATTCAAGTTCACCAATCCCTAAGTGGTATCTTCATTAACCAAGCTAAGTATTGTCAAGAGATAATCAAAAAGCATGGTATGACATCATGTGACCCCGTTGGGACAGCATTATCAACCACATCCCTAGATGCTGATTTGGAGGGATTACCCATAGATCAAACGAGATATCGTTCCATGATCGGGTCCCTCATGTACTTGACAGCAAGCAGACCTGATATTCATTATGCTATATGTTATTGTGCACGATATCAAGCACGGCCCACTGAAAAGCACCTCAAGGAGGTTAAACGGATCTTTCGGTACCTTAAGAATACCATTCACATGGGACTCTGGTATCCGAGGGAAACTGGTTTCTTTCTAACGGCCTATTCAGATTCTGATCATGCAGGGTGTCTTGATACATGTAAAAGTACTTCTGGTGGTGCACAATTTCTAGGACAAGATAAGCTTGTGGGATGGTCTTCCAAGAAGCAGGATTACACGTCACTGTCATCAGCCGAAGCGGAGTATGTATCTCTATCTGCGTGTTTTGCTCAAGTTCTTTGGATGAGAACACAACTCACGGATTATGGCTTCCACTTTGATAAAGTACCTATGTACTGTGACTCAAAGTTAGCCATAGCCATCTCCTGTAACCCGGTACAGCATTCCCGCACGAAGCACATCGATGTCAGATATCACTTCATTAAGGAACAAGTTGAAAAGGGTATTGTTGAATTATACTTTGTTGGAACTGATTACCAATTAGCTGACTTGTTTAAAAAAGCTCTTTCGAAAGAGAGGTTTGCGTATCTAGTTAGGCAAATTGGTATGAGATGTTTGAATCCAGCAGAACTGGAGGTTCTGGCAAAGAAGCCTGCTTGATTCATCTATCAAACATCTACCTGTAAATATTAATGAAAAAGAAAAATACAAAACTATAAAACATATAAAAACAAAACACAAAATTAAAAAATCTTTCAAAATCCAAAAATATTCTTCTCGGCATGTCTTTCAGTATCGATAATATGGACGCACCTAGAAATGTCGCTCAATAACGACACGGGTATGTACATAAAGCTCGAATGAAAGTTGTAAATATTTTTCAAAACATGTCATTTCTATCTTTTTTAAAGCAAAATTGTCTATTTTGGACAATATTTCCAAAAACGGGTAGAGCAATCTATCTTGGGTTGAGCTTGTCACAAAACATTCCACGTTTTAAGCTCAACACAATGGTTTGTAATCACTTTCAGATTGCAACCCGGAACTATATTCACGGGGGAGTGTACGATTTAGTGCTCTTACCCTTAGCAAAAGAAGTTAAATCTTCTTACACTTGAGTGGATTCGTCAAGACATTCAAAGTCTATGAAATAAAGTTTATGCTTAAGAAAAACCTTTTCGACAAAAAGAATTGATTTTTCAAAAAGCGTTGAACACAATTTTTTCAAGAATTTCTCAATGATATTCAAAATCTTTCAAAAATTGTGTGTTCAACAACTCCTATCCTCAAAAGTTTAATGTGGATCAAATCCTCGAAATGACAATTCCATTGGATCAATTTTTGAGGGGGAGCGTTCCAAAATTCATGCTAAGTTTGACACATTTTTCTCCCGAAGATTTTCAAGACTATTTTTCAAAATATATTTTAATCAAATTTGGTATCTCTAATATCAAAAGATTTTATATATTAGAGATAGGGGGAGAAAATGTGATTAAAATGTGATCTATAAGACTCAAGCACTTTAACTCTTACCCAGATGTGCGAAACACTTTTGATTATCGATGCACATGTGAATGGGGAGCTTTTCTGAAACGACAAAACTAGCAAGGTGTTAAATGTTTTTCAAACACTTTGGTAGAATTTAAAGTGGTTTTCATGGTTACGATCAAATACCCATAACATCTTTAATTCACGACGTTATTGGTGTCAAAAGGGTGGTTAGGTTTAAGTCCTATGATCCAACCAGAACCGGAGGGATCTTCCCAGGGACAATCCAATAGATTATTAGAAGTCCTTAGGAAAGATGGAGTAGAATGTGAACGCAGCTGAATGCTGACTAAGTACTGATGATAGCACTGGAACAATCACAACAAGGTGCTATTAATGATGTCTTGGTAAGCATTGAAGGGGTTGAAGAATGAAAAAGAAATGTAAGGATAAAGGTTATAAAGAAAGAAGCCCTCCATACAACTTAGGCAGAAACCGAGTCAACTCATCATGAAGACAAACTCATCATGGACCCAGTGATGTGAAGCACAACCCTTTCCTAGCTACTCAGGCTTCTCTTAAAAGAAGTTTGTTTTATTGTCACGGAGATCAACACGACTTCTATTGACTTTCTCACTCCGAGATAGTTGATATTGAATAGGTGGCATCTGCTCCAGTCTCTGACCACTAAAAGTGCACAAATCGAGTCTAGAGCAAAGAGATCAATCAAATCTCGTTAGGACACACGGATGAAGATCAAGAGAGTCCTACGCTATATCCTTGTGATATTGCTAGAACACTCAGAGTGATACTACTTAGTATTCACAATGATGAGTGGAAATCCTTCTAGTGTTAACATCAAACAGCACTGCGGTAGGTCATATGCAAGATTCTCTATGAATTGAACATATGTAAAACTGAAAAGCAACAGTGGTTTGATTCTGAATTGATTCAAACTCGTTTCAGGTTTCTACGCAATATCTTTATGGTCTTGCCAGAACATTCAGAGTGATATTCATTAATATTCACAGTGATGAATGGAAATCCTTCTAGCGTCAACATCAAACAGCGCTACGGTAGGTGACTTGTGAGATTATTATGAATCAAACTTGTGTCAACTGGAAAGCAACAATGGTAAGATTCTTAATGAATCAAACTTGTTCCAGGAATTTGAATTGACGCCTTTAATCAAGCGGATATTTATCCAATTGATTCACTCTTTATGTGCGCAGTCTTGCTTTGAGACAGTCGAGTAAATAGAACGGCTATTACAGCCGCGAAACCCTGTCAAGGAGATTCTTAATTGAATCTACCTAATCACAGGTACGATATTTAATAGCGTATAACGGTCTTCACCGACCGGAGGTAAAACACTACCGATTTAGGACGAATGTCAAAGCCATTCAGTCCGTGTCCATGTTTTGTCCCGAGAAGGTGGCATCACGGTGTACTCAGCAAAGTCAAAGATTCAAAACCACATATTCATGCCCAAAGACTTATTCGACAATTAATAGTGTGAGCATGTGGATAAAGACACAAGATCGCAAGATGGCAAAGACAAGTAAAGAATGATTTGAATATCTCAAGACTAAAAGACAAAGTCGAAAGACAACGACAAAGGCTCAAAGATCATAGCATGAAAGAACAAAACTACTGTTACACGTTCAAGGATCATTTATGAAGAGATTCATAATCTCCTTTGATCTCCAAATATCAAAAGGGTATAACCTTACATTGGGGGAGATTGTTAGCCTCAAAATATTAAGTCAAACAAGAATGCTCGGTCATAGGTTATTAGTGTAACATTAGTTAGAGCGTTGTAATAGGTAGTTAATTAGTCGTGGTTTACGGGCTTGGATTTAAACTAATTAAAGTCCAAAAGACAAGCCCGGCCCAATATATAGTCCATTAAAGCCCGCATGTGGGTGGACTATATATACTACCCTCCTAGCATGTTAGGAGGGTTGGTTATTCATTTTTTCTCACTTCTAATCTAATATTCCAAAAGTTAATCCTCTCCTCCTCTCTAGTTTCTCTCACTACTTTCTTTCTCTAGGAATTCATCTCTTCTTCATCTATTTTCTTTGTTTCTTCCTTGCTTAATCATCACAAAAAATAAGGGACAACAAAATCTGAAAAAGGAAGAAAACATGGGCTATCACGGGCTTTTATCGAAGAAAACAAGAAAAGACGAAGTCAAAAGATCAAGAGTCCAAAAAGAACGAAAGTCCAAGACCTATTCTGAAGATTTATCGAAGAAAAAGTCTAAAGATGGAAGTTTAATAAAGTCGAAGAACCAAGTCTAATTAAAGAATAAAATTATAAGACGAGCTCAATTTATATCGACAAATCCCGAGACGGCGTCGAGAAAGACAAAGAATTTAAATCGAGTCGAGACAAGAAGAAAGAATGAAGAAAGCATCAACATTTTACCCCTCTTATAAATACCCTCTTAATGTGTCATTAGGAGGTGGTTAGTCATTTTAGGAGTAGATTAGTTTTAGGAGTAGTGTAATTTACTTTCTCTCTCTAGTTTTTCTTAAATGTTTTTCAAGCTTTTTCATTAATCTTGTAATTTGAATCTTTAAATCATCTTAATTTCTAGATTTTTCAATTAATCATTCTCATTCTTCCTTTCTTAATCATTTTAATCTTGTTTAATTTTGATAATCATGTAGTTTTATTAATCATGTTCTTGTTTGATTGATGTTTTTGATTGATAGTGCTTTTTGGTTTTTAAGTGTTTGATTTTTATAGCTTATAGTGTTTTAGTTCTTATTGTGTTAATTTTCTTATTTTTAGTTAAGTGCATATTAGTTAATTTTTATAAAAAGTTGTTTTTAAATATTTTTATTATTTAGTGTTTTTAAAAGTTTTTAAATTTTGGCTTATTAGCTTTTTTTAAAAATCAATTTGGTTAAGTTTTTAGATAAGTGCTTATTAATTTATTTTATAAAAAGTTGATTTTAAATATTTTTATTATTTAGTATTTTTAAAAGTTTTTAAATTTTGGTTTATTTAGTTTTTCATAAAATTTATTTGGTTTAAGTTTTGGTTAAGTGCTTATTTGTTTTTAGCTTATTTTTAGATTTTAGCTTATTTGCATTTTATATGTTATCTGGGTTTATAAACCCTGGTTTCCCGGATAAGCCTCCAGTTTGATTATTCCGGATAGTGTTCACTTGTAGGATTCAGGATAAGAAGCATATTTTTTTATTATTCCGTACTAGAAACTTTATTCCGGATAACCACTACTAACCTATTATTCCGTATAAGATACTAATTATTCCGTATAACAAATCACTATTATTCCGTATAAGAAAAAGTCAGCCAGTATTCCGTATATACAAAACAAATTGACATGTATGCTAACCTAGCTGCTTGTCCTTTTTTCCCGCCAAATTGAGCTAGTAGGTTGCTAGCTTGAGCTAGCTGCCTACTAGGTTGTTTATTTATTATTTTGTTCCGTAATTGTTTAGTTTAATCTGAAAGTTGTTTCGATTTTATTTCTGAAAGTTACGTATTTTTAGTTAAATTTTTTCGTCTAATTTTAAAATTAATATTTTTTTCGTAAAGTTCAAGTTTTATCTTTTATTTAGTACTGAATGTATGATTTTGCTAGGGGTAAAAGTTAGTTTCTCTTCCGATCTTCTCGAATTGATTACTAGTTTAAGTGCGACTCAATCGTCTTTTGGTGAAAAAGAATATTCTTGGTTGTTGTAAAATAAATGTGTGAAACGTTAAAGTAAATGACGGTAATTAAAACTAAAACTAATTAAAACGTAAATGGTGCAATATTAAAAAAAATTAAAAGTAAACTAATTAAATGACTTAAAATTAAAGATCGACGAAAAGTAAATTTGACAATGTAATAAAAATATAAACTTTAAAATTAAAATAAAGCTCAACAATTAAAATAACACTTAAAGAAAAATAGCGGGAAAAATAAATGCTTGAAAATAAAATAGAGGATAAACAAAACCTGAGTCGGAATCCGAAATACTGTCACTATCCGGAATACCTGATCTTACTTTGCTTATCCGGAATAAACTTCCGGCTTGTTATCCGGAATATACACTCTCCCACTATCCGGAATACCTCAAGCTGCTTATCCGGAATAATGTTAGACGCTTTATCCGGAATCACTTGTAATAGTTGCTTATCCGGAATCTAAGGATCTGAACACTATCCGGAATGTTTTCCGGGTCCTTATCTGGAATTCCAACAAGTTGTCACAATCCGGAATAAATTCCAGACACTTATCCGGAATCTAAATACTTCACCTTATCCGGAATCGTCTCCGGTCCACTATCTGAAATCTGCTTCCTTTTCTTTATCCGGAAAAACACTTTCTACCCCTTATCCGGAAAACAAAATATTAACTCTTATCCGGAATACACCTGGCTAGACAGCTTATCCGGAATCTTAGTTTAGTCTTCCTTATCCAGAATTTGCAGCTATCCGGAATCCTTTACCTATCCCTTATCCGGAATATGCTGATGATCACTATCCGGAATACCTTAAGCTGCTTATCCGGAACTCGCAACAGACCACTATCCGGAAGAACCCCAACACCTTATCCGGAATTTTACTCCTGACTGCTTATCTGGAATATGGAGTTATACTCCTTATCCGGAATTCACTTTAAAAGCTATATCCAGAATCGATATCTGAGCTTAATCCGGGATGTTTTGAGTGGAAGCTTATACGGAATACAAGGGTTTATAAGAAACCCGGATAAGAACAAGTTTAGCAAATAAGCAAAACTAAAATTAAGCTAAAAGCAATTAAGCACTAAACCAAAAGTTAAACCAAATCAAACTTAAGAAAAAGCTAATAAGCCAAAATTTAAAAACTTTTAAAAACACTAAATAATAAAATATTTAAATACAACTTTTTGTAAAAATTAACTAATAATCACTTAATTAAATTTAAGAAAAACATAATAAGCTATAAAATCATTAAGCTAACACAATCATTAACATAAAAACATGACAAATAATCAAATAAGCATGACAATAAGCACATAAGCACAAAGATTAAATCAAAACAAGAAAGGTAGAATGAGAGAATAATTAAGAACTTGATTAAAATTAAGATTCAACAATTAAAGTAAAGACAAGAATTAAAAGCGTACAAATTTAAGGTGCAAGACAAGAAATTAAAGGTGCAATTAAGTAAAGAACATTAAGAAAAGTGCAAGTAATTAAAATGGATGAACTATTTTGTCAAGATAGTCAACACCTCCTAATGTGAGATTAGGAGGGTATTTATAGTGATTAGGCAGGTTAAGCATGTGTTGCTTCCTTCTTTTCTTTCTTTCTCGTCTTTTCGTCTTCTAAATTCTTCGACTATTTCGACTTTGGCTCAGGATTATTTGAACTCGTCTTATAATTTCTTCATTAATTTAGACTTGAGTTCTTCGGATTTTATTAAACTTCCGTCTTTAGACTTTTCTTCGATAAATCTTCAGAATAGGCCTTGGACTTCCGTTCTTTTTGCACTCTTGATCTTTTAACTTCATCTTTTGTCGTTTTCTTCGATAAAAGCCCGTGAAAGCCTGTGTTTTCTTCCCTTTTCACATTTTGATCCTAAATCACAACAAAAACACAAACCACTCATAATTCTGACATTTACGACATAAAATATACGTTTTGGCTTGGTTATTATTATAATTAAGTGGTCAAAGGATGGGTGTTTTCACATCTTAACAAATTGCGGCATTTGGGCAAGAGCTTCAACAAGGCTAAGGGTGATCGTCACTCCCGAAATCTTATTCAAAAAATATGACACTTGAATGTCATCCTTGGTGAGAAATCTGCCTTTGTCTAAGCGAGAAGGATAAGGGATGTTGGGTTTATAGGTGGAAGGTGGGGTCGGTGAAGGGTTTTTCTTGGGTACTTCTAGAGTAAGAGGTGGAGTCTGTAATGGAGAACTAATACTAGGCGTGGGAGAAGGAGCGATAAATGGTGGTGGAGGAGGTGTAGATGGAGTAACTAGGGAAAGGATAGATGGTTCTACAAGAGTTGCTCCACTGCATGTAGTAATAGCACTCACATTCGCTCTCGGGTTGGTGACGGTATTTGAAGGAAGAGAGCCCGAAGTAGAGGGTTGATGAGTTGGTAAGAAACTAGCCAGCATATTCTTCAAATCATTTGTTTGAGTGCTAAAAGAGGTTTGTATATCATGTCGAAGCTCGGATCTAATATCATTACCTTGCTTAGTGATATCTCCTTTCAAGTTGATAATTAGGCTTTGCAGATTCTTGATTTGCTCTGCTTGGGTTCTCATGAAAGCTTCAACATCTTGATTAATGGGTGGTGGTTGTTGAGTGGGTGGGTGATAAGGATTAGAAGCTCGAGGTGGGTTTGGGTTGCTTCTATTGCAGTTTTTGGGGTTGTGGTTTTGAGGAGGCAAACCGGGTGAAAGAAAATTATTAGAACGGTAACTTAGAAAGTTACGATCACCTTGAGGTCGGGCTTGGTAGCTTTCCGTTGAATAGTTACCATAAGCTGCATACACGTTTTTCGGATTTTCATGAGTAGAAGGACAATCATTGTATGAATGAGGACCGCCGCAAGTCTCACAAGAAGTTGTTACAGCTTTAACTTGTTGTTGTTGATTTGTAGCCAAAAGTTGCATATTCTTGATCATTTCGACCATTGCGTGGGTCAATTCTATGATATCAGGGTTTGAAGAAGTAGAAGAAACATTGACTCTCGGGTTTGATCTTGAAGATGCGGATGAATCCCAATTTTTTTGATGAGTAGTCATGTTCTCGATAAGATCTCTACACTCCTCGGGTCTTTTTTTCATAAATGTGCCACCGGCGGCTGCATTAATCGTATCACGATCACGAAAAGTTAAACCATTGTAGAAAGTATCAATTAAGGTGACAGGGATCATGTTGTGGTTTGGACAGCGATCGATCAAAACATTATATCGTTCCCAAGCATCAAAAAGTGATTCATCAGGTTCTTGAGTAAATCCACTAAGTTGATTCCGAAGGCTCGTGACCATGGATGGTGGAATGTAGCGCGACAAAAAGCGTTGAGTCATCTCATCCCAAGTATGAATTGTTCTTCGGAAGACGATCAAACCATTTTTCGGCATGGTGGGATAAGGTGTGTGGAAATAGGTGAAGGCGAAGAAAATCCATAGTAACCCCGGGAAACTTCATGCTTTGAGTAACGGTAAGGTAATGAATTTGTCGAGGTGTTAGTTGGCATCATCATCCGGCAATCCGCAAAACGGACAAGTGTTTTGAACTTGTTGGATCATGTGATGCTTCAACGAAAACTCTGGAGTCGTGATTTGCATCGGCGCAATCGGTCCTCCTCGTCCGTTCACGGTAGGTTGACACAACTCCTCCATCGTTCGAAGGTCGGGTGGGGGAACATTGTTGTTGAGGTGCGGTGGGTTATTGTTGTTGTTCACACCAGCCATATCTAAATCTTCACGAGTCTCGGGCTCAGAATAAGTTGAAGATCTAGTACGCATACACCTGCAAAAGCAAAAGAAAAAGATACCAAAGAAATAGAGAATATATATGCACGTGTAAAAATAAAAATAAAAATCTTTTTGGATTTTTTAAATTTTAAATTTTTATGGATTTTTACCAATTTTTAATTTTTATGGATTTTTTTTTGAAAATTTTTGAGCAAGAAAAATAACGTTCACGAGTGAACGGATCCCAAAATTCAACGCGTCTCTCACAGAAAACAGTTAATATTTATGAAAAGAGCCGGCAGCGGCGCCATTTGAAAGTATGATTTTGCTAGGGTTAAAAGTTCGTTACTCGTCCGATCTTCTCGAATTGATTACTAGTTTAAATGCGACTCAGTCGTCTTTTAGTGAAAAAGAATATTCTTGGTTGTTGTAAAATAAATGTGTGAAGCGTTAAAGTAAATGACGGTAATGAAAATTAAAACTAATTAAAACGTAAATGGTGCAGTATTAAATTTTATTTTAAGTAAACTAATTAAATGACTTAAAATTAAAGATCGACGAAAAGTAAATTTGACAATGTAAACTTGAAAATTAAATAAATCTAAACAATTAAAATAACACTTAAATAAAAATAGCGGGAAAAATAAATGCTTGAAAATAAAACAGAGGATAAACAAAACATGAGTCGGAATCCAAAAACTGTCACTATCCAGAATACCTGATCTTACTTTGCTTATCCGGAATAAACTTCCGGCTTGTTATCCGGAATATACACTCTCCCACTATCCGGAATACCTCAAGCTGCTTATCCAGAATAATGTTAGACGCTTTATCCGGAATCACTTGTTCTGCTGCTTATCCGGAATCTGAAGATCTGAACACTATCCGGAATGTTTTCCGGGTCCTTATCCGGAATTCCAACAAGTTGTCACAATCCGGAAAAAATTCCGGACACTTATCCAGAATCCAAATACTTCACCTTATCCGGAATCGCCTCCAGTCCACTATCCGGAATCTGCTTCCTTTTCTTTATCCAGAAAAACACTTTCTACCCCTTATCCGGAAAACAAAATTTTAACTCTTATCCGGAATACACCTGGCTAGACAGCTTATCCGGAATCTTGGTTTAGTCTTCCTTATCCGGAATCTGCAGCTATCCGGAATCCTTTACCTATCCCTTATCCGGAATATGTTGATGATCACTATCCGGAATACCTTAAGCTGCTTATCCAGAACTCGCAACAGACCACTATCCGGAAGAACCCCAACACCTTATCCGGAATTTTACTCCTGACTGCTTATCCGGAATATGGAGTTATACTCCTTATCCGGAATTCACTGTAAAAGCTATATTCATAATCGATATCTGAGCTTAATCCGGGATGTTTTGAGTGGAAGCTTATACGGAATACAAGGGTTTATAAGAAACCCGGATAAGAACAAGTTTAGCAAATAAGCAAAACTAAAATTAAGCTAAAAACAATTAAGCACTAAACCAAAACTTAAACTAAATCAAACTTAAGAAAAAGCTAATAAGCTAAAATTTAAAAACTTTTAAAAACACTAAATAATAAAATATTTAAAAACAACTTTTTATAAAAATTAACTAATAAGCACTTAATTAAATTTAAGAAAAACACAATAAGCTATAAAATCATTAAGCTAACACAATCATTAACATAAAAACATGGAAAATAATCAAATAAGCATGACAATAAGCACATAAGCATAAAGATTAAATCAAAACAAGAAAGGTAGAATGAGAGATTAATTAAGAACTTGATTAAAATTAAGATTCAACAATTAAAGTAAAGACACGAATTAAAAGCTTACAAATTTAAGGTGCAAGACAAGAAATTAAAGGTGCAATTAAGTAAAGAACATTAAGAAAAGTGCAAGTAATTAAAATGGAAGAACTATTTTGTCAAGATAGTCAACGCCTCCTAATGTGAGATTAGGAGGGTATTTATAGTGATTAAGGAGGTTAAGCATGTGTTGCTTCATTCTTTTCTTTCTTTCTCGTCTTTTCGTCTTCTAAATTCTTCGACTATTTCGACTTTGTCTCGGGATTATTTGAACTCGTCTTATAATTTCTTCATTAATTTAGACTTGATTTCTTCGGCTTTTATTAAACTTCCGTCTTTAGACTTTTCTTCGATAAATCTTCAGAATAGGCCTTGGAATTCCGTTCTTTTTGCACTCTTGATCTTTTGACTTCTTTTTTTGTCGTTTTCTTCGATAAAAGCCCGTGAAAGCCCGTGTTTTCTTCCCTTTTTACATTTTGATCCTTAATCACAACAAAAACACAAACCACGCATAATTCCGACATTTACGACATAAAATATACGTTTTGGCTTGGTTATTATGATGATTAAGTGGTCAAATGATGGGTGTTTCCACACCTATCAAGTACCCGCTTTAGGTTTTGCCTAGTTTAGCTTTAAAGTACCATCTTAGTTTTATTCTTTCCTTTTTCATTAAGTAAACTTTATTTTCGAGTCGATAGTTAATTTCTTCGTTTAGTTTTATTTTTATTAATTGTTTTGTTTTAATATTTGTTTTATTAATTTTAGTTTTATTATTTGTTTTATTAATTGTTTATATACAAGTCTTTTTATTAGTTCTTTTATTTTATTAGCGTTAGGCTTGTATTTACTTTTCACTTAGAAATAGATAACCAAATCTTCTTTTACTAACCAAATACAACTGAGTCGCACTATTAACCGGAAATCAATTCGAATTGAATCGAGACGGACAATTTTTATATTTGGCAAACCTTGTATTAAATGGCGCCGCTGCCGGCTCTTTTCGTGAAGATTAACAGTTTATTGTGAGAGACACGTTGGATTTTGGGATCCGTTCACTCGTGAACGTTATTTTTCTTGCTCAAAAATTTTCAAAAATCCATAAAAATAAAAAATTTCAAAAAATCCAAAAACAATTAAAAAACCATAAAAAGCATTTCTTTTTCGAAAGTTTTTCACCAAAAATATTCTTCTTGCTTATCTATTGTGTTTAATGGATTCGTTTTTTGACTGTATAGGCTGTGGAAGACCATCTTCTGGTAGTCAATCCTGTCAATGGTGTTCATGCGAACGGTGTGGAATGGATATCCCTAATTACTAATTTGGCCGTTGTCTATCGTGCAATTCGATCAATTCATACTTCAATTCATTCTTCTCTTCTAATGACACTATTTCACCCTCTCCCATATATGACGATCCATATCAACAAAATGCACCAGGTTTCTCTCAATACCCGTGTTGTAACAATTGTGGGGGCCCTCGCGATACTTCTTATTGTCAGCCAATGAATTATTATGAGCAAAACCCGTGTTCTACTTCTTTTCAACCAATGATTTATGATGGACCACATCCGTGCTATAATTCTGGTTTTCATAATTGTGAGCCCCCACATTACTTCCTCGATCATCAACCTTTTGTTGGAATGAGTGAAGAAGAACGAGCCATGATACAAGCATTTTCATTGGGTTCAAAATAATTCTCGGAATCCTCTCGAATTGATCTCGGCTCTAAGTGGAATGTTTGTTCTTGGTGACAAAAAGTGGGTTTGTTTTTCTAATCTACTAAACAGGGAAATGAATTAAGTAAAGAAAGACTTAAACTTAAAACAATTAAAAGGTAAAACTTGAATAAGAAATTAAATCAAACAGTACTGGAAAAATACCCTAATAGAAAATACCTTATACGGAATAAAATAACTATGCTGAATAATTGCCCTGTGCGGAATGAAGTCCTATTCGGAAAAACAGGCTATTCGGAAAAATGGTCTATGCGGAATATACATTCCCTATGCGGAATAATTTTTCAATTCGGAATAAATCCTCAATTCGGAATATTAACTCTATTCGGAATGTTTTTCTTATGCGGAAAAATGGCCCTATTCGGAATATATAAAATATTCCGAATAAGGAGAAAGTAAAAATGCTATTCGGAATAACCAAAATTCCGAATAAGGGATGGAAACAAATGCTATTCGGAATAATGAAAATGTTCCGAATAAGGGAAAAAATCAAGCAGACTATGCGGAATGTAGGTCCTATTCGGAATATTTAAAATATTCCGAATAAAGGTAAAACAAAAAGGCTATTCGGAATGTCTGAACATTCCGAGTAAGAAATCAAGCAAATTGTCTATTCGGAATAAAGCTGGGAACGACGAACAGTTACAGACATAAAACAGGGGACTCGATTTTAGTTCAAATCAATCCAAATACTCAAAAAGGTTTTACCAAATTCACCAATAATCATTTAAATATCATAAATAACAAATCCCAACAATAAAAACACTAAATCAACAACTTTAAAAAGCTTAAAATTAATCAAACAAGAACTTGAAAACTTTGAATAGAAAAGTAGATGAACAAGATGAATAGAAAGATTGGAATTGAAAGATTAATGTAAAAGTTAACAATAGTAATGATCAAACACTTACAAGATTCAAGAAAAATGAAAAATCACCAAACACCCTAATGGTGTTGGTGATGAAACGAAGCAAAACACTGGGAAGGAGAAAAATAAAAGATAACTCCCTAAAAGTGTGAAGGAAAAATCCTTTTATAGTCCCAGTGGTTGGTTGGTGAGTGGGTTATCTCCCTTTCTTCTTGTCTTCTCGTCTTTTCAGAAAAGTTGACGTTTTCGATTCTGATTCGGGATTTGTCGACGATTAAATCCAACTCGTCTTTTAATTTCTTCGTTAAATAGACTTGAGTTTCTTCGACATATGTAAATCTTCCATCTTTGGCCCTTTTCTTCGATAAATCTTCAAATAGGCCCATTGACTTCAAATCTTTTGCAGCTCTTGGACAATAGACTTCGTCTTGAGTCTTTTTCCTTGATAAAACCCGTGCAATCCCATGTTTTCTTTAATATTCATCCGGTTAGCTCTGAAAACACAATAAACACAAAAACCACGCATAATTCCAAACAAATGATATTAAATACGTGTTTTGGTCTCGTTTTAGCCAGAATTAAGTGGTAAAAGGATGGGTGTTTACACACCTATCAAATCCCCTACACTTAACCATTTCCATGCCCTCATGTAATGCTTAGTGATAAAGCAAATTTACACTTTTCTCATAATCAATCAACCTTGGCCTTATTAACATACTATTAAACAAAAATTAAAGTACTAAGAGGAATTAAAACTTTAAAGTAAACAAAAGGATAGAAAATAGCTACGTGGAAATAACTTGCCACGAGATCGAGGACTTACATTAGGGCTTTGGTGCTGCGAAGATTTATCACCCTCAAGTTTCACGTTCCCCAAACTAAGCTTAAAAACGAGATCATTGTTATTATAAGTTAGCAAATCAAACACTTACACACATGGCTTAATTAAATGCTTAAACTCCCTTATTCCTAAGTGTATCTCTTATATTTTATATTTGGTCTTAGAATGATAATGAAGATGCATTTTTGGACTTATTTCGATAGTTTATTAAGGCTGAAAGCAAAGTGGGACGATTTGATCAATAGTTAGCTAAAGGACAAAATCTCTTAAAACTGCTTCTCGGGATATCAAAAAGTTCATATCTTGGCATAACTCGGTTCACGATTTGAGACCTTTCTCGGGCCGATATTTGGCATGTACTTCATACTTCATATCTTCGAGAGACGTTCTTGAGATAATGGTCTTCTCATCATAATAGAGTTTCTTCACTTGGAGACTTTTGAGGGGTACTCCAACTTTGTTGACCACGACTTCATGATTATTTCTTCAATCTCTAATTGGGATTTTGAGATACAACGATCCGCCTCCTTTTCGGACTTGGATCTATTTATCCTCATACCTTGTTAGGGTCTTTTCGGATAGACTTCTCCATGATCTTTATGGGAGTTGATTGCTTTTCGTCATGAGTCTTGATCCTTCATATCGATTTCGGGAATAATGCTTTTCACATCACTTGGGATCTTCAGCAATAAAATTGAATCCTCATGCCTTGTTAGGGCCTTTTCGGACTCGCCAATCTTCGCGCCCCGCTTCATAAGTTATGCCTTGGCTATGAACTCTTATCATTACCGAGCAACTTTTAAACGATCTTGGGCTAGAAGCTAAGTAACTTTTCAAATCGTACGACCTTACTTATTGCAGATAAATTATTAGCAAGTGATGGGAGAATAGGCAAATAATTACACCAAGTGAGCTTGTGCAAGATTACCGACTTATAATTGACTCTATCATTTCTCGTCCTCCACAATTTAAAATCTCAAGTAATGAGACTCGTGGATACTTAGCCTAATAAACCAATTAAGGTCTACATGGTTAAGGATACTAGCTAGAATAAACTTAGACAAGTCTATTCGGGTTGAGTCAAAATCATCGCAACGGGCCTAATAGATCAAAGACTTCTAAACTAGCTACACCACTTTATTAATATTTTTGACTTTATTGTGGAATATATACATATGAAAGCAACGATAAAAATTTAAAAATTACAACTAAATGGCCAAAGTTAATAAAAAATTTGAAAAATGTTGAAAAATAGGATTTTCCGGTTAAATGAAGGCATTTTCATGGAAAAGTCCACTTAAAACTTCGATAGAAGTCCCCCCTACACTTAAGATAAACATTGTCCTCAATGTTTAAGCATGTGGGAAAAGTCTCCCCTACACTTATGACATTGTGCACGTTGGTTAACTCGAGTTAAGGAAGAGACGACTAAAGTGATCAATTTCAAATGTGAGTATGAAGAAAATTGAATCACGATAGTTGAGAGATAGAACCGGATTTCGGATAACACGGGAGCACGGTTCTTCAAAGATTCCAAGAGTGCACTTATCCCTGTAATCACATCACCACACAAAAACAAACACCCTATTGAGGTCCCCCTACACTTAGGAGGTTAAAACATAAAAGGATAGATACTCGGGCTGCCTCCCGAGGAGCGCTTGTTTTTGATAACCGAGTCACGAGCCTGACTCGACCCAAAATTAGTTCATGGGGAACGTGGTGAGGGATGGAATCACCTCCTGAGAGGTGTCCTCACCAAAGTACAACTTCACTCGTTGGCCATTCACCTTAAAATTCGTACCATTAGGTTGAGCGAGCTCAAGAGTACCATATGGAAAAATTTGGGCAATGGTGAATGGGCCGGAACAACGAGATTTGAGCTTGCCCGAAAAGATTTTCAACCGAGAGTTAAAAAGTAAGACTTTGTCTCCAACATGGAACTCTCGGTTTTTGATCTTGGAGTCGTGAATGAGCTTAGTTCTTTCCTTATAGATCAAAGAATTTTCATAAGCCTCATTCCGAAGTTCATTGAGCTCATTGAGTTGGATCTTGCGTAGGTCACTGGCTTTGTTAATATCAAAATTAGCCCACTTCAAGGCCCAGTAAGCCTTGTGCTCCAACTCAATGGGGAGGTGGCATGCTTTCCCGTACACAAGACGATAAGGCGTACAGCCGATCGGGGTCTTGTAAGCAGTACGGAAATCTCACAAAGCATCATCAAGTTTATCAGCCCATGAGGCACGATGCTCTCCCACGGTTCTTTCCAGAATTCGTTTAAGTCCTCGGTTGGATATTTCAGCCTGGCCATTAGTTTGTGGGTGGTAGGCTGTGGAAAGACGATGATTGACACCGTACTTAACCATGACTCTTGCGAATTGGTCATTGCAAAAATGAGTCCCACGATCACTAATAATGGCGCGAGGCACACCGAATCTAGCGAAAAGAGCTTTCAAAAAGTTACAAACCACCCTTGCGTCATTAGTAGGTAAAGCTTTGGCTTCAACCCACTTTGAAACGTAATCAACGGCTACAAGGATGTATTTGTTTCCTTTAGAAGAAGGGAATGGCCCCATAAAGTCGATACCCCAAACATCAAAGATTTCACACTCTTGAATGAAATTCTGAGGCATCTCGTCTTTATGTGTGATCTTGCCTTGTTTTTGGCAAGAATCACAATGTTTAACCATCTCATGAGCATCACGGTAAATGGTGGGCCAATAGAATCCCGAATCAAACACTTTTTTAGCGGTGTAGTTGGGACCAAAGTGACCACCGGTGGGTCCTTTGTGGCAAGCATCGAGGATTTCCGAAGCTGCCGATCCATCAACACATCGGCGAATAATCAAGTCGGCACATTGTTTGAACAGGTAAGGGTCATCCCAAAAGTAAGTCTTAATGTCGGTGAAGAACTTTTTCTTTTGTTGGGACGTCAACCCTTCCTTAAGAATTCCACCCGCCAAGTAGTTTGCAAAGTCCGCAAACCACGGGGTTTCATTCGACTTCGAGTTTATAGACATTAAGGTCTCCAAGGGAAAAGAATCATTGATTTCTTTGTTCGGATGATCCCCTTGGTAAGGATCCTCAAGTCTGCTGAGATGGTCCGCGGCTAGGTTTTCAGCTCCTTTTTTATCCCGAATTTCGATTTTAAATTCCTGGAGAAACAAAACCCAGAGAAGAAGTCTTGGTTTGGAATCTTGCTTTGTCAACAAGTACTTCAATGCTGAATGATCGGTGTAAACAATTGTTGTAGAAAGGACAAGATAGGGGCGAAATTTTTCAAAAGCATAGACAACAGCTAAAAGCTCTTTTTCGGTTGTCGTATAATGCAATTGTGCCCCAGTCATTGTCTTGCTAGCGTAATGGATTGGTTGGAAGTGTTTGTTCACTCTTTGTCCCAGAACCGCTCCAATAGCAAAATCACTAGCATCGCACATCAACTCGAAGGGAAGTGATTGTGGTAAATTACACCTTTTAGGAAAAAGGCGTAAAAGCGGTAAATATTGAACAAATGACTTTAGGAAAAATCAAGTGTTAATGACCCAATTAAGTTCGTTTCCCAAGGAGGTATATGTGTGTGACTAAGATGTACAAGATTTGAGATTAATATTTGGTTTAGAAGGGGATTAGAAGAGAAAATGACGAAGTCGTAAAAATAAAAATTAACACAAAATCACTATTAGAAAGTTAAAACGTAGAACCTTAAAAACCACAAAAATAAAAATAAATTCTAAAAATTACCAAAAATTTACCAAAAATCAAAAATAATAAACTAAGAGTTTACCAATGATCAAAACTTTTTCAAACCTTTTAAATAATTAAATATTCAATTTTTAAGTGCTAATTAAAGCCCTAAAAATCAAATAAATTATCAAAAAGCCCAAATAAATATTTTTCAATTGATAAACCTCTAAAATGACCTAAAATGATTAAAAAATATTTTTAGATATTTTAAAACTAATAAAAACTATTTAAAATGATTTAAAAACTATTAAAACTTAAAATAATTATAAAAATTAATCTATAAGAGATAAAATTATCCTAAAAGTTGCTAAATTCCTATTTTAATGTAATTAACCTAAGAAAAATGTAAAAAGTTGGAAAAAGTGAAATTTTAAAAATAATAATAAAATAATAATAAAATAATATTAAAAATCCAAAAATTATAAAAAAATTCTAAAAACTTGCAAACTAGTTTATTTTAACCTAAATAATCAGAAAATGAAAGTGAAATTACCAAAATACCCCTAATGGGCCCTCAAATGGGCCAAATCCAAATTCAGTCAACACAAATGGGCTTTTGGGCCCAAAAAGTCAAACTTGGCCCAATTGACTTGGAAAAGCCCTATCTGACTTAAAATTTAATTCTAAGAACAAAACTCTAAAGGCCCAAAAGCTGAAAATGTGCTTATCACAGCTTATTGAACACAAAGCTTATTCTTATTGGGCTTTTCAGCCCATTAAGCCATCAGCTAATGCCATAAGCTCTAATTTGACACACAACCCTGTTTTTGGATGCTTAAGAGATCTGTCAAAAGAAATTTCCAATAAGCTCACTCAATAAGCCAGAAAATAGAAAAGTAAAAATCCACAAAACGACAAAATAGTCGTTTTTGAGAAATAATACACCTCAAAGGCTGATTCAACTTGCAAAAGCTTTCAAATGGACTCAATAAGCAGTATCAATCAACAAAAATCCAATAAGCACAAGCAATAAGCCAGAATAAGCACAAAAGAGCTTATGTAAAAGTCAAAGGACTTGGTTTTCTAGTCGAACCTAAAAGTCAACCACCCAAATGCTCCAGGATGAACAAATGGGTCAAAATATGAGCACCTATTACAAAAACAAAGTTGTTGCAGGTTGGAATAAGCTATTATAGCTTATTGATAAGCTGACACCAAAATTGCACTAGCAGTGGCAACCAGCAGGGGAAAGGAGTTCCCACTGCTTTGACTAATTGACCAAGCTTATTTGAGAGTTCTGGTTTGATTCAATTGGAAACAAAGGCACCCTTGTGATCAGTGAACCACAAGGAGTCAATAGCAACAATAAAATCCCAAAATGATCCACACAATAAGCCACAATAAGCCAAACAGTCCACAGATATGCTCCAGATATGCAAATAAGCAGTTAAGCACTTAATAAGCAGATTTGAGCAAAATAATCCAACCAAACTTAACCAGATGCATACAGAAGCTATATAAACTAACAATGAACACAAAGCAACAAGAATCAAACACTGAATCAAAGTAAATAGCAAGATCAAAGCACTAGAAGTTACTGATGAACAAAGAACAATATGCAGAAACAGTTTGCTGATATACTTGACACTAGATCCAATTTCAACCCTCAAATCCTTCTACCTTGGTGTGATTAGCTATGATTTAGCACTTGTTACCCTTAACCTATGCTTAGATCTAGGTGTCCTCAAAATCCTAGCCAATTTTACCAAGTTATGAAGATTTTATTGCCAATCTATGAATGAATGTGTTCAAAGCCTCAAAACCTGCAAACAGATGAACATATGCTCCCAAATAACAGATACCAATACTTGCATACAACACACAAGCACTTAACAAACCTCAAATCCAATTTATGCAGTAACCCCAAACATCCTTTTAAAACTTATTTTCAAAAAATTTCAAAGGATCATGAAGATTCAACCCACAAATCAGATCAGTAACACCAAACCAAACCAAATCAACAATAAACAACCACAATAACACAGATTCAAGCACAAATCCACAAAAATCACAAATATTCAGAAACTTAAAGAGAAAATGAAAAGGGAAGAAGGTGCAAACCTCCAAGACCTACATCCAGGCCCTTGATTGTTTGAGCTAAGGTACTAGCAAAACAAGTACCAGCTTCCAATGCTGCTAAGATGAACAAACACAAAGTGAGATCAAATATAATGCCAACTTTCTGATTTTTGATGCACAAGCTTTATCACTTAAAACCTTGCCTCAAAAACCTTCAAACATATAAATGGAACTCAGATTTTAGCTTCTCAAACACCAAACTTTTATAAATAACAGATTAAAAACTCAAAATTTTAAGAAATTCAAACTTTATTTCATAAAAAGGAATTACAAAGATTAAAAGCTAAAATCTGGAACAAAGGGACTCTCACATGTTGAGGTCTCCTTTTATAGGCAAATGCCTGGCTAACACTATTCATAAACCCTAGAAGTGATTTCTCTAAAATGCCCTTGAGTCTTCTAGACGTTTTCTGATTTTGAGCAGTCCAATTTGATCAAGGCTGTTCATTTTAGCTTTGGAATGAAGCAATGAATCATAGCTGTTGAATTTGACACGTCACATAACTTGGAGAGTAAGTTGCAATGTGATTGGCTAAACGGGAATTGGGGGTGGGGTCCATAGTGAGTGAGATTAAGGGTTTTGTGTGTGGGATGTGATTCTGCATGTGTGAATCACACGTGGGTATGGGTAATTTGGATTTACCCTTTGTTTAAGTGAAGGTAATTCTGGGTGGGATGAATGGTGAATAGTAATAAGTTTGATCCGATTTTGGGGGAAAACAAGTGTTTGGCGCGTGTTATGGATTTGAACTTTCAAAATGGCCATTTCAGTCCTTGTTCTTTGGGATTTTTGATAAATAAAGTCTTTCAGCCTAGAAAACGTATTCCCTTTGTTTTTAACTTTCACCACTTGTCACTTTTGGCACCAAACTTTGGAAAAAGGGTTTCAAGGGTTAGTTTTGCCATTTTTGGATAATTCAAGGGCTGATCTTGGACATTGTTGATCTTCAAAGGTCTTCATTGTAACTTTGACTTCATGAGGGACCATTATTGGCAATTTTGATTTGTTGAGGGACTAATCTTGCCATTTCTTCAAAGTTGAGGGACCTTTTGTGTAATTTTGACAAACTTAAAGGACCAAACTTGTAATTATTAATATACAAGGGTTTTAAGTGTCATTTCTTCAATAAATGAGGATCGATCTTGTTTGTCTTCAAGTCTTCAAGGTATTTTGTTGAGAATTCCATGATTAGGGCCCGGTTCTTTGTACGGCTTCGTTTCTCGTGTCCGTTTTTCTTTGTAACTTGTGATCATTTGTCTTTTTCACGATATCCATACCTAAAATACACAAGTAAACAAACACAAGCATATATATGGTATTTTATGACATTTTTATGTATTTAAAGCCCGAAAAGAACGATGAGATCATGTATAAATGCCATCTCATCACTCCCCCATACTAAGCCATTGCCGTGCCCTCACGCAATGCTAGAATAAAGTATCTAAGCATCACCAAAGTTCAAATTTTATTAACCTTTATTGAAGAGTAAAAAGACTTGCAATATACTACGATGATGTGTAAAGACATAATGTATGATTTTCATCACAAAAAGTGACTTTTAGGGTCAAAGAATAGAAACAAGTAAATATCCCTTAGAGTAAACTTCATCATCCTTGATTGTCATACATTCCATGCTAAGTGCAAAAACAAGATCATTGTTGGTACAAGTCACAATGCTAACACTACTCATACGTCCAAATTGTGTGATACTTTTTCTCCCCGCAATCCTAGTTATTATAAAAGGAAATGGGTTACTAGCATTTTTTATCTATTTGTCATGGATCACAAGTGATTCATATTGACTTATTTGAGTAGTTATTAGTCTGAAAGCAAAGTAGCACGATTTGATCAATAGTTAGCCGAAGGACAAAATCTTTTAAAACGGCTTCTCGTGTATCTCCTTAAGTTCATATCTTGGCATAACTCGTTTCACGATTTGAGACCTTTCTCGGACCGATATTTGGCATGTACTTCATACTTCAAATCTTGGGAAGACGTTCTTGAAATAATGGTCTTCTCTTCATATATTTGGAATTTCTTCACTTAACATTTTTGAGAGATTCTTCATATTGGACCATGACTTCATCATTTTTCTTCAATCTTTACTTTGGATTTTGATATACAACGATCCGCCTCCTTTTCGGACTTGGATATATTTATCCTCATACCTTGTTAGGGTCTTTTTGGATAGACTTTCTCCATTCTTTAGGGGAGTAATAGCTTCTCGTCGTGTGTCTCGATCCTTCATATTGATTTAGGAATAATGATACTTCACATCATCTTTGGATCTTTAGCAAAAATAGAGCTCCTCATGCCTTGTTAGGGCCTTTTTGGATAATCGCCAATCTTCGCGTCCCGCTTCAATAAGTTATGCCTTGGCTATGAACTCTATTCAACCCCGAGTAACTTTTAAACGATCTTGCGCTAGAGGCTAAGTAACCTTTCAAATCGTACGACCTTACTTATTGCAATTATGATTTATTCCTAATGCATTGATCTTATGGGAAGAAAAAGCCACAATTAAAAACATATGAGTTTTTGAAAGAACACTTTCATGTTCTACGTTTAGCATGATCACTTGTCTAACTCTATCATTTCTCGTTCTTCACTATATAAAGACCTCTAATTAAAGAGACTCGTGAATACTTAGCCATGCAATTCAAAATTAAACCAAATTTGGATTAGCTTTCATTAAGACTATATCAAATCAAAGTTTTGGGTTTTCAAGCCACCTATAGGATCTTGCACTTTCTTGGACTTTTTCAAGTTTAGAGAATGCGTTTTATAGTTCCCTTGATAAGTGACTTTCTAGAATCAATTATAGGAACTTGCGAAAAGTTCTTGTTCTTAACCCGAATGAATTAAGACTTTCGCGTTTTAAAGCTCCCTATATAAAAGTCTAGCAAAACTTGAATTGAGCGGGTTAAGGAATGTAAATGGCTCCAAATGCCCATCAAGTCAAAAATTAAATCTTATTCTACCCAACGGAAAATATACATTCGTGTCTTAAAAACACTTATGAAAACTAAGAAAAATTTAAAATTTGGCCATTTTTAGCCTTATTATCAAAACAAAACATTGAAAGTTGGAAAGCGTGAGGGCGTAGCAAAGCAAGTACCTATTCACCCCCCATACTAAAAGTAAACATTGTCCTCAATGTTTCGAGTCTAAAGGTGGAGCACCCCCATACTAGAGACGAAGAGTCGAATGCTTAGGATCTAGCATGGAAAGGGTGATCAACAATATATCTAAAGCCGTTTATTAAGTATGCTAAAAGATAATTGTTAGAACAATAAAGGATATGTCATGGATTCGTGAAAAACTTCTTCAAATGAACGATGGAGGCTCACGTAAACGAACACGAGAGTCTTCAATCGTAGATGATGATGATGATCTAGATAACAAAATCACAAACAACCACGAGACAACGAGTTGAAAGGGTACAAGTCCCCTTATTAGTGAATATGAGCATAAAAGATAAGCATGGGATCTCCCCCACGAGGCTCCTCGTTTTTGATTACCGAGTCATGAGCTCGACTCGATCCCCTCAATGCTAATTATCATTGGGGAAGGTGTCTTGGTCGGGGGCAACCATTGAAGGAATTTCCCCACCAAAGTAGTGCTTAAGCCTATGTCCATTCACCTTGAAATTAGGGCCATCATCTTGAGCTAGCTCAATGGTCCCATATGGAAACACTTGTGTAATGGTGAACGGACCCGACCAACGAGATTTCAATTTCCCGGAAAATATCTTAAGACGAGAGTTAAAAAGCAACACTTGATCACCAACGTTAAAAACCCGGTTTTTAATATTTAAATCATGAAACTTTTTAGTCTTTTCTTTAAAAATTAATGAATTTTCATAAGCGTTATCCCTTAATTCATCCAATTCATTCAATTGTATTTTCCGGTGATCTCCCGCGGTCTTCAAGTCAAAATTAGCATGCTTAAGGGCCCAATATGCCTTTTGCTCCAACTCAATGGGCAAATGACAATTCTTCCCATAGACTAACTTATAAGGAGTGCAACCGATAGGTGTCTTATAAGCGGTCCTAAAGGCCCATAAAGCGTCATCGAGATTGTCGGACCATGAAGCACGGTTTTCTCCAATTGACCTTTCTAAAACCCTCTTCAAAGCTCGGTTCGAAACCTCGACTTTCCCACTCGTTTGCGGGTGATAAGCCGTAGAAAGACGATGTGTAACTCCATATTTCTTTAGAACCTTTTCGAATTGGTCATTACAAAAATGGGTTCCACGATCGCTTATAATAGCACGAGGGGTTCCGAACCGAGAGAATAGTTGCTTCAAAAACTTCACTACCACACGAGCATCATTAGTAGACAAAGCCTTAGCTTCCACCCACTTAGAAAGGTAGTCCACCGCGACGAGGATATATTTGTTGCCATGAGACGATGGGAACGGCCCCATAAAGTCTATTCCCCATATGTCGAAAATCTCACATACTTGAATTATGTTTTGCGGCATTTCATCACGTTGAGACGATTTTCCTTGACGTTGGCACGAATCACACGACTTCACAAGTGCGTGTGCATCACGATAGATAGAAGGCCAAAAGAAACCGGCATCGAACACTTTCTTAGCCGTGAGATTAGCACCGTGGTGACCACCCGTGGGTCCCTCGTGACAAGCTCTAAGGATATTAAAAGCTTCGGCACCAAACACACAACGTCGAACGAGTTGATCCGCACAAATCCGAAAGAGATAAGGGTCGTCCCAAAAATAGAACTTGACGTCACGAAAGAATTTTCGTTTTTGTTGTGTCGTCATACCCTTGATTATGAAATTGCCCGCATGGTAATTTGCAATGTCGGCAAACCATGGGGTGGTGTCTTTAGAATTCACTACACCGAGAGTCTCAAGAGGAAATGTTTCGGTAATTTCCTTGTTCTCGAAAACATCTTTGTGAGGATCTTCTAGACGAGAGAGATGATCGGCCGCTAGATTCTCGGCTCCTTTTTTGTCAAGCACGGTGACATCAAATTCTTGGAGGAGGAGCATCCAACGAAGCAATCTCGGCTTAGCATCTAGCTTAGCTAAGAGATACTTGATAGCCGAATGGTCGGTATACACGATGCTTTTAGTCAAGACGAGATAAGGTCGGAATTTCTCAAAAGCATAGACCACGGTAAGGAATTCCTTTTCCGTTGTGGTGTACTTTAATTGAGCCTCGGTCATCGTCTTACTAGCATAGTGGATAGGACGAAAATTCTTGTCATAACGTTGCCCTAAGACGGCCCCTATAGCATAATCACTTGCATCGCACATGATTTCAAAGGGTAATTCCCAATTAGGAGCAACAAGAATGGGAGCTTCGGTAAGTTTCCTTTTGAGAGTTTCGAAAGCCTTAACACAATCCTCATTAAAGTTAAAAGGAGCATCCTTCTCGAGAAGGTGTGTCATAGGACGAGAAATCTTCGAAAAGTCCTTAATGAAACGACGATAAAAACCTGCGTGGCCTAGGAAACTCCTAACTCCCTTAACGGTTTTGGGATGAGGTAACTTGGCGATGACGTCTACCTTAGCTTTATCGACCTCAATCCCCGCCTTCGACACCTTATGTCCTAAGACGATTCCTTGTTTACACATGAAATGACATTTCTCCCAATTAAGCACAAGATTGGTTTCTTCACAACGTTTTAACATTTGTTCGAGATTAGATAAACATGAAGTGAACGAATTACCAAACACCGAGAAGTCATCCATAAACACTTCCATTGACTTCTCGATCATATCGTGAAAAATTGCCATCATACACCGTTGAAACGTACCGGGTGCATTACAAAGTCCGAAAGGCATCCTACGATAAGCGAACGTTCCATAAGGACACGTAAACGTAGTCTTCTCTTGATCACGAGGGTCGATAGGGATTTGAAAGTAACCGGAAAAACCATCTAAAAAGCAATAGAATTCATTTCCCGCAAGTCGCTCCAACATTTGATCCATGAAGGGCAAAGGAAAGTGGTCTTTACGAGTGGCGTCATTTAACTTTCGGTAGTCAATACACACCCTCCAACCGGTCACAACACGAGTGGGAATTAACTCGTTGTTTTCATTAGGCACAACGGTCATTCCTCCCTTTTTAGGGACACAATGGATTGGGCTCACCCATGGGCTATCAGATATAGGATAAATCATTCCCGCGTCAAGGAGTTTAAGGACCTCCTTTTTAATGACATCATGAATTTTGGGATTCACCCTTCTTTAACTTTGAATTGCGGGTTTGTAGTCCTCCTCAATTAAAATCTTGTGAGTACAAAATTTTGGGTCAATACCCTTAATGTCGGATATTTTCCACGCAATTGCCCCTTTATGAGCCTTAAGAACTTTCAAGAGCTCGGTTTTTTCATTATTAGCAAGACCTTTTGCAATAATAACCGGCAACTTGTCATCACCTTCCAAGAATGCGTATTCAAGGTGAGAAGGAAGATCTTTCAATTCAAGGATAGGTGGTTCCTCGATTGAAGATTTTGGTTCAACACTCATAACTTCCATCGGCGAAAGAAATGGTGGAATAGAAGTATCATCACTAATCAACACCTCATCTTCATTGTCGATTTCATTTGAAGTGAAATCGCCTCCTTGGAATGGAGTGAGATTTGGTGTGGAATTAGCAAGAATTGGATCCAAAATAGTGGGATTGCCACTTGATGAGCTATCGGAAAAACCTAACACTTCTTGTGAAAACTCATCGCAAACCACATCAACGATGTCAATGTGATTGATGGTAGCGATTGCATAAACATGAGAAGGTTTCGTGTTTTGAGTAGCGTTTATAACAAGTTCCTCTTCATTGAATCTCAAAGTGATAGTTCTCGCATGAACATCGATAAGCGATCTCGAAGTGTCTAAAAATGATCGACCTAAAATTAGAAGAACTTGAGGATCCGCGGGGATGTCAACTACTATAAAATCAACGGGATAGTATAACTTCCCCACTTTCACGAAAACATCTTCGGCTACTCCACATGCCATAATCATAGAATGATCGGCCATCTCGATGGACATGTTCGAAGGAATGAGAGCCGGAAGCGAAAGCGATTTCCAAATGGAAAATGGCATCAAATTAATGCTCGCACCAAGATCGGCCAAGGCGAGGCATTCTTTAGTATCTTGTATGTCACAAGGAATGAGAAACTTTCCGGGATCACCAACTTTTTCCGGTATGCGGTTAAGATAAACCGAAGAACAATTAGCAAGCTTTGAAAGCTTTTCCTTATCGCTCATCATACTTTTAAAAGTGGAAGCGAAACGAGGCATATATAACAACGCGTCGGCTAAACTCACATCAAAATGAACTTGTTGAAACATTTTTATAAAAAGCTCGATTTGTTGTTTGTTACGTTCTTGCAACTTCTCTTTGTTTCGTCTTGAAGGGTAGGGTAAAGGTGGTGTGGGTTGGTCATTAGGCAACGGCCTTGGAAACTCGGGTTCCACAATTGGTATTGGTTCAACCGTAGGTGTGGTATGAGCGGTACTTTGTGGGATTGTAATGTGCTCCTTTTCGACCATCACCTCGGGTTCTTTCTCGATTTCCTTCTCCTTAGAAGTACTTGTACGAGAGATTGGTTCCTTGAAAGTTTTACCACTTTGTGTAGTAATAACCTTCATTTCTCCCTTCGGGTTTGCAATGGTATCACTAGGAAGACCACCCGAAGAAGAGGGCTTACACATGATTTCTTCAAACATCTTAGCCATTCGGTCCTCAAATTTTGATTGCCTAGCATCCGCTTTTAATAACTCTTGCTTAATCTCATGTTGTCCTAATTCCATCTTTTGTTGATTTTGTTGTAGACGTTGGACATTTCCTTCCATTTTGTTTGCATGAGTTTTAAGTTCATTAGCAAGTTCATTTTTTAGCTCGTTTTTCAACTCGGACCTTAAGCTAATCATCTCACATTGCATGTTATCAAATTTAGCATCATTTGCTTTAGCATAATCCAAAAATTCTCCTTGCAAATTGTTAGTGTGAGCATTTTGAAAACCTTGTGTAGTGTTTTGAAAATCACGGTTTTGGTTTTGATTAGAGATTTGTCCATTCCCACTTTGATAATTCCCTTTGTTGTAATTGCGTGTATTGCCTTGGTAATTACCTTGGTTGTTGTTTCGATAATTGTTAACATTTTGGTTTGGTGGAGCTTGATTTTGGCGGGAACCTTGACCGTTTTGGTTGTAAGTTCCCGTTGCTACATAAGCACTCGAAGTGTTACCATCCGCGGTAATGCACTCGGAAAGATCATGAGCTCCTCCATAAGATAAACAACTCTTAGCAACCGCTTTGACCGAAGCGGAATTGGAAGCTTCTTGAGCCTTCCAATGGGACATTAGATTAGCAAATCTATCAAAAAACCGATTTTCCTCATTAGCTTCATCATGTAAGGAGTTAATGCTACGAGACGATTGTGACGAAGATGATGAACCCATATTGGCAACACTCGGTGTGTTACGAGGGTTATAAACCTTAGATCTATTTTCAATGATTTGTAAAGACTCATTTGTCGTCTTGCACAAAAAATTACCACCCGCGGCGGCATTCAAATAATCTCGTTCATGATCATTAAGCCCATTATAAAAAGTATCCACTTGATGCAATTCCGTGAAATCATGGTGTGGACATTCACGTAACATTTCTTTAAAGCGTTCCCATGCCATTGAAAAACTTTCATTATTTCTTTGCACAAATCGTGAAATCTCATTTTTCAAGTGTGTTGTTTTAGATGGTGGAAAAAACTTGTTCACAAACTTAGAAACGAGATCGGCCCATGTCAAAATCGAATTTGGCGGTTCTTTCTCGAGCCAAATTTTGGCGGGTCCATCCAACGAGTATGGAAACAACATCATCTTAATGGCGTCATGTGGAACATCCTTAAATTTGCTAGTGGCGGTGAGACGGTTGAAATTCCTAATATGGTAATGTGGGTTGTCTTTCTCGTGACCTCTAAACTTATTTGCTTGCAACATCGACATTAAACCCGTCTTAATCTCGAAATTCTCCGCAAGGATGGCGGGAATTACAATAGCCTCTCCAAAACCCTCGGTGGGTGCTTGTAGCAACTCCATCATAGTACGATTAGCCATGACGACTTCTTGTTCTACAATAGGTTCAACAATTGGAGGTTCTTCAACAATCAACGTCTCTTGATTGGCTTGCTTTTGAAGTCGTTTACGAGCTCGTTTTGCTTGATTACGAGTGATCATAAACTTCACGAAGAATGGGAGGTGAGCAAAGAAGATTCTTTTTGGGTGTTTTGTGAATTTTCAATTTTTTGTGTTTTTGATGATATTTAATTTTTTTGGATTTTGGTGTATCTTCGTAGACAACAATCTACAAAATCTCTCCTCGAATCAAACTCTTGATTAAAGAAGCCTCAAAGGAATGAAAACGATCACGTGGAGTGAACGCCTTCGAATGACTTTAGAACTTTGGTGAAAACCAAATTGTTCAAGAGGGTTTAATCACAAAGAAAACCAAGCAAATATATTATACGTAATAATACTTTGGGCGGCAAAACCCTCGATTAGCCTTCAATCTCAAAATACTCACAAGAAAGCGGGGAAACGAGGCGGCGCGAAGCACTTAAGAGCCTTTTTCCTTAGGGTATATTTTATAATACCCGCCTTATACCCACCTTATAGTTTGTATCTTTCAAAATCAAGCGTCACGAAAGTATTTATCTATTTTTGCCTTTTCTTTTTGTTTGAGATTCGAATACAATAATTAGGAGATCAAATCCCAATTAAGGTTGTGTTTTCACACTTTTGGAGATATTGTAAATTTATTGTGATACTTAATACAATATATTAATAATATTTGTACAAGAAAAACCAAGAAAACCGATAATACGTATTAGTAGAGTTATACTAATACAAATACTATTTGGTTAATATTAAAAACAACAATGCAAATTAATCACGACACACCTCCCCGGCAGCGGCGCCAAAGTGATTGTGGTAAATTACACCTTTTAGGAAAAAGGCGTAAAAGCGGTAAATATTGAACAAATGACTTTAGGAAAAATCAAGTGTTAATGACCCAATTAAGTTCGTTTCCCAAGGAGGTATATGTGTGTGACTAAGATGTACAAGATTTGAGATTAATATTTGGTTTAGAAGGGGATTAGAAGAGAAAATGACGAAGTCGTAAAAATAAAAATTAACACAAAATAACTATTAAAAAGTTAAAACGTAGAACCTTAAAAACCACAAAAATAAAAATAAATTCTAAAAATTACCAAAAATTTACCAAAAATCAAAAATAATAAACTAAGAGTTTACCAATGATCAAAACTTTTTCAAATCTTTTAAATAATTAAATATTCAATTTTTAAGTGCTAATTAAAGCCCTAAAAATCAAATAAATTATCAAAAAGCCCAAATAAAGATTTTTCAATTGATAAACCTCTAAAATGACTTAAAATGATTAAAAACTATTTTTAGATATTTTAAAACTAATAAAAACTATTTAAAATGATTTAAAAACTATTAAAACCTAAAATAATTATAAAAATTAATCTATAAGAGATAAAATTATCCTAAAAGTTGCTAAATTCCTATTTTAATGTAATTAACCTAAGAAAAATGTAAAAAGTTGGAAAAAGTGAAATTTTAAAAATAATAATAAAATAATAATAAAATAATATTAAAAATCCAAAAATTATAAAAAATTCTAAAAACTTGCAAACTAGTTTATTTTAACCTAAATAATCAGAAAGTGAAATTACCAAAATACCCCTAATGGGCCCTCAAATGGGCCAAATCCAAATTCAGTCAACACAAATGGGCTTTTGGGCCCAAAAAGTCAAACTTGGCCCAATTGACTTGGAAAAGCCCTATCTGACTTAAAATTTAATTCTAAGAACAAAACTCTAAAGGCCCAAAAGCTGAAAATGTGCTTATCACAGCTTATTGAACACAAAGCTTATTCTTATTGGGCTTTTCAGCCCATTAAGCCATCAGCTAATGCCATAAGCTCTAATTTGACACACAACCCTCTTTTTGGATGCTTAAGAGATCTGTCAAAAGAAATTTCCAATAAGCTCACTCAATAAGCCAGAAAATAGAAAAGTAAAAATCCACAAAACGACAAAATAGTCGTTTTTGAGAAATAATGCACCTCAAAGGCTGATTCAACTTGCAAAAGCTTTCAAATGGACTCAATAAGCAGTATCAATCAAAAAAAATCCAATAAGCACAAGCAATAAGCCAGAATAAGCACAAAAGAGCTTATGTAAAAGTCAAAGGACTTGGTTTTCTAGTCAAACCTAAAAGTCAACCACCCAAATGCTCCAGGATGAACAAATGGGTCAAAATATGAGCACCTATTACAAAAACAAAGTTGTTGCAGGTTGGAATAAGCTATTATAGCTTATTGATAAGCTGACACCAAAATTGCACTAGCAGTGGCAACCAGCAGGGGAAAGGAGTCCCCACTGCTTTGACTAATTGACCAAGCTTATTTGAGAGTTCTGGTTTGATTCAATTGGAAACAAAGGCACCCTTGTGATCAGTGAACCACAAGGAGTCAATAGCAACAATAAAATCACAAAATGATCCACACAATAAGCCACAATAAGCCAAACAGTCCACAGATATGCTCCAGATATGCAAATAAGCAGTTAAGCACTTAATAAGCAGATTTGAGCAAAATAAGCCAACCAAACTTAAACAGATGCATACACAAGCTATATAAACTAACAATGAACACAAAGCAACAAGAATCAAACACTGAATCAAAGTAAATAGCAAGATCAAAGCACTAGAAGTTACTGATGAACAAAGAACAATATGCAGAAACAGTTTGCTGATATACTTGACACTAGATCCAATTTCAAGCCTCAAATCCTTCTACCCTGGTGTGATTAGCTATGATTTAGCACTTGTTACCCTTAACCTATGCTTAGATCTAGGTGTCCTCAAAATCCTAGACAATTTTACCAAGTTATGAAGATTTTATAGCCAATCTATGAATCAATGTGTTCAAAGCCTCAAAACCTGCAAACAGATGAACATATGCTCCCAAATAACAGATACCAATACTTGCATACAACACACAAGCACTTAACAAACCTCAAATCCAATTTATGCAGTAATCCCAAACATCCTTTTAAAACTTATTTTCATAAATTTTCAAAGGATCATGAAGATTCAACCCACAAATCAGATAAGTAACACCAAACCAAACCAAATCAACAATAAACAACCACAATAACACATATTCAAGCACAAATCCACAAAAATCACAAATATTCAGAAACTTAAAGAGAAAATGAAAAGGGAAGAAGGTGCAAACCTCCAAGACCTACATCCAGGCCCTGGATTGTTTGAGCTGAGGTACTAGCAAAACAAGTACCAGCTTCCAATGCTGCTAAGATGAACAAACACAAAGTGAGATCAAATATAATGCCAACTTTCTGATTTTTGATGCACAAGCTTTATCACTTAAAACCTTGCCTCAAAAACCTTCAAACATATAAATGGAACTCAGATTTTAGCTTCTCAAACACCAAACTTTTATAAATAACATATTAAAAACTCAAAATTTTAAGAAATTCAAACTTTATTTCATAAAAAGGAATTACAAAGATTAAAAGCTAAAATCTAGAACAAAGGGACTCTCACATGTTGAGGTCTCCTTTTATAGGTAAATGCCTGGCTAACACTATTCATAAACCCTAGAAGTGATTTCTCTAAAATGCCCTTGAGTCTTCTAGACGTTTTCTGATTTTGAGCTGTCCAATTTGATCAAGGCTGTTCATTTTAGCTTTGGAATGAAGCAATGAATCATAGCTGTTGAATTTGACACGTCACATAACTTGGAGAGTAAGTTGCAATGTGATTGGCTAAACGGGAATTGGGGGTGGGGTCCATAGTGAGTGGGATTAAGGGTTTTGTGTGTGGGATGTGATTCTGCATGTGTGAATCACACGTGGGTATGGGTAATTTGGATTTACCCTTTGTTTAAGTGAAGGTAATTCTGGGTGGGATGAATGGTGAGTAGTAATAAGTTTGATCCGATTTTGGGGGAAAACAAGTGTTTGGCGCGTGTTATGGATTTGAACTTTCAAAATGGCCATTTCAGTCCTTGTTCTTTGGGATTTTTGGTAAATAAAGTCTTTCAGCCTAGAAAACGTATTCCCTTTGTTTTTAACTTTCACCACTTGTCACTTTTGGCACCAAACTTTGGAAAAAGGGTTTCAAGGGTTATTTTTGCCATTTTTGGATAATTCAAGGGCTGATATTGGACATTGTTGATCTTCAAAGGTCTTCATTGTAACTTTGACTTCATGAGGGACCATTTTGGCAATTTTGATTTGTTGAGGGACTAATCTTGCCATTTCTTCAAAGTTGAGGGACCTTTTGTGTAATTTTGACAAACTTAAGGGACCAAACTTGTAATTATTAATATACAATGGTTTTAAGTGTCATTTCTTTAATAAATGAGGATCAATCTTGTTTTTCTTCAAGTCTTCAAGGTATTTTGTTGAGAATTCCATGATTAGGGCCCGGTTCTTTGTACGGCTTCGTTTCTCGTGTTTGTTTTTCTTTGTAACTTGTGATCATTTGTCTTTTTCACGATATACATACCTAAAATACACAAGTAAACAAACACAAGCATATATATGGTATTTTATGACATTTTTATGTATTTAAAGCCCGAAAAGAACGATGAGATCATGTATAAATGCCATCTCATCAGGAAGCTCCCAGTTTGGGGTAACAAAGACGGGTGCCTTAGTTAGCTTATCCTTAAGCGAGTTGAAGGCTTCAAGACACTCTTTGGAGAAGATAAAAGGAGTATCTTTTTCCAAGAGGTGGGTCATCGGGCGAGCGATTTGAGAAAAATCTTTGATGAATCGACGGTAGAAGCCCGCATGACCGAGAAAACTTCTCACACCCTTTACGGTTGAAGGTGGAGGCAACTTGGCGATAACATCGACTTTGGCACGGTCTACTTCAAGACCGGCTTTGGAAATCTTGTGTCCCAGCATGATGCCTTCTTTTACCATAAAATGGCATTTTTCCCAATTTAGAACAAGGCGAGTGTCTTCGCACCGCTTAAGCATACGTTCCAAATTGGCAAGGCAAGAAGAGAAGGAATCCCTGAAGACCGAGAAATCATCCATGAAGACTTCCATGGTTTGTTCAACCATGTCATGGAAGATAGCTAACATGCACCTTTGGAAAGTCACGGGGCATTACATAAGCCAAAAGGCATTCTTTTGTAAGCAAAAGTGCCATAGGGACAAGGGAATGTTGTCTTCTCTTGATCTTGGGGATCGATGGGTATTTGAAAATAACCCTAGAAACCATCAAGAAAGCAGTAATATTCATTACCCGCTAAACATTCAAGCATTTGGTCCATAAAAGGTAGAGGGAAATGATCCTTTCTCGTGGCATCATTAAGTTTGCGGTAGTCTATACAAACTCTCCACCCAGTAACGAGACGAGTGGAAATTAACTCGTTGTGTTCATTGGGAACAACGGTTATTCCGCCCTTCTTGGGCACACAATGGATTGGACTAACCCATGGTGAATCCGAAATAGGGTAAATCATACCCGCATCGAGAAGTTTGATAACCTCTGTTTTGATGACGTCATGTATTTTTGGATTCACCCTTCGTTGGCTTTGAATTGTGGGCTTAAAGTCGTCCTCCATGAGAATTTTGTGTGTGCAGAAGTGAGGATCAATTCCACGAATATCAGAAATCTTCCAAGCAATAGCCTTCTTATGATCTTTCAACACGGTGATAAGTCGGGCTTTTTCTTCTTCCTTTAGGTCCTTAGCAATGATGACTGGCGACTTCTTCTCTTCTTCAAGGAATACATACTCGAGATGAGGCGGCAACTCCTTAAGTTCTAAATCCGGAAGATTTTCGACGGGTGGCGTATTCGAAGTCGGAGTATCGATAGCAATGACCGTGGGAGATGGAGGAGAAGGATTGTCTTCTTTGAGAAGGTTTTCAATGAGGCGGAGATCTTCATGCCAATTAGTAGTAGAATCGTCTTTGTCTAAATTCACATCTCCCATGGTGGCTTCCAAATCTTTCCAAAGGAAATCACTTTCTCCAAATAGAGATAGTGATGAGTCGATAGAGGAAACGGTCTCAACATTGGGAAGAGAGGTAGGAATACTTTTACAAGCATCTTTGAAGTGTTCTTCACAAGCTTCATCAAGAACGTCAATACAATTAACACTCTCGTATGAATAAGGCTGTTTAGAAAGCTTTCCCATGTTGAAGACTACTTTATCGTCACCCACTCTCATGATAAGCTCACCGGCTTCAACATCAATGAGAGTGCGACCGGTCCTCAAGAATGGACGACCAATAATCAGTGGCACACGAGGGTCCATCTCGTAGTCGACGACAACGAAATCAGCAGGAAAGGTGAATTTGTCGACTCCTACAATGACGTCTTCGGCTATCCCCACTGGATAAGCAACCGTACGGTTAGCTAATTCCAAAGTCATTTTGGTGGGGACTAGCTCTGGGAGAGATAATTGCTTCCAAACGCTTAGAGGCACAAGATTAATACTGGCACCTAGATCGGCTAGGGCCATGCAATTCTCTACTCCCGGGAAATTGCAAGGGATTAAGAAACGACCCGGATCACCAAGCTTGGTTGGAAATTTCCTTAAGAGCACTGCAGAGCAATTCTCATTAAGTTGGGTGTTGGCAATATCGAGGAGCTTTTCCTTGTCGCTCAGAAGATCTTTAAACATTTTTGCATACTTGGGCATGTGAGCGAGAGCCTCAGCGAAGGAGATATTGAAATTCAATTGTTTGAACATTTTAAGGAAGTTTGAAACCTGAATATCATCCTTGCTCTTTTGCTTCTCTTTCCTCAACCTTGAAGGATAAGGTATATTGGATGAAGAAGAAGGCTTTAGGGGAATAGGATCACTCACAACCACGGGTGGTGGGGAAATGGGGGTAGAAGGTGAAGGAGGCGGAGAAATTGGGGAAGTAGAGGATGAGGGATAGGAGCAGGTGACTCGTTCTCCTTAGTCACAATCACCGGTGGAGGTATAGGAAGCTCGGGTTCCTTGGTACCTTTGCCACTTCGAGTGGTGATTGCTTTCATCTCCCCTCTTGGATTCGCAACGGTATTACTCGGAAGAGTACCCGAAGAAGAGGGTTGATTATCGTGGAAGAAACTAGCCATCATGTTTCTTAAGTCATTCGTTTGACTATCCATAGTGTTCTTCATATCAGCTCTCAGATCATTCCCTTGTTTCATCAGGTCTGCTTTCAAGTTGCGCACTTCCTGTTGGAGATTATCCACGATCACATTGTTAGTCCTCATGTAGGTTCCAATGTCTTGATGTGATGCGGGGGTTTGGTTGGAAGGAGCAGTGTATGCGGGTGGTTGATAAGCAGGTTGCTGGTAAACTTGGTTGTTTCGTTGAGGTGGTTGTTGCTGCTTGTGAGGAGGAATGTATGGTGTACGAGGTTGTTGTTGTTGTTGAGGAGGGCGATTAAGGTTTTGTTGTTGGTTTGGGTTGTTTGGGGAAAAACCGGGTGGTGAGAGGTAGTTGTTGGAGCGGTAGCTAAGCAAGTTACGGTCACCTTGAGGTCTAGCTTGATAAGCAGGTTGAGGATAGGTGCCATATGCTGCATTCACATTCTCAGCAGGGTAGTCTTGGGTGGCAGTACAAGTGGTGTAAGAGTGAGGACCACCGCATATCTCACAAGGTTGGCTGACAGCGTTAACTTGGGTGTTTTTAGCGTTGTTGCTGTTGTTGTTGCTGACAGTATGGGTGACAAGCGATTCAAGAAGCGTAGTGATTTTGTCCAATCGCTTGTCGCTGTCACTAGTGCTAGCACTAGCGACATTGGTCCGAACACTCTTGGTTTGCACACGAGATTTATTCTCAATGATGTCCCAAGCAGCATTGGAAGTCTTAGCCAATAGATTACCCCCCGAGGCACTGTTCAGTGAATCTTGGTCACTCATGCTTAAACCATTGTAAAAAGTATTAATTTGATGTACTTTGGTAAAACCATGTTGTGGGCATTTTCTTAAAAGATCTTTGAAACGATCCCAAGATTCACTGAACGACTCATCGTACTTTTGTTCAAAATTTATGATTTCATTCCGCAATGCGGTAGTACGAGAGGGTGGGGAAAAGTAATTGATGAACTTAGTTTCCAAATCCGTCCATGAGAGAATACTCTGTGGCGGTTCCTTAGCAAGCCAATGCCAGGCTTGTCCCTCTAAAGAAAAGGGAAAAAGTTGTAATCTAATAACCTCTTGTGGAACACCATTGAATTTGACCGTGTTGGTGAGTTGCAAGAATCTCTTGATGTGGTCATGTGGATCATCAATGGTTCGTCCCAAGAATGGTTGAGCGGAGACCATCTGGATAAAGCCTGATTTTAGCTCAAAGTTGTTGGCGGCAATTGGAGGTATGACAATTAGGTCCGTGTTGCCATCTACATGAGCTTGCAGCAATTCAATCATCGGGCGATTATTTGGAAGGGGCTCATTGTTGTTGTTATTGTTCATGTTGTTGAAAGGTGGGTTGTTGTTGTTATTATTGTTGTTTGGAGGTGGTACACCGGCCATGTCTAAGTGATCGAGAGGCTCGGGCTTTTGATAAGACGTGGATCGAGTGCGCATACACCTGCAAAAGAACTAACCAGAGCAAAACAAAGCAAAATAGTTTTTGTTTTTTATGTTTTTTACTTTTTAGGATTTTTGAAAATTTTATATTATTATATTTTTTTAGTGTTTTTGAAAATTTTTATGAAAAAGTAACGTTCACGGTGAACGGATCCCAAAATCCAAGTTCTCACAAAAAACTTTTGATCTTAACGAGAAGAGCCGGCAACGGCGCCATTTGATACAAGCATTTTCATTGGGTTCAAAATAATTCTCGGAATCCTCTCGAATTGATCTCGGCTCTAAGTGGAATGTTTGTTCTTGGTGACAAAAAGTGGGTTTGGTTTTCTAATCTACTAAACAGGGAAATGAATTAAGTAAAGAAAGACTTAAACTTAAAAATATTAAAAGGTAAAACTTGAATAAGAAATTAAATCAAACAGTACTGGAAAAATACCCTAATAGAAAATACCTTATACGGAATAAAATAACTATGCTGAATAATTGCCCTGTGCGGAATGAAGTCCTATTCGGAAAAACAGGCTATTCGGAAAAATGGTCTATGCGGAATATACATTCCCTATGCGGAATAATTTTTCAATTCGGAATATTAACTCTATTCGGAATGTTTTTCTTATGCGGAAAAATGGCCCTATTCGGAATATATAAAATATTCCGAATAAGGAGAAAGTAAAAATGCTATTCGGGATAACCAAAATTATGAATAAGGGATGGAAACAAATGCTATTCGGAATAATGAAAATGTTCCGAATAAGGGAAAAAATCAAGCAGACTATGCGGAATGTAGGTCCTATTCGGAATATTTAAAATATTCCGAATAAAGGTAAAACAAAAAGGCTATTCGGAATGTCTGAACATTCCGAGTAAGAAATCAAGCAAATTGTCTATTCGGATTAAAGCTGGGAACGACGAACAGTTACAGACATAAAACAGGGGACTCGATTTTAGTTCAAATCAATCCAAATACTCAAAAAGGTTTTACCAAATTCACCAATAATAATTTAAATATCATAAATAACAAATCCTAACAATAAAAACACTAAATCAACAACTTTAAAAAGCTTAAAATTAATCAAACAAGAACTTGAAAACTTTGAATAGAAAAGTAGATGAACAAGATGAATAGAAAGATTGAAATTGAAAGATTAATGTAAAAGTTAACAATAGTAATGATCAAACACTTACAAGATTCAAGAAAAATGAAAATTCACCAAACACCCTAATGGTGTTGGTGATGAAACGAAGCAAAACACTGGGAAGGAGAAAAATAAAAGCTAACTCCCTAAAAGTGTGAAGGAAAAATCCTTTTATAGTCCTAGTGGTTGGTTGGTGAGTGGGTTATCTCCCTTTCTTCTTGTCTTCTCGTCTTTTCAGAAAAGTTGACGTTTTCGATTCTGATTCGGGATTTGTCGACGATTAAATTCAACTCGTCTTTTAATTTCTTCGTTAAATAGACTTGAGTTTCTTCGACATATGTAAATCTTCCATCTTTGGCCCTTTTCTTCGATAAATCTTCAAATAGGCCCATTGACTTCAAATCTTTTGCAGCTCTTGGACAATAGACTTCGTCTTGAGTCTTTTTCCTTGATAAAACCCGTGCAATCCCATGTTTTCTTTAATATTCATCCGGTTAGCTCTGAAAACACAATAAACACAAAAACCACACATAATTCCAAACAAATGATATTAAATACGTGTTTTGGTCTCGTTTTAGCCATAATTAAGTGGTAAAAGGATGGGTGTTTACACACCTATCAAATCCCCTACACTTAACCATTGCCATGCCCTCATGCAATGCTTAGTGATAAAGCAAATTTACACTTTTCTCATAATCAATCAACCTTGGCCTTATTAACATACTATTAAACAAAAATTAAAGTACTAAGAGGAATTAAAACTTTAAAGTAAACAAAAGGATAGAGAATAGCTACGTGGAAATAACTTGCCAAGAGATCGAGGACTTACATTAGGGCTTTGGTGCTGCGAAGATTTATCACCCTCAAGTTTCACGTTCCCCAAACTAAGCTTAAAAAAGAGATCATTGTTATTATAAGTTAGCAAATCAAACACTTACACACATGGCTTAATTAAATGCTTAAACTCCCTTATTCCTAAGTGTATCTCTTATATTTTATTTTTGGTCTTAGAATGATCATGAAGATGCATTTTTGGACTTATTTCGATAGTTTATTAAGGCTGAAAGCAAAGTGGGACGATTTGATCAATAGTTAGCTAAAGGACAAAATCTCTTAAAACTGCTTCTCGGGATATCAAAAAGTTCATATCTTGGCATAACTCGGTTCACGATTTGAGACCTTTCTCGGGCCGATATTTGGCATGTACTTCATACTTCATATCTTCGAGAGACGTTCTTGAGATAATGGTCTTCTCATCATAATAGAGTTTCTTCACTTGGAGACTTTTGAGGGGTACTCCAACTTTGTTGACCACGACTTCATGATTATTTCTTCAATCTCTAATTGGGATTTTGAGATACAACGATCCGCCTCCTTTTCGGACTTGGATCTATTTATCCTCATACATTGTTAGGGTCTTTTCGGATAGACTTCTCCATGATCTTTATGGGAGTTGATTGCTTTTCGTCATGAGTCTTGATCCTTCATATCGATTTCGGGAATAATGCTTTTCACATCACTTGGGATCTTCAGCAATAAAATTGAATCCTCATGCCTTGTTAGGGCCTTTTCGGACTCGCCAATCTTCGCGCCCCGCTTCATAAGTTATGCCTTGGCTATGAACTCTTATCATTACCGAGCAACTTTTAAACGATCTTGGGCTAGAAGCTAAGTAACTTTTCAAATCGTACGACCTTACTTATTGCAGATAAATTATTAGCAAGTGATGGGAGAATAGGCAAATAATTACACCAAGTGAGCTTGTGCAAGATTACCGACTTATAATTGACTCTATCATTTCTCGTCCTCCACAATTTAAAATCTCAAGTAATGAGACTCGTGGATACTTAGCCTAATAAACCAATTAAGGTCTACATGGTTAAGGATACTAGCTAGAATAAACTTAGACAAGTCTATTCGGGTTTAGTCAAAATCATCGCAACGGGCCTAATAGATCAAAGACTTCTAAACTAGCTACACCACTTTATTAATATTTTTGACTTTATTGTGGAATATATACATATGAAAGCAACGATAAAAATTTAAAAATTACAACTAAATGGCCAAAGTTAATAAAAAATTTGAAAAATGTTGAAAAATAGGATTTTCCGGTTAAATGAAGGCATTTTCATGGAAAAGTCCACTTAAAACTTCGATAGAAGTCCCCCCTACACTTAAGATAAACATTGTCCTCAATGTTTAAGCATGTGGGAAAAGTCTCCCCTAAACTTATGACATTGTGCACGTTGGTTAACTAGAGTTAAGGAAGAGACGACTAAAGTGATCAATTTCAAATGTGAGTATGAAGAAAATTGAATCACGATAGTTGAGAGATAGAACCGGATTTCGGATAACACGGGAGCACGGTTCTTCAAAGATTCCAAGAGTGCACTTATCCCTGTAATCACATCACCACACAAAAACAAACACCCTATTGAGGTCCCCCTACACTTAGGAGGTTAAAACATAAAAGGATAGATACTCGGGCTGCCTCCCGAGGAGCGCTTGTTTTTGATAACCGAGTCACGAGCCTGACTCGACCCAAAATTAGTTCATGGGGAACGTGGTGAGGGATGGAATCACCTCCTGAGAGGTGTCCTCACCAAAGTACAACTTCACTCGTTGGCCATTCACCTTAAAATTCGGACCATTAGGTTGAGCGAGCTCGAGAGTACCATATGGAAAAATTTGGGCAATGGTGAATGGGCCGGAACAACGAGATTTGAGCTTGCCCGAAAAGATTTTCAACCGAGAGTTAAAAAGTAAGACTTTGTCTCCAACATGGAACTCTCGGTTTTTGATCTTGGAGTCGTGAATGAGCTTAGTTCTTTCCTTATAGATCAAATAATTTTCATAAGCCTCATTCCGAAGTTCATTGAGCTCATTGAGTTGGATCTTGCGTAGGTCACCGGCTTTGTTAATATCAAAATTAGCCCACTTCAAGGCCCAGTAAGCCTTGTGCTCCAACTCAATGTGGAGGTGGCATGCTTTCCCATACACAAGACGATAAGGCGTACAACCGATCGGGGTCTTGTAAGCAGTACGGAAAGCCCACAAAGCATCATCAAGTTTATCAGCCCATGAGGCACGATGCTCTCCCACGGTTCTTTCCAGAATTCGTTTAAGTCCTCGGTTGGATATTTCAGCCTGGCCATTAGTTTGTGGGTGGTAGGCTGTGGAAAGACGATGATTGACACCGTACTTAGCCATGACTCTTGCGAATTGGTCATTGCAAAAATGAGTCCCACGATCACTAATAATGGCGCGAGGCACACCGAATCTAGCGAAAAGAGCTTTCAAAAAGTTACAAACCACCCTTGCGTCATTAGTAGGTAAAGCTTTGGCTTCAACCCACTTTGAAACGTAATTAACGGCTACAAGGATGTATTTGTTTCCTTTAGAAGAAGGGAATGGCCCCATAAAGTCGATACCCCAAACATCAAAGATTTCACACTCTTGAATGAAATTGTGAGGCATCTCATCTTTATGTGTGATCTTGCCTTGTTTTTGGCAAGAATCACAATGTTTAACCATCTCATGAGCATCACGGTAAATGGTGGGCCAATAGAATCCCGAATCAAACACTTTTTTAGCGGTGTAGTTGGGACCAAAGTGACCACCGGTGGGTCCTTTGTGGCAAGCATCGAGGATTTCCGAAGCTGCCGGTCCATCAACACATCGGCGAATAATCAAGTCGGCACATTGTTTGAACAGGTAAGGGTCATCCCAAAAGTAAGTCTTAATGTCGGTGAAGAACTTTTTCTTTTGTTAGGACGTCAACCCTTCCTTAAGAATTCCACCCGCCAAGTAGTTTGCAAAGTCCGCAAACCACGGGGTTTCATTCGACTTCGAGTTTATAGACATTAAGGTCTCCAAGGGAAAAGAATCATTGATTTCTTTGTTCGGATGATCCCCTTGGTAAGGATCCTCAAGTCTGCTGAGATGGTCCGCGGCTAGGTTTTCAGCTCCTTTTTTATCCCGAATTTCGATTTTAAATTCCTGGAGCAACAAAACCCAGCGAAGAAGTCTTGGTTTGGAATCTTGCTTTGTCAACAAGTACTTCAATGTTGAATGATCGGTGTAAACAATTGTTGTAGAAAGGACAAGATAGGGGCGAAATTTTTCAAAAGCATAGACAACAGCTAAAAGCTCTTTTTCGGTTGTCGTATAATGCAATTGTGCCCCAGTCATTGTCTTGCTAGCGTAATGGATTGGTTGGAAGTGTTTGTTCACTCTTTGTCCCAGAACCACTCCAATAGCAAAATCACTAGCATCGCACATCAACTCGAAGGGAAGCTCCCAATTTGGGGTAACCAAGACGGGTGCCTTAGTTAGCTTATCCTTAAGCGAGTTGAAGGCTTCAAGACACTCTTTGGAGAAGATAAAAGGAGTATCTTTTTCCAAGAGGTGGGTCATCGGGCGAGCGATTTGAGAAAAATCTTTGATGAATCGATGGTAGAAGCCCGCATGACCCAGAAAACTTCTCACACCCTTCACGGTTGAAGGTGGAGGCAACTTGGCGATAACATCGACTTTGGCACGGTCTACTTCAAGACCGGATTAGGAAATCTTGTGTCCCAGCACGATGCCTTCTTTTACCATAAAATGACATTTTTCCCAATTTAGAACAAGGCGAGTGTCTTCGCACCGCTTAAGCATACGTTCCAAATTGGCAAGGCAAGAAGAGAAGGAATCCCCGAAGACCGAGAAATCATCCATGAAGACTTCCATGGTTTGTTCAACCATGTCATGGAAGATAGCTAACATGCACCTTTGGAAAGTCCCGGGGGCATTGCATAAGCCAAAAGGCATTCTTTTGTAAGCACAAGTGCCATAGGGACAAGTGAATGTTGTCTTCTCTTGATCTTGGGGATCGATGGGTATTTGAAAATAACCCGAGAAACCATCAAGAAAGCAGTAATATTCATTACCCGCTAAACGTTCAAGCATTTGGTCCATAAAAGGTAGAGGGAAATGATCCTTTCTCGTGGCATCATTGAGTTTGCGGTAGTCTATACAAACTCTCTACCCAGTAACGAGACGAGTGGAAATTAACTCGTTGTGTTCATTGGGAACAACGGTTATTCCGCCCTTCTTGGGCACACAATGGATTGGACTAACCCATGGTGAATCCGAAATAGGGTAAATCATACCCGCATCGAGAAGTTTGATAACCTCTGTTTTGATGACGTCATGTATTTTTGGATTCACCCTTCGTTGGCTTTGAATTGTGGGCTTAAAGTCGTCCTCCATGAGAATTTTGTGTGTGCAGAAGTGAGGATCAATTCCACGAATATCAGAAATCTTCCAAGCAATAGCCTTCTTATGATCTTTCAACATGGTGATAAGTCGGGCTTTTTCTTCTTCCTTTAGGTCCTTAGCAATGATGACTGGCGACTTCTTCTCTTCTTCAAGGAATACATACTCGAGATGGGGCGGCAACTCCTTAAGTTCTAAATCCGGAAGATTTTCGACGGGTGGCGTATTCGAAGTCGGAGTATCGATAGCAATGACCGTGGGAGATGGAGGAGAAGGATTGTCTTCTTTGAGAAGGTTTTCAATGAGGCGGAGATCTTCATGCCAATTGGTAGTAGAATCGTCTTTGTCTAAATTCACATCTCCCATGGTGGCTTCCAAATCTTTCCAAAGGAAATCACTTTCTCCAAATAGAGATAGTGATGAGTCGATAGAGGAAACGGTCTCAACATTGGGAAGAGAGGTAGGAATACTTTTACAAGCATCTTTGAAGTGTTCTTCACAAGCTTCATCAAGAACGTCAATACAATTAACACTCTCGTATGAATAAGGCTGTTTAGAAAGCTTTCCCATGTTGAAGACTACTTTATCGTCACCCACTCTCATGTTAAGCTCACCGGCTTCAACATCAATGAGAGTGCGACCGGTCCTCAAGAATGGACGACCAACAATCAGTGGCACACGAGGGTCCATCTCGTAGTCGACGACAACGAAATCAGCAGGAAAGGTGAATTTGTCGACTCCTACAATGACGTCTTCGGCTATCCCCACTGGATAAGCAACCGTACGGTTAGCTAATTCCAAAGTCATTTTGGTGGGGAGTAGCTCTGGGAGAGATAATTGCTTCCAAACGCTTAGAGGCATAAGATTAATACTGGCACCTAGATCGGCTGGGGCCATGCAATTCTCTACTCCCGGGAAATTGCAAGGGATTAAGAAACGACCCGGATCACCAAGCTTGGTTGGAAATTTCCTTAAGAGCACTGCAGAGCAATTCTCATTAAGTTGGGTGTTGGCAATATCGAGGAGCTTTTCCTTGTCGCTCAGAAGATCTTTAAACATTTTTGCATACTTGGGCATGTGAGCGAGAGCCTCAGCGAAGGAGATATTGAAATTTAATTGTTTGAACATTTTAAGGAAGTTCGAAACCTGAATATCATCCTTGCTCTTTTGCTTCTCTTTCCTCAACCTTGAAGGATAAGGTATATTGGATGAAGAAGAAGGCTTTAGGGGAATAGGATCACTCACAACCACGGGTGGTGGGGAAATGGGGGTAGAAGGTGAAGGAGGCGGAGAAATTGGGGAAGTAGAAGGATGAGGGATAGGAGCAGGTGACTCGTTCTCCTTAGTCACAATCACCGGTGGAGGTATAGGAAGCTCGGGTTCCTTGGTACCTTTGCCACTTCGAGTGGTGATTTCTTTCATCTCCCCTCTTGGATTCGCAACGGTATTACTCGGAAGAGTACCCGAAGAAGAGGGTTGATTACCGTGGAAGAAATTAGCCATCATGTTTCTTAAGTCATTCGTTTGACTATCCATAGTGTTCTTCATATCAGCTCTCAAATCATTCCCTTGTTTCATCAGGTCTGCTTTCAAGTTGCGCACTTCCTGTTGGAGATTATCCATGATCACATCGTTAGTCCTCATGTAGGTTCCAATGTCTTGATGTGATGCGGGGGTTTGGTTGGAAGGAGCAGTGTATGCGGGTGGTTGATAAGCAGGTTGCTGGTAAACTTGGTTGTTTCGTTGAGGTGGTTGTTGCTGCTTGTGAGGAGGAATGTATGGTGTACGAGGTTGTTGTTGTTGTTGAGGAGGGCGATTAAGGTTTTGTTGTTGGTTTGGGTTGTTTGGGGAAAAACCGGGTGGTGAGAGGTAGTTGTTGGAGCGGTAGCTAAGCAAATTACGGTCACCTTGAGGTCTAGCTTGATAAGCAGGTTGAGGATAGGTGCCATATGCTACATTCACATTCTCAGCAGGGTAGTCTTGGGTGGCAGTACAAGTGGTGTAAGAGTGAGGACCACCGCATATCTCACAAGGTTGGCTGACAGCGTTAACTTGGGCGTTTTTAGCGTTGTTGCTGTTGTTGTTGCTGACGGTGTGGGTGACAAGCGATTCAAGAAGCGTAGTGATTTTGTCCAATCGCTTGTCGCTGTCACTAGTGCTAGCACTAGCGACATTGGTCCGAACACTCTTGGTTTGCACACGAGATTTATTCTCAATGATGTCCCAAGCAGCATTGGAAGTCTTAGCCAATAGATTACCCCCCGAGGCACTGTTCAGTGAATCTTGGTCACTCATGCTTAAACCATTGTAAAAAGTATTAATTTGATGTACTTTGGTAAAACCATGTTGTGGGCATTTTCTTAAAAGATCTTTGAAACGATCCCAAGATTCACTGAACGACTCATCGTACTTTTGTTCAAAATTTATGATTTCATTCCGCAATGCGGTAGTACGAGAGGGTGGGAAAAAGTAATTGATGAACTTAGTTTCCAAATCCGTCCACGAGAGAATACTCTGTGGCGGTTCCTTAGCAAGCCAATGCCAGGCTTGTCCCTCTAAAGAAAAGGGAAAAAGTTGTAATCTAATAACCTCTTGTGGAACACCATTGAATTTGACCGTGTTGGTGAGTTGCAAGAATCTCTTGATGTGGTCGTGTAGATCATCAATGGTTCGTCCCAAGAATGGTTGAGCGGAGACCATCTGGATAAAGCCTGATTTTAGCTCAAAGTTGTTGGCGGCAATTGGAGGTATGACAATTGGGTCCGTGTTGCCATCTACATGAACTTGCAGCAATTCAATCATCGGGCGATTATCCGGAAGGGGCTCATTGTTGTTGTTATTGTTCATGTTGTTGAAAGGTGGGTTGTTGTTGTTATTATTGTTGTTTGGAGGTGGTACACCGGCCATGTCTAAGTGATCGAGAGGCTCGGGCTCTTGATAAGACGTGGATCGAGTGCGCATACACCTGCAAAAGAACTAACAAGAGCAAAACAAAGCAAAATATTTTTTGTTTTTTATGTTTTTTACTTTTTAGGATTTTTGAAAACTTTATATTATTATATATTTTTTTAGTGTTTTTGAAAATTTTTATGAAAAAGTAACGTTCACGGTGAACGGATCCCAAAATCCAAGTTCTCACAAAAAACTTTTGATCTTAACGAGAAGAGCCGGCAGCTGCGCCATTTGATACAAGCATTTTCATTGGGTTCAAAATAATTCTCGGAATCCTCTCGAATTGATCTCGGCTCTAAGTGGAATGTTTGTTCTTGGTGACAAAAAGTGGGTTTGGTTTTCTAATCTACTAAACAGGGAAATGAATTAAGTAAAGAAAGACTTAAACTTAAAACAATTAAAAGGTAAAACTTGAATAAGAAATTAAATCAAACAGTACTGGAAAAATACCCTAATAGAAAATACCTTATACGGAATAAAATAACTATGCTGAATAATTTCCCTGTGCGGAATGAAGTCCTATTCGGAAAAACAGGCTATTCGGAAAAATGGTCTATGCGGAATATACATTCCCTATGCGGAATAATTTTTCAATTCGGAATAAATCCTCAATTCGGAATATTAACTCTATTCGGAATGTTTTTCTTATGCGGAAAAATGGCCCTATTCGGAATATATAAAATATTCCGAATAAGGAGAAAGTAAAAATGCTATTCGGAATAACCAAAATTCCGAATAAGGGATGGAAACAAATGCTATTCGGAATAATGAAAATGTTCTGAATAAGGGAAAAAATCAAGCAGACTATGCGGAATGTAGGTCCTATTCGGAATATTTAAAATATTCCGAATAAAGGTAAAACAAAAAGGCTATTCGGAATGTCTGAACATTCCGAGTAAGAAATCAAGCAAATTGTCTATTCGGAATAAAGCTGGGAACGACGAACAGTTACAGACATAACACAGGGGACTCGATTTTAGTTCAAATCAATCCAAATACTCAAAAAGGTTTTACCAAATTCACCAATAATCATTTAAATATCATAAATAACAAATCCCAACAATAAAAACACTAAATCAACAACTTTAAAAAGCTTAAAATTAATCAAACAAGAACTTGAAAACTTTGAATAGAAAAGTAGATGAACAAGATGAATAGAAAGATTGGAATTGAAAGATTAATGTAAAAGTTAACAATAGTAATGATCAAACACTTACAAGATTCAAGAAAAATGAAAAATCACCAAACACCCTAATGGTGTTGGTGATGAAACGAAGCAAAACACTGGGAAGGAGAAAAATAAAAGCTAACTCCCTAAAAGTGTGAAGGAAAAATCCTTTTATAGTCCTAGTGGTTGGTTGGTGAGTGGGTTATCTCCCTTTCTTCTTGTCTTCTCGTCTTTTCAGAAAAGTTGACGTTTTCGATTCTTATTCGGGATTTATCGACGATTAAATCCAACTCGTCTTTTAATTTCTTCGTTAAATAGACTTGAGTTTCTTCGACATATGTAAATCTTCCATCTTTGGCCCTTTTCTTCGATAAATCTTCAAATAGGCCCATTGACTTCAAATCTTTTGCAGCTCTTGGACAATAGACTTCGTCTTGAGTCTTTTTCCTTGATAAAACCCGTGCAATCCCATGTTTTCTTTAATATTCATCCGGTTAGCTCTGAAAACACAATAAACACAAAAACCACGCATAATTTCAAACAAATGATATTAAATACGTGTTTTGGTCTCGTTTTAGCCAGAATTAAGTGGTAAAAGGATGGGTGTTTACACACCTATCAAGCCACTTTTTTTAATACACTTCAATACGTTCAACAAGAATTAGATAGCCTACGCGAAGCAAGGGCGGAGCAACGACGACAAGAGCAAGTACATAATCTTAGTTATTATACTCCTCCGCTTGTGCATCCATACTACTATTATGATGATGACGAGGATGATATCTATGATCTCAACCCATCTTCTGAGATTACTACTCCTACTCTTGATATCCCTAATGCGTCTAAGGATAGTGATACATCGAGTGAGATTAGTAATTTTGATCTTGATAAATTATTTGATGAGGTTTGTGATGTCCCTACTTTTGTTGAGCTTACGGACGAGGTCGCTCTTAATGATGATGATTTTTCTCCATGCTATGAGAATTTCACTTTTGAAATTTCTCCTTCTCCTCCGGGCGTTGAAGGCGATGTTGATTTATTCTCTCTGACATACGAGAAGTTCACCACTGAACTTGGTCTTGTAGATGAGGTGGAAGACGTTATTCTTCGTGACAAATTAATAAAAGTTCATCTTCTTATTGCTAAAATTGAAGCGTTGAATTCTGCTCCTATTTCCCAGTCTTTACCTCCGTCTATTACTTTAGTTGAGAATAATGATACAGCTATGGAGGAAATCGACATTCTCTCAATACCTCCGGGTATTGATGATGATGATACGGAGGGGGATATTCTTTTTGATACTTTGCTGCATGAAGATATTGTCCCAAGTCCCCCTCCCGAGCACCTTTTATCCCAACCTTTAGAAACCATTACCGAGGATGAGTGCTTTGACCCGGGAGTTGATATTGACCATTTTATGATTTATAACCTTACGGCTTTGCCTCTTTCTGAACATCAATTGTCTTTGGGGGATGACAACTTGCTTACTTTACCTACCCCACCTCCCGTGGATCATGATTTCACATACTTTTCGTATGTTCAAAGGACTTTTCTACCCTTCAAGACTTATCCTCATGCCTCTCCTTTATTATTTTCCTCCGGGAACGAGGACAAGGTCTTTGATCCCGTTATTACATTTGAGGCTTCCCCATGGACCATTTCATTCGGGGACGAGTCAGGCTCGTGACTCGGTTAACAAAAACAAGCGCTTTTTGGGAGGCAACCCGATTATCTATCCTTTATATATGTTTTCATAATAAGTGTAGGGGGAGACCCTACTATGTGTTTGTTGTTTTCTTTCTTATCATGTGCAGGGATTAGAGCTTTCAAAGATCCATTCTTGATGACTTTTGACGAATCGTGATTCCGTGTACCCATCTTCTCGATTCTATTCTAATCTCTTTTGATTCAATATTTTATATTTTTCAATATTAAAATAGGAATCACTTTAGTTGTCTCTTCCGTAGCAAGATTTAAACAACGTGCACAATTGTCCTAAGTGTAGGGGAGTTTACTCCCACATGCTTAAAGATTGAGGACAATGTTTATATTAAGTGTAGGGGGGAATTCTATCGAAGTTAAGTGGGCTTTTTCCTTGTATTTGTCCTCATTTTAACCGGAAAATTGATTTTTCGACTTTTTTCAAATTTTTTGATCTATTTTGGCCTAGATGTATTTACCTTTGTTATCGTTATTTACTTTCTTTGCTAGAATAAATTTTTAATAAAGTGGTTTTAATTTTTAAACGTTGTGAATATTTTGACTCAACCCGAGTTTACTTATCAAAGTTTACTCTAGCTAGTATCCTTAACGTGTTTAAGTCAAGTTTTGCTAGGCTTCTATTTCGGGAACTTTAAAACGCGAAAGTCTTAACTCTTACGGGTTAAGAAAAAGAACTTTTCGCAAGTTCCTATAATTGATCCTAGAAAGTCGTTTATCAAGGGAACTTTAAAACGCAAATTCTAAACTTGAAAGAGTCTAAGAATTTGCAAGATCCTATAGATGACTTGAAAACCCAAAACTTTGATTTAATTGGCTAAGCATCACGAGTCTCATTCCTTGAGATTTTAAATTGTGGAGAACGAGAGATGATAGAGTCAATTATAAGTTTGGTGTTCTTTCATGAATTTATGTGAGTTGATTATAAGCTTTTTCTCCCATCGCTTGTTAATAAATATATTTGCAATAAATAAGGTTGTACGATTTGAAAAGTTACTTAGCTTCTAGCACAAGATCGTTTAAAAGTTGCTCGGTATTAATTTGAGTTCATAGCCAAGGCATAACTTATTGAAGCGGGATGAGAAGATTGGCGAGTCTGAAAAGGTCCTAACAAGACATGAGGGCTACATTTTGTTGCTAAAGATCCAAAAGTGATGTGAAGAATCATTTATCAAAAATCAATATAAAGGATCGAGACACACGACGAAAAGAAAATACTCCCATAAAAATCATGGAGAAATCTATCCGAAAAGACCCTAGCAAGGTATGAGGAATGAATAGATCCAAGTCCTAAAAGGAGGCGGATCGTTGTATATCAAAATCCCAAATAAAGATTTGAGGAAAATGAAGAAGTCGTGGTCCAAATATGAAGAATCTCTCAAAAAGTTCAAGTGAAGAAATTCCTATTATGAAGAGAAAACCATTATTTCATGAACGTCTCTCAAGATTTAAAGTATGAAGTCACTGCCAAATATCGGTCCGAGAAAGGTCTCAAATCGTGAAGCGAGTTATGCCAAGATATGAACTTTAAGAGGTCCCGAGAAGCAGTTTTAAAAGATTTTGTCCTTTAGCTAACTATTGATTAAATCGCCCCACTTTATTTTCAGCCTAAATAAACTATCCAAATAAGTCAACAATGCATCCTCTTGATCATTCAAGACAATCATAAAATATAAGAGATACACCTAGGAATAAGGGAGTCTAAGTAAATAATTGGGCCACATGAATTTGTGTTAGTTTGCTAACTTATAATAACAATGATCTCGTTTTTAAGCTTGGTATGGGGAACGTGAAACTTGAGGGTGATAAACATTCATGAAATTCCCAAAACCCCAATGCAAGTCTTTGATTTCTTTACTTGTTTTGTATATATTTCTATCTTTTTAGGTTTCCTTAATGTTTAGTATTTAATAAAGGCCAAGGTGGGTTAATTATGATGAGAAATGTAATCTCTGCTTTGAAATTAATGCATTGCATGAGGGCATTGAAATGGTCAAGTGTAGGAGATTTAATAAGTGTGAAAACACTTATCCTTTTACCACTTATTTCCAATAATAACAAGACCAAAACGTGTATTTTTTGTCGTAAAAGTCGGAATTAAGCGTGGTTTAAGTTTTTATTATGTTTTAGTATAAAAATATGAAAAAGGAAGAAAACATGGGCTATCACGGGCTTTTATCGAAGAAAACGAGAAAAGACGAAGTCAAAAGATCAAGAGTGCAAAAAGAACGGAAGTCCAAGACCTATTCTGAAGATTTATCGAAGAAAAAGTCTAAGGATGGAAGTTTAATGAAGTCGAAGAACCAAGTCTAATTAAAGAATAAAATTATAAGACGAGTTCAATTTATATCAAAAAATCCCGAGACGACATCGAGAAAGACAAAGAATTTAAATCGAGTCGAGACAAGAAGAAAGAATGAAGAAAGCATAAACATTTTACTACTCCTATAAATACCCTCCTAATGTGTCATTAGGAGGTGGTTAGTCATTTTAGGAGTAGATTAGTTTTAGGAGTAGGAGTAGTGTAATTTACTTTCTCTCTCTAGTTTTTCTTAAATATTTTTCAAGCTTTTTCATTAATCTTGTAATTTGAATCTTTAAATCATCTTAATTTCTAGATTTTTCAATTAATCAATCTCATTCTTCCTTTCTTAATCTTTCTAATCTTGTTTAATTTTAATAATCATGAAGTTTAATTAATCATGTTCTTGTTTGATTGATGTTTTTTATTGATTGTGCTTATTGGTTTTTAAGTGTTTGATTTTTATAGCTTATAGTGTTTTAGTACTTATTGTGTTAATTTTCTTATTTTTAATTAAGTGCTTATTAGTTAGTTTTTATAAAAAGTTGTTTTTAAATATTTTTATTATTTAGTGTTTTTAAAAGTTTTTAAATTTTGGCTTGTTAGCTTTTTCTTAAAATCAATTTGGTTAAGTTTTTAGATAAGTGGTTATTAGTTTATTTTATAAGTTGATTTTAAATATTTTTATTATTTAGTATTTTTAAAAGTTTTTAAATTTTGGCTTATTTAGTTTTTCTTAAAATTTATTTGGTTTAAGTTTTGGTTAAGTGGTTATTTGTTTTTAGCTTATTTTTATATTTTAGCTTATTTGCATTTTTTATGTTATCCGGGTTTATAAACCTCGGTTTCCCGGATAAGCCTCCATTTTGATTATTCCGGATAGTGTTCACTTGTAAGATTCAGGATAAAAAGCATATTTTTTTTTATTATTTCGTACTAGCAACTTTATTCGGGATAACCACTACTAACCTATTATTCCGTATAAGCTACTAATTATTCCGTATAACAAATCACTATTATTCCGTATAATAAAAAGTCAGCCAGTATGCCGTATATACAAAACAAATTGACATGCATGCTAACCTAGCTGCTTTTTTTCCCGCCAAATTGAGCTAGTAGGTTGCTAGCTTGAGCTAGCTGCCTGCTAGCTTGTTTATTTATTATTTTGTTCCGTAATTGTTTAGTTTAATCTGAAAGTTGTTCCGATTTTATTTCTGAACGTTAGGTATTTTTAGTTGAATTTTTCGTCTAATTTTAAAATTAATATTTTTTCGTATAGTTCAAGTTTTATCTTTTATTTAGTACCCGCTTTAGGTTTTGCCTCATTTAGCTTTAAAGTACCATCTTAGTTTTATTCTCTCATTTTTCATTAAGTAAACTTTATTTTCGAGTCGATAGTTAATTTTTTTTAGTTTTATTTTTATTAATTGTTTTGTTTTAATATTTGTTTTATTAATTTTAGTTTTATTTTTTTTTATTAATTGTTTTTATACAAGTCTTTTTATTAGTTCTTTTATTTTATTAGCGTTAGGCTTGTATTTACTTTTCACTTAGAAATAGATAACCAAATCTTCTTTTATTAACCAAAAACAACTGAGTCGCACTTTTAACCGGAAATCAATTCGAATTGTATCAAGATGAACAAATTTTTATACTTGGCAAAACCTTATATTAGTTCTTCGACTTCGTTAAACTTCCGTCTTTGATATTTTTCTTCGATATATCCTTAGAATATGCCTTTGGCTTCCGTTCTTTTTGCACTCATGATCTTTTGACTTCGTCTTTTGTCTTTTTCTTCGATTAAAGCCCGTGAAAGCCCGTGTTTTCTTCCTTTTTCACATTCTGGTACTAAATCACAACAAAAACACAAACCACGCATAATTTCTGACTTTTACGACATAAAATACACGTTTTGGTCTCGTTTTTATTATAATTAAGTGGAAAAAGGATGAGTGTTTTCACAGTTATCACCCACCGTTAGGGTTTTCGGGTATTTGTGAACCATAGAATGGAAGCTCTTGTAGGTGAGCAAGTTCCAAATCGTGATCATAGTAATCCTCTTCAACATCATTAGGAACGAGTGGGGTTGATGATTCGGGTGTAGTTTGAGAATTTTTGGGGGATGGTGCATCTGGTTCAATAGTGACAGTGGATACATCGGACTGATTTCCATTATCTTAAGCAACAACTTCGGGAATCGGAGCTACTGCTGCAGGTGCTGGAGAATCATCACTTGGGGGATCAAAAAATTCATCAAAGATATGTTGAAATAACTCATCCCATTCGGGCCTTGTAGGTGGTGTAAATGATAGAGAAGTAGGATTGTTGGGAGTTAATCCAGAACTAATCGTACCGGTTCCCATCTCATGAAGTACGGGTTTAGAGCTGTGTTGCTCAGAAGCCATCGCTGTCAGCTCATCAAAATCGGCATCCAAAGTTTCTACAATCTTGCCAAGACGACGGTTATAAATCCGGTAAGCTTTCTCTGCGGGTGAGTAACCAATGAAAATTCCAATATCAGCCTTCGGTTGAAGTTTGCCCAAATTCTCACTATTAGTATTTGGATTTCACAGTGCACCAAACACATGAAGAAAGGAAATATCGGGTTTTTGTCCATGAAGAAGCTCATATGGGGTTTTTCCATGACGTTTACGAATGATGAAGTGGTTTAGGGTATAACATGTTGTTGCCACTGCTTCAGCCCATAAGAATAAAGGAGCATTCGTATAAATCTACATAGTTCTAGCAGCTTCCATAAGTGTACGGTTACGTCTTTCCACGACACCGTTTTGTTGTAGAGTGCGAGCAACTAAAGTTTCATGTGAAATACCTACCTCTTCATAATAGTCTCATAGAGTCTGATTAACGAACTCATTTCCATTATCAGTTCGAATGCGACGAACAGTAGCATTAAGACGCACTTGGATCATCTTAAGAAAAGTAATAATATATGCTGGTGCTTGATCCTTGGTTACTAAGAACTTAACCCATGTAAACCTTGAGAAATCATCCACCATGACGAGGATGCATTTTCTACCACTCACACTAGCCATACGCATTGGCCCGCAAAGATCCATGTGTAAAAGATACAGTGGTTCTTGGTTGGTGTCTTCAGCTTTAGGTTTGTATGATTTCTTGGTGCTTTTCCCCAAGGAACACGCAGAACATAAATGATCCTTTTTGAACTTAAGTTTTGGAAGAACACGAACAAGCTCGTTAGCCAAATGGTTGATAGCATCAAATTTAAGATGAGATTACTGGCGATGCCACAACCATGACTTGGTCTTAGATGCTTTGGAGAGAATTCATACAGGAGAGGCGGCCATCATGTTTTGAATGGACAGTGTATAGAGACTATCCCCTCGAGAACCTTTTAACAAATCAATTCTTGTAAGATCATGAATGAAGCAAGTATGTTGTCGAAAAGCAACCTCAAGGTTTGAATTGAAAAATTGTCCCACTGAGAATAAGTTGTGACCAAGTCCCTCGACATAATACACCCCTGAAATCGTAACATTCCTAATTTGATATTCACCATAACCCATGATCTTCGCAATATGGTCGTCGCCAAATTTAACCATTCCTAGAAACTTGCTGACGAAATTTCTGAGCATCGAGCGGTCTCCGGTCATATGCTTTGAGCATCCAGAGTCCAAGTACCAGAGGATGATTTGGACCACCTGAAAATATAACCAGACGAAGACAACGTATCGGAATCTAATTGTTCCTCTATGTTAGCAAGTACAGATATATTTATCTTAGATTTGCTATCAGAAGAATTCTTAGGCTTCCAAATTTTCTTCCTAGATGTTGACTTAGATTCTAGTTGTCTAATAACCTGAGGTACTTCTTCACTGGTAGGCACAAAATTGGACGCATACCCAGTTAAAGGGCGCTTTTTCCACTTCTTAGTGTTGGAGTTCCTAGTTAAAGGACGTTGAGACCCAACTTCCGTGGCTGTGATCCTAGTTAAAGTGCACTTAGTTCCATTTGCAGTAAAGGTCCTACCAGTGGGTTTCCATTGCCAACAAAATTGGGTGAATTTCTTCCCCGTTGGAATCCATTCAATATTGTTCATAATGGCATACATTTCATTCACATGCTCAACAAGGCATAAATCATGACGCTGAGAAAACATGCATTCATTACAATTCCAACATCTCAAATTAGAATTCACATTTTGCTTAGGCTTCTTCATAGAGGCACAACCTTTTGTCTTAGCTACATGATTCTTTTTATTTAAATCTAAAATAACATTCCTAGGGTGAACTTCTACTTTCTTCTTCGTAGTCCCACTAGTGGAAGGCTTGATCATATCTTTCTTGTCTTGAGATCCTTTAGCCTTAGTAGACACAATTACTCCTGTAGAAGCCAAGGGAACATTAGTGACAGATTTTGATTTAGCCTTGAGAGGTGTGTTTAAAATAGGCTTAGCTCCTGGGGTCTTATTGAATGGAGTTATGGCAATGGTGGGAGTTTGTTGTTTAGGTGGTGCAGATATCGGTTGACCAATATATTCTAAGTTTGCTAAGCAATCTTGAATGCGATCCACATATAGAAAAAGCTCATATAGAAGATGACTTGTGGGATCTAGTTTACGCATATCATCAATGGTATCTCTAGCTAGATCTGCATGTTCTAAGGCATTTTTCATGTATGTTGCAAACTTAGTTGGACTATACTTAAATTTTGGGTCCCGAGAAAGCACACGTGGGTTGGGTTTGGGAGCACTAGAGGACGGTGCAGAGATGGTAGCTGAGTTATCAACAACTTTTCAGGCTTTGAGTTGAAGTGTCTCCTTTAAGTCAGCTATAACCATGTTTTTATCTATGAGCTGAATATTTAGGTCAGAGATTTCCTTACATTTCTTGTTCACTTGGTCAACAAGTGACTTTTTCTCTGCCGCATTAAAAGCGAAGCGTTCTTCTATTGAACCAGAAACTTGTGAGACACCCTGCCTTACTCTTTCCAACTCTAGCATAGAAGTAATTCTATTTTCTAGGGCATGCTTTTTAATCTTTGCGGCCTCTAGTTCCACTTTCTCTTTTAATGACTCTCTCTTAAGTCTCATGATTTCTTCCTCTAATGCCTGAACCACCTGAATCATCTTGTCACTTGTCCCAACGTTGTTTTCAAATCATTTGTTTTTGAAAGAGTTTCATTTTTAGATTGTTTTTCAATTTCAAGAGATATACAATGTTGTTGAAGCTCATCAAAACGTTTTGAAAGTGATTTATAAGAATCTTGAAGCTTTAAAAATTCAGCGTTAGATTCGTGACAAGAATGATTATCTATATTATTCACAGGTTCAACAATATTCATAGAGAGATCATGCACATCACCAAATTTATTCACAGTAGATTTAATGTCAAAAGCACATTCAATAGTTACAACTTGCATCACATCGATAGACACCACTTGTTCCAAGAATCGGTCATATTCGGACAAAATATTTTCTTTCTCATTTAAGTGTTGCTCATAAGCATCATCTATTTCATGGAAAACTTTTTGAACTTCAACCATTTCGAAATTAAGATTATCCCCGAGATCTAGAAATCCCTCTTTAAGATTGTGTACAAACGGAACGATCTCTTTATCAAACACCTATTTCATGTGTTTGAAAGCCCATTCTCCAACGGTTTGAGCCGTTGGAGTCGTACATTCCTTAATGACCTTGTCAAATCCGGTAAGGTATCGTCTAATCACTTTCAAGCTTAGCAATACCATACTTACTGGTGGAAGACCCTTTGGAATTTACTTAGGTTCATTCGGGTTGACAAGTGTAGGAAATATACTAAGGTTTTCTCTAGTATACATGTAATTTGGTATATGGATAAATTCCCTTTGTATATTAAAGCTATTTCTAAAATCTGTTTTTGCATTCTCTTCATTAAACTGTTCATAATCATACTTAGGATATGTAAAAATCACTTTTGACCGATTCTCTTCAAACAGTGACATATTCTCAGATTCATTCGAATTACCAATCGGGTGTAAGACCAAACCTAGCTTTGTTGCATCATAAAATGGCGGGTTTGCATAACCCGGGTAGGTGGCAGGTCTGTTAGACGGGATAGAGTGAATTCCTTAAAAGATGAATGAAACAAGTGTACTAGATGTGAAGCGGAGTATTGTTTTAAAATCAAAAATTCAGTCTTTTTAATTTTCTCAGACGCCTTAATTTCCGTTTCAACCCTTTTAGACTCGAGAATTTCGAAATCCGTTTGTAGTTTTTGAAAATTATTAACGACTGACTCTTTTTCTTTAAGTTCTTTTGAAAGATTTTCTCCTAAAATCTCAATTTCTACCAAGTTATCCATTTGGACTTTCCTAAACCTATCAAATTCTGGATTGGTTAAGGTATTGGTCATCAGAGTTATTTCGAAGGTTTTAACCTTTTCCTTAGACGAAGCAAGCTCGGAAGATAATGTCTGATTAACACCGAGGGTTTCAAGGAAAGCATTATTCATTTGGCCAAGCATAGATGCCGACACCATAACCAAATCTTGTTGAGCAGACGAATTTGTAAAACGTAATAGCTCTCGGTTGTGTTTCACTCAAAGTTTGGGGACTTGCATTGATATTGCTATCATTGTTTGTCTTCTCGTTTGAGTTACTAACCACCGAAGGCTGTTCTAGATACTCAGACACTTGCTCAACTTGATAAGGTACAATACTAGTATTAGTGGCAGTATTTGGTACCTCAGAGATTGTATCAGCCCCATAAAGTGAAATATTTGCCATGAGAGCTGCCTTGGCGGTATGGAGGTCATCACAGTCTGAATCGTATGAATCAAGATCATCGCATTGATATGGTGCATTGTTGGTAGAAGCTGTTGTAAGTCCTGTAGTATTCGCAACTCCTGGATCTGCTAGAAATGCTAACTCCTCTTCATCGAGTTCTCGACCATGTGCTTGAGCATTAACCAAGTAAATATTTTCCTGAAACCATGTACCATCCCTCTTCCTCTTTGGTTGCTTACACTCCCGAGCCATGTGTCATTCCCCTTTGCAGTTATAGAAGATGATCATTTTCACTTTGCCAGTGTTGTTTCCCCTTGGAGCAGTGTTAAATGAGTGTGCGCCAGTATTGGATAAACATGGTCTCCCCTGAAGTGGTTGCATAGTAACTCTGCCATCTTGGATTGTAGCTTGTTGACGAAAGTTATAAGAATTCCTCAACTGATTGTTTGTTGGAGATGGTCCGCTGTAAGATCTTTTGTTCAACGTTTTTGTGATGTAAGCAGACATTTGTACAAGTATATCAGTAGGATTATCCCCTTGTCTGAGCTCAGGAACTGGAACCTCATCATCACAGTAGAAAACCGGTGTTGTTTGAGCTACATACACACTTGAAGGAGTACTGACATGTTGTGAGTAATGGGGTTGAGGAACTTCATGTTGCTGGTAAGTGATGGAAGGATTTGTTGGTGGTTGATAAGGAGAGAATGGTTGTGATGATAGTGCTGGTTGCTGATATTGTTGCTGATATGATGTAGGTGGTTGTGGTAAGATCGAATACTGTGGAAATCTTGGAGTCTGAAACATGGGCTTGTGATAAGATTGTTGTCCTATAGCATAAGGAGTGTTGTTATATGACAATGTTGGATGATTTGCCATTAATGCCAATGGTTCAGAATAAGATCCTTGAAACATGCGTTTCGGGAGCACATGCTTCTCGTGTTGCTGCAAGAAAGAATAAAGTTGATCTAAATTTGATTTGTGCAAATCCCGAATAAGTTTAACATTAGTGACATATTGGCTCCACTCTGGGGGTAACGTGTACAAGAACTCGGTGTTGAGTTGAAACTGAGCAATCCTGAGATTATACACATTCAAATCATTCATCAATGTAGTGAAACGCCAATAGTAATCATGAAGTGTTTCCCCTGGAATTTATGAGAACCTATCAAACAAGTCATAGAGTTGACATTCTCGTTCCTGCCTGGAAAGTGAAGTCCCTTGTAACAAAACTGTTAAGTGATCCCAAAGTTCCTTTGCTACCTTGTGTTTGCTTCCCATACGATAAATATCGGGTGGAAGAGCTTGCTTGATTGTCTGAACGGCCTTGTCATCCTCATCGACAATGATTTGATTTGCAGCCGTTAGTTCATGAAATAGCCTTGGCCTAGTCATATTATCTACAATAACTTCACCTCAATCGAGTGGTCCTTGCTCAATGGATTGAACCATGAGTCTCCCACTGGGTCTACCCATAATATAAGACATCATGCGACCTTGCCATGCTTCAAAAAGCTCTTTGATAAGCAACGGTAGACGGGTATCGGTACCCGAGATGATAGAAAGGTTAGTAAGCGATGTCATTGTTGGCATGTATGAATGTGAATTCATTTTTGATCCCTTGAATAAAGATTACCAAAATGATCGAGCAATGAATTAAGGTTATGTGTTTTAGTGTTGTTTAAACAAAAATGTTGTTATCTTTAGGTTGTGTGTTTTTGTGAAAGTTGCAATGTCAAAAAATCCTCTAAGTTGTGCAAATTCTATCTCAATACCCAAATTAATTCTCTCTCAATGTTAAATCTCAAAGTTGTCGTAATGCTCAAACTTAGTCCTTCTCAATGCCAAAAACTTAATCCCGTCGGAATGTGATCGGAATGTGATGATCGCAATATAGTGATCGCAATATAGTGATCCCAATATATTGATCGCAATATAGTGATCCCAATGTAGTGATCGCAATATAGTGATCGCAATGTAGTGATCGCAATATAGTGATCGTAATGCAGTGATCGCAATACAGTGATCGCAAGGTAGTGATCACAATATAGTGATCGCAATGCAGTGATCTTAATATAGTGATCGCAATGCAGTGATCGCAATATAGTGATCGCAATGTAGTGATCGCAATATAGATCACAATATGTGATCGTAATGTAGAAACCCTTAGGTTTTTGCAATCGGAATGCTGGGTCGTAATAATATAGTCCGAGACTTGAAAACAACAAAAAGTTGAGATTTTTTACCTTGTAATCCGTGTTTCTAACCAAACCAAAGTACCTAAATCTCTACTACAACTATGTAGAAGATATATGGATCAATTGAAACAACAAAAACACGAAACGTTTTTGAAACTTGGGTAAAATCAATAAAAAACACATGAACACACTTAAATAAGCATGAACAACACAAAACCTACCTTTATTTCATCCCATGGCTCTTGATATGAATTGTATAAGTATGGCAATCTATGATATATCAAGAGGGTTGTTGTTTCTAGAGAGAGAAAGTAGAGAGAGATGAGAGAAAATGTAAATTTATTATGTGTGAAATGAACAACCAACACCCCTTTCCATGGTGGAAAGGGATTTATATACCCAATTCCCTTAGTGGACTTGGGCCTCCAGCCCATGAACATGCTCATGGGTCGGGCTTACATAAACTGTGATTAAAATTATACTACGAGCCCTTAACTATATTGTTAGAGTAACCGAAAACTTTCTAAATACGAAAAAACGTATTTCCAACACTATCGTAGAATGCCATTCGGACTTTGCAATGCATCGGGAACCATTCAAAGGTGCATGATGGCTATTTTTCATGAAATGATCGAGAAGACGATGGAAGTCTTCATGGATGACTTTTCGTTGTTTGGTGATTCGTCACTTCGTGTTTATCCAATCTTGAGAGAATGTTAAAACATTGTGAGGAAACCAACCTTGTGCACAATTTGGAAAAATATCATTTTATGTGTAAAGAGGGAATCGTCTTAGGGCACAAGGTGTCAAAAGCGGGGATTGAGGTAGATAAAGCTAAGTGTCGACGTATTGTCAGTATTCGGCCCGGCCCAACAAGCCCGCGGCCCACACATACCTAACTTATCCTTCAAGAAACTCAGCACTATATAAGCAGGGGTAGGGGTCTCATTATAATTAGGTTTTCACTCACAACTACACCTCTTATACCACGTATTAATCCGATGCTAACTTGACCGTCGGAGGTGGACCCCGGGGCTCCGGCCTCGGGTCCACGTCTAACAAGTTTACCTTTGTTTGCAGCATTACTCAGGATTCGGGAAGACGACAAACGGCCTAGGAGTGTCGTCGAACCGGCCCAGCCAAACTATGCTCCAACAAGTTGGTGCCATCCGTGGGACCCAACACCGTGTCCCGTGTTCTCATGTGACCGAAAAATCAAAAATTCAAAAAATAGGTACCTCTTAAGCCTTAGTATTTTTGTTTTATGCTCACTTTACTATGCATCCTGTCATAGGTAAAAAACTTGAGTCACCAAATAGTCATAACAAGTTTGCTGATCAGTAGCAACTGGAATTTTGAATTAAAACAAGTGGTGAACGTCTGAATAGCGGGTATTATCCATTTTTTATTGGCATTCCGCATCATATTATAACATTTGGATAAGATTCATACGTATATTATAGCGGTTCAATTGTACATTCCTACCCATGTTATAGCGGGTGCTCACCCTTATCGAGGTATCATTCATTTAATGTTTTGTGGTTGATATTATATTATTATGCGAATAATATTTGAGATAGGGTATAATCTACAATGTGACATACATAAAAATATGTGCGAATTCAAATATCGATAATCGTAGTGTCCTCGTATTTCTGTTTTCCACTATTAAATTTTGCCATGTGCCTTATGCATAAATATATTTTTTCCTAATTGATATCATTACGTGATTTCCAAACAAGTCAATCTTTTATTTACGTCACTATGTGTGACTTACCTAAATGATTTATTAGGGATACCATGTATATTGCCCAACTAGATGATGAATATTTTTATCTATATAAAGGATTTCTTTTGGTGACAACCGAGACTCTACGAATACATATCATTCAATGGACAGTGTTATGTTATGAACCGGTAATGGCATGTATGTATTGCCATGACTGTTATTATTTTTTACTTTTTATTTTTATTTATCCGTGGTCGTGAACCCATCCTTCGCGATGATCTGTACGTTCATACGTACTATTTATTTTAACAAAAGATATTACACATATCTTTTAATTATGATTTATCTTTTGAATTTGATAAAATATTTGACGATATTTTTAAAATTCATAAAATATTACGCATATTTTTTTATATTAATAAAAGATATTACATATATCCCTTACCTTATTAACATTATATTATTTATATCTTTTAGCTTTGTGCGACTTTATTTTATTACGATAAATGTTCGCATCTCTCAGTACATATCTAGATAGATATTTTCATATCTAGTATTAAGTGATTATACATATATACATGCTAGTCCGTACACTCGGATATCTTCTGCCTACGGGCGTACATGTACTTATCATTCCCATGCGGAATAAGAGGATTAAGTTGGACCTACTAATTAAACTTGTCGTGTAAGAGGGTTGCAAACCCAACGACCACGGATCATGTATCCTTGTTAGACACCTTGCTATCAAGACGTTGTAGTAAGTTACGCAAACCACATGACTCATGATGGACTTGCAAAAGACACACTGTGCACGTCTAACAATATTTTGTCAAAACTTTGACCGTCCTTATGGTAGTGGCGGTGCGCATCACGTAATGACATAGCTCATCCCATAAGTTAGTTACGATACGTCTTATACTATGTGACAATTCGCGGTTATGGCAAGACCCATCCGCGTTGGTTCGCACGTTCGAACCCAATTTGTATTTTTTGTACGCAGCTATGGTACGTCCATTCGCGTTGGTCTACGCGACCGTAATTTTTTGAATACTTGATTAAGTTTAATATTTCTAATCGAGTGTAGCACCATTAAACTTGGGGGGCTACCAGGGTATACTAATACCACTATTTCCGTGCATGACACGCAAATATCTTTGGATATATTTCTTTGCCGCAAAAGTCCGCCTTCTGTCGGGTTATTCCTTTGCCATGGAAGTATCACTTCCATTGGCTTATTCCTTCGCCACGGAAGTACTCCTTCTGCGCGCTTATTTCTGCCCAATGGAAGTATCTCTTCCACTGGCTTATTCCTTCGCCGCGGAAGTACTCCTTCCGCGCGCTTCTTCCTTTGCCATGGAACTATCTCTTCCATTGGCTTATTCCTTCGCCGCGGAAGTACACCTTCCGCGCGCTTCTTCCTTTGTCATGGAAGTATCTCTTCCATTGGCTTATTCCTTCGTCGCGGAAGTACTCCTTCTACGCGCTTGTTTCTGCGCCATGGAAGTATCCCTTACATTGGCTTATTCCTTCGCCGTAGAAGTATTCCTTTCGCGCGCTTGTTTCTTTGCCATGGAAGTATCTCTTCCACTGGCTTATGCCTTTGCCATGGAAGTATCTCTTCCGTTGGCTTATTCATTCGCCGTGGAAGTATCTCTTCCACGTGCTTCTTATCTTCGCCGTGGAAGTATCTCTTCCACGTGCTTCTTATTTTTGCCGTGGAAGTATCTCTTCCACGTGCTCATTATTTTCGCCGTGGAAGTATCTCTTCCACGTGCTTCTTATTTTCGCCGTGGAAGTATCTCTTCCACGTGCTCATTATTTTCGCCGTGGAAGTATCTCTTCCACGTGCTTCTTATCTTCGCCGTGGAAGTATCTCTTCCACGTGCTTCTTATTTTCGCCGTAGAAGAATCTCTTCCACGTGCTCATTATTTTCGCCGTGGAAGTATCTCTTCCACGTGCTTATTATTTTCGCTTTGGAAGTAGCTCTTCCACGTGCTTCTTATTTTCGCCGTGGAAGTATCTCTTCCACTTGCTCATTATTTTCGCCGTGGAAGTATCTCTTCCACGTGCTTCTTATCTTCGCCGTGGAAGTATCTCTTCCACGTGCTTCTTATTTTCGCCGTGGAAGTATCTCTTCCACGTGCTCATTATTTTCGCCGTGGAAGTATCTCTTCCACGTGCTTCTTATCTTCGCCGTGGAAGTATCTCTTCCACGTGCTTATTATTTTCGCCGTGGAAGTATCTCTTCCCCGTGCTTCTTATTTTCTCCGTGGAAGTATCTCTTCCACGTGCTTATTATTTTCGCCGTGGAAGTATCTCTTCCACTTGCTCATTATTTTCGGCGTGGAAGTTTCTCTTCCACGTTCTTCTTATCTTCGCCGTGGAAGTATCTCTTCCACGTGCTTATTATTTTCGTCGTGGAAGTATCTCTTCCACGTGCTTCTTTATTTCGCCGTGGAAGTATCTCTTCCACGTGCTTATTATTTTCGCCGTGGAAGTATCTCTTCCACATGCTTCTTATTTTCGCCGTGGACGTATCTCTTCCACGTGCTCATTATTTTCTCCGTGGAAGTATCTCTTCCACATGCTCATTATTTTCGCCGTGGAAGTATCTCTTCCACGTGCTTCTTATCTTCGCTGTGGAAGTATCTCTTCCATGTGCTTCTTATTTTCGCCGTGGAAGTATCTCTTCCACGTGCTCATTATTTTTGCCGTGGAAGTACCGCTTCCACTTGCTCATTATTTTCGCCGTGGAAGTATCTCTTCCACGTGCTTCTTATCTTCGCCGTGGAAGTATCTCTTCCATGAGCTTATTATTTTCGTCGTGGAAGTTTCTCTTCCACGTGCTTCTTATCTTCGTCGTGGAAGTATCCCTTCCACGTGCTTATTATTTTCGCCGTGGAAGTATCTCTTCCACGTGCTTCTTATTTTCGCCGTGGACGTATCTCTTCCACGTGCTCATTATTTTCGCCGTGGAAGTATCTCTTCCACTTGCTCATTATTTTCGCCGTGGAAGTTTCTCTTCCACGTGCTTCTTATCTTCGCCGTGGAAGTATCTCTTCCACGTGCTTATTATTTTCGCCGTGGAATTATCTCTTCCACGTGCTTCTTATTTTCACCGTGGAAGTATCTCTTCCACGTTCTTATTATTTTCGCCATGGAAGTATCTCTTTCACGTGCTTCTTATTTTCGCCGTGGACGTATCTCTTCCACGTGCTCATTATTTTCGCCGTGGGAAGTTTCTCTTCTATGTGCTTCTAATCTTCGCCGTCGAAGTATCTCTTCCACGTGCTTATTATTTTCGCCGTGGAAGTATCTCTTCCACGTGCTTCTTATTTTCACCGTGGAAGTATCTCTTCCACGTGCTTATTATTTTCGCCGTGGAAGTATCTCTTCCACGTGCTTCTTATTTTCGCCGTAGAAGTATCTCTTCCACTTGCTCATTATTTTCGCCTTGGAAGTATCTCTTCCACGTGCTTCTTATCTTCGCCGTGGAAGTATCTCTTCCACGTGCTTCTTATTTTCGCCGTGGAAGTATCTCTTCCACGTGCTTCTTATTTTCGTCGTGGAAGTATCTCTTCCACTTGCTCTTTATTTTCGCCGTGGAAGTATCTCTTCCACGTGCTTCTTATTTATGCCGTGGAAGTATCTCTTCCACGTGCTTATTATTTTTGCCGTGGAAGTATCTCTTCCACGTGCTTCTTATTTTCGCCGTGGAAGTATCTCTTCCACTTGCTCATTATTTTCAGCGTGGAAGTATCTCTTCCACGTGCTTCTTATCTTCGCCGTGGAAGTATCTCTTCCACGTGCTTATTATTTTCGTTGTAGAAGTATCTCTTCCACGTGCTTCTTATCTTCGTCGTGGAAGTATCTCTTCCATGTGCTTCTTATCTTCGCCGTGGAAGTATCTCTTCCACGTGCTTCTTATCTTCGCCGTGGAAGTATCTCTTCCACGTGCTTCTTATTTCGTCGTGGAAGTATCTCTTCCACGTGCTCATTATTTTCTCCCTGGAAGTATCTCTTCCACTTGCTCATTATTTTCGCCGTGGAAGTATCTCTTCCACGTGCTTCTTATTTTCGCCGTGGAAGTATCTCTTCCACGTGCTTCTTATCTTCGTCGTGGACGTATCTCTTCCACGTGCTTATTATTTTCGCCGTGGAAGTATCTCTTCCACGTGCTTCTTATTTTCGCCGTGGAAGTATCTCTTCCACGTGCTTATTATTTTCGTCGTGGAAGTATCTCTTCCACGTGCTTCTTATTTTTGTCGTGGAAGGATCTCTTCCACTTGCTCATTATTTTCGCCGTGGAAGTATCTCTTCCACGTGCTTCTTATCTTTGCCGTGAAAGTATCTCTTCCACGTGCTTATTATTTCGCCGTGGAAATATCTCTTCCACGTGCTTCTTATTTTCGCCGTGGAAGTATCTCTTCCACGTGCTTATTATTTTCGCCATGGAAGTATCTCTTCCACGTGCTTCTTATTTTCGCCGTGGATGTATCTCTTCCACGTGCTCATTATTTTCGCCGTGGAAGTATCTCTTCCACTTGCTCATTATTTTCGCCGTGGAAGTTTCTCTTCCACGTGCTTCTTATCTTCGCCGTGGAAGTATCTCTTCCACGTGCTTATTATTTTCGCCGTGGAAGTATCTCTTCCACGTGCTTCTTATTTTCCCCGTGGAAGTATCTCTTCCACGTGCTTATTATTTTCGCCGTGGAAGTATCTCTTCCACGTGCTTCTTATTTTCGTCGTGGAAGTATCTCTTCCACTTGCTCATTATTTTCACCGTGGAAGTATCTCTTCCACGTGCTTCTTATCTTCGCCGTGGAAGTATCTCTTCCACGTGCTTCTTATTTTCGCCGTGGAAGTATCTTTTCCACGTGCTTCTTATTTTCGTCGTGGAAGTATCTCTTCCACTTGCTCATTATTTTCGCCGTGGAAGTATCTCTTCCACGTGCTTCTTATCTTCGCCGTGGAAGTATATCTACCACGTGCTTCTTATTTTCGCCGTGGAAGTATCTCTTCCACGTGCTCATTATTTTCGCCGTGGAAGTATCTCTTCCACTTGCTCATTATTTTCGCCGTGGAAGTATCTCTTCCACGTGCTTCTTATTTTTGCCGTAGAAGTATCTCTTCCACGTGCTTATTATTTTTGCTGTGGAAGTATCTCTTCCACGTGCTTCTTATTTTCGCCGTGGAAGTATCTCTTCCACTTGCTTATTTTTGTCGTGGAAGTATCTCTTCCACTTGCTCATTATTTTCTCCGTGGAAGTATCTCTTCCACGTGCTTCTTATTTTCGCCGTGGAAGTATCTCTTCCACGTGCTTATTATTTTCGCCGTGGAGGTATCTCTTCCACGTGCTTCTTATTTTCGCCGTGGAATTATCTCTTCCACTTGCTCATTATTTTCAGCGTGGAAGTATCTCTTCCACGTGCTTCTTATCTTTGCCGTGGAAGTATCTCTTCCACGTGGTTATTATTTTCGCCGTGGAAGTATCTCTTCCACGTGCTTCTTATCTTCGCCGTGGAAGTATCTCTTCCATGTGCTTCTTATCTTCGCCGTGGAAGTATCTCTTCCACGTTGATAGGTGTGAAAACACCCATCCTTTTACCACTTATTTCTTGCTAAAACAAGACCGAAACGCGTATTTAATGTCATTTGTTTGGAATTATGCGTGGTTTGTGTGTTTGTTGTGTTTTCAGAGTCAACCGGATAAATATTGGAGAAAACATGGGATTGCACGGGTTTTATCGAGGAAAAAGACGAAAAGACGAAGTCTATAGTCCAAGAAAAGGACCAAAGATGGACGATTTATCGAAGAAAAGGACCAAAGATGGAAGATTTACACATGTCGAAGAAACTCAAGTATATTAAATGAAGAAATTAAAAGATGAGTTGAATTTATTCGTCGACAAAACCCGAATCGAAATAGAAAACGTCAACTTTTCTGAAAAGACGAGAAGACAAAAAGAAAGGGTGAAAGCCCACTCACCAACCAATGGAGAAGCCTATAAATACTCCTCCCATTCAGAAATTTCCACTAGTCTCTTTCTGTTACATTTTTCTCCGAGTTCTTAGGAACCATCTCCCTTAAGGAGTGGTTTTCATTTTTTTTTATTTCTTCCAATCTTGTAAGTTTAATCTTTCCACTTTGTTTGTTGAATCCTAAATCATTAATACAAGTTTACTTTTAATCTTTCCATGATCTTGTTCTTCATCTCTTTATGATTCAAAGTTCTTAAGTTTTATTTTATTGGTTTGATCATAAAAAGTAAGTGGGTTTTGCGATTTTGTGATTTTGGATTGATGTTTACCTTAGGTAAATGATTAGTGGTTAAATTGGTTTCAGTTTTGATTAAAAACTTGGTAAATTTTGGTGTTAAATCTGCGTTTCTGTCATCCCCTGTTCTTCGCTACTTTGTTACTGTGTTTCCCCAGATTCCGAATAGGGAGTCTGTGACTTTGTTGGTTCAGAATATCAAAATATTCCGGATCATGGTTGTGGTTTGTTGTTTACTCGGAATCCAATTATTCCGAGTAGGGGCCATTATTCCGCATAGGGGTACTTTTCCGCATAACCTCAATATTCAGCATAACCAAAACATTCCGCGTAGGGTTTGGATTTTGTTAATTATTCGGAATATCCGAATATTCCGCATAGGGTTTCTTTTCGAAATATTCCGCATAAGGTTTCTGTTGAAAACATTCCGCATAGGGTAATATTCCGCATGGCCTTGATTATTCCGAGTAGAACCAACATTCCGCATAGCTGTAACATTCCGAGTAGCACAAAGATTCCGGATAGACTAAGACATTCCGGATAAGCCGATATTCCGGATAGAGTTTTCCAGTTGAGAAGCCATTATTCCGAATAAGGTAAATTGCCACTGTAATTCCAGTTTTTCCAGCTTTAAATTCTAACTTGATTTTTATTCTCAGTAATTGCTTTTAGTTTAATTTTATTATTTCTAGCATTTATCATTTTAGTAGATTTAGACCCAAGCTCCCCCTTTTTAGTCACCAATTACAACGATTCCACTTTTGACCGTGATCGATTCGAGAAGATACCAAGAACGAAACAACGACATATATCAATTGGGTACGAGCAATGCAAAGAAAGATCTTGCAAAAGCAACCTTTTTATTAACCAACCAAAAGTCAGTTATTAAAATGGCGCCGCTGCCGGCTCTTCTCGTTAAGATCAACAGTTTCTTGTGAGAAAAATTAGATTTTGGGATCCGTTCTTTCGGGAACGTTATTTTCAAGCACAAAAATTTTCAAAAAACCCATAAAAATATAAAATTTTCAAAAATACAAAAACATTAAAAAACCTATAAAAAACCAAAAATTTTCTTTTTAGTGTATGCGTACTCGATCAACGTCTTATTCAGAGCCCGAGACTCTCGAAGATTTAGACATGGCCGGTGTACACAACAACAACAATAAAAATCCACCCCTCCCAAACAACAACAATAATAATCCACCCCACCAAAACATGAATAATCCACCCTTACCCGACCTACGAACCATGGAGGAGCTATGTCAACCCACCATGAACGGACGTGGAGGCCCAATTCGCCGTGGAAGTATCTCTTCCACGTGCTTCTTATCTTCGCCGTGGAAGTATCTCTTCCATGAGCTTATTATTTTCGCCGTGGAAGTTTCTCTTCCACGTGCTTCTTATCTTCGTCGTGGAAGTATCCCTTCCACGTGCTTATTATTTTCGCCGTGGAAGTATCTCTTCCACGTGCTTCTTATTTTCGCCGTGGACGTATCTCTTCCACGTGCTCATTATTTTCGCCGTGGAAGTATCTCTTCCACTTGCTCATTATTTTCGCCGTGGAAGTTTCTCTTCCACGTGCTTCTTATCTTCGCCGTGGAAGTATCTCTTCCACGTGCTTATTATTTTCGCCGTGGAATTATCTCTTCCATGTGCTTCTTATTTTCACCGTGGAAGTATCTCTTCCACGTTCTTATTATTTTCGCCATGGAAGTATCTCTTTCACGTGCTTCTTATTTTCGCCGTGGACGTATCTCTTCCACGTGCTCATTATTTTCGCCGTGGGAAGTTTCTCTTCTATGTGCTTCTAATCTTCGCCGTCGAAGTATCTCTTCCAAGTGCTTATTATTTTCGCCGTGGAAGTATCTCTTCCACGTGCTTCTTATTTTCACCGTGGAAGTATCTCTTCCACGTGCTTATTATTTTCGCCGTGGAAGTATCTCTTCCACGTGCTTCTTATTTTCGCCGTGGAAGTATCTCTTCCACTTGCTCATTATTTTCGCCTTGGAAGTATCTCTTCCACGTGCTTCTTATCTTCGCCGTGGAAGTATCTCTTCCACGTGCTTCTTATTTTCGCCGTGGAAGTATCTCTTCCACGTGCTTCTTATTTTCGTCGTGGAAGTATCTCTTCCACTTGCTCTTTATTTTCGCCGTGGAAGTATCTCTTCCACGTGCTTCTTATTTATGCCGTGGAAGTATCTCTTCCACGTGCTTATTATTTTTGCCGTGGAAGTATCTCTTCCACGTGCTTCTTATTTTCGCCGTGGAAGTATCTCTTCCACTTGCTCATTATTTTCAGCGTGGAAGTATCTCTTCCACGTGCTTCTTATCTTCGCCGTGGAAGTATCTCTTCCACGTGCTTATTATTTTCGTCGTAGAAGTATCTCTTCCACGTGCTTCTTATCTTCGTCGTGGAAGTATCTCTTCCATGTGCTTCTTATCTTCGCCGTGGAAGTATCTCTTCCACGTGCTTCTTATCTTCACCGTGGAAGTATCTCTTCCACGTGCTTCTTATTTCGTCGTGGAAGTATCTCTTCCACGTGCTCATTATTTTCTCCCTGGAAGTATCTCTTCCACTTGCTCATTATTTTCGCCGTGGAAGTATCTCTTCCACGTGCTTCTTATTTTCGCCGTGGAAGTATCTCTTCCACGTGCTTCTTATCTTCGTCGTGGACGTATCTCTTCCACGTGCTTATTATTTTCGCCGTGGAAGTATCTATTCCACGTGCTTCTTATTTTCGCCGTGGAAGTATCTCTTCCACGTGCTTATTATTTTCGTCGTGGAAGTATCTCTTCCACGTGCTTCTTATTTTTGTCGTGGAAGGATCTCTTCCACTTGCTCATTATTTTCGCCGTGGAAGTATCTCTTCCACGTGCTTCTTATCTTTGCCGTGAAAGTATCTCTTCCACGTGCTTATTATTTCGCCGTGGAAATATCTCTTCCACGTGCTTCTTATTTTCACCGTGGAAGTATCTCTTCCACGTGCTTATTATTTTCGCCATGGAAGTATCTCTTCCACGTGCTTCTTATTTTCGCCGTGGACGTATCTCTTCCACGTGCTCATTATTTTCGCCGTGGAAGTATCTCTTCCACTTGCTCATTATTTTCGCCGTGGAAGTTTCTCTTCCACGTGCTTCTTATCTTCGCCGTGGAAGTATCTCTTCCACGTGCTTATTATTTTCGCCGTGGAAGTATCTCTTCCACGTGCTTCTTATTTTCCCCGTGGAAGTATCTCTTCCACGTGCTTATTATTTTCGCCGTGGAAGTATCTCTTCCACGTGCTTCTTATTTTCGTCGTGGAAGTATCTCTTCCACTTGCTCATTATTTTCACCGTGGAAGTATCTCTTCCACGTGCTTCTTATCTTCGCCGTGGAAGTATCTCTTCCACGTGCTTCTTATTTTCGCCGTGGAAGTATCTTTTCCACGTGCTTCTTATTTTCGTCGTGGAAGTATCTCTTCCACTTGCTCATTATTTTCGCCGTGGAAGTATCTCTTCCACGTGCTTCTTATCTTCGCCGTGGAAGTATATCTTCCACGTGCTTCTTATTTTCGCCGTGGAAGTATCTCTTCCACGTGCTCATTATTTTCGCCGTGGAAGTATCTCTTCCACTTGCTCATTATTTTCGCCGTGGAAGTATCTCTTCCACGTGCTTCTTATTTTTGCCGTAGAAGTATCTCTTCCACGTGCTTATTATTTTTGCTGTGGAAGTATCTCTTCCACGTGCTTCTTATTTTCGCCGTGGAAGTATCTCTTCCACTTGCTTATTTTTGTCGTGGAAGTATCTCTTCCACTTGCTCATTATTTTCTCCGTGGAAGTATCTCTTCCACGTGCTTCTTATTTTCGCCGTGGAAGTATCTCTTCCACGTGCTTATTATTTTCGCCGTGGAAGTATCTCTTCCACGTGCTTCTTATTTTCGCCGTGGAATTATCTCTTCCACTTGCTCATTATTTTCAGCGTGGAAGTATCTCTTCCACGTGCTTCTTATCTTTGCCGTGGAAGTATCTCTTCCACGTGGTTATTATTTTCGCCGTGGAAGTATCTCTTCCACGTGCTTCTTATCTTCGCCGTGGAAGTATCTCTTCCATGTGCTTCTTATCTTCGCCGTGGAAGTATCTCTTCCACGTTGATAGGTGTGAAAACACCCATCCTTTTACCACTTATTTCTTGCTAAAACAAGACCGAAACGCGTATTTAATGTCATTTGTTTGGAATTATGCGTGGTTTGTGTGTTTGTTGTGTTTTCAGAGTCAACCGGATAAATATTGGAGAAAACATGGGATTGCACGGGTTTTATCGAGGAAAAAGACGAAAAGACGAAGTCTATAGTCCAAGAAAAGGACCAAAGATGGACGATTTATCGAAGAAAAGGACCAAAGATGGAAGATTTACACATGTCGAAGAAACTCAAGTCTATTAAATGAAGAAATTAAAAGATGAGTTGAATTTATTCGTCGACAAAACCCGAATCGAAATAAAAAACGTCAACTTTTCTGAAAAGACGAGAAGACAAAAAGAAAGGGTGAAAGCCCACTCACCAACCAATGGAGAAGCCTATAAATACTCCTCCCATTCAGAAATTTCCACTAGTCTCTTTCTGTTACATTTTTCTCCGAGTTCTTAGGAACCATCTCCCTTAAGGAGTGGTTTTCATTTTTTTTTATTTCTTCCAATCTTGTAAGTTTAATCTTTCCACTTTGTTTGTTGAATCCTAAATCATTAATACAAGTTTACTTTTAATCTTTCCATGATCTTGTTCTTCATCTCTTTATGATTCAAAGTTCTTAAGTTTTATTTTATTGGTTTGATCATAAAAAGTAAGTGGGTTTTGCGATTTTGTGATTTTGGATTGATGTTTACCTTAGGTAAATGATTAGTGGTTAAATTGGTTTCAGTTTTGATTAAAAACTTGGTAAATTTTGGTGTTAAATCTGCGTTTCTGTCATCCCCTGTTCTTCGCTACTTTGTTACTGTTTTTCCCCAGATTCCGAATAGGGAGTCTGTGACTTTGTTGGTTCAGAATATCAAAATATTCCGGATCATGGTTGTGGTTTGTTGTTTACTCGGAATATCCAATTATTCCGAGTAGGGGCCATTATTCCGCATAGGGGTACTTTTCCGCATAACCTCAATATTCAGCATAACCAAAACATTCCGCGTAGGGTTTGGATTTTGTTAATTATTCGGAATATCCGAATATTCCGCATAGGGTTTCTTTTCGAAATATTCCGCATAAGGTTTCTGTTGAAAACATTCCGCATAGGGTAATATTCCGCATGGCCTTGATTATTCCGAGTAGAACCAACATTCCGCATAGCTGTAACATTCCGAGTAGCACAAAGATTCTGGATAGACTAAGACATTCCGGATAAGCCGATATTCCGGATAGAGTTTTCCAGTTGAGAAGCCATTATTCCGAATAAGGTAAATTGCCACTGTAATTCCAGTTTTTCCAGCTTTAAATTCTAACTTGATTTTTATTCTCAGTAATTTCTTTTAGTTTAATTTTATTATTTCTAGCATTTATCATTTTAGTAGATTTAGACCCAAGCTCCCCCTTTTTAGTCACCAATTACAACGATTCCACTTTTGACCGTGATCGATTCGAGAAGATACCAAGAACGAAACAACGACATATATCAATTGGGTACGAGCAATGCAAAGAAAGATCTTGCAAAAGCAACCTTTTTATTAACCAACCAAAAGTCAGTTATTAAAATGGCGCCGCTGCCGGCTCTTCTCGTTAAGATCAACAGTTTCTTGTGAGAAAAATTAGATTTTGGGATCCGTTCTTTCGGGAACGTTATTTTCAAGCACAAAAATTTTCAAAAAACCCATAAAAATATAAAATTTTCAAAAATACAAAAACATTAAAAAACCTATAAAAAACCAAAAATATTTTCTCTTGCATTTTCTTTTTAGTGTATGCGTACTCGATCAACGTCTTATTCAGAGCCCGAGACTCTCGAAGATTTAGACATGGCCGGTGTACACAACAACAACAATAAAAATCCACCCCTCCCAAACAACAACAATAATAATCCACCCCACCAAAACATGAATAATCCACCCTTGCCCGACCTACGAACCATGGAGGAGCTATGTCAACCCACCATGAACGGACGTGGAGGCCCAATTGCGCCGATGCATGTCATGGCTCAGGAGTTTTCGTTGAAGCATCACATGATCCAACAAGTCCAAACTAACCCATTTCGAGGAATTCCGGATGATGATGCCAACAAACACCTCGACAAATTCATTACCATCACCCAAAGCATGAAGTCCCCCGGTGTTTCTATGGATGACCTTCGCCTCCAACTCTTTCCCCACTCGCTTTCTCACCATGCCGAAAAATGGTTTGACCGTCTCCCAAAGATCTCTATTCATACTTGGGACGACATGACTCAACGCTTTTTGTCGCGCTACTTCCCACCATCCATGGTCAAGAGCCTTCGTAACCAAATTAGTGGATTCATGCAAGACAATGATGAATCGCTCTTTGATGCTTGGGAACGATACAATGATTTGATCGACCGTTGTCCAAATCACAACATGCTCCCCGTCACTCTCATTGATACTTTCTACAATGGTCTCACTTTTCGTGATCGTGACACGATCAACGCCGCCGCCGGTGGTACTTTTATGAAAAGGAGACCGGAGGAGTGTAGAGAGTTGATTGAAAACATGACTACTCACCTCAAGAATTGGGATTCATCCGCATCCTCAAGATCTAACTCGAGAGTCAATGTTTCTTCTACTACTTCCAATCCTGAGATGACTAAAATTTCTCGACAACTCGCTGAGATGAACAAGAATTTCATGACCATGGCCACAAACCACTTTCAACAAGCTAAAGTCGTTGATATTTCTTGTGACACATGTGGTGGTCCTCATTCCTACAATGATTGTCCTTCCACTCAAGGCAATTTTTCTGAAAACGTTAACGAGGCATACGGTACTTATCCCACGGGAGGCTATCAAGCTCGTCCTCAAGGAGACCGTAGCTTGCTAAGTTATCGTTCAAACAACTATCTTGCTCCACCCGGTTTCCCTCCTTCAAACCAAAACCACCAACAAAGCTACAGCCGAAACAACCAATCCCAACCTCGTGCTAACAATCAATATCAATCCCAAAGAAACCCATACCCACCTCAAGGAAATTCTCAAGCTTACCAAGTTCCACCTCTCAATCAACCGATGGTATTGAATCAAGACGTCGAGACGTTCATGAAGACTAATCGAGAGATGGTGATGAATCTTTAGAGTCAATTTGTCAACTTGAAGAATGACATGGCGAAACAAGGGAGAGATATTTGAGCCGAGCTGAGGAATGACATGGCAAAACAAAGCAATGAAATTCGTGCAGACATCAGAGACTCTTTCAGCACTCAAGCGCTTAACATACGTGATATGATCGGTTCGCTCATCCAAGGTAATCAACCCTCTTCTTCGGGTACTCCTCCGAGTAACACCGTTGCGAATCCAAAAGGGGAGATGAAAGCAATCACCACTCGTAGCGGAAAGGGTTATACGGAACCCGAGCTTCCTACACCTCCACCCGTGATTGTGAACAAGGAACAAGAGAAACTTTCCTCACCTCCTACCCCCATTTCCCCACCACCCTTGGTTGTGAGTGATCCTACTCCCCTAAAGCCTTCTTCTTCATCCAATATACCTTTTCCTTCAAGGTTGAGGAAAGAGAAGCAAAAGAGCAAGGATGATATTCAAGTTTCAAACTTTCTAAAAATGTTTAAACAATTGAATTTTAACATCTCCTTTGCTGAGGCTCTCGCTCACATGCCCAAGTACGCGAAAATGTTTAAAGATCTTCTAAGTGACAAGGAGAAGCTTCTTGACATTGCTCAGACCCAACTTAATGAGAATTGCTCCGCCGTTCTCTTAAGGAAATTGCCCACCAAACTTGGTGATCCGGGTCGCTTCTTGATTCCTTGCAACTTCCCGGGAGTAGAGAATTGCATGGCCCTAGCCGATCTAGGTGCCAGTATCAACTTAATGCCTCTAAGTGTTTGGAAGAAATTATCTCTCCCCGAGCTAGTCCCCACCAAAAGGACTTTGGAATTAGCTAACCGTACGGTTGCTTATCCAGTGGGGATAGCCGAAGATGTCTTTGTTGGCGTTGACAAATTCACCTTCCCGGTGGATTTTGTTGTCGTGGACTACGAGATGGACCCCGTGTTCCATTAATCGTTGGACGTCCCTTCTTGAGGACCGGTCGCACTCTCATTGATGTAGCCGCGGGCGAAATAATCATGAGAATTGGTGACGATAAAATTGTCTTCAACATGGGCAAGATTTCTAAGCAACCTTATTCATATGAGAGTGTTAATGCTATTGATGTTCTCGATGAGGCTTGTGAAGAACATTTTCATGATTCTTGCAAAAGTACTCTCTCTTCTCTACCCAATGTTGAGACCGTCGCCTCAATTGCTCCGGCATTGACTCCTTTTGGAGAAAGTGACTTGGATGATTTCGAAGCTAGCTTGGGTCCTCTCGATATTAAGTATGATGATTCTTCCACTGATTGAGATGAAGACGTTCATACTATTGAGAGACTTCTCAATGAAGACCCGTTTCCTCCTCCCTCTCCTAAAGAGGTGACTAATGATGATCCATCGTTAGTTACACCATCTATTGAGGATCCTCCTACTCTTGAGCTTAAAGACATACCTCCTCATCTAGAGTACGTTTTTCTTGAAGACAACGAGAAGTTACCGGTCATCATCGTGAAGGACCTGAAAGAAGAAGAAAAGTCCCGACTTATCGCCGTGTTGAAGAAGCATAAAAAAGCTATCGCTTGGAAAATCTTTGACATTCGCGGAATTGATCCTCACTTTTGCACACATAAAATTCTCATGGAGGACGACTTCAAGCCCACAATTCAAAGCCAACGAAGGGTGAATCCTAAAATCCATGAAGTCATCAAAAAAGAGGTTATCAAACTTCTTGATGCGTGTATGATTTACCCTATTTCGGATTCACCATGGGTTAGTCCAGTCCATTGTGTGCCTAAAAAAGGCGGAATTACCGTTGTGCCCAATGCAAACAACGAGTTGATTCCTACCCGTCTCATTACTGGGTGGAGAGTTTGTATAGACTACCGCAAACTCAATGATGCCACGAGAAAGGATCATTTCCCTCTACCTTTTATGGACCAAATGCTTGAACGTTTAGCGGGTAATAAATATTACTGCTTTCTTGATGGTTTCTCGGGTTATTTCCAAATACCCATCGATCCCCAAGATCAAGAGAAGACAACATTCACTTGTCACTATGGCACATTTTCCTACAAAAGGATGCCTTTTGGCTTATGTAATGCCCCCGGGACTTTCCAAAGGTGCATGTTGGCTATCTTCCATGACATGGTTGAGCAAACCATGGAAGTCTTCATGGATGATTTCTCGGTCTTTGGGGATTTCTTCTCTTCTTGCCTTGCCAATTTGGAACGTATGCTTAAGCGGTGCGAAGACACTCGCCTTGTTCTGAATTGGGAAAAATGCCATTTTATGGTAAAAGAAGGCATTGTGCTAGGACACAAAATCTCTAAAGCCGGTCTTGAAGTCGACCGTGCTAAACTAGATGTCATAGCCAAATTACCTCCACCTTCAACCGTGAAGGGTGTGAGAAGTTTTATGGGTCATGCGGGCTTCTATCGTCGATTCATTCAGGATTTCTCTAAAATAGCTCGCCCGATGACCCACCTCTTGGAAAAAGATACTCCTTTTTTCTTTTCCAATGAGTGTATCGAAGCCTTCAATCTTCTTAAGGATAAGCTAACTAAGGCACCGGTCTTGGTTACCCCTAAATGGGAGCTACCCTTTGAATTGATGTGCGATGCTAGCGACTTTGCTATTGGTGCGGTTTTGGGACAAAGGATCAACAAACACTTCCAACCAATCCACTATGCTAGCAAAACAATGACAGGGGCTCAATTGCATTATACGACCACCGAAAAAGAGCTTTTAGCTGTTGTCTATGCTTTTGAAAAATTCTGCCCCTATCTTGTTTTATCCACCACAATCGTATACACGGACCATTCCGCGTTGAAGTACTTGATGACTAAACACGACTCTAAGCCAAGACTTCTCCGCTGGGTTTTACTCCTTCAAGAATTCAACATTGAAATTCGTGACAAGAAGGGTGCTGAAAACCTAGCCGCGGATCATCTGAGTCGACTTGAGGATCCATATCAAGGGGATCATCCGAACAAAGAGATCAATGACTCTTTCCCCCTTGAGACCTTAATGTCTATAAATCTCAATCTTGATGACACCCCGTGGTTTGCCGACATTGCAAACTATTTAGCGGGTGTTGTTCTCATCAAAGGGTTAACATCCCAACAAAAGAAGAAGTTCTTGAACGATGTTAAGACTTACTTTTGGGATGACCCTTTTCTATTCAAACAATGTGCTGATTTGATTATTCGCCGATGTGTTGACGGACCGGCCGCTTTGGACATTCTCCAGGCTTGCCACAAAGGACCCACCGGTGGTCACTTTGGTCCCAACTACACCGCCAAAAAAGTGTTTGATTCGGGATTCTATTGGCCCACCATTTATCGTGATGCTCACGAAATGGTTAAGCATTATGATGCTTGCCAACGCCAAGGCAAGATCACACATAAGGATGAGATGCCTCAAAATTTCATACATGAATGTGAAATCTTTGACGTATGGGGCATCGACTTTATGGGGCCATTCCCTTCTTCTAAATGAAACAAATACATCCTGGTCGCCGTCGACTACGTTTCTAAATGGGTTGAAGCCAAGGCTTTACCCACTAACGACGCGAGGGTGGTTTGTAATTTCTTGAAACAACTATTTGCTCGTTTCGGTGTTCCTCGTGCTATTATCAGTGACTGCGGGACTCATTTTTGCAACGATCAATTTGCAAGAGTCATGGCTAAGTATGGTGTCAATCACCGTCTTTCCACCGCTTATCATCCTCAAACTAACAGTCAAGCCGAGATATCCAACCGTGGATTAAAGAGAATTTTGGAACGTACTGTGGGAGAGCATCGTGCCTCGTGGGCCGATAAACTTGATGATGCTCTGTGGGCTTTCCGTACCGCCTATAAGACACCGATTGGTTGTACACCTTATCGTCTTGTGTACGGGAAAGCATGCCACCTCCCCATCGAGCTGGAACATAAGGCATATTGGGCCTTGAAGTGGGCTAACTTCGACATCAACAAAGCCGGTGATCTTCGAAAGATTCAACTCAACGAGCTACAAGAATTAAGGAATGAAGCTTACGAGAACTCATTGATCTACAAGGAGAAGACCAAGATTATCCACGATGCTAAAATTAAGAACCGAGAGTTCCACGTTGGTGATCAAGTCTTACTTTTTAACTCTCGGTTGAAGATCTTCTCGGCCAAGTTGAAGAGCCGCTGGTCTGGTCCATTCACCATCGCCAATGTTTTTCCCTATGGCACCATTGAGCTTTCTCAGCCAAATGGGCCCAATTTTAAGGTGAAGGTGTGAGACCCCCAAAATCAGGCAAGGAAACAAGTAGGCAGCATGGGGGCGCCACGTCATGGTACAAGAAACAATGAATTATAAAATGACTTGAAAATGGCGTAACAGAAGACATATACAATAAATCACAAAAAGATCAGAGTTTTTAAACAAAGGTCCCAGAGTTTTATAAGCGGAAAAATCTATTATTTAAACATGGTTTTGTAACATGTTGTTAAAAAAATGTAAGATAAAATTCTGACAGCTTTTACCAAAACCAAGCTTTAAAAAGTAACACAGAAATCTCCAAGCTGTGATAATATCTTGCGGGCTCCCTTCCAAGCAAAGCTAAGTATTAATACCTGAGATTAAACATGAAAAAGGTCAACACAAAGTTGAGTGATATTCATAGGTTTAGCAGTAAAGGTGTGGAACACAAACATTCATTTGTAAAACAAGAAATAGAGAAAATGGTTACGTACGATAACCATAGTCTGAAACAATTATTATTGCTATTTAGTTCATGAGCCGAAGCTTAACTTAATGTAAGTTCCTCTAGTGAGTATTCAGCCTAAATACTCAAGTATAAACAAATGAAATGCGTCATGGTTAAACAACCGCAACATGGGACGGGGATTGCCAATCCCGATGGATCCACCCACAACATTCGCGCTTAGCAACAGAAGTAAATTAACGGTTCATGATCAGGAGAGGAAACTTAAGGGCTATAACTAAAAGCAATAATAATAATGAAAATCTGTTGGAAATCATCAAGTTCTGGAAAGCATACAAGTTCTGAATAGCATACAAGTTCTGGATAGCATACAGTTTTAAATGAATGTGTTACACCATGTAAAATCTCACCCCGCGTTTAGAAACAATGTATCAGTAGTAAAAAGGGGCTATGAACTCACCTTGAATCAGTAGCAACAATATAATAGCACAATGTAGACATGGAGAAATAATGGCTCGAAACAATCTGTAACCTAAGTTAAATAAGGTATGTATTACTATACATGCAACACGAAAATAAACGTAGCATTTAGTCCCTTAGTATGTGCTTGATTTTTTTTTAAAAGAAATCAAGTATTTTGACACTTGTGAACATTTAACGTTTAATAATAACGTAGTCATTTAATCAGGATATATTTTAGCAATAACGAACATTTCACAATCGAGACTGTTTATTTAGTTATGTCATTTAACGGGTCAAATATCCTAAATATATTAAATTGAGTTTATAAATAAAGTTTAAATGGTATAAATTATACATTTTATAAGTAAATAAATAAAATTCATGTTTCTATTGAGGGAACAAAGATGTCAGGTTAGAGGGGGCATGGAAAATATCACTTTCAAATGAATTCAACAATTTTGAAGAAACATTAATCGTACGTCGTTATTAGACTCGGTTAAAAGGGGTGTTTCTCGATAATTTTTCGGCATGAATAGCGAGTTGAATAATAGCTTGCGAAGTCATTTGCAAGTACCGTTGGGTAGCTTGTCGGGTGGTCATTAAGTTGGTGTTTTAAGTTTTATAAACCGACGTTGTTTGATAGGTTAAAATCGTGCTCGAAGTAAGGGTCGATAAATCAGTTTTAAAAGAAAAAAAGAGCTTAATGGGTCACTTTCGATGTTGTATTCAGTTTTTGATAAAGACTTTCGGGTCTAGCCGAACATATGCTCGTGTAGATGGCACGACCGTCTACAACTTCCGTTATTTAACCGTCTTATGACAAGGTCTTTTTTTTAGGGTTAAAAATGGGCCATAAGAGGTCGTGTTACAGCACAAAGGAAGTTATATTTTTCGACCAAAATAAGTCAATTTCGATGTTTTTCAGCGATTGATATCTTAGTTGTTTCTTAACAGATTTTCGTCATTCGAGTTCCTATGTGTTCTTAGCTAGCTTGACTACCATTTTCCCCCATGACCTGAACCATTCCTAAAGTCAACCGCGTCAAAACTGGACTCAAAGTCAGCCCCGTTGCTTTTTTTTTTAATCGCTGAAAGTATATATTTCATATTAAAACAACTGTAAGTAACCAAGAGGGGGATATTTTGAATAATCACATGTTCACAGTTTTGTTTCAAATATAATTTTTAGCACATAAGGTGAATCCTAGTTCGGGGACCTTGAAACTTAACCATACGATTTACTTGATAATTATAAGACCCACTAGAACATGAAGATGTTCTTGATTAGTAATAGTAAAAATTATGAATATAAATACAATACCTTGACTAACACGAGCTAGTGCAAGTATCTACACAAAATCTCTGATTTTATTTACCACTAAACTATTCCTTTGCTCTTCTTTTACTTTTTATATAGCTCACAAAATTTACCTTGGCTTAAGAACACATGTAAGAAATATTTATTATGGCCAAGCCATACTTCAACCTCCTGAATTCTAACTTTCAGTGGATATATTTGTTGTTTAAATTTAGAAGTGATGAAACACACATCCACACTCTTGCGTGGTTTCATATGTGATTGCCACCGTATATATAATTCAAAATTTGACTTCCTGATCTTAAAAATAAAGTAGTTAACAAAGAGATCATGCACGCAACATGTCACGGAATATCAATTCTATTAGTTAAATTTTACTGATAATATGATAACGGGTATTATCGAAATCTGATATTTAAAGTTACGTGATTTGAAAGATACATGAAAAACACAAAAAAAATAAACGCTTAATATAGGATAAAAACGTTTACATTCAGAGAACATTGATATTTTTATAAATAAATGAGGGCTTATAATTCGATAAGTGTTAACGTGTCGCATAAATGAATGGCAATAAAAAGGCTTAACGTAAATTAAAATTACGAAGAATGTTCGTAAAATGAGAAATTAAAATGACGATAATAGAAAATATTTCTATGTCATAACTAAAATGTTCACGGTCGATGACGGACGTATATTTTGCCGATAAATAATAAAAGGCATGTTTTCGATGCGTTAAGGTCCTAACCTTGCGGTTAATCGAGAATTCAATATTTTTTTTTATAAAAAAAACAAGGATGATAAATAGAAGTCGATTAATTAATATTGGTCCGACTATTTGAAATAGTATTAGAACTCGGTCTAAATATTAATTTTAAAGTTTGGGTTACTATAGTAAATAAATTTTGAAATATAAAAATAAAAATAAAATTTTTATAATTTCGAATAAAATATTATCAATAATCAGAAAAAAAAATAATTAAAATATAATTTAATTAGAATTCTAGAGATCTCGGTATTTACGTATGAAAAAGTAAAGAGAAACAAGTAAAACATTGTAAAACCAAGAAGTACGAATAAAAGAATAAAATAATACTGAGAAAAATAAGAGTTCTTATAGAATGGCCAGCGTTTGAAGTTGTACCTTGGTGAGGACATCTCTCATGAGATGATTCCATCCCTCACCACGTTTCCCATGAATTAGTTCAGGACCGAGTCAGGCTCGTGACTCGGTGAACAAAAACAAGCGCTCCTCGGGAGGCAACCCGAGTATCTATCCCCCTTTCCCGTTTTTCATCCTAAGTGTAGGGGGAGCTATATAGGTTGCTTGTATTTGTATGGTGATGTGATTACAGGGATAAGTGCACTCTTGGAATCTTTGAAGAACCGTGCTCCCATGTTATCCGCAATACCGGTTCTATCTATCAACTATCGTGATTCAATTTTCTTCATACTCACATTCGAAATTGATCACTTTAGTCGTCTCTTCCTTAGCTTGATTTAACCAACATGCACAATGTCATAAGTGTAGGGGAAATTTTTTCCCACATGCTTAAACATTGAGGACAATGTTTATCTTAAGTGTAGGGGGGACTTCTATCGAAGTTTTAAGTGGACTTTTCCATGAAAATGCCTTCATTTAACCTGAAAATCATCTTTTTCAGCATTTTTCAAATTTTTAATTAACTTTGGCCATTTTGTCGTAATTTTTAAATTTTTATCGTTGCTTTCATATGTATATATCCCGCAATAAAGTCAAAAATATTAATAAAGTGGTGTAGCTAGTTTTGAAATCTTTGACATATTAGGCCCGTTGCGATTATTTTGACTCAACCCGAATAGACTTGTCTAAGTTTATTCTATCTAGTATCCTTAACCATGTAGACCTTAATTGGTTTATTAGGCTAAGCATCCACGAGTCTCATTACTTGAGATTTTAAATTGTGGAGGACGAGAAATGATAGAGTCAATTATAAGTCGGTATTCTTGCACAAGCTCACTTGGTGTAATTATTTGCCTATTCTCCCATCACTTGCTAATAATTTATCTGCAATAAGTAAGGTCGTACGATTTGAAAGGTTACTTAGCTTCTAGCCCAAGATCGTTTAAAAGTTGCTCGGTAATGATAAGAGTTCATAGCCAAGGCATAACTTATGAAGCGGGGCGCGAAGATTGGCGAGTCCAAAAAGGCCCTAACAATGCATGAGGATTCCATTTTATTGCTAAAGATCCAAGGTGATGTGAAAAGCATTATTCCCAAAATCAATATGAAGGATCAAGACTCACGACGAAAAGCAATCAACTCCCATAAAGATCATGGAGAAGTCTATCCGAAAAGACCCTAACAAGGTATGAGGATAAATAGATCCAAGTCCGAAAAGGAGGCGGATCGTTGTATCTTAAAATCCCAATTAGAGATTGAAGAAATAATCATGAAGTCGTGGTCAACAAAGTTGGAGTACCCCTCAAAAGTCTCCAAGTAAAGAAACTCTATTAACGAAGAGAAGACCATTATCTCAAGAACGTCTCTCGAAGATATGAAGTATGAAGTACATGCCAAATATCGGCCCGAGAAAGGTCTCAAATCGTGAACTGAGTTATGCCAAGATATGAACTTTTTGATATCCCGAGAAGCAGTTTTAAGAGATTTTGTCCTTTAGCTAACTATTGATCAAATCGTCCTACTTTGCTTACAGCCTAAATAAACTATCAAAATAAGTCCAAAAATGAATCTTCATGATCATTCTAAGACAAAAATAAAATATAAGAGATACACTTAGGAATAATGGAGTTTAAGCATATAATTAAGCGATGTGTGTAAGTGTTTGAATTGCTAACTTATAATAACAATGATCTTGTTTTTAAGCTTAGTTTGGGGAACGTGAAACTTGAGGGTGATAAATCTTCGCAGCACCAAAGCCCTAATGTAAGTCCTTGATCTCTTTGCAAGTTATTTCCATATAGCTATTTTCAAGTGAAAATGGTTTCTATCCTTTTATCTCCTTTAAAGTTTTAATTTCTCTTAGTATTTAAATTTTTGTTTAGTAGTATTTTAATAAGGCCAAGGTTGATTGATTATGAGAAAAGTGTATAATTGCTTTATCACTAAGCATTTCATGAGGGCATGGCAATGGTTAAGTGTAGGGGATTTGATAGGTGTGAAAACACCCATCCTTTTACCACTTATTTCTTGCTAAAACAAGACCGAAACGCGTATTTAATGTCATTTGTTTGGAATTATGTGTGGTTTGTGTGTTTGTTGTGTTTTCAGAGTCAACCGGATAAATATTGGAGAAAACATGGGATTGCACGGGTTTTATCGAGGAAAAAGACGAAAAGACGAAGTCTATAGTCCAAGAGATGCAAAAGATTTGAAGTCAATGGGCCTATTTGAAGATTTATCGAAGAAAAGGACCAAAGATGGAAGATTTACACATGTCGAAGAAACTCAAGTCTATTAAATGAAGCAATTAAAAGACGAGTTGAATTTATTCGTCGACAAATCCCGAATAGAAATCGAAAACGTCAACTTTTCTGAAAAGACGAGAAGACAAAATGAAAGGGAGAAAGCCCACTCACCAACCAAGGGAGAAGCCTATAAATACTCCTCCCATTCAGAAATTTCCACTAGTCTCTTTATGTTACATTTTTCTCCGAGTTCTTAGGAACCATCTCCCTTAAGGAGTGGTTTTCATTTTTTCTTTGATTTCTTCCAATCTTGTAAGTTTAATCTTTCCACTTTGTTTGTTGAATCCTAAATCATTAATACAAGTTTACTTTTAATCTTTCCATGATCTGGTTCTTCATCTCTTTATGATTCAATGTTCTTAAGTTTTAATTTATTGGTTTGATCATAAAAAGTAAATGGTTTTTGCGATTTTGTGATTTTGGATTGATGTTTACCTTAGGTAAATGATTAGTGGTTAAAATGGTTTCAGTTTTGATTAAAAACTTGGTAAATTTTGGTGTTAAATCTGTGCTTCTGTCATCCCCTGTTCTTCGCTACTTTGTTACTGTGTTTACCCAGATTCCGAATAGGGAGTCTGTGACTTTGTTGGTTCGGAATATCAAAATATTCCGAATCATGGTTGTGGTTTGTTGTTTACTCGGAATATCCAATTATTCCGAGTAGGGGCTATTATTCCGCATAGGGGTATTTTTCCGCATAACCTTAATATTCAGCATAACCAAAACATTCCGCGTAGGGTTTGGATTTTGTTAATTATTCGGAATATCCGAATATTCCGCATAGGGTTTCTTTTCGAAATATTCCGCATAAGGTTTCTGTTGAAAACATTCCGCATGGCCTTGATTATTCCTAGTAGAACCAACATTCCGCATACCTGTAACATTCCGAGTAACACAAAGATTCCGGATAGACTAAGACATTCCGGATAAGCCGATATTCCGGATAGAGTTTTCCAGTTGAGAAGCCATTATTCCGAATAAGGTAAATTGCCAGTTTAATTCCAGTTTTTCCAGCTTTAAATTCTAGCTTGATTTTTATTCTCAGTAATTGCTTTTAGTTTAATTTTATTATTTCTAGCTTTCATCATTTTTGTAGATTTAGACCCAAGCTCCCCCTTTTTAGTCACCAATTACAACGATTCCACTTTTGACCGTGATCGATTCGAGAAGATACCGAGAACGAAACAACGACATATATCAATAGGGTATGAACAATGCAAAGAAAGATCTTGCAAAAGCATCCTTTTTATTAACCAACCAAAAGTCAGTTATTACACGTGCTTCTTATCTTCGCCGTGGAAATATCTCTTCCACGTGCTTCTTATTTTCGTCGTGGAAGTATCTCTTCCACGTTCTCATTATTTTCTCCGTGGAAGTATCTCTTCCACTTGCTCATTATTTTCGCTGTGGAAGTATCTCTTCCACGTGCTTCTTATTTTCGCCATGGAAGTATCTCTTCCACGTGCTTATTATTTTCGTCGTGGAAGTATCTCTTCCACGTGCTTCTTATTTTCGCCGTGGAAGTATCTCTTCCACTTGCTCATTATTTTCGGCGTGGAAGTATCTCTTCCACGTGCTTCTTATCTTCGCCGTGGAAGTATCTCTTCCACGTGCTTATTATTTTCGCCGTGGAAGTATCTCTTCCACGTGCTTCTTATCTTCGCCGTGGAAGTATCTCTTCCACGTGCTTCTTATCTTCGCCGTAGAAGTATCTCTTCCACGTGCTTCTTATTTTCGCCATGGAAGTATCTCTTCCACGTGCTTCTTATTTTCGCCGTGGAAATATTCTTCCACGGCGTATCATTATCTTTTGCCGTGGTAGTACGTCTTCTACTGGCTCATTCTGCCACACAAGTACGTCTTTTGTTGGTTCATATCTTTGTTACAGAAGTACGTCTTCCGTGATGAATTACTTGGCCCGGCTACGAGTGATTTTTCCAAAGTTTAAATTGTTTGTCCTTAATTAGACAGAGCCTGATCAACTACGTTTGGTTCAGGAAAAACCACAATAGATTTTTTGGCACATTATCAGATGTCGTGGCCACAAGACGGATGTAATAACCGCGTAACTTCTCCACAGAGGTACGTCTTCTGTTGGCCTTAAGACGAATGAAATATTCGCGCTATGCTGCATCATTAGTGGGTATACGAAGTACGCCTTCAAATGTTCACGATGCAGCATACGGGTTCCACCTCCACCTTTACGAAACCTTCTTATCATCCTCACGTTGGAGATGAATAAGAATGATACCTTGCCAATGCCAGTGTTACCCCGGCTATAGAACAAGTTTTCTTCTTACGGGGTCCTTACCGTCTAATAATCACGGGAAACCAAGCATTTGAGCACACCCACCCGTCCTACGTACATAGTTTCCCCATTTATTTCGACGTAGATACGCTTACAGGTAACGGATATGGTGTAAAGTCTAGTAACCTTGGTGATGACCTCGCATACTAGACTGGGGGGACATGATGACGTATAGTGGCTACGCTCACTATTCGTAATCCCAAACCATTATCGTTTCGCTAACAGTAGCCCATTACGAGTGGAGCCATATTTTACGGACCACCCACGAGGATGTCCTAGCATCAAGCCGCATGCGGTTGTTTAGTAAACGTGATACATGAATGAGTCTAGCATAACATGATCATGAACCATATCATACTAGACTGGGGGACATGTCGACGTATAGTCAGTATTCGGCCCGGCCCAACAAGCCCGCGGCCCACACATACCTAACTTATCCTTCAAGAAACCCTAGCACTATATAAGCAGGGGTAGGGATCTCATTATAATCAGGTTTTCACTCACAACTACATCTCTTATACCACGTATTAATCCGATGCTAACTTGACCGTCAGAGGTGGACCCCGGGCTCCGGCCTCGGGTCTACGTCTAACCAGTTTACCTTTGTTTGCAGCATTACTCAGGATTCGGGAAGACGACAAACGGCCCAGGAGTGTCGTTGAACCGGCCAAGCCAAACTATGCTCCAACACTAAGATAGACGTCATCGCCAAGTTACCTCATCCCAAAACCGTTAAGGGAGTTAGGAGTTTCCTAGGCCACACGGGCTTTTATCGTCGATTCATAAAATATTTCTCAAAAATATCTCGACCCATGACACACCTTCTTGAGAAAGATGCTCCTTTCGTCTTCAATGAGAATTGTGTTCGAGCTTTTGAGACTTTGAAAAGGAAACTAACCGAACCTCCCATTCTTGTTGCTCCAAATTGGAACCTCCCCTTTAAGCTAATGTGTGATGCTAGCGATTACGCTATTAGGGGTCATTTTGGGGCAACGTCATGCAAAACACTTCTTGCCTATTCACTATGCTAGCAAAACAATGACCGAGGATCAAATGACATACACCACAACAGAAAAAGAATTACTTGCCGTGGTGTATTCTTTTGAGAAGTTCCGACCATACCTCGTTTTGACTAAAAGCATAGTGTATACGGACCATTCGGCTATCAAGTTCCTCTTTTCTAAGATTGATGCAAAGCCGAGATTGCTTCAGATAATTCTCCTCCTACAAGAATTTGATATCACAATACTTTACAAAAAAGGAGCCGAGAATATTGAGGCCGATCATCTCTCTCGTTTAGAAGATCATCACCAAAGTGTGAACGAGAACAAGGAAATCACCGAAACATTTCCTCTCGAAACACTTGGTGTAGTGAATTTCAAGGAAGACTCATCTACCCCATGGTTTGTGGACATTACAAATTACCATTCGAGGAATTTCATAATCAATGGTATGACGACACAACAAAAACGAAAATTCTTTCGTGACGTCAAGTTCTACTTTTGGGACGACCCTTATCTCTTTCGAGTTTATGCGGATCAAATCATTAGACGTTGTGTGTGTGGCACCAAAGCTACTAATATCCCTAGATCTTGTCTTGAAGGCCCTACGAGAGGTCATCACGGTGCTAATCTCACGGCTAAGAAAGTGTTTGATGTCGGCTTCTTTTGGCCTACTATTTACCAGATGCACATGCACTTATCAAGTCATGTGACTCATGCCAACGTCAAGGAAAATCATCACAAAAGGATGAAATTCCCCAAAATATAATCCATGTTTGTGAAGTGTTTGACGTTTGTGGAATTGATTTTATGGGTCCCTTCACATAATCTCATGGTAACAAGTATATCCTCGTTGTGGTTTACTACTTATCTAAGTGGGTGGAAGCTAAGGCTTTGCCTACGAATGATGCTCGTGTTGTGGTCAAGTTCTTGAGACAATTTTTCTCTCGGTTTGGAACCTCTCGTGCAATTATAAGCGATCATGGAACCCATTTTTGTAATGACCAATTTGAAAAGGTTCTAAAGAAATATGGGGTTACACATCGTCTTTCTACGGCTTATCACCCGCAAACGAGTGGGCAAGTCGAGGTTTCAAACCGAGCTTTGAAGATGATCTTGGAAAGATCAACAGGAGAGAACCGTGCGTCTTGATCTGACAAACTTAATGATGCTTTATGGGCCTTTCGCACCGCTTATAAGACCCCAATCGGGTGCACTCCTTATAAGTTGGTGTATGGTAAGAATTGCCATTTTCCTATCGAACTTGAACACAAGGCATGTTGGGCCCTAAAGAATGCAAACTTTGACTTGAAGACCGCGGGAGATCACCGGAAAATACAACTTAATGAATTGGATGAATTACGTGATAATGCTTATGAAAATTCATTGATTTTTAAAGAAAAGACTAAAAAGTTTCATGATTCAAAGATTAAAAACCGGGTTTTTAACGTTGGTGATCAAGTGTTACTTTTAATTCTCGTTTGAAAATATTTTCCTGAAAACTAAAATCCCGTTAGTCGGGTCCATTCACCGTAACACAAGTTTTTTCCTATGGGACCATTGAGCTAGCTCAAAATGATGGACCTAATTTCAAGGTGAATGGACATAGGCTCAAGCACTAATTTGATGGGGAAGTCCCTTCTTTGGACGACCTCGACCAAGTCACCTTCCCCAATGATAATTAGTATTGAGGGGATCGAGTCGAGCTCATGACTCGGTAATCAAAAACGAGGTGCTTCGTGGGGGAGATCCCATGCTTATCCATGTACATATTATCGTTTTCTAATGTAGCTAATGTGAGGGGATTCGTTCCCTTCCAACTCATTGTCTCGTGGTTGTTTGTGAATGTGTTATCAAGATCATCATCATCACCACGGTTGAAGACTCTCGTGTTCGTTTACGTGAGCCTCGATCGTTTGCTTGAAGAAGTTTTTCACGAATCCATGACATATCATTTTATCATTCTAACAATAGGTCTTATTAACACACTTCATAAATGGCTTAAGATTTAATTGTTTCTTACCCTTTCCATGCTAGAATAATCATTCGACATCGTCTCTATTATGGGGGTGTTCCACCCTTAGACTCGAAACATTGAGGACAATGTTTAACTTTAGTATGGGGGGTGAATAGATACTTTCCTTTCTCACGCCCTCACGCTTTCCAAAGTTTATCTTTTTTTATCGTTTTGTTCCAAATAAGGCTAAAATGGCCAAATTTTAAAATTTTCTCATGTTTTCATAATTGTTTAAGACACGAATGTAGATTTTCCGATGGCGAGAATAAGAGTAATGTTTGACACGACCGTGCGTGTTGAGCACTTAGCTTTGATTCCTTAACTATTATTAGGCTAAGTCTCTTAAATGAGGAAGAGAAATGATAGAATTAATTATAAGTTACTATGCTAAACGTAGAGTATTTATATTCTTTCAAAAACTCATATGTTCTACTTGTTTGCTTATTCTCCCTTCGCTTGAATAATAATTTTTCAAATAAATATTGACTAAGCGGTTTAGTCTTGATTGTTGGTTTCTAGTTTTTTCTAGTAGCTTCCATGTAATTAAATTGGGAAAACATTTGATAATCGCCAGCGTCACGGTTTTGAAGTATTGGCACCCCGAATAATCAAAAGCTTCACCGAATAATAATTTTAAGTGCCTACTCACCTAAATCAAGCAAAAAATCGAAGCTCACAAGGCCAAAAAATCTATGCGAAAATTGAAAGTGAAAGCCTTGAACTTTGTAGCTTTAAAGATCCAAAATTACGTTTTACGTTGAGGATATACGTCTTTAGCCATAATAAACACCTCATGGCGAGGTTAAATAAAAGGCATGGCAAGACCGAAGCCCTAAAAAGTGGAGGTAAACCTATGATAATAAGGCCCATCCGTTAGGGGGAGTATAAACGTCTTGGTAATAAGTCTCATGTTCAAAACCGTTATAAAACCGTGTTTATCGAATCTCACTTGTTGACTTAATTATTTGACATCATTGTCTATTAGGGGAGTTTATTAGTTCGATGCTTTTGGTTACACCGTTATTACTCTATTTTTTGACCTTAATCTCTATCATCGCATAAATAAAAAATTTATCATCATGATCATTCAAGACAAAAATAAAATAAAAGAGATACCACTTAGGATTATGGGATTCTATGTACGTGATTAGGGCATATGAGTAGTGTTAGCATTACTAACTTATAATGACAATGATCTCCTTACACGCTTAGCATGGAATTGGGTAAAAATCGAGGACGACAAAAATATTTCTAACAAAGCATTTACGTGTGCTTGTTCTATGAACCTAAACGTCCCATTTTGCGATGAAGATCATACATTATGTCTAAAACACAAGTAGTAGTAGTGTAGTAAGTTTACGTTTCAATAAAAGTGAATAAAAATAAATTTTGGAGATGCTACGATACTTTATTCTAGCATTGCGTGAGGGCACGACAATGGTTTAGTATAGGAGAGTGATGAGACAGCAATTATACATGATCTCATCGTTCTTTTTGGGTTTTAAAATGCTACAAATGTCATAAAATACCATATTATGTGCTTGTGTTTGTTACTTGTGAATTTTAGGTATAAATATCTTGAAAAAGACAAAAGATCACAAGAAACAATTAAAAAACGAACACGAAAAACGAAGCCGCACAATGAACCGGGCTCAAGTTGTGATTTTCCAAGAAAAAGTCCTTGAAGAATTGAAGATGTCTAAGAAAGGTCCTCCATCATTGAAGAAATGACACTTTATACCCTTATATATTCATAATTACAAGTTTGGTCCCTAAATTTTGTCAAAATTTCAAAAAGGGCCCTTAACTTTGAAGAATTGGCAAAATTGGTCCTTACAAAATGAAGATTTGTCACTTTTAGTCCTCCTCAAAGTCAGTTATACAAGAGAAGACCTTAAAGTTTCAAGACATGTCCTTTTCAGCCCTTCAATATTCATGAAATGGCAAGAAATACCCATGATAATACTTTAGAAAAGTATTTGTGGCAAAAGTATAAAAACTGAAACATCAAATATAAAGGAAATTGGGAAAGAAGCTGATAATCTTTATTTGACAACAAATGCAAACCAAGGGGACTGTTTTTGGCCAGACAACAAAACTCAAACCACCAACCAAATCACACCAGCTCACCCCCACCAGCCACATCACCACTCCACCTCATCATCCACTAACAACGGGTTAATATTTATTAATCCCCTTCAAAAACACGCGCCTAACAAATTTTTAAATCCTAATCCGAATAAGAATGCATACTATTCATAGTATGAACATAATTGGGGAATACTTGTTTAATGACAATCAAACCACCATCTCCTTCAGATTTATAATTAATCATATGTTTAACAAAACCCAAACCACATTTTGGTCTCACCATCACCCAAGAGTGCTACACGTGGCTCCCCTGCCCGCTCCTTATTCGTCTTCAACATCAGCCAAAACCAAGGCCCCCACCAACGACTAATAGCATTTACTTGGTCCCTACATGTCATTGGACGCCTTAGATTACTCCATAACAGCTCAGCATCAGCAAAACGCCAAGAACTTTTCACATGACATCCAAAGTTTAAATTCGACAAGCGCATTTATGGAAATTCATTAGCTAGGGTTTTCAGCTTTCCTTTATGTTTCTAGAACCAATGTAGCCCTATATAAGGCACCTTTAGTCATAGCGTAGTTCTTGTTCTCAGTTTTTCATTTTGTCAAGCCTTGTAAATCCCTTTTCAGTGAATGAAAGTTGTGGTCTTGTGTTGTGATTGAAAACTGAGTTCCATTATCTTTTTATTGTTCTAAGTCTTTGTTTGTCACAAATTTGTACTTAAACAAAACCTTGAGCAAGTCCAAGAAACTCCTAATAGCCTGTGAATCCCTTTCTTTGTGTGATAAAGAATAGTGGTGTGTGCTTTGTGAGAGGATTGCTCATTGAGGCGTTTCTTTAAGTGACATAAGTCACATTCAAACTGCTTAAACAAATAGGGAAGTGTGTTTCATGTTTTCTTAACAAAATCAGTCAAGTAGTTTGCTAAGTGCTTGTGGTTCAACAACTTTGGTATTTGAGCTTAAGGGTAATCATAACCTCCTAATCTTGACTGATTAATGGATAGTGAGGCCTTAAGGGAGGATACAAAGCCTTGTGGAGACCTAAGTGTTGCAAAGATTTGTCCCTTTTGTCACTTTATTCTGCTTATTTGTGCTAACCATAGGTCCAAGACTTGGGCCTTGATTTTCTTTTGCTCTTAGCAGTGGGAAGCTAGTGCTTGTTTAGCTAGCACCAAAGCTCTTTGATTCCAATGTGTGGATGTACATCATTGAGGTTTTATTACTCCTTCTTTCATTTTTCTGTTTAACAAGTATATGCTACGTGATTTGGTGTTTCAGGCTTCAAAGTTGTGTTCTTTGTGTTTGAATCAGTCATATAGGTTCATAGGAAGTTATTTAAGTCATAAAATTGCATGCTATAAGGTTAAAATCAACAATTGCTTTGAAATCAGTAGGATTTAGTGTTGTTTGGATTTGACTGATAATATGGCTTAAGGCCTTTGGCCTTTTGTTATTTTGTTCTTGCTGCATTTGGTTGTTCATTTTAGGTGTTATTTGAGTTTTGCTAAGTGTTGAAAACATGTAAACAAAGATATTGCATGTTAACAAATTTTTTGCTTAAAACAAGGTCAAACACATCAGAATGTCTAATTTGTTTGTTTGTTTGATTTAAAGTCGGAAAATTGGTTTGCTTATAGTTCTTGTGGGTGTTCATCTCTGCATTATCTGGTTTTGAAATTTGGTGGCTTATAGAAAAAGTTACAGCTTATTGAATCTCAACTTTTTGATCAAGTATATCAGTAAAATGCATGTTATGTGATTTGCTATTCTTGAACTGAGTTGTGTGGTGTTTTGCTTTATACTTGTTCTTTGGTGCTTACTTGTTGTGTTTTAAGTGTTTGTAGCTTATCTCATAAGCTCTTAATCTCACTTGGCTTATTGAGCATTCTGTCCAAAAATCAAGCAAGCTCATCAACTGGTGAGGCTTGTTCATTGGCTTTTGAACTTAAAAGCTTCCTCCACTAAAGCTATTTCAATGCCTTAAACAGCCTTAAAAGCCATAGTTCAAAGAAAACAAAGTTTGACTTTTGTTGACTTTAGTGAACAAGATTATTGAATCTGTTTAGCTTATTGGTGTGTGCAAAAACTTTAAATTTGTGATAGGTGTAATTTTTCTCAGCTTATAATCAATATTGGAAGTTTATGGCTCTTTTTGTTAAGCTTTTACTAGAAAATCAGCTTATTGTGCTTTTTTAGAGTGCTTATCACCTGCTACAGCTTATTTGACTATGCTTTTTGGAAATTTCTTTGTTGATTATTCTTAGTTAAGCCATTTAGAAGCTTTTTCAAAAAGAATCAAGTCCTGAAGTGGTCTAGAACTCTAACCCGACTATTTTGTCGTGTAGTGAAAAAGAACTTTGCTTATTTATGGCTTATTTATTGATTTTTTTCAAAATTTCTTTTTACAAACATCTTTGTAATCCCAAGATAAGGTTGTGTGTCAATTTTCAGCTTATGGCATCAGCTTATAGCTTAATGGGCTTATTAGCCCATTAAGAATAAGCTGTTTGGTTATTAAGCTGTGATAAGCTCACTTTCAGCTTTTGGGCCTTTAGAGGTTTTTTGTTTAAATTTAAATTTTAAGTAAGACTATGCTTTTTGGGCTTATTTGATTGACTTTTTTCTTATTGGGCCAAAAGCCCATTTGATTGGACTGTTCTTACTTTTGGCCGATTTGAGGGCCAAATAGAGGTATTTGGGTAATTTCACTTTCATTTTCTGATTATTTAGGTTAAAATAAACTAGTTTGCAAGTTTTAGAGTTTTTTATAATTTTTTTATTTTATTTTAATATTAAATTTTAGTTTTTAATTATTTTTAATAGATTCAATAGGTTTAAAATTTTGGAAAAATAGTTTTTAGCTTACTTAATATATTTTTGAGGTTTACAAATTAAAAAATATTTGTTTGGGCTTTTTGTTAATATGTTTGATTTTTAGGGCTTTAATTATTATTTAAAAATTAAATATTAATTAATTTATAAGTTTCAAGAAGTCTTTATCATTTTTAAACCTTAGTTATATTTTTAGGAATTGTTTGTAATTTTTTGGGAATTTTAGAGTAATTTTCATTTTTACCTAGTTTTGCGTAAATTCGCGTTTTTCGTCTTAGTGTAATTTTTAACGTAATCCGTCATTTTCTTTCCCCTTATTTCTCTCAATATTAATCCAAAACTTACAAATTAAACACACTTTATTCCTCCTTGGTGGACGAACTTACTTTGTGTCATTAGCATTTGATTTTCCTAAATCATCTTGCTTAATGCTTACCATACATATGTTCTTTTTCCTAAAACACGTATTTTACCACAATCTTTAGGAAAATTAGAAATAAAAAATATTTACAAGGATATGCATGAGAATCCCCCATGAGGCACCTTGTTTTTGATAACCGAGTCAAAAGCTCGACTAGAGTCCCATAAATGTGATCATTTAGGGATTATCTTGGTAGTGGTCAAAGCGGGTCTTACATGAAAAGCACAATGCCCAAAGCAACCGATAATAAAGGCAAAGCCTTTATACCGAGATCAAAGATCGTATCCTCACATTTTGTTGAAAATAAAACATGCAAATCCGGAGGATACGTTTTGTAAGGAAGAAAACTCCTTACAACATATTTATAGTACGTTTGGTCATCAAATCCGAGGGGGTGGGTAGGTTCACTTTGAAACAAGGGTAAATCATGCAAAATAGGAGCTTCAAAGTCTCCCCCCGGATCTAAGGCAAAGGCCTCACTAAAATCCTCATTCTCATCGAGAGGTGCTAGTCACCCCTCTAGAATGGAAACGTCACAAGTAGTCGAGAGAGAAGTCTCATCCGTATGAGACTTCGGGTGGGTGACTAGCAAATCCGGCTCATCGATGTCCTCGAATGTCTCATCAAAGAGAGTATTTACATCACCAAAAATGAACGCGTCATCAAATTCGAATAAAGGGTTCGAAAAGATTTTAAAATCGTTCCCTTGAATGTCCTCGTCGAATAGTGACTCGTCATCACTAGCGAAAAAATCATCACCATCGAAAAGCGGGTTAGAAAAGTCGTTGATTCTCTCCCCTGAGTGTCATTGGGAGATATATGATCACATGAAATAGAATCACACTCACTATCGTGATTTGCCTCATTAGAATCTTCGTGGAAAAATTCATCGAGAGCGAAATCACTTAACTCGTCTTCGGAGACAACCGTAGTCTCACTTTGGATTGGAATAGGGATCTCAACACTAGGATTAGTGCTAAGATTCGTCTCACCCATACTTATAGAGGCATCGAGTTCCTTAGGAAGCATGAGAGCAACAGATTCATAAGATGAGGCAAGACTGAAAATATTGCAATCGTCGTTGTCATCGAAATTAGGAAACGTGAGATCACACCTAGCAAGATGCTCAATTCTCTCTTGTTCTTTTATCTTCTCTCGAATATCGATGCTTAAGCCATTGTAAACTTGTAGACGTTCTCGAGTCCTCATCTCACACTCTCTTTCAAAATCGTCACTTATTTCTTCCCGACGATATCTCCTAACGCTTAGCTCGGTAGATATTTTGTTGATTTCGTTGTTGATTCGTCGTTTCTCATCTTCCATGATTTCTATGCTCTTTTCAACTTTTTCAACAATTAGGGTGCCTTTTTTTCATAATTAGTTGAAAGAGCATATCAAGTCGTTCATTGAAGCGATTAAAACTTTTTTCGACGCGACAAGAACCGAGATCATCATTGAAAACATGTTGTAGAGGTGATTCGTCAAAACCGGAGAATTGATTGTCGAAAGACGTATTTTGGTTCATTGGTTGACAATCATACCCATAATGAGGTTCGTTTCCACAAAACACACATGAATATGAAGGTGGGTATTGCGAAGATTGGTCAAAGAAATTTGGATTCGGTTCGTGGTTATTAACATCATTCGTACAACTAAATACGAAATCATTCTCCAAACCGCAAAAATCACACGAATAAGACGAAGGCGGTTGTGGAGTTTGGTCGTAGGATTGAAATCCATAACCATTGTCGTTTTGAGGAGAGGTGTAGATATAACCCTCCCTTCCTCCTAAAATCTCGCAATTATATCAATTACCACCATCGGGCGGTCCTCCACAATATGGACACGAATAGTAACCACCATCATCCGACATGATGAAACGCGAAAATCGTAATGAGAGTTAAACGATTAGAGCATGAAAGAAGAGAATTATGAAAAGAGAAGGAAAATGAGAAGATTATTTTTTGTGTTTTTGGTTTTTATTTTTTTTAGAATTTTGGTATATTACGTAGAAGTTAATCTAAAAATATTATCCACTAATCAAAAGTCTCGATTAATGAATCCAAGAGAAGTGAAGGCAATTACGTGAAGTAAAAACCTTCTTTCGACTTTGAAACGTTGGCGGAACGCCAAAACGTTTCGAGGGTTCAATAATGTAAACTCACAAAAATAGATTAATAATACACGATTTGACAAACCCCTAATTAAACGTCACTTTCAAAATACGCACAAGCGAGCGGAGAAAACGAGGCGGCGCGAAGCACTTAAGAGCCTTTTTTCTTTAGGTCGTGAAATACAACCGCCATATACCCACCTTATAGTTTGTATTTATCGAGATTAAACCAATTAAGAGTATTTATCTATTTTTCCTTTGATTTTGTTTGAATTCGATACGCTTAATAGTGACCGGAACGCCCACTATTAAGGTACGATTTCTCGCGTAATTGGATAATTATTGTGTGTTAATTGTTTTACGTAAATACAATATATTATGCACAATCAAAACGAAAAAAATGATTTCGTGTTAATTGTGTTCAATTTAACACGATTATTTATATGGCTAATATTCTAGAAAAATAAAAAAAGTATTTACGATAAAAACGTAAACACTAAAAAAAACGATAAATAAATATGGCTAAACACACCTCCCCGGCAGCGGCGCAATTTTTATGTAGTAGTAAAAGACACATTTTTTATGGAAAAGCGTGAATCGCGGTAAGTATTAAATTCTACGTTTAGGAAAATATAAAATCGACCCTTTAAAGTTCGTTCTCGAGGAGGAATGGTATTTAAGCCATTAAATATAGACATATTTAATTGAGTAGTACTCTTTTGAAAAGTGAATGAAAGAAAAAAGGGAAGGACGGATTACTCTAAAAACGAACTACGACGTAAAAACTTAAAAATAACGTAAATCTAGAAAATGACGAAAAACTGCAAAAATTGAAAATTTTGAAAACTTAATTAAAAATAAATTTACTAAACTTAAAAAGAAAAATAAAAATAATTTAAAACTACAAATGGGCTAAAAATCCAAATAACAAAAGCAAACGAAAATTATAACGAAAGTATAAACGCGACATTTAAGCAATTTATTAAATTTTAAACTCTACATACAAATTGATTTTTCCTACATTCTAAATGACAAAAGAAAATTTAAAAAAAAGAATTACATTTTTTCGACTTTTCAATATTTTTTTATGAATTAAATAAAATTAAACTAATTAAATACTTTAAATAAAATTAAATGATTTTATAAAAAGTCCAAAAATTACTGAAGGTAGATAAAGAAGAAAAGACTCAATGAAAAATATTCATCGCAAAAATAAGCTACTGATAAGCTACCAATAAGCTTAAATAAGATTATATGTTATATGCTAAAACGGTTTAAAAAGACTATTAATAAAAGATTATGCGAAGCTTAACAAGAAGAAAGGTGTAGAGCAGATGGCATGAGTAGGGGGTGATGTGTCTGCTATGGTTTCTAAGGTCATGGGTCGAGGCCCCCTGCTGACAGCATTTTTTACAATTCAAATATCCATGATTTATGACAGCAAAGTTTGAACCAAATCCTCACAGCTTGCTTCCACTTTTTGCTTATTTTTAGTGACTGTTGTATGGTTCTAATAGAAGGAAACTCTACCCCTTTTTTCTATATTGTTTTCTTGTGATTACTGTTAGGATATCACATTGTACTAACTCAAACCAAACACAAACTCAACCTATCACTTATCAATTTTACGCCACAATTTGTGCTTGTGAGCACGCAGCAGGCGTATTTCTCTTGCTATGGTTGATATTTGCTTGTTTTTGGCTAATCTTGTATACACAGACCATAAACAACACTAAACAAAACACAAATACCAATCAACAAACACAAATTGCGACACACTATGGATCTTACATGTTCACAGTTAGGTTTAAACAAATAAGGAAGCACACTACACCTAAAATATTAAACACAATGGCTTAGACTAACAAAACACCAGCTTCATCAAACAATTGGCTTATGAGCAAGACCCTTTTTTGTGACTTCTATTATATCAATAAGCCAAACCAGTCACATAGACAGCGCAAGTCAGCTCAAACAACAAAATAACATCGGGCCTAAGGTTCCTTATAACTTAACGATCAGATTCCACAGGCTGGTTACTATAGCTGATATGTTTGACCGTTGGACGAATTTTGAAAGCTAAAAAATTTATGATAAGCTACCCTAAGCACAACTGAACAACTCAAAGTACTAAATCATCATTAAATCTAATATTATCCTAATTTCTAAAATTCAAAACATAAAAATGAAAGAGAAGATGAAGCTGATAATTTTTTGCTTACAGATTGCATACAGAAAAAACTTAAATGACTAACACAGCCTGCATACACAAATCTAGATACAAGGCCACCTAAATAGACCTTAAAATCTACTAGACTACAAAAGACCCTAGCCTAACATACACCCTAACCTATGATTAGGCTCAATGTTGCCTTAGACTTGTTTTGGTGATCGAAAAGTTACATATTTGGTGAACAACTATGTGACCTCTTGACCACATCAAAACAAAAGCAAAGGAAATGGAAAGATTGATCAATCAGCATACACCAAAAGCATCTACAAATTATCTGTTATGCACACTAAGAAAAATAATTGGAGAATATTAACAAACAAGTTGTTGGTCCCTTGTAATTAGTGATATACTTAAGAATAATAAGTATATACCTAACCCATGGTCAAGTAATTTAATAAACACAAGACAAAGTAAAGTAAATAACACAAAGGTTTTCAACGTTTAACTCTTAGCTTTATTAAAGAATTATACCTAATAGTTAAGATTTTGCTAGTTGAAAAAGTTCGTTTTCTCGGTGTCTAATCGAATTGATCTTCGGTTGAAAGTGCCACTCAGTCGTCTTTGGTGAATAAAATAAATGGGGTTGTAGTAAAATTAAATTGCAAAACATCAAAGTAAATGACACGGAAAATAAAGCTAAAAGTAATTAAAACGTAAATGGCGAAAAAATTAAAACTTTAAAAGAAAATTTATTAAATGACGTAAAATTAAAACTTGACAAAACGTAAATTTAAAAACATGAAAATAAAATACTTTAAGAATTAAACTAAGAAACGACAAATTATAATAAAGATTAAGAAAAATAAGACGAAACAATTAAAATAAAGCTAAGTAAAAATGACGGGAAAAATAAATTTAAAAATTAAATTTGAATAAAAAATAATTAATTTCGTAATTCTAGAAAAATATGAAATAATTTTGCAATTAAAACCCAAGATTTCGCAATTATGTCAAAATTGACATAATTCCGCAATTAGCAAAAGACACAATTTCGCAATTGCTAGAAAATGAAAGATTTCGCAATAATTGCACAATGTCGCAATAATGCACAATGTCGCAATAAATGCACAACGTCGCAATAATTGCACAATGTCGCAATAGTGCACAATGTCGCAATAGTGCACAATGTCGCAATAGTGCACAATGTCGCAATAATTGCAAAATCGAATCAGATTTCACAATATTTAAAAAGCAAGATTTCGTAGTTAAGAAAAAGTTGCGAAATCGAATCAGAAATTCCTAAAAACTAGGAACAAGAAAAGGGATGAAAATAAGCTCTAAAAACTCAACTTTTAAAGAACAATAAGCTAAACAAAACACCAATAAGCTAACTAAAAAGCCTAGATTAAAGATTAAACTTATAAAAACATCAAAAACAAGCCACGAAAATTAAAAAGATTTAAACTTTATGTAAAAATGTGATGAAAAAGATTATGATTAAGAACACGAAATAAACACGAACAAGGATTATGAAAAGATTAAGATTAAACAATCAAGAAAGGAAGAATGAGATGATTCAAAAGCTAGAATTTAAAAGATTAATGATTAAAGATTCAAAACAAGATTAAAGATTAAAGATTTAAACATTAAATAAAACTAGAGAGAGAAAGTAAAAACTACACTACTCCTATTCTAAACTAACTACTCCTAAATTACTAACACCCTCCTAATGTGTCATTAGGAGGGTATATATAGGAAGTGAGGAGTGCATGTGTTGCTTCCTTCTTTCTTTCTCTTTCTCGTTCTCATCTTTTAATTCTTTGTCTTTCTTGACGTCGTCTCGGGATTTGTCGATATAAATTGAACTTGTCTTATAATTTCTTCAATACTTAGACTTGAGTTCTTCGACTTCATTAAAATTCCGTCTTTAGACTTTTTCTTCGATAAATCTTCAGAATAGGCCTTGGACTTCCGTTCTTTTTGCACTTTTGATCTTTTGACTTCGTCTTTTCTCCTTTTCTTCGATAAAAGCCCGTGAAAGCCCGTTTTTTCTTCCTTTTTCATCTTTTGGTCCTAAAACACAATAAAAACACAAACCACGCATAATTCCGATATTTACGACATAAAATACACGTTTTGGCTTGGTTATTATTATAATTAAGTGGTAAAAGGATGGGTGTTTTCACACCTATCAATACCCTATTGTATGCAAAGCTACAATAGGGATTGAATAGACAATATTTGTTTTTGTGATCTCCTCACTAACAAGCTAGTCCGATCCTAACGATTGCTAAGCTTGACGATGATATCAACAAGAGATTAGAACTCAAGTGTTTCATCGTATTTGGAGGAGAGAAACTTTCTTTGTGAATGTCTAAAGCATTTAGTGCACAAACTTATTTCTCTCCTTTTACAACCATCCTATTTATAAAAGCAAAGGTAGATACAAGACAAAGAATTGCCCATGTGCAATTCTTGTCTTATTGGTATAGTGTACAATCTTCTCTTAGCCTATTGTAAGTATTAGGAAATAAGTCATTTTACACTATCAGTACCCTATCTATCCTAAAGGAGTAAGTCACGCTAATTGTGTGATGTACTACATCTTATCACAATTCAACTTATCCCGCTTTTACTTTAGTCTTTGAGGATGCTTGTTTCTTCAGGGAGATTGTATGGGGTTTAGTGACTCTATTGCCACAACTCACTAAACCCATCACCTTTTTCTTGGTCTTGTAAGTCATTCATTGAGCTACGCCTCTCTGATTGCTCGAGTCTTTCTTTTAGACCCAGTCTAGGAACTTGAAGGTAAATTACTGAGTGACTGTTCACTCAATGACTTCATTATGTTCAAGGTTAATACTTCACTTAGACGGATTGTTATTCAAATCCATCAGTGAGATCATTAGGCACTGAAGTAGCCTAACAATCTCCCCTATTTGGATATAAAATATGCCAAAGTGAAATTGTTATAAGTGAGCAAAGAGGCTTCTTCTTACACAAACTATTCTACTGATGAAAAGAACAAAGTACTTCATTTTTATTTGTCATTACAAAGACTGAATAGTCTGATACAAGAAAAACATAAATAAAACAAAAGATTATAATTATTCAGGCATCCATTGCTTCCCTCTTCACCCTCGATGACTTCAACACCTTTTATTTATCAGGCCTCCTTGCAATTATCTCCCTGAGCTTCTCAGCAAATCTCTTTTTCTCATCAGTCTGGACTTGTCCAGCCATCACCAGAAAGATGAGAACACTTTTAGTGGTGCGTTTTTTTGATGTCACTTATTCTTTGAAAAGCTTGGTCCCTAAACATATCAATGAAGAAGACACCCACTCAAGTTCTTCTATGACCATATTATTTACAAAGGGGACATATTCAAGGAGAGTACGATTGCAGTCTAACCTAGGGATCTTAGTCTCAGATTCAAGCTCAATTCTTTTCCTTTTTCATCCTTGAGTCTTGGAAGGATCCTGTTCAGCCAAGGAAAGATCCTCAGCGATCCCTAATTCTTCCTTGATTTGATTCAACCTCTCATATCGCTTACTGAGAGAGTTGAGTATCTCAGGGACACATTTATTTGTCTTTGTCCTGAAGATCCTACCTATTTTGTCCCACTCACTGAGACCAAAATCTCCAAATGAAAACTTCTTCATCACCTCAAAATTCCTTTCATCACTGTTTCTCTAGACACATACTGAGACTGATGTGGTATGAGGAATAATTTGAATATTGGTGATTGGTTCAGACCTTTTTCTTTGAGTGACAACTTTGGTGTATTGGGCATATAACTTCTTCAGTTGGGTGGTTCTTTGTTGTTGTTTCATGACCGTTGTAGGTCCACGTTTTCTTAGGATTGTACAAGTGTTGTTATGATCAAAAGAGAGGGAGGGAGATGAATAACTAGAGAGAGAAAGTAGAGAGAGAAAGGAGAGGATTAGAGAAATAAATAATGATTAGTAAAATGTGAATCAACAACTACCCTTCCTAACATGCTAGGAAGGGTATATATAGCGCACCCTACATGTGGGCTTTATGGGTTATACTAACATAACTAGATCACGAGCCCCATCCATGTATATATTGTTGGAGTGACCGATCCTTTCTAAATACATAAAAACGTATTTCCAAAAAACTCTCCCTAAGGGAGGTCACTCCAAGTTACAATGTCCTAAATAGTCTATAGCTCGTGATCTATGCTAATAATGATGTGACCGAGACTTTCTTTGGAAAAACGGATTTCCAACAATCTCCCCCTTGAGGGAGGTCACACCATTTTACAAAATCTTAAACCTAGCATACTATGCTTGAGTCTTCGATCTTGTTCTTGTGCATGTTCCTTACCTTGACCGTACGCATTCATCACTTGTGATATTCGCCTCCTCGTGACTTCATGTTTCACATACTTATACTTTTATAAATTCTTGAAAGCTTCAAAGTTTGATACAACGGAAGACTTGACTTTTAGACTTTCTTAAATTTGTTGAAGTATTAAGTGCATACAACATAAGCATGCGTTCACGACTTCTTCTGGATTATACACCGCAATGCCACCTTCTTGTTACGCCGCATAAGACAGTTAGCAACAAAACATATATACGGATGAAATGGCCTTGAATATGTCATTCTAATTCGGTAGCATTTTACCTTCGGTCGGTGAAGACCGTTGGATGATATTAAATATCATACTTGTGGAAGGTAGTTTCAATTAAGAACCTCCTTGACAAGATTTCGCAGGTAAACCCGTTCTCTTTACTCGATCGTCCAAAGCTGACTGCGAATGTAAAGAGTGAATCATTTGGATAAGAATACCCGCATGATTTGAATCCGTCAAATTCGATTCCTGGAACAAGTTTGATTCAATAAAGAAACGTACCATCATTGCTTTCCAGTTGTCACGAGCTTGATTCATATAGAATCTTGCAAGTTACCTACCAAGTGTTGTTTGAGGTTAACACTAGAAGGATTTCCACTCATCACTGTGAACACTAAGGTATCACTCTGAGTGTTCTGGCAAGATCACTATGTGACAATCCGTTAATTTACGATTGATATTTTATTCTCAAATATTATTTGAAAATATTATTTTAATGATACAATATGAACTCACTTATTTTTGGGAAGAAATTTGGATTTACGTCTTGAAGTAGCATCGACTACGTTTAAACCGGAGGATTCTACGTTACGTGCTTACGTTTACATACACCGTCTTTGGTGACAGTCCGACATTTCAGAAAAATAAATTTATCCGTGAATATTATTTTGGAGTTTTAAATTTGTGTTGGTTCATAAACTCACAAATTTACGAGAAGAGATTAGGACTTACGATTTTATTTTAACGTCCTTTAACGACTAAACCGGAAACCCTAGGATTACGTATTTACGTTTTTGAACTCCGTTTTTGATGAGACAATTTTTATTGGATTCGTTTTGTGACGTTGATTCATAATTTATAAAAACGTTTTTCGTAAACGACCCGAGGGCACGCAAATCGAGGAAACTAGAATCGAGGAATAGCCGTAAACTAGTGAGATGGGACAAAATACATTGTCCCACCCCACTAGCTTACATGGGATGGCAACATTGTGTACAACACACCAATTTGGTGGCAAGTTTCTAAGTTAATAACTTACACATGTAACTAGCTTACACATTAAGCTAGCTACTAACTCAAAACCATCAAACTATCTCATTTCTACCATTTCACCATGCAAAACCACTTCAAAATCCTCTCAACTCTCTCTCTAGTTCGTCCCATCCTCACCACAAAACACCTTCACTTGATCAATTCCAACCACAAAATCATGTGTTATTTACACATATGTTGAAGCCCTCTTGAAGCTCTCTTGAATGGTGGTGATTATAACATCCATGGAGGAGTATTCATGGTGTCTTGGGGCTGATTTTCCACAAGGAGATTAGGAATATTGGTGGTCATGAAGATGGTCTTGGTGCATCACAATTTTCACCATCAAAATCCATGTTTTGATCACAACCTACATCATCATGGTGGTATAAAGATTGTCCTCCTCATCTTCTTGTTATTTTGATTATGTAAACATGTATTTTATTTCCTATTGTATATGTATATGATGGTTATATGATGATAAAAATGTTATGTGGGGATTTGTTGTTGATAAACATGATTAAAAAGGTGAAAAACTATAAGAAACAAGGTTAAAATCTTGATTAATTTACATGGCTGTATAAAACAGTAAAGAAACAGGTCATGGACTGATAAAATGATGAAGTAGAATCCATTTACAGTAAGCTATATGTCTTGTACACATGTGAGAGTTGGCCATGCAATGGAATCATTGTAATGAGTGAGATATGATCAAAACAAGTCTAAGGTATAAATCTGAGTTCACTGTTTTGGACGATTTTTAGAAAATATTTAGAAGATGATTCAACAGTAGCTATAGCAGAGTTAAATGTAACACATATCATTTTGTTTATGTGATAAAAATTTGAGCTTCTATCTCCATATAGGACTCAAGATATGGAAGTTTTGGTGAAAGTGAAGATAAAAATCAGATTTTGGAAAATAAAGTATAATACTATTATATAAGCACTCAAAATTATATTGTATAAAATGTAAAGTTAAAACCCACTAACTCATGAATTTTATTTATATAAATATGTACTATGATAAATAATTATACATTTTATAAAAATGCTAACTTGATATGTTTTATAAGGTATAAAACTATAAACATGATTTTTACGACTTTTTCGGCTATTGCCGTAAAATTAACGTTTTTGTTAAATAAAACTTAGATGGTTGGACCCGTCTAATGTAAACTTTATAAAACTCATATACTGATATATAAACATAAATAACAAGTAAAAACCGATAAAACCCGAACTATATAACATACGGACCTTAACGGACTAAGTAAACATAGTGGACTAATAATTGGACTAAATAAGTTAAACACTTATAAACTTATTATTGGGCTTAACCCATTTGGGCCCAACATGGAAAGTATACATACTGATAATATAGGTATAAAAGGGATTAAAACAAGTTAAAGAACTTATAATAAGTTTATCGGACTTAAAACGCGTAAATAGGTAAAACTAGTAAACTAGTAAAAAGATACCAATACGTAAACACTAAAACGAGTTAATGAGAATATGTAAACCCACTTGATCATCATATATAAATAATCATCATATGTATACATAATTGATATTTTTATAAAGTCATTGGACATGAGTCTAAGACGAGTATTATTTGTCTAGGTTTCCGTGATTGAAGCACGTACCGTACGTCCGAATTGCCGATCACCCGCCTTCCCACATCAACGTGAGTTCATAGCCTCGCACTCTTTTAAATGTTTTTATAAATGTTTTATAAACCCGCGAGGGAGATAACATGTTAGTTTTATAAAATAGGACACCATTTGTCCCGATTGTTTGATTATTGATTTTGGACCCGAATGATTGAATGACCCGATTGTATGACCCGATAAATGATTAATGGACCCGATAGATGAAATAAAATGGATTATTAAAGTTAGGTTATGTCACTAAAAGTCCCATTAGCATGAATTGTGAACTACCGGGAGTTGGTAGACGCTTATGCATTTAATAGTACTATTTGGGGACGATCACCCCAGTTCGCGCCTTGACGGTTGATCCCCGTCGTGCCACATTGATTGGTAAGTGAATTTATGTATGAGAAGATTTCCATAGCGTGACCTTTGTGACGACACGCTACTTTAGATGGGCAAAATTGGTATCGGGTTAGCTACCCGTTGTTGGTTTAGTAAGGTAACAATGTCATGCGGCTTATAATAATCCAAAACTAACGAAATGCTACTAGACGCTCCGTATTACGATGTATTGCCTGACTAGCAATACAGGGTCATACTATTGATATTATGTTTGTGTTTTGGTTTTCGTAACCATATTCATATAACGGTTTTTATTTTCATACAACGTCGTAAGACGTATTGTATGACGTTTTTACTACATTGGCTCGTATAATGATTTTTAAGGCTTTTTATAACCATATTCATATAACGGTTTTATTTAATCTATACAACGTTGCAAAACGTATTGTATGATGTTTTTAACGACAATGATTCGTATAATGATTTTTAAGGCAAATGCCTATATTATGATTTTCGATAAGGATTTGTATAAAATGACTTTGGCTATTTTATGGCCTATTAAAATGATTTGTACAAAATGATTTCAGTAACAATTTTATACTGATATTATATTGATGGATTTTATCAAACTCTATGAATTCACTCGGCGTTATCGCTGACCTTTTCTTTTAACATGTCTTATCTCAGGTACTTGAAGGTAATTCTCGGGAAGACGACAAGAATTCATGGCCCGCACTTAAACAATATTTTTCCATTCAAACACTTTGTAAAACTTTTGTATGAAATGTAATGACTTGGGACCGATGTAACTTTGATGTTTATGAATGGAACTGATTTATTATTAAACGACGTGATTTTTATGCGTTGTCTATGATGTGAGTAATGTGCTATCCCGTAACACCAACGAGTCTTCCGCTGTACTGAGTTGTATAAATTTGGGGGTGTTACAGTTTGGTACCAGAGCTCTCGTTATAGAGAACGAAAGATTTTTAAAACTAAGGTTTTAAATAAAACTTTTCAAAATCTTTTTACTAAAAACATTTTTCTAAAAATGTCTAAAAATCTTTTGACTATAACGGTGCCGAAGAATTCCCGAGTTACCGACAAGGCCAAGACTGAGAAGTGTTATTTTAATATATATAACTTGGATTATATATATATATATGATGTAATTTTATTACATGATTGTTTGATGATTATTTTGATTTTTATACGAGGTATTTATACGACGTCGATTGTCACAAGTAACCCTAAATCCCCTAGTAAATTAATCGAAGCTATTCTCGTAGGAATTCTAGCTATCCTAGATCTAAACCAAGTTGTGGATATTTATGATCCCAACAAATGGTTGATATTCGTAGAAATGTAGATAGTAGTTGATTATGATATTGAAAAAGAATTGGCGAGATTAAAACTGATATCGATGTCATGACGATCTTTCCTTATAGAGTGGAGTTTGATAAAACGTTACCACCTAGAAAGATGTCATCTGATTCGTTGTCATCCAATTCTTAGATTTGAAATCGAAAGGGTGAATGTTGCACTTGAGGCTGTTATTGGAACCATCACCCAAAAGCTTCATGCCACTAATACCTTTCCGAGAAGTCTAGTTGAATGATCAAGTCATTTCATACTAGTGACTCATTTGATAATTGTGTTGTAAGAATTATAGGATTGGAAATTAAGTGTTGATTCATATCGAGCTTTATTGCCCTTTTAAGGTTTATAAATAAGGCTGAAAGTATAGGAAAATGAAGTAGGATATCGAATTGAGTGTAAGTTGGTTGATACTTGAATAAAGTAAAATTTAACCTATATGGAACATGAAATTGTTAAGAGGAAGTCATTAAGCCCTGTGATTGGATTATAAGGTTTTAATTGATTGTTAGTTTGTGTTAAAGGTTGTTCCTAGGCCATTGTCCACTGACGAGGATGCCCAGTGTCCAAGAAATAAATTGAAGAAATCTTCTTCTGAATTGAGACCGATGGATCTTTCGGGACATGTGGAACACCTAATGACTCTTGTAGATTAGTATTCATTGTGGTATCTTTTAAAAATCCCTAACTTAACTGAGACATCAGTTGGTAGGATGAGTTTTGAGAATTGTATGACATAGTGACACGTAATGTGTTACGGTACAATTTTGATTTGTTTGTGATTAATGAAAAGACTACATTTGATTGCTAAATTCTACATGTATCGATGTTATCTATCTTTTATTGCTTCATCCTAATGTTCGCATTAGTGATGCAACCATTGAACAAGTACTCATCTTGATTTGAGTTACGTTGTGGATTATTCTCTTTGTATTCCTGAGTGCCATCGAAGTCATGAACCTCATGATTGTTTGGCTAAGCTCATTTCCTATCATATTGTAGTTAATTCTTGGTGAACAAGCTTTCATCACTATTTTGCAGATCACTCATTGTTTTTATAAGTTAAAACGGTATCCTTTGAGAAAATTTAATTTTCATCACAATAAGGATTATTTAAAGTGAGAATTATAAGTGATTGATATCAAAATGAAGTTGTTTATGAAAAGCTTTGGAAACTTAATTGTTTTCATAACAAAGAAAATCTTTGTAAATTTATTCTTGATTCTTATTTAAGAATTAAGCATGAAAATGTTTTTATTATAAACATGATGATAAAATTTTGACGAACTGAGTATTGCATCGTTAATCTTGAAATTGTATATAGTTGCGCGCCTACATACAATTTGGAAGGGACCATGCAAGGCTGACTAGTAGTCACCATAAAACTGATTAATAAACACTACATTCTCTTTAAAGGTTGTGAAAGATTAAATTTTATGAGATCTGCAAGAAGTGAAAAATAAGGACATAATGTTAGGGACACCTACATATGTGCCTGTAACACCTATTATTCTGAGTCGAATTTACTCATCTGTGGAAATTGTCTTATTTGACAATTGATAATTCTTTCTTGTCCAATTCTCCCATAGTGAAATTCTTAGGAAAAGTATCTGATTACCTAATGTTGATACCCGACTGGATGTATTGACGTTCTTATCACTTCTTATGATCTGATTTCATTTGAATGACCTGGGTAACGATCCGAGGAGCTTTCGAATGCGTACTCAAATTATGAAAACATGGAATATTTCATATTCGTTAAATGTTTTCGTCTGTACCTGATTTGAAATTCTCTCGTGTAGATTATGCGTTGACCTTACTCTTTTAATGGTTGTTGTATCTCCATATATCCTTGAACTTGTGAAGGATTATGAGTTATTATTAGTCTTTTGAGAAGTTCACATCTTATCGACGGTAATAAAACTGGAAAGTTGATAATGCCAGTAGAATGGATTGATTGATTATGACATGACGACATTGTCTTAATTGATGGGAACTCAAATAGAATTCCCCTAAAAAGATAAGATGTTGATTATCAAAAGTGATCTAAATAATTCTTGGTGGATGACGATACCCTGTATTTAGACTTGAAATTATACCGTGAATGGTTGTGAATTAGTCATAGATATTGAAATCTAGAAAGAACTTAAAATGAATGTATTAAAAGATGTTTATGTTATCTAAAGCTTTAGGAGGTATTTGCTGGTGAATTACCTAGACTTTCGCCATTAAGGCAAGTAGAATTTGGTATTTGATTATATTCCCGGTGTTGCACCTATGGCTTGTGCACTGTGCGTCAGCACCATCTAAATTAAAGGAATTACCGTACAACTGAGAGTTGTCGGAGAAAGATTTTATTATACCAAGCCTGTCATCCTGAAGAGCTATGGTGTTATCATTCCTTATATTTATAGATTACTGTGAACTGAGTAAATTGACAATCGAAAGCGATATCCATAACTCGAATGGAAGATTTGTTCGATCATTTACAAGGTTCTAGCACTTTGATCCACAGCATGGTTATCATCAACTTCGCATCTGCGAAAAAGATTATGTATTCCAATCACTACATCCGGTACTTGTAGTGAACATTATGAGTTTCAAGTGGTGACGTTTGGATTGACTAATACACATGTAGCATTCATAAATTTGCTAAATCACGTGTGTAGGCTGTAATTTGATAAATTCATGCTCGTGATCATTAAGGACCATTTGTTTGTTTACAAGTATAAGAAGGAGTTAATAATTAATTATTGATTGCCCTGAATTGGCCGAACAATGAAAACCTGAACCTTGAATAATTGATATGTGATTAAAGACATAAACCTTTACATTATTTGACTATGTTATTAATAGATAATGGAATATAAATTGACTCTTCAAAAAAAAAAATTTTAGAAGTCATCTAAGACTTTGAGTTATACTAAAAAGAAAGTGCAGATATAATTTGACAAATGTTTTAACAAAGGATTTATAGGGATTATTCCCTTATACACAAACCATTTAACTAAACTTCTGTTTAGGGGTAAATGTTTGTGTATACCTCGAAATAACTTAAGAAGGATTGAGTAAACCATTTATACCATGACTTGAAATTTGAAACGACACTTTTTGCTTTTCAACTAAGAAAATTTTGACCAAAGTATAAACCAAAGATTTTTCGAACAATTACGGATCTTATTAAATATTTTGGATAAATCAACAAAAATCTTGTTAATTAAACAAATTTATTTTGCACCTTCATAAAAATTAACTAATTATTATTTGATTACTTGTAATAAGTATCGACGCTTTAGACGACGGATTGAGAAAAACGGATAAAAATGATAGTTGAGAAGAAACTAAAACTCAGAAAATGTGAAGAAATAATTTTTGAATAAATACGGTTATGATATTTATTTCATCTGGAGAATGAACGTAATTGCTGACGCATAATATAGAAAGAATATCTGAGTGAATTATGGACATGATAATTATATCATCATGAGAGGTGAATATAGATACCGACGCATTATGTAGAAAATATAAAGAACCAATTAGGACATGTTCCTTAATAATGAAGGTGCAAAAGAAATTGCCGAACAATTTAAAATATAGCCGATGATTGTAAAAAGGATAATATAGATAATAAAAAGGGGTTCGCGGCTAATGTGAACCATTAGAATTGAGAAGCCGATAGCGTTAAATGTATAAAAGGCCACTGGTGGTTGCCTAAATATAGAGGATTGTGAGATAGAGTTATGTTGGAATTTGTAAGTATAAGTATTCTATTTATGTCATTTATGACTAAAAGTATCTTTGTCTGAAGAAGATGTACTGATGGCAATTATGAAGGCAGACATCGCCTCATACATTAGTAAACATCTAGCTATTTCAAAGGTCATCATCTGAATTTGATTCGATTTGGGTCATCGTCGACAGACTGACCAAATCTGCTAATATCATTCTCGTTAATGATAGAATCTTGATGAAGAAATAGACTCTTTTATATAAAAGAGTTATGTAAACATAGTGTGCCTGTATCGATCATCTATATATCAAGATCCTCGCTTCGCATCAAATTTCTAGAGATTTGCTCATAAGTCATTGAGAACGAACCTTGATGAGAGTACTATGTACCACCCCAATCGAAGGGACGAGGTAAAGTAACGATACAAAGTAATATAAGCGCTGCTCTATGTTTGAATGATTGACCTTTGGTAATAGACCGTATAATCGTTTTCCTTTAGAGAGATTATCATTGATAATTATCGTAATAGGATCGAGATCGAATCTTGTTAGGATCTAAATCTTAGAGCATCTGTAAGCAAGAGTTGAGATGAAGACATCCGACATACACCCATAGTGAGTTGGACATGTCTTTTAGGTTTAAGGTTCCCTATGATGGCGAACCTAACCTTACAAAATACTCGACCCGTGAGATCTGAAATGATTATTGAAATTAGGATCTGATTATTGACAGCCGGTAGTGGGCAAGAGGTTATGTGAATGTGAAATGTAGATCTTGAAGTGCCAAATGGGTAGCGAAGTTATGCCACAATTTTTAACCTTGGAAAAATGAATTCATGATCTGACAAATCATGGGATATAATTCCCCGTTGTATGGGACCATTGAGATGATGTAAAAGTTGGGATTGAAAGGCATATAAGCTGGATCTACCCTAGCACTTCAAGAACCGCGTGAATTATGTTTCGTAAATCGAACTTGATGGAATATCTATCAAGTGGAAAATATGATTGTTCTTAGTAAAGCTTAGATCGGCGAAAAGTTGCATTCATAAAAAACCCGTGAACATCATGGATAGAGAAAGTAAGTCAACATTAAGCCTGATCTTATTCCCGTAGTTATGTTTGATGAAACTCGCGTATTGTAATTGCACTTGTGAGAAAAGACCGAATGTGGAGGAAATACCCACATGGCTTTAACTCTATAAGAAGCGAGTAGTAAGGTAAGATGATCTTTGAGGACAAAGATCCTGTTTAGGGGTAAATGTTGTGACAATCCGTTAATTTAAGATTGAAATTTTATTCTCAAATATTATTTGAAAATATTATTTTAATGATACAATATGAACTCACTTATTTTTGGGAAGAAATTTGGATTTACGTCTTGAAGTAGCATCGACTACGTTTAAACCGGAGGATTCTACGTTACGTGCTTACGTTTACATACACCGTCTTTGGTGACAGTCCGACATTTCAGAAAAATAAATTTATCCGTGAATATTATTTTGGAGTTTTAAATTTTTGTTGGTTCATAAACTCACAAATTTACGAGAAGAGATTAGGACTTACGATTTTATTTTAACGTCCTTTAACGACTAAACCGGAAACCCTAGGATTACGTATTTACGTTTTCGAACTCCGTTTTTGATGAGATAATTTTTATTGGATTCGTTTTGTGACGTTGATTCATAATTTATAAAAACGTTTTTCGTAAAACGACCCGAGGGCACGCAAATCGAGGAAACTAGAATCGAGAAATACCCGTAAACTAGTGAGATGGGACAAAATACATTGTCCCACCCCACTAGCTTACATGGGACGGCAACATTGTGTACAACACACCAATTTGGTGGCAAGTTTCTAAGTTAATAACTTACACATGTAACTAGCTTACACATTAAGCTAGCTACTAACTCAAAACCATCAAACTATCTCATTTCTACCATTTCACCATGCAAAACCACTTAAAAATCCTCTCAACTCTCTCTCTAGTTCGTCCCATCCTCACCACAAAACACCTTCACTTGATCAATTCCAACCACAAAATCATGTGTTATTTACACATATGTTGAAGCCCTCTTGAAGCTCTCTTGAATGGTGGTGATTATAACATCCATGGAGGAGTATTCATGATGTCTTGGGGCTGATTTTCCACAAGGAGATTAGGAAGATTGGTGGTCATGAAGATGGTCTTGGTGCATCACAAGTTTCACCATCAAAATCCATGTTTTGATCACAACCTACATCATCATGGTGGTATAAAGATTGTCCTCCTCATCTTCTTGTTATTTTGATTATGTAAACATGTATTTTATTTCCTATTGTATATGTATATGATGGTTATATGATGATAAAAATGTTATGTGGGGATTTGTTGTTGATAAACATGATTAAAAAGGTGAAAAACTATAAGAAACAAGGTTAAAATCTTGATTAATTTACATGGCTGTATAAAACAGTAAAGAAACAGATCATGGACTGATAAAATGTTGAAGTAGAATCCATTTACAGTAAGCTATATGTCTTGTACACATGTGAGAGTTGGCCATGCAATGGAATCATTGTAATGAGTGAGATATGATCAAAACAAGTCGAAGGTATAAATCTGAGTTCACTGTTTTGGACGATTTTTAGAAAATAATTAAAAGATGATTCAACAGTAGCTATAAAAGAGTTAAATGTAACACATATCATGTTGTTTATGTGATAAAAATTTGAGCTTCTATCTCCATATAGGACTCAAGATATGGCAGTTTTGGTGAAAGTGAAGATAAAAATCAGATTTTGGAAAATAAAGTATAATACTATTATATAAGCACTCAAAATTATATTGTATAAAATGTAAAGTTAAAACCCACTAACTCATGAATTTTATTTATATAAATATGTACTATGATAAATAAGTGTACATTTTATAAAAATGCTAACTTGATATGTTTTATAAGATATAAAACTATAAACATGATTTTTACGACTTTTTCGGCTATTGCCGTAAAATTAACGTTTTTGTTAAATAAAACTTAGATGGTTGGACCCGTCTAATCTAAACTTTATAAAACTCATATACTGATATATAAACATAAATAACAAGTAAAAACCGATAAAACCCGAACTATATAACATACGGACCTTAACGGACTAAGTAAACATAGTGGACTAATAATTGGACTAAATAAGTTAAACACTTATAAACTTATTATTGGGCTTAACCCATTTGGGCCCAACATGGAAAGTATACATACTGATAATATAGGTATAAAAGGGATTAAAACATGTTAAAGAACTTATAATAAGTTTATCGGACTTAAAACGCGTAAATAGGTAAAACTAGTAAACTAGTAAAAAGATACCAATACGTAAACACTAAAACGAGTTAATGAGAATATGTAAACCCACTTGATCATCATATATAAATAATCATCATATGTATACATAATTGATATTTTTATAAAGTCATTGGACATGAGTCTAAGACGAGTATTATTTGTCTAGGTTTCCGTGATTGAAGCACGTACCGTACGTCCGAATTGCCGATCACCCGCCTTCCCACATCAACGTGAGTTCATAGCCTCGCACTCTTTTAAATGTTTTTATAAATGTTTTATAAACCCGCGAGGGAGATAACATGTTAGTTTTATAAAATAGGACACCATTTGTCCCGATTGTTTGATTATTGATTTTGGACCCGAATGATTGAATGACCCGATTGTATGACCTGATAAATGATTAATGGACCCGATAGATGAAATAAAATGGATTATTAATGTTAGGTTATGTCACTAAAAGTCCCATTAGCATGAATTGTGAACTACCGGGAGTTGGTAGACGCTTATGCATTTAATAGTACTATTTGGGGACGATCACCCCAGTTCGCGCTTTGACGGTTGATCCCCGTCGTGCCACATTGATTGGTAAGCGAATTTATGTATGAGAAGATTTCCATAGCGTGACCTTTGTGACGACACGCTACTTTAGATGGGCAAAATTGGTATCGGGTTAGCTACCCGTTGTTGGTTTAGTAAGGTAACAATGTCATGCGGCTTATAATAACCCAAAACTAACGAAATGCTACTAGACGCTCCGAATTACGATGTATTGCCTGACTAGCAATACAGGGTCATACTATTGATATTATGTTTGTGTTTTGGTTTTCGTAACCATATTCATATAACGGTTTTTATTTTCATACAACGTCGTAAGACGTATTGTATGACGTTTTTACGACATTGGCTCGTATAATGATTTTTAAGGCTTTTTATAACCATATTCATATAACGGTTTTATTTAATCTATACAACGTTGCAAAACGTATTGTATGATGTTTTTAACGACAATGATTCGTATAATGATTTTTAAGGCAAATGCCTATATTATGATTTTCGATAAGGATTTGTATAAAATGACTTTGGCTATTTTATGGCCTATTAAAATGATTTGTACAAAATGATTTCAGTAATAATTTTATACTGATATTATATTGATGGATTTTATCAAACTCTATGAATTCACTCGGCGTTATCGCTGACCTTTTCTTTTAACATGTCTTATCTCAGGTACTTGAAGGTAATTCTCGGGAAGACGATAAGAATTCATGGCCCGTACTTAAACAATATTTTTCCATTCAAACACTTTGTAAAACTTTTGTATGAAATGTAATGACTTGGGACCGATGTAACTTTGATGTTTATGAATGGAAATGATTTATTATTAAACGACGCGATTTTTATGCGTTGTCTATGATGTGAGTAATGTGCTGTCCCGTAACACCAACGAGTCTTCCGCTGTACTGAGTTGTATTAATTTGGGGGTGTTACACACTAATATATTGCGTAGAGGCCTGGAACATATTTAAATTTAGTTAAGAATTAAACCACTATTGCTTTCCAATTATCACAAGCTTGATTCATAAATAATCTCACAAGTCACCTACCATGAGCTTTTTTATATTCGCTCAAGAAGGATTTCCATCTTCATTGCAAATACTTTCGTATTACTCAGATGTTCAGGCAAGATCTTGAAGATTTTACGTAGGACTCTTAAGATCTTTCTTACTTTTCACAGTGTGTGAAGAAGCAAGGAATTATGAAAGTGTGTCCTAACGAGACTTTTGATGATCTCAAATGGCTCTAGACTCGATCTTGAATTTTGGATTTTTAGTGTTCGGAGGCTGGAGAGGAGTGCCACCATTTCAATGCCAATTTATTCGGAGTGAATAAATCAATAGATAATGCGTTGTCTCCGTGTGATTAAAACAAATATCTTTTGAGAGATATCTGAGTTAGCTAGGATGGGTTGTGCATTGCACCACTGGGTCCATGATGTCTTATCTTCAATATCAAGCATCATTTAAAAATGAACTCAATAGCATATGTATTGACCCGGTTTCTGCCTAAGTTGTAAGGAGGGCTACTTTCTTTACACCATTTATCTTTACAATTGTTTTTCATTCTTCAACCCCTTCAATGCTTACCAATACGTCATAACTAGCAATTTGTTGTGATTGTTCCAGTGCTAAATTAAGTACTTGGTCGGCATTCAACTACATTCACAATCTTTCTCCATCTTTCCTAAGGAATACTATTTCTAGTTATGGAATGTCCTTGGAAAGATTCCTCCGATTATAGAGGAATCATTGGACTTTAACCTATCCTACCATCCTTATGTCACCACAATCTTCACCGTCGTGAATAGAGATGTTTTGGGTAAGTGTATGTCACCATGAAATCCATTTGATATCCAAATCCATTTTGCTCCCTGATGAGACTGCTTTTATACATAGTCTCATCGTCCAAAACGGGCTTTAAATGCATTAAATATCATCAAAAATGCCAAATATATGCTTGTGTTTGTTACTTGTGTATTTTAGGTACGGATATTGAGAAAATGACAAAAGATCACAAGAATCATGCAAAAACGAACATGGGAAATGAAGACGCACAATGAACCGGACCCGATTGTTGAATTTTCCAAAAAGACCCTCAAGTTTGAAGATTTATCAAGATTGGTCCCTTAACTTTTGAAGACTTGTCATTTTAGGCCCTTGTAAACCTCAAAAATTATAAAGTGGTCCTTAAAGTTTCAAGATATATCATTTCTAGCCCTTGAAGATTGTTGAAATTACAAAATGAGACCTTAAGTCAAGAATATAAAGTATTTGTGCCATCTTTGACAAGATCATGAAAGATAATACAAAGAAAAGTTGCAAGAACACTGGCAAGACTTTATATGAAGATTTTTGTGAAGCCTAAGGGGGATTTCTGCCAAGTTTAACAACCCAAACCCACCAAAATCCATTTACCCGCCCCATTTACCCACTAAGCCCAAATAAATAACCGATTACCCAATCCATGACCCGACCATCCCATTAAGTAAATAAACGTGTTTATTTAAAAGAAACTTAAACAAAGTTTATTTCTCTTAAACCGGGAAACATTTCCCTTCCACCTTCATAAGATCAACACCCCCAAAATATTCCATCATAAACCCTAATCTTATGGCCACTTAATCACAAGAGGGTAAGACCCAAGGTGCTCCAGATCAGTGATTGAGGGCCCCTTACCACCTCTCACGCGCTCAAATCAAACCCCACACGCCACCAGGTCCCCACCCATATGCACCTCGCAACAACACTCCAAAAATTGTGCAGGGAATCCACGAACCAGAACCTTTGCTTGATGGTAAGCACAAATAAACGCTTGGGATCGATTATCAACAGCTGCACAAGTCACAAGGCTCCAAAAAATCATCACATGTTTCTGATTTTTACCAAGAACAAGTCAAGACTCAAGGGGTATTTCTGGACTTTCAAACAATTAGGGTTAAATTTTTTTTATTTTCTAGAATGATCATTGTGACCCTATATAAAGGGCATATAGGGCTTAGTTTATTCATGTTCTTGTTTTCCTGGTTCACTCCCTTGTAAAGCCATTTTTATTTTCAATGAATGAAAAATTATGGTTTAGTGGTTGTGAAGAAAACGAGTTCCACTTTACTTTTAGTTTGTTATAATCGGTTTGGAGTTTGTGTTTCAGTAAAATCTTTTTTTTTTAAGCTACTGATTTTGGTTTCGAAAATTCCTAAGTCATTTTGCTAAGCACCTAGAGTTCTAATAGGCTAAGTGATAGGCTCATAGTTGATCATAGCCAACTGATCTTGTTGATCAAGGGGTAGTGAAACCGTGATAGCATATTGCATAGGCTGTGGGACCTTGAGTCTTGCATAAGGCTTGTTCCGTTACTTGTCTAGTTTCTAAAATTATCCAGTTTATTTTGTGAGCTTACTACTTAAAATCTTCGAACCAAAAGCTCTTCGTCAAGCTTTTGGTCCCAAGCTTTTAAGTTTGGATTTTTTATTCTTAGCAGTGATAACTTATTCACCCGTGGTATTCGGTTCAGCTGTTGAACCCCAACGAACACCCTCACCATTATTCCTGTCCAAGACACCCCTGCCTCGAACCTAGTAGTTGGTCGAGTTCAGGGGAGCATAGCTGACCCCTGTTGGATGTAAGCGGGGGTAGCTATAACATTCTCCCTTCTTAACACATAGAAACATGATTTAGGCTGTTTAAGTTTAAAAATCTGGTTTTGCTTGTCATTGGGATAGTCCGCTAATGTACATGAACTTTGGTACTTGATGTTAGAATCGGTTGTTTTTTTTAATGTGATAAGTGATTTGCTCATTTGCCTTGCTTCTTAAAATCTGCCATGTTTAATTGATTTATTGCTTACAGATTATCTTGGTTGCTGTACGCCCATCGTTTGTATTAAGTCCTTGTTTTACGTAAGTAAGTTGTAGGGGTGTTAGTTCTGCTTTATTGATTTGAGTCCAAGGAACCTCGTGTTGCTCCCTATAATCCCACCAGCAAGTATTAGGGGCAAGAGGGGGCAATTCCATATTTTGCTTCATAAAATCTGGTAAGGTGATAGCTTTAGTTTTAATCTAGGTGCTTTATCAGTTTACATAGATTAACTAGGCCTGTTATAGCTTCTTTGCTTAAAGGAAGTTCACCAAAAGGCGAAACATGCTCAAATCACCATCTGTTATAGTGTTTTGCTGTGACTGCGTCGCAAGCAGTAGAGTTGGCCTGCATATAGTCATCTCTAAGTGATGTGATCTTGCTCTTTGTTAGTTGATAGGTCCTATTAGGATTTTGTTCCATTGTCTGTGATTTGGTTTATTTTGTTTTGTGTGCATGTGCATCACGTACTAAACAAGTATCAATATAACCAGAAAACATAGTGCCTGCATGATTAAGATAGATTTGTATGCCTACTGTTAGGATTTAAGGGAGTTTGGGTCTGCTTAATTGTATCGCCTGCCTGCATTTCCTTGTCTGATTTGGTTTCCTGCGCTATAGATTTCTGGTTCACTTGATTTGTGTGTATGGATATGTTCGTGTATGATTAGTCCGTTGTTTGGTTTTACTTCACTGTCGCCTATCTGTATTATTTACTACTTTATTGTCTACTGTCGTGCTTGCGTGACTCCCTACAGGCGCGAACACCCGTAGGGGTGCCTTTGTCCCTCCAAAAAGTACCCAACATCATATCGCTTACAAGAAATCTAAAAGGGGAAAATTGTAATCTGAGCAAATTCAAGTTAAGTTGTATTGGGTTGGACTTTGAGCGTTGTATGTTACTGTAGATCGAGCTTCAGTAAGATTTAGGCCTTCGCACAGCATACAGTGATCCAAGTGTTCATTGTTTCATTGTTTCATAGTGTGTTATGTCATGGACTGTGAACAAGAATAAAAGGAAGTTAAGGTTGCTTATTTAGGTCAAGTTGGTGAATCATAGTTGCAAAATCAGTAAGTCTCATTGTGTTAAGTTTAAATTTTGGAGTTGATTGTGTAACTTTGAAGCAAGAATCAAGAAGTATATAAAAAACATAAAAGATCAGAAAGAAGTTGAATCTGGTGGTTTTTGAGAGTGAATTTGAGCTTTAAGTCGATTATCAGTCGATTGTGTTGTGTTTGGGTAAGTGGGGATACTGTTAAACACCAGTGGTAAAAAGAAATTTAAAAAAAAACATGTTTAAAAAATTGGGATTCCACACCCTCGAACCTGTGACCTCTCGCTCAACAGCACCAAGTGATAACCAATTGCCCTTGGGACTTTTACTGGTAATACTTTACTAGTTTAATTACTAAAGGGCTCATTGGTTTTGGGCTTATCTATAAAAGCCGTAGCTTATTAAGCTCATAAGAGCTTATTAGATAAGCCATTTTGCAAGTTTTCATTTTTCTAGTTTTTGTTTTTAGGTTAAGATTTTTCTAGTATAAGTTTGTATTTTCACTTTATTTATTTATTTTTAATTAATTTTTAATTACCCGTTTTTAATTAAATAGATTAAAAATAGAAAAAATAGTTTTAAAATTTTACAAAAAATGTTTTTAGGGTTTCATTTAGTATTTTGAGGTTTACGTCTATTAAACTTTTCATTTTAGTTAATTTTTAATTTTATTCAATTTTTTAGGTTTTTCTCTTATTTTAAAAATCAATATTAAATTACTAAATAGTTTTTAGAAATTTTGGTTTTCAAAATAGTGATTCTTGTATTTTTCTTTGTTTAGGATAAAATTTTGGTAATTTTTGGTACACTTTTTCGTTTTGTCGAATTTTACGTTTTTGCGCTTTTTACGTCTTAGGGTTATTTTTAGCGTGATTCGTCTTTTATCTTTCTCTTTTCTCATCAAATATAATCACAAACAAATCATAAATCAATTCTCAACACAACGCACCAAGCCTCCTTGAGAACGATCCCACGCATAGGGTCATAAGTGCTTTCGTAATAGTATTTGTATTAGTAGCACTCTACTAACACGTATTATCGATTTTTCGTTTTTTGTGTGAATACTATTACTATATTGTATACGTAGAACAATAAATTCACAAGTACTCCAAATACGTGAGAAATCACAACCTTGACTTGGGAGGTCATTACCCAATCATTGTATTCGAATCTCAAACAAAAGAAAAAGGCAAAAATAGATAAATACTTTCGTGAAGCTCGATTTTGAAAAATACAAACTATAAGGTGGATATAAGGCGGATATTATAAAATATATCCTAAGGAAAAAGGCTCTTAAGTGCTTCGGGCCGCCTCGTTTCCCCGCTTGCTTGTGAGTATTTAATTTTGAGAGCTAATCGAGGGTTTTGTCGCCCAAAGTATTACTAAGTATCATATATATTTTCTTGGTTTCATTTGATTAAACCCTCTTGAACGTTTTGGTGTTCCACCAACGTTCTAAAGTCATCGAAGGCGTTCACTTCACGTGGTCATTTTCATTCCTTGAGGCTTCTTTAATCAAGAGATTTGATTAAGGAGGAGATTTGTAGATTTTGGTCTACTTAATACAATCACAAAAATCCAAAAAAAAAAGTAAAAACAATCAAAAACCACAAAAATTTGAAAAAGTAAAAAACACCAAAAAGAATCTTCTTTGCTCATCCTCACGTTGTACGTGACGTTTATGCAAACTCGCTCCAAAGCAAGACGTGCAGGTAAACGTCGTCAAAAGGAAGGAAACCAAACATCTTCTAGTGAAGAATCTCCCATTGTCGAACCCATCATAGAGAAAGAAGCACCCATGGCTAATCGAACTATGATGGAGTTGCTTCAAGCATCCACCGAGGGTTATGGGGAAGCGATTGTGATTCCCGCTATCCTTGCGGAGAATTTTGAGGTTAAGACGGGTTTGTTGTCCATGATTCAAAACAACAAGTTTCATGGTGACGAAAAGGACAACCCTCACAACCACATTCGCCAATTTAATCGTCTTACCTCCACTTGCAAGTTTAAGGACGTCTCTAACGACTCGATTAAGATGATGCTTTTTCCGTATTCCTTAGCGGGGCCCGAAAAAATTTGGTTAGAGAAAGAGCCACCCAATTCTATATTGACGTGGAAAGATCTCGTTTCAAAATTCGTGAACCAATTTTTTCCGCCCTCTAAGACTACGCATTTGAAAAACGAGATTTCAAAGTTTTCACAAGAGTATAATGAGAGTTTTTCAATGGCTTGGAATAGGTTTAAGGAAATGTTGCACGAATGTCCTCATCATGGTTTTTCCGACTTGCATCAAATTGACACGTTTTACAATGGCTTGAACGATCATGAGCGTGATTATCTTAACGTCGCCGCGGGCGGTAATTTTTTGTGTAAAACAGTCGAGGAAGCATTGTTAATCATTGAGAATAGGTCTAAGGTTTATAGTCCTCGTAGCACGTCGAGTGTTCGTAAGACTTCGTCTTCACCTTCGCCTTCATTGTCACATACCATTGATGCTTGCCAAATCGAGGCTAATTTGGAGAACAAGATTTTTGATATGCTTAAAGGATTGTTAATTGAGTTTAATGTTGGTGAACAACCCACTCTCGCTACGGCTAAAGGGGTTGAGGTTTCTTGTATGTATTGTGGTGGAGCTCACGATTACTCCGAGTGCATTACCAACGGTGGTAACACTTCGAGTGCCTACGCAGCCGCGGGAACTTATAACAAAAACGGTCAAGTTACCCGCACTAATCAATTGACCCCACCGGGTTTTCCACCAAATCAAAATGCTAACAATTATCGAAACAATCAAGTTGGTTACCAAAACAAACAAAGAAACAATTACAAGGGTAATAAAAACTATGGGAATCAAGGAAGTAGTAGCCAATTGCAAAATCAAAACCAAAACCGTAATTTTCAAAACACAAGTCAAGGTCTTCAAAATGTTTACACTAAAGAACTTCCAATGGACTTTTTGAATTACGCTACGGCAAATGATAAGATTTTGGAAAACATTCAAGAGCAATTGGCTAGTCAAGCTAGGGACACGGCTAAAAACACAAAGGAGTTAGCTAATTTTGTTAAGGAAAATGTTAACCTGAGAAATGATTTGAAAAATGATTTTGCTAATCAAATTAGAGGTCAAAACAATAAAATTGAACAAAGTCATGCTAGGCTTGAAAAAAGGATAGACCAAAAAGCCGCTAGTCAATATGTTAAGCTTAATGCTATTTTAGAAGCGGTCATGGGGAACAAAGCCTCTACTTCGGGTAGTTTACCTAGTAACACCATATCAAACCCGAAGGGAGAGATGAAAGTGATTACCACATGAAGTGGTAAGACACTTAAAGAACCGACTCCTCAACCAATTACTCCAACGGTGGAGGAAATTGAGGAAGAACCCGAGGTGGTGGTCGAAAAGGAGCATATCTCAAGCCCACAAAGTACCGCTCATGCCACACCTACGGTTAACCCATTACCAACATTGGAACCCGAGATTCCAAAGGCTATGCCTATGCCCCAACCCACACCACCCTTACCTTACCCATCGAGACTGAGGAAGGAGAAACGAAAAGAGCGCGACAATTATCAATTTGAGCTTTTTATGAAAATGTTTCGTGATTTGCACTTTAGTGTGAGTTTCGCCGATTCTTTGGTCATGATGCCTCGATTTGCCGCTAACTTTAAGAGTATGTTGAACAACAAGGAGAAATTGCACCAATTGTCTAGTTGTTCGTCGGTTTATCTTAATCGCATACCTCAAAAGTCGGTGATCCCGATAAATTTTTGATCCCTTGTGCAATCCAAGATATGGAAGAATGATATGCCTTGGCCGATCTTGGTGCTAGCATTAACTTGATGCCACTTGCAATCTTCAAGTCGCTCAATCTTCCAAATCTTACTCCTTCACTAATGTCTATCGAGTTGGCCGACCATTCCACGATTCGCGCATGTGGATTGGCGGAAGACGTTTTTATGAAAGTTGGAAAGTTCTACTATCCCGTAGATTTTATCGTTGTCGATATTCCCACGGATCCTCAAGTTCCTCTCATTTTAGGTCGTTCGTTTTTAGATACGTCTATGGCTTTAATTGATGTGCATGCTAGAAAGATCACCTTACGTTTCAACGACGAGGAACTTGTTATAAACGCAACTCAAAATTCTCAACTTTCTCATGTTTATTCCGTTGATACCATAAACCTGTTGATATGATCGACGTTGTTTGCGAGGAATTTTCACTAGAAGTTCTAGGTTTTGGTGATGTTGAAAATTGTGGCAATCCCACTATGTTAGATCCAATTCTTGATAATTCGACACCAACCTTCACTCCATTTGAAGGTGGTGGTTTTACGTTGGAAGAATTCGATGTTCCATGTACTTGTAACGAAGACCTCGACAACGATGAGGACTTCTCGATTATCAAGGATTTTTTCAACGATTTCTCATTTCCTTCACCCGAGGAGGTTATGAGTATCGAGCCCAAATCTTCACTTGAGGAACCACCTATCCTCGAGTTGAAAGATTTACCTCCTCATCTCGAATATGTCTATTTGGAGGAGGGCGACAAGTAGCTGGTTACTATTGCGAAGGAACTTTCGAATGATGAAAAAACCGCACTTGTCGATGTTCTAAAGGATCACAAAGGGGCAATTGCGTGGAAGTTATCCGACATTAAGGGAATCGATCCCAAGTTTTGTACCCACAAAATCTTAATGGAGGAGGATTACAAGCCCGCAATCCAATGTCAAAGGAGGGTGAACCCCAAAAGTCACGATGTCATCAAAAAGGAAGTCCTTAAACTCCTTGACACGGGAATGATTTACCCTATTTCCGATAGCCCTTGGGTGAGTCCTATTCATTGTGTCCCTAAAAAGGGAGGAATGACCGTTGTGCCAAACTATGCCAACGAGTTAATTCCCACTAGACTCGTAACCGGATGGAGAGTGTGCATTGACTATCGTAAATTGAATGAAGCCACACGAAAAGACCATTTTCCCTTGCCCTTCATGGACCAAATGTTGGAGCGTCTTGCGGGAAACGATTTCTATTGCTTTTTAGATGGTTTTTCCTGTTACTTCCAAATTCCCATCGATCCTCGTGATCAAGAAAATACTACGTTTACGTGTTCATATGGAACGTTTGCCTATCGTGGAATGCCATTCGAACTTTGCAATGCACCGAGAACCTTTCAAAGGTGCATGATGGCTATTTTTCATGATATGATCGAGAATACGATGGAAGTCTTCATGGATGACTTTTCCGTGTTTGGTAATTCGTTCACTTCGTGTTTGTCGAATCTTGAGAGAATGTTGAAGCGTTGTGAGGAAACCAACCTTGTGCTTAATTGGGAAAAGTTTCATTTTATGGTTAAAAGTGGAATCGTCTTAGGGCACAAGGTTTAGAAAGCGGGGATTAAGGTAGATCAAGCTAAGGTAGACGTCATCGCCAAATTACCTCATCCCAAAACTGTTAAGGGAGTTAGGAGTTTCCTAGGCCACGCGGGCTTTTATCGTCGATTCATCAAGGATTTTTCAAAGATCTCTCGACCCATTACACATCTTCTTGAAAAAGAAGCACGTTTTGTCTTTGACGAAGATTGTGTACGAGCCTTTGAAATCCTTAAGAGGAAACTTACCGAAGCTCCCATTCTTGTTGCTCCCAATTGGAACCTCCCCTTTGAGCTCATGTGTGATGCTAGTGATTACGCTATTGGGGCCGTATTTGGGCAACGTCATGAAAAGCACTTCTTTCCTATTCACTATGCTAGCAAGACGATGACCGAGGCTCAACTTAAATACACTACAACGGAGAAAGAGTTCCTTTCCGTGGTGTATGCATTTGAGAAATTTTGACCTTATCTCGTCTTGACGAAATGCATAGTGTATACGGATCATTCGGCTATCAAGTATCTCATGGCTAAACAAGATGCAAAGCCGAGATTACGTCGTTGGATTCTCCTCCTTCAAGAATTTGACCACAAAATTGTTGACAAAAAAGGAGCCGAGAATCTAGCGGCCGATCATCTTTCTCGTTTGGAAGATCCTCACTAAAGTGTTTACGAGCCCAAGGAAATCACCAAAACCTTTCCGCTCGAGATGCTTGGTGTAGTGAATTCTAAGCTTGATTCTTCCACCCCATGGTTTGCGGACTTTGCAAATTACCATGCGGGTAACTTCATCATCAAGGGTATGACAACTCAAGATAAACAAAAATTCTTTCGTGACGTCAAGTTCTACTTTTGGAATGACCCTTACTTGTTTCAAACTTGTGCGGATCAAATCATTCGACGTTGTGTATTTGGCACCGAAGCTTCTAACATCCTTAGAGCTTGCCATGAGGGACCCACGGGTGGTCACCACGGTGCTAATCTCACGGCTAAGAAGGTGTTTGATGCCGGCTTCTTTTGGCCTACTATTTACCGAGATGCACAAGATCTTGTGAAGTCGTGTGATTCATGCAAACGACAAGGAAAAGCCTCACAAAAAGATGAAATGCCACAAAACATCATCCAAGTGTGTGAGATCTTTGACGTTTGGGGCATAGACTTTATGGGGCCGTTCCCATCATCTCGTGGTAATAAGTACATTCTCGTTGCGGTTGACTACCTATCTAAGTGGGTGGAAGCTAAGGCTTTGCCCACCAATGATGCTCGTGTGGTAGTCAAGTTTTTGAAAAGCTTGTTTTCTCGGTTTGGAACCCCTCGTGCGAACATAAGCGATCGTGGAACCCATTTTTGTAATGACCAATTCGAAAGGGTCCTAAAGAAATATGAGGTAACACATCGGCTTTCTACGGCTTATCACCCACAAACGAGTGGGCAAGTCGAGGTTTCAAACCGAGCGTTGAAGAGGATCTTGGAGAGATCCGTTGGGGAAAACCGACAATCATGGTCGGATAAGTTGGACGATGCTTTATGGGCCTTTAGGACCGCTCATAAGACGCCCATTGGGTGCACTCCCTATAAGCTTGTGTATGGGAAGAATTGTCATTTGCCAATTGAATTAGAACACAAGGCTTATTGGGCCCTAAAGCATTGTAATGATGATATGGAGACCGCGGGAAAATACCGGAAAATGCAATAAATGAATTGGATGAGTTGAGAGACATTTCTTATGAAAATTCATTGATTTACAAAGAAAAAACTAAAAAGTTGCATGATTCTAAAATTAAAACCGGGTTTTTAACATTGGGGATCAAGTTTTGCTTTTTAATTCTCGCTTGAAAATCTTTTCTGGTAAGTTGAAATCCCGTTGGTCCGGTCCATTCACCGTGACTCAAGTATTTCCATATGGGACCATCGAGTTAGCTCAAAATGATGGACCCAATTTCAAGGTGAATGGACATAGGTTGAAGCACTACTTTGGCGGGGAAGTTCCATCCTTGAACTACCTCGACCAAGTCACCTTCTCCAATGATAATTAGTATTGAGGGGATCGAGTCGAACTCATGACTCGGTAATCAAAAACGAGGTGCCTCGTGGGGGAGTCCCATGCTTATCCTTTGTACATATTATCGCTTTCTAATGTAGTTAACGTGTGGGGATTTGTGCCCTTCCAACCTTTGTTCCGTGGTTGTTTATGAATTGTGGACTTTAGATGATCATGATCTTCACGATTGGAGCTTCTCGTGTTCGTTTTATGGGAGCACTCGATCGTTTGCTTTGAAGACTTTCTCAATATCCATGATATATCCTTTTGATGTTCTAACCTTAGGTTTATAGCACACTTCATAAACGACTTTAAATTTAATGGTTACACCCTTTCCATGCTAAATTAGGCATTCGACTACGTCTCTAGTATGGGGGTGTTTGCACCCCTAGACTCGAAACATTGAGGACAATGTTTAACTTTAGTATGGGGGGTGAATAGATACTTGCCTTGCTAAACCTTCACGCTTTCCAAAGTTTATCTTTTTGTTTATCGTTTTGTTGCAAAATAAGGCTAAAAATAGCCAAATTTTAAATTTTTTCTCATGTTTTATAAGTGTTTGAAGACACGAATGTAGGTTTTCCGATGGCAAGAATAAGAGTAATTTTTTACTCGACCGTGCGTGTTGAGCACTTAGCTTTGATTCCTTAACTTCACATTAGGCTAAGTCTCTTAAATGAGGACGAGAAATGATAGGGTTAATTATAAGTTACTATGCTAAACGTAGAGTAATCGTATTCTTTCAAAAACTCATGTGTTCTCGTTGTTTGCTTATTCTCCCTTCGCATGTAAATATTTTTTGCTTAATAAATATTGACTTAGCGGTTTAGTCTTGATTGTTAGGTTTCTAGTCTTTTCTAGTAGCTTCCGTGTAATTAAATTGGGAAGACATTAAGGTATCGCCAGCGTCACGGTTTTGAAGTATTGGCACCCGAATAATCAAAAGCTTCACCCAATAATAAGATTTCAAGTGCTCACCTAAATCAAGCAAACAATTTGAAGCCCCACAAGGCCGAAAAATTTATGCAAAATTGAAAGTGAATCAAGCCTTAATCTTCGAAGCTTTAAAGATCCAAAATTCGCCTTAGCGTGAGGATATACGTCTTTGGCTAATAAAACCACCGATGAGGCGGATAATAAAAGGCAAGGCAAGACCGAAGTCATAATAAAATCTTCATGGCGAAGTTGAATAAAAGATGGAGGTAAACCAAAGATAATAAGGCCCTTCCATTAGGGGGCGTATAAAAGTCTTGGTAATAAGTTTCATGTTCAAAACCGTTATAAAACCGTGTTTATCGATTCTTCTTGTCAACTTAATTTTTTGACATCGTTGTCTATTGGGAGGGGTTATTGACTTGACGGTCTTGGTTACACCGTTAGGACTCTATTTTTAGACCTAAATCTCTATCATCGCATAATTCAAGCAATGTATCCTCGTGAAACATTCAAGAAAAATAAAATATAAGAGATACAACTTAGGAAAATGGGAGGATAAGTACGTGATTAGGGCATATGAGTAGTGTTAGCATTACTAACTTATAATGACAATGATCTCGTTGCACGCTTGGCATGGAATTAGGGTGAAAATCGAGGACGATGAAATTATTTCTAACGAAGCATTCACGTGTTCTTATTCTATGAACATAAATGTCCCATTTTGCGATGAAAATCATACATTATGTTTAAAACGTAAGTAGTAGTAATGGTAGTAGTATAGCTAGTTTATCATTCAATAAAGTGAATAAAAATGAATTTTGGAGATGTTACGATACTTTATTCTAGCATTACGTGAGGGCACGGCAATGGTTTAGTATGGGGGAGTGATGAGACTGCTTTTATACATAGTCTCATCGTCCAAAACGGGCTTTAAATGCATAAAATATCATCAAAAATGTCAAATATATGCTTGTGTTTGTTACTTGTGTATTTTAGGTACGGATATTGAGAAAATGACAAAAGATCACAAGAATCATGCAAAAACGAACATGGGAAACGAAGCCGCACAATGAACCGGACCCGATTGTTGAATTTTCCAAAAAGACCCTCAAGTTTGAAGATTTGTCAAGTTTGGTCCCTTAACTTTTGAAGACTTGTCATTTTAGGCCCTTGTAAACCTCAAAAATTACAAAGTGGTCCTTAAAGTTTCAAGATATATCATTTCTAGCCCTTGAAGATATTACAAAATAAGACCTTAAGTCAAGAATATAAAGTAGGGTAAAAGCTATAAAATACCATCTTACTTATTGATTTGTGCCGACTTTAAACACTAACTATTTAATCTCGTGACTTTACCATTCTACTTTCAAAATCGTTTCAAAGTTACCAATATAGTAACTTGTTACCGAAACCGTGGCACGGTAATTTCCACGTCATTATTTTATTACGTTTAATATGGCCACGTCTGATTTTCCTATTTTGGATAAAAGCTATATAATACCTTCGTACTTATAAAAATGTGCCGACTTTAAACCTTACTAATTAATCTCGTGACTTTACTATTGTACTTTCAAATTTGTTTCGATTATACCAATATAAACCTGAAATGACTATGTTACCCTTTTGAATCACTAACTTAAAGTTCATTTCTAATCAAGGTATTATATTTTTTTAGGGGTAAATGGCATAAAAGGTATCCAACTTAAAAATTCATTTCTAATCAAAGTATTATAATTTTTTTCTTGCATAAAAAAGTACTCAACTAATTATTTTGGCCAATTTAATTATTTTGGCCAATCTAGATTCGTGTGTACGTAGGTTTAGTGACTATCATAGTAGCAATAATTGATGAAAAGAAAGAAGCGCATGTTCGTACATATGTAGGTTTGCGAATATGTATTCTGTGTATATGTAAGTTTTATTAGGTTATGTATTTCGTGTATACACGTGCTCTAGATTTCATGATTTTCAATCTCAATAAACATAAAATGATATTCTCTTAACAATCAAGTGTTTACAGGGAATATATACATACTCAAATATGTGGAAATATAATTTTAGATTGTCAAAATTTAGTATACGCTATTTGTTCATAATTACTATCAACACAGTCAAGTTTTTTTTTGACGATGATAGTAATGATGGGTAGGACTGGTAGTAGAGATGGTGGTGCGCAGGTTTGATGATGGGAATGATGATTGATGGTGGTATTAGCGGCGGTGGACTTGGAACATAAAAAAATTAATGGATGATGGTTGATTATTTAACAAAAATAATCAAATTGGCCAAAACAATAACTTGGATGCCTTTTATGCAAGAAAAAAGTGTGATACTTTTATTAGAATTTACCTTTAAATTGGATACCTTTTTGTGTAATTTGTCATTTTTTTAATAATTAATTTACTGATGTGTAAATGTAACCGGTCATAATGGTAATATTATTACAAAACAAACAAGTAGAATGGTAAAGTCACGAGATTAAATAGTAAGTGTTTAAAGTCGGCACAAATTAATAAGTAAGATGGTATTTTATAGCTTTTACCCTATAAAGTATTTGTGCCATCTTTGACAAAATCATGAAAGATAATACAAAGGAAAGTTGCAAGAACACTGGCAAGACTTTATATGAAGATTTTTGTGAAGCCTAAGGGGGATTTCTTCCAAGTTTAACAACCCAAACCCACCAAAATCCATTTACCCGCCCCATTTACCCACTAAGCCCAAATAAATAACCGATTACCCAATCCATGACCCGACCATCCCATTAAGTAAATAAACGTGTTTATTTAAAAGAAACTTAAACAAAGTTTATTTCTCTTAAACCGGGAAACATTTCCCTTCCACCTTCATAAGATCAACACCCCCAAAATATTCCATCATAAACCCTAATCTTATGGCCACTTAATCACAAGAGGGTAAGACCCAATATGCTCCAGATCAGCGATTGAGGGCCCCTTACCACCTCTCACGCGCTCAAATTAAACCCCACACGCCACCAGGTCCGCACCTATATGCACCTCGCAACAACACTCCAAAAATTGTGCAGGAAATCCACGAACCAGAACCTTTTGCTTCATGGGTAAGCACAAATAAACACTTGGGTTCGATTATCAACAGCTGTACAAGTCACAAGGCTCCAAAAAATCATCACATGTTTCTGATTTTTACCAAGAACAAGTAAAGACTCAAGGGGTATTTCTGGACTTTCAAACAATTAGGGTTAAATATTTTTTATTTTCTAGAATGATCATTGTGACCCTATATAAAGGCATATAGGGCTTAGTTTATTCCTGTTCTTGTTTTCCTGGTTCACTCCCTTGTAAAGCCATTTTTATTTTCAATGAATGAAAAATTATGGTTTAGTGTTTGTGAAGAAAACGAGTTCCACTTTCCTTTCAGTTTGTTATAATCTGTTTGGAGTTTGTGTTTCAGTAAAATCTTTTCTTTTTCTTTTTTTTAAGCTACTGATTTTGGTTTCGAAAATTCCTAAGTCATTTTGCTAAGCACCTAGAGTTCTAATAGGCTAAGTGATAGGCTAATAGTTGATCATAGCCAACTGATCGTGTTGATCAAGGGGTAGTGAAACCGTGATAGCATATTGCATAGGCTGTGGGACCTTGAGTCTTGCATAAGGCTTGTTCCGTTACTTGTCTGGTTTCTAAAATTATCCAGTATATTTTGTGAGCTTACTACTTAAAATCTTCGAACCAAAAGCTCTTCATCAAGCTTTTGGTCCCAAGCTTTTATGTTTGGATTTTTTATTCTTAGCGGTGATAACTTATTTACCCGTGGTGTTCGGTTCAGCTGTTGAACCCCAACGAACACCCTCGCCATTATTCCTGTCCAAGAGACCCCTGCCTCGAACCTAGTAGTTGGTCTAGTTCAGGGGAGCATAGCTGACCCCTTGTTGGATGTAAGAGGGGGTAGGTATAACATTCTCCCTTCTTAACACATAGAAACATGATTTATGCTGTTTAAGTTTAAAAATCTGGTTTTGCTTGTCATTGGGATAGTCCGCTAATGTACATGAACTTTGGTACTTGATGTTAGAATCGGTTGTTTTTTTTAATGTGATAAGTGATTTGCTCATTTGCCTTGCTTGTTAAAATCTGCCATGTTTAATTGATTTATTGCTAACTAATTATCTTGGTTGCTGTACGCCCATCGTTTCTATTAAGTCCTTGTCTTTCGTAAGTAAGTTGTAGGGGTGTTAGTTCTGCTTTATTGATTTGAGTCCAAGGAACCTCGTGTGGCTCCCTATCATCCCACCAGCAAGTATAAGGGGCAAGAGGGGGCAATTCCATATTTTGCTTCATAAAATCTGGTAGGGTGATAGCTTTAGTTGTAATCTAGGTGCTTTATCAGTTTACATAGATTAACTAGGCCTGTTATAGCTTCTTTGCTTAAAGGAAGTTCACCAAAAGGCGAAACAAGCTCAAATCACCATCTGTTATAGTGTTTCGTTGTGACTGCGTCGCAAGCAGTAGAGTTGGCCTGCATATAGTCATCTGTAAGTGATGTGATCTTGATCTATGTTAGTTGATAGGTCCTATTAGGATTTTGTTCCATTGTCTGTGATTTGGTTTGTTTTGTTTTGTGTGCATGTGCATCACGTACTAAACAAGTATCAATATAACCAGAAAACATAGTGCCTGCATGATTAAGATAGATTTGTATGCCTACTGTTAGGATTTAAGGGAGTTTGGGTCTGCTTAATTGTATCGTCTGCCTGCATTTTCTTGTCTGATTTGGTTTCCTACGCTATAGATTTCTGGTTCACTTGATTTGTGTGTATGGATATGTTCGTGTATGATTAGTTCATTGTTTGGTTTTCCTTCACTGTCGCCTATCTATATTATTTACTACTTTATTGTCTGCTGTCGTGCTTGCGTGACTCCCTACAGGCACGAACGCCCGTAGGGGTGCCTTTATCCCTCCAAAAAGTACCTAACATCATATCGCTTTCAAGAAATCTAAAAGGGGAAAATTGTAATCTGAGCAAATTCAAGTTAAGTTGTATTGGGTTGGACTTTGAGCGTTGTATGTTACTGTAGATCGAGCTTCAGTAAGAATTAGGCCTTCGCATAGCATACAGTGATCCAAGTGTTCATTTTTCATTGTTTCATAGTGTGTTATGTCATGGACTGTGAACAAGAATAAAAGGAAGTTAAGGTTGCTCATTTAGGTCAAGTTGGTGAATCATAGTTGCAAAATCAGTAAGTCTCATTGTGTTAAGTTTAAATTTTGGAGTTGATTGTGTAACTTTGAAGCAAGAATCAAGAAGTATATATAAAACATAAAAGATCAGAAAGAAGTTGAATCTGGTTGTTTTTTAGAGTGAATTTGAGCTTTAAGTTGATTATCAGTCGATTGTGTTGTGTCTGGGTAAGTGGGGATACTGTTAAACACCAGCCGTAAAAAGAGATTTAAAAAAAACGTGTTTAAAAAATTGGGATTCCACACCCTCGAACCTGTGACCTCTCGCTCAACAGCACCAAGTGATAACCAATTGCCCTTGGGACTTTTACTGGTAATACTTTACCAGTTTAATTACTAAAGGGCTCATTGGTTTTGGGCTTATCTATAAAATCCGTAGCTTATTAAGCTCATAAGAGCTTATTAGATAAGCCATTTTGCAAGTCTTCATTTTTCTAGTGTTTGTTAGTTAGGTTAAGATTTTTCTAGCATAAGTTTGTATTTTTCACTTTCTTTATTTACTTTTAATTAATTTTTAATTACCCGTTTTTAATTAAATAGATTAACAATAGAAAAAATATTTTTAAAATTTTACAAAAAATGATTTTAGGGTTTCATTTAGTATTTTGAGGTTTACGTCTATTAAACTTTTCATTTTAGTTAATTTTTTATTTTATTCAATTTTTTAGGGATTTCTCTTATTTTAAAAATCAATATTAAATTATTAAATAGTTTTTAGAAATTTTGGTTTTCAAAATAGTGATTCTTGTATTTTTCTTTGTTTAGGATAAAATTTTGGTAATTTTTGGTACACTTTTTCGTTTTGTCGAATTTTACGTTTTTGCGTTTTTTACGTCTTAGGGTTATTTTTAGCGTGATTCGTCTTTTTTCTTTCTCTTTTCTCATCAAATATAATCACAAACAAATCATAAATCAATTCTCAACACAACGCACCAAGCCTCCTTGAGAACGATCCCACACATAGGGTCATAAGTGCTTTCGCTTTCCTAAACGAACACTTAATACTTACCGCTTTTGCCTCGTTTTCCTAAACGAGTGTGAAATTACAACCATCACTCCCCCTTAACATATGCCACGATATCCGAAAACATTTCGCAAATGTCGGGATGAGATATCACGTTAAGTCAAACCATTTGTGATTAATCGTTTCGCATATTAAATCACATTTTCTCCCCCATATTAAAAATTTATCCCAATTGATGTTTTTGATATCAATTGATTTAATAGCATTTTAAGAAAATTTGGGAAGAAAAATACAAATCCAGTTATCTTCATGATTTACACAAGCTCCCCTCAAATTAATGAGGGTGTACTTGAAACGTAAATTAAATACCTTTTAAAAACAAGTGCTAGGTACTTATCACGTGCATAGATCATATATGATAATGTGTTCACAACATTAGCAATTTATGAGGTTGGACCTGAATGATGGAGAACATCATAAGAAAGAATCAAATGGTTCTTGTTCACGAATGTGGGTCGCCTCGTCACGTCCGAAGTTATCTCTTAAAACCATGTGTACAAATGATATCATTGTCTTGACACAAATTAGTGACCTTGGCACTTTCGGCATCAAAGAGTCTTAATGCTGGACAATTGATCCCCCTTAATTGTTGACCCGTGTTCTATTGAAAGAGTTGTAGTCGTCGTTTGAGTAGTCGCATCGTCGAGTATGTAGATATCAATTGTAAATTGCGGCGGATTGTGGAGATGATAACTTCATAAAAACAAGATTTCTCTTGTTTTAAAAAATAAATGCACTGACACGTACATATATTCGTGTTAGATTTTGTTATTACGTAAACACAATCCCTTACATGGTTATAAAGTAAACCATGCCCGAGAAAATTATTTCCCGATGTTAAGTCAAAGCTTTCCGGTGAAATGCTTGACTTGAATATGAAAAGCGGGTTACTGTCTAAAATAACAGCAAACCATAATGGAGCATGTTTTAAAAAACATTTGAACTTTTGATCGAACTTTATTTTTAACCCCGTGTCATTATTGAATGACATTTCTAGGATCGTAAATATTATCGATTCCAGAAGACATGCTCTTTTTATCAAAACATTGTTGTACACACAATTTGAGAGAATAAGAAAAACCTTTTGAAAAATTCTTGAAAAAATTGTGTTCAATGTTTTGAAAACCAAATACTTGTGCTTAAGAATTTTAATATCTTACTAAACGAGCTCAAGTCCGAGAAGTTGTAAACTTACCGTTGTTAAGGATAAGTTACCATCGGCGATAAACTTTCCTTTTAACTGAAGAACGAGTCCTAAGTTGATATTTACTTATAAGTCGTTTTTATGAGCTTGAAAAACTTTTGAATGTTTTAACATAAAGCTCATGACCGAAAAAGATGAATTTCTCGTTATGAGGAAAAGTTCTCTTATTTAAAAGATACACTTTCCTTTCTAAGTTTAAAACTTGGAATATCTTATTACAAGCTCATGACAGAAAAAAAATAAATTTCCCGTTAAGAGGATAAGTTATCATTAAAGATAAGCTTTCCAAAAATTGAAGTCCGAGTTACAGTCTGATATTTAACTATAAGTCATAGTGCATGAGCTTAAAAACTTCGAGTGTTTTTAATATAAGCTCATGCCCGAGAAAAATTAATTTCTCGTTGTAAGGATAAGTTTATCATCAGCGATAAACTTTCCTTTCTTTGAAGTCCGGGGCATAATCTGAAATGTGATTATATGCCATTTACACGAGCTTAGAACTTTTGAATAGTTTTAATCTAAGCTCGTGTACGAGAAAATTTAATTTCTCGTTAATGAGGATAAGTTTATCATCGGCGATAAACTTTCCTTCCTTTGAAACGTGGGTTACACTCTGTCATGTGACTGCAATCCGTTGTGCATGAGCTTAAAAACTTTGAATGTTTTTAACATAAGCTGATGCCCGAGAAAAAATAATTTCTCGTTGTGAGGGTAAGTTATAGTTGACAAGATAAACTTCCCTTTATTTGAAGTCCAGGTCATTGTCTGACATTTAACAATGAACCATGCTGGGATTCACAGTTTTCTTCTCTTGTGCCAGAGGTGACCTGAGGAGATGATTCACTTCTCTAACCTAGAAAATGTTCCCTTTTATAGAAAACCTTAACTTCAAGCTTAAGTGATGTATCATCCTTTTCAATTTCCTCCCTAGTAGTCTTAGGAGAATCGGAGACTATCCTAGTTAAATGGCACTCGTTTCCTACAAGAGAAAAAGTTCTACCAGTGGGGTGCCACATTTTACCAATGGGTTTGATTTTAGCTACCTACTGGGATTTAAGTCTAGCATGGGAGTTCACCTCATTAAGTAATTTCTTGACACAAGAATCATGATTGGCTTTAAAGATACATTTCCTACATGTTTTACAAGTAGCATATTTAATGTCCGAGTAAGATCTAGAATTCCAAGATGATTGATTGATGCTCCTAGGATATGACATGCTACAGTTAGAAGTGTTGGGTAATCTAGAAGGCATTTGACTAGGTTTAAAATTCCTATCTCTTACTTGTGTCGTTTGAATAGCCTCCCTTAGACCAAATTTATGGTGAACGTCATTTGAACTAGTTCGAGACGTGTTCTTTGGACTATGTCTAGGGAGAATAGATGTAATCATGTGATTAGGTCTTGCAAAAGCTGTTTTAGTCACATTGGCCCTAGTTGGTGGAGTGACTGGTCTAGAAAGATGAACCATTTCAACTTGGGAGGCAAACCGCGGTCTCGAGGATTGTGGTCGCTCGGATCAAAATGCAGTCGGTTGTCTAACGGACTGATCTATACGCGGTTTCCCCAAGATTGATGGTTTTTCAAGCTTAGTGTTCACACTAGTTCCTTTAGTTTTCTTCAACTCGTTTTTTAGAGCAGCTATTGCAAAAACCTTTTCCTGAATTTGAGCTTTTAAAGTCTCATTTTCTTTAAGCAATTTATCTTGGGATGCCAATTTAGATTCTAGCAAGTTAATTTGTTTCAGAAGATTATCCTTCCCAGATTTAGAATCTAGAACTTTTTGATCCAATTTTCGTTTAACAACGTTTGACTTTTCAAGTTTTTCAAAATATGTTTCAAATTTGTTCGTTTTCTTTGAAATTTCAAATTTGGCATTCTGAAGATCTTTTGATTGCTGAGCTATGATCGTTTCGAGCTCTTTAATCTTGGAATAAGAAGCAGTTGATGAAACAGCCATAAGGCAATTATCATGATTGTAAGCATTTTAAACACTTTCTCCCCCATTATGACGCACACCGGATGAATCAGAAATGGTATCGCTATCACTCTTTTCCATCCCATGTTTTTCATAATTATGTTCTAAATGCTCAATATGCGGCATTTCATTAGCATATACATCATATACAACATTACATTGTACCATGTTTGTAGGTTCTTTGTCATAAACGGGTATGGTGTCATCATAAGATATGTCTGTAACATTCCCTGACATGTTGCTGATATCATGCGTAAGTGTTGATTCCATGTCCTTGCAATCTTTATCAGTCTCCAACTCGTCAATCGTATGACCATTTTCTTCTTGCATCGTAGATTCATGCACTTCATTACCAGATGCTTGCTGAAGTCGGGATCTTTCATAAATCGAAGATGAAACCGATGTCATGAGTTTCAATATTGTACCATAGAAATTTTGAAGCTCGATATGTGTATCTCGAAGAAATGACTGGCAAATCACTGAAATTTCAGGCTTGACGATATTGAATTGGAGGAAAGGCGAGAGTTGTGTCACAAGAGCCTTATATGCAAGTACCGATGCAGAGTGATTAAAGTCTTCATTTTGGAGTTGCTCTGCTAGATGGTTCAAGATGATGAACATCGATTCTATGAATATATGACGATCTTGACCAAATAGTGTCACAAATTCGTTTCCTCCTTGAAACCATGAAATAATCGCAATTTGAGACGAAGTAGTCGAAATGAAGTTATGCCACGTTCACTAGCTTTGTCTTGTATGTGATGCAATTCTCCTTCTTGAAACGTCGAATTTAACGATTCCACTGAATTTCGAGGAAAAATATTTGTGGTTGTGGTTGTTTTCAAGATTTTACAATTCGTGAAGAGACCAAGAAATTGAAACTCGCGGGATTTGACAAAACCAATGAAGGACCTCTAAACTTCTTAAGTCCTTGTTCAGTAATATGTAACTTTTTCTCGTCACTTGTATCGTCACTTTGTCACTTAGAAGTCCAAATATATTCGTTATGACATTATCACATTTCATGTAAAAACTCTATCACAATTTGTTAAAATAAACATTTGTAAAAGTAATTAGATCTAAAGTTAAACCCGATCCACCTGCCAAATTAAATGTTAAATATCACTTTTGTAAACCATACTTTTGTAAAACTTGAACTGTTGGGAGAATAATGTTTTTCAATTTAATTCCTATGATATTGTATTAGCACGGTAGAAAAACTATTCAAAGAACCGATTTAGACAACAACACGTGGACCCTAATTTTATCAAATGTGGTCATGAGTCAAACTATTTTATCTAAAACACCAGCGACTATTTGTTGGTTATATTAACGTGGGTGCCTATTATTGACTATCAACACGTGGACCACCTAGACTCAATATTGTGCCAACACGTTGAAACCAACAAACGAAAACCGATCCCACTCTATATAAAGCTATACCCCTAAGACCTTATCCCCCTCATAAGAAACTCCGCCTTTTTTCTTTTTATCAATCTCAGCCACCAAACGTCTTCTCAAAAATACACCAAACAAACCATTATCAATCTTTCTCAAATCAATCTTATCAGCTCAACCAATGAATCACACAGTCACACACCGTTATTATCTCCGCCTCTTCTTCAACAGAATACTCCCAACAAATCCACATCTCAAATCCTCCGTCTCACTTCCAAAACCAATCTCAGCCACCAAACAACTCTCCTCAATATAATCTCCAAACAAACAAATATAATCTCCTAAACCTCCACAGAAAGATTAATCAAAAGATTGAAACAAATATTAAAACCAAAACCTCCATAGATAAATCAAGCATACATGAATGTCGGTCTTCATGAATCGAAACAGAGATGAATCTTAAAGGACTCTTTATTGAGGTCTCGGGTAAAGTTATTTTTATGTTTTCTGTGTCAGTATCGAGAGTCGAGTATCTTTGAGTCTGTATATGTGTCGAGTGTTGTGTGTGGTTGATGTAGGAATCGAGTCGAGAGTAGTTGGTTGGTTTGAACGAGAGTGTGAGTCTATCGTCGAGAGTTCGAGTTTTTGTTGAAAAATCGAGTCTTTGTGTTGAGTGAAGGTTGTGTGTGTCGAGAGGCTGGTTTTATGGAGTCGAGAGTTTGAGGCTGTTTGTGGAGTGTGGGTTTAGTTATATTTGCGAGTCTGGTCAGGTGTTGGTGTGTTTTGAGTCGAAAGATAATTGTTTGTGGTGCGTAGTGGTTTGGGTTGAGTCAATTTTGTTGATTCGAGTCGAGTCTGTGTTGAGGCTAGATGGTGTTTGTGGCTTTGGTGTGATTTTGGAGTTGAGGTTTGGTAGATTCTAGTCTTGGTAGATTCGAGTCTTCTAGTGTAGGGGTGTGTGTGTATAAGTCGATTGTAGTGTCGGAGTCAAAACTGTGTTCGAGTCGAGAGTTGGAGTCAAGGTTGTTTGAGTGTGGATGAGGCGAGTGTTGGAGTCGAGTCAGGACTTCGCAATCCTTAGAAAGTGTTAGTTTGGAACCCATATAAAATTTTACTTCGGAAAATAAGATGCTAAGAGATTCTACTTCTAAACATATAAAAAAATTCTTCGGAATCCAAAGACAGTTTACTTCGCAATAGGAGAATTAATAAATGCCACTTCGGAACATATTTGCACTTCTGACTATTAATAAATGCCACTTCTCAATAATTGACTTAAATATTAACTTCGGAAAAAAAAATCTGCTACAGTAACTTCGGAATAGTTAAGGTGCTACAGTAACTTCGGAAAAAATGTACACACTTTTTAACTTCGGTAAACAGTGACTTTGGAATATTGAAACGGTGACTTTGGAATATGGTACTTGGTAACTTCGGAATATGGTAAAAATGGACTTCGGAATATATAATGGCTACATAGGAAAAACAGAAACCCTTGAGGGTACTTAGGAATAATACACTGTATCCAATTTTATAGATCCGAACCTACTGTTAATCGAAAAATACCCCGAAAATCACCCAAATAACCAAAAAAATTTGCTATTTTGACCAAATCAATTAACCCAAATCACTAGCACATCTATGTTGTCGATTTGGCTATAAACTTAAACCAAAAAATGCAAAAAGTTTCAAGATTTGAGCTTGATTAGATCAAAACCCACTAAAATCAATCAAAACAAACACAAGAACAAACCAATAAAACCATGGCTCTTGATACCAATTGCAGGTCCACGTTTTCTTAGGATTGTACAAGTGTTGTTATGATCTAAAGAGAGGGAGGGAGATGAAGAACTACAGAGAGAAAGTAGAGAGAGAAAGGAAAGGATTAGAGAAAGAAATAATGATTAGTGAAATGTGAATCAACAACTACGCTTCCTAACATGCTAGGAAGGGTATATATAGCCCACCCTACATGTGGGCTTTATGGGTTATACTAACATAACTAGATCACGAGCCCAATCTACGTATATATCGTTGGAGTGACCGATCCTTTCTAAATACCTAAAAAGGTATTTCCAACAACCGTTTATCCTGAATAGCCTTGAGTTCCTCCTCTTGATTCTGAATGAACTCCTCTCCTCCTTTCTTGCTTAACAAGGCCTTAGGGTTACCACCCACTTCCTTAAAAAACTAAGTGGACACCCTGAGTATCTCAGCCCTAGTTGCCTCACTAGTCTTAGCCATCTCCATTCTGTCTAAGTACTCTTGAATTTGATCATGAATTATCTTGTACATTTTTCCATTAATCTCATAGGGTACCAAGACAATGACATCAGGATCAGGCCTTCTTTCTCTTGAAGCTTTTACAAGCTTCTTGAGTGGAGGCGTTAGGGTTTCATCAGCAATGCCTTTGCCCTTATCTAATTTAGATAATGAGGGCTCAGGGTTAGGTAGAATTAAGTTTAAGGGTGTTGGTGTAGGAATCATAGGCACCTGAGGTGGAGGTTGTACTATTTCTTCATGCTCCCCCTCAATGTGAGAGGGAGGTTCACTCCAAGTAAGCATCATTAGTGGCACATTGTCACCCTAAAAAGTTGAAGGATCAGCCTGACGAATCCCAACGTTTGCTCTCTATGATGGTCCTGAAGTGGTGGTGGATGAACCCTTGAAAGCCTGAAACATCTCAGTCACCATTTCCTTCATAGACTGAGTATCAGCCTTGATGGTCTTAACATCCAATTGTATGAGTGACTGAGTGTCTTCCATGGTGGTGATTCTGGTCCTGAGGCGAGGAATATCAACATCCTTAAGTGACTTGGAGATCTCAGAAAGATTGCAGGCATTTGCCATATATCCTTGTGCAGCCTTGCTCAATCCAAATTCGGCCTCAAAATCAATGTGAACATCTTCATAGATGGCATCACACATACCCTTTACCATTTCCAAATCAGACTTGAGAGAGTCCAACCTGGTGAAGACTTCAGTGAGCCTATCCACTTTCAACAACTCTAGAAGTTGACCAACCCTGGAAGTGGACTTAGTAGTACTAGTGATCAGTCCATCCAAGGTTGTCTTTAATGACACATTCGCTTCAATAGTTGGAAGAGCATGGTTGAGGAAGTTGATGAGCTTCTTCTCTTGATTCTCATGACTACAATTGATAGAGCTGATGAACTCCATCTGGTTGTCAACCTGAACTCTCATTTTCTCTTCAACAATATCAAAACGATCACCATACGTCTTGAATTCATCTAGGAGTTCATCAGCCTTAAAGGCAAGATCTTCATGGTTATGAATTGCCTCGGCTTTCAGGTTGTTGTAGACATGGTTGAAGACACCTTTGAGTGTTTCATAAAGAACCTTCTCAGTAACAGGCTTGGTGTCATCAAAAGTAGAATCAAGAACCACAGTCTGAGTCCCCAATGAAGAGGTGTCAAGTTTTGCCTCATGGGAGGGATTTTTAGTTACCTCAGGGGAGGGCTCTTTTTGTTCGGATGCCTTAGGGGAGGGCTTTTCTTGAGCCTCAGCGGTGGGCTGTATGTCCTCTAACAAGGGTTGGGACTGTGGCTTCTGGTCTGATTGAGGAGGGCCTGAGTGTCAGGTTCATCCCCAGCCTCAATCATTTCATCATCGTCACTGAAACCTTGGAGTAGCTCTTCAGACACCTCTAGTAGATTAACAAAATCTCCAAAGTTCAGTGATCCCCTTGGTTTGTCCAGCTCCCCTCCAAAAGAAGGTTTGCCTTGGTTTTGGTCACTCCCTGCCCCAAATCCTGAGGCTTGGGTTTTAGCCAACTGATGCTCAGGGGTAGTTTGCGATTGATCAGTGGTGGAGGTGAGATCCCTATAAGTAACGTATGTTACCAGTAGGCGTCTCCCTGAGTCTATGGGATCAATAGTGGTTCCTTCAGGCAAAGACTTTTGTTTTGGTGTGCCTTCATCGGGAGTTGTGGAGGTGAGATTCCTATCAGCGGGGTGTTTTACACGTGGGCGTCCCTTTGAGTCTAAGGAATCGAGTTTTTGGTCCTCATGCAAAGACTTGTGAGTTAGTGTGCCTTCATTGGATTTGGTGGAAGTGATAGGCCTATCAGCGAGGTGTGTTACCCGTAGGCGTCTCTTTGAGTCTTTGGCCTTAGTTTTGTCCTCAAGAAAAAGTTGTGATTTATGAGTGCCATTATCGGACTGAGTGGAAGGCAGTCCCGTAGGAGAAAGTTGTATTTTTCCTTCTCCATCAAGAGGACCAGTATGTTGGCCCGTTGACCCTGACTGTGATGTATTAGGGCCTCCCGAAAGCTCTTTCCTTTGGGGTATTTGAATCTTGGTCTAAACAAGGGTAGTCTTTTTAGCCTTGGCCTTTTTAGGACGTGCCTCGGAAGCCTTAGGGCCCTGTGCCATTGTTGGCTTGGTCTTTGGCGCAGTCTGAGGCTTCTTGTTCCCCTTCTTTGGTAAGAAGGGGAATAGGAGACAGGAATGATTCACGACTGATCACCTCAGTCATGTAAGCCGTCAATACTATGGGGTTGACTTCAGATGGGTTCTTTGAAAAGTTTGTGGAACTTAGGATTGGTGTAGAAAAACATTGAATTTCTCCTGAGTGTAAAGGGAACCCTGTAACCGTTCTAAGGCACATGATATGAATCTTGGGTAACATACATATTTTTTCCTAGACTCCTTCAGGATCCTGGTTACGAGTTCATTATAAATGATCTCTCCTATGTCAATCTTCAGTCCATTAATAAGACTGTAGATTAGCATATGCTGAGTAGAATTCTTGCTCAGTAGATGAGTAGTTCCTACCGATCACCTGAATCACAAAAGTAACCAGGATCCTCCAAGCTATGGGGAAAACAATTTTGTTTAATGAGGTTTTAGTCACAAGTAACTCAGGGACCCCGATTTCTTTTAAGCCTTTTTTCACTGACTTTGTGTCAGGATGTGCAACATACTTTCCATTGTTATAATCGAGTCCACTGGTTTGACAAAAGGTTTTGAAGTCTAAGATCAATGGTGTCTTCCCATTGTTTACAGTGAACTCAATGACACAATTCTTATGTGACTTGTTCTCGGACCCCTGAGAAAACTTCAGGCCCTTGGGTAGTGGAGGTTACGACCACAGCCGTATACATGAATTCCATAAGATATTCATGGTAGAAGACTGAGGGGATTTTAGTAAAAGCGTCAGCCTAATCACAGTTTTTAAAAAATTTGCAAATTAGTTTATAGGCTGATACACTACTAGGGTAACTGAAATTTCCCTCAAAGTTGTTTCTTGCAAAGTGGACACCCTCATTGATGAGATGCTCACCATGAGGGGCATATGTTATAGATTGGATAGTGCCATTTAAGTTATTATTATTTTTTTTGAAACTTTGTAGAAAAGGACTATTGCACTTTGTGGGAATCAAACCAAGACTTGTTTCTTGTTATAATGAAACAATAGTTCACCAAGTGTCTTAATGCAAACTTTCGCCTTGTGATAGAAGATCAAGAGTTAGAAACACCAAGTAACTTTGATTGCTTGTGCTATATAACAATAAAACAAGTGATCAATGTGATTACCTTTTAATGAAAAAACCTTTTTCTAGAAACAATGTTTGAACACATGTACTTTTCTTTGAGAGAAAATTTTGGCAGAGTAAGATTGCTAAAGTCTTTGTGTGTGTGTTTGTTTTGATTGTAGGGTATTTATAGGCTCGGATGCGAAAGAGAGTTTATTTATTATTGATGAGACTGCTTTTATACATAGTCTCATCGTCTAAAAAGGGTTTAAAATGCATTAATTATCATGAAAATACCAAAATATATGATTGTGTTTGTTGCTTGTGTATTTTAGGTACGGATATTGAGAAAATGACAAAAGATCACAAGAATCATGCAAAAACGAACACGGGAAACGAAGCCGTACAATAAACCAAGCCCTAATGAAAAATTTTCCAAGAAAACCCTTGAAGATTTGAAGAATTATGAAGAAGGGTCCTCCAATATGAAAGAATTGACACTTTATACCCTTGTATCCTCATAATTACAAGTTTGGTCCCTAAAGTTTGTCAAAATTACAAAAAGGGCCCTCCACTTTGAAGAATTGGCAATTTTAGCCCCGCAACAAAGCTAAAATGTCAATATTTATCCTCCTCAAAGTCAAACAAACCAAGAAGGACTCCAAATTACAAGAATTACAAGTTTGGTCCTTTGAAAATATCAAAATTACAAAAAGGACCCTTAACTTTGAAGATTTGGAAAATGTGGTCCCTCATTTATCATGACTTGGCAATTTTAGTCCTCCAAAATGTCAAATATGCAAGTCAAGACCAATATCAATCAAGAAAATATCAAATCAGTCCTTCAAGAATCAAGAATTGGCAAGAAATACCCCTGAAAATACTTTGGAAAAGTATTTGGGGCAAAAGTGTGAAAAATAAAACTTCATTAACAAAGGAAATGAAGTTTGGATGGGTTAAATTGCAAATGAAAGAAAGGAGGAAGATAAGGGGTTAAAGCTGGCCAGACAAGATTGTTACCTAGACCAGTGAGTGGGTGACACCTGTCCCACTCACACACTCCACCAATCACATTACACCATTCATCCATGTCACACCCCACTTAACCCGGTTTAAGATTAAACTAATCTTGGCACCTAAAACAACTTTTTAAACATAATCCAAACCTAAAACAGATTAAACTCTTGTTCTTGATGTTCATAACTAAAATTGGGTTTTCCTTTAATCCTTGCAATTAGCACTTAATCACCTCCAGAATTGCAATTAAGGTGATGTTAGTCATAACCCAAACCTTGAAACTGCCACCTCAACAACACACAAGTCACATGATTAACCCTCTTCACACGAGTTTGGGGAAAAAGCCAAAAGTGGCCAGAGAATCAACCACCCACATTCCAGCTTACTCCTTAAGCATTTTATGGACCCTTGGATGAGTTTCAAACTTGCCAGCTACAACAAAACACCAATTCAAAGTCACATGATTGAAGAAAATGCCAAAAGCTCCAAGGGCAATTCTGGACTTCTACAAAAATTAAGGTTTCGTTTTTATGTTTCCTAGATCAATTGTATGCCTATATAAAGGCCTTAGGACCCTGCATTTTCTTTTTGCTCTTGAATTTTCAGTTGTTCACTTTTTTGTAAATCTCATATTCATATCAATGAAATGTGTTGGAAATTGTTCAAGAAAGCTCAACTGCCACTCTTATAATCTGTTTGTTATTGTTCTTTGTTCATTATTTTTGAATCAAAATCCTGTTTTCAAAAGGAGTGTGCAAAAGTTTGCACATTTTCCACTTTTCTTGATATTTTGCTAAGTTCTTGTTCAAACCTTGGAATTATTGGGCTATAGGGCTGATCATAGCATCCTGATATTGTGTTATCAAGGTGTGGTGAAGCTTATAACTTGGGGATAATCAAGTGTGGGGTAACAAGGTTGCATTAATCAAGGATTTTTACTTTTTTTTATTTTCATATTGTGCTCTTAACCTTTTTGATTCTTAGCAGGGTTGTTATTGGAAGCTTGTGCTTGTTCTTGCTAGCACATAAGCTCTAAAATTCGTGGGTGTGGATGTACATCCATGAGGTTTGTCTTTAAACCTTGAAAATCTGATAAAATTTGGATTTTTGGTGGATTTGTGCTCTAGTTGTGTTCTTGTTGTTTTCTTGGCTTGAATCTGCTTAATCTTGCATGTTTATGTTGTTAGTATGCTAGATTAGTCATTTGGTAAACTGAATCACACTTATACTTGTTTAATTTTTGGATTAAAAAGATAAAGGGGGGTTTGGGATTACCTGTTTGAATTCATAATTGGTTATTGAGTTGTTAAGAGTTTGTGTTTGTGCTTGTTATCTGATATATGCTTGGTTGAGAGTATTTTGCTGCAAGTTTTTGAAGTTTGAAACCTCAAATCATACATTGTGCTATAACTACTTGATTTTAACTGATTTTGACCTAAGATTTTGGTAAAACCTAGATTTTATGCATGCTTAGGGATAAAAGTTGCTTAAACATCATTTATATAACCTATGTGATAGATTTGAGTGGTTGAATCTGGCTTGTTGGTCAATTGCATCAGCAAAGTATAAAACTGCATGTTCTTTTGTTCATCAGTAACTTAAGGTGCTTGAATCTTGCTTAAAACTTTGAATCATTGCATGAAACCTATTTAGACTTGCTTATTTAAGTTTAATATTGCTTGTGTATGCATTTGGTTAAGTTTGGTTGGCTGAATATTGCTAAAAGTGCTTATTGAACATAATATGCTTATTTGTTCATGTCTGTGTCATATCTGGTGCTTAATTGATTAAACTGTATTAATTGGGTGATTGTCTTTGTGATTTTTTTATTGTTATTGACTCCTCTTGATCCACTGATCAATTGGGTGCCTTTGTAAAACTTGAATCTCCAAAAAAGTCACTAAAGACGAAAAAGTCAACAAGTCAAGCAATGGAAAACGTTTCCACTACTCAACACCCAAAACTAGCCCCTGCTAGTACAAATTTTCAGTTTGCTTATCAATAAGCCATATTTGCTTATCCAGACCTGCAACAACTTATTTTTTGTGATAGATCTTCATTATTTGACCCATTTGATTGAACTGGAGCTTATTAGACTATGACTTTGACTTTTTGCTAGAAAACCAACTTATTTGACTTTTTCATAAGTGCTTATTTGCTTTTTCCAGCTTATTGAGTCAGCTTATTTGAAAACTTTTTGTTGATTTAGCTTATTTAAGTCATTTAAAAGCTTTTGCAATTTGAATCAGCTCTTGGGATAGCCTAGAACTAAAAACGACTATTTTGTCGTTTTCTGTAGATTGCTTTTTGCAGTTTCAGGCTTATTCCTTTGGCTTATTTCAAATTTCTGTTTACAGAAGTCTCACTTAGCTCAAAAGAAGCTTGTGTGTCTAATTTGAGCTTATGGTATTAGCTTATAGCTTAATGGGCCAAAAAGCCCATTAAGAATAAGTTGTTTGGTATAAGCTTGCTTATTTCACATTTTCAGCTTTTGAGCCTTTGGAAAAAGTTGTTCATAATCAAATTTTAAGTCAAGTAGTGCTTATTTGGCCATTTTTACAAACTTTTTCTTATTGGGCTCAATTTGGCCCATTTAGGTGACTGTTTTGGGTTTTGGCCCATTTCTAGGCCCATTAAGGGTATTTAGGTAATTTCAAGTTCATTTCTGAGTTATTTAGGTTAAAATTAGTTAGTTTGCAACTTTTTAGAATTTTTTAGGATTTTTGGATTTTTATTAATATTTTAATATTATTTTATTATTATTATTATTATTTTTTTTTTTTGACAAATTATCATTTTTTTCATTTTTTCATTTTTGAGTGTTTCATAACGACTAAAATTTAATTACAGAGCTGTAGAAGGCAAGCGAGCAACAAGCTGCGCCGCAAGCCCTTTTTGAATAGCGAAACTAATTCTATGAAAAACCACATCTGTGGATTTAGGTGTAATAACATTGCTATTCATAACGCGCTGAATTCTCTTCAGAAGCTCCACCGCTTCAGGTGCAAGGAAACCGAAGGAATTAAAAGTCTGATTTTCTAAGTTTTTATATTTTTCCTAGATTATAGGCACTTAATTAGGAATTTTACAACTTTCCAAATATTTTAGGGTCTTTTAATTATTTTCTAGAATTATTTTAAGTTTTTATAGTTTTTAATTGTTTTTAAATAGTTTTAATTGATTTTAAAATTTTCAAAAATAGTTTTAAATTAAGTTCGGGTATTTTAGAGGTTTACAAAGTGATAAAACTCATTTTGGGCTTTTTGTTAATTAAATTGATTTTTAGGGCTTTAATTAGCATTAAAAAATCATTATTTAATTAAATAAAAGGTTTGGGTGATTTTTGATTTTTTGTAAACTCGTAATACATTATTTAGGATTTATTGCAATTTTGTTTGAATTTTTAGAGTAAATTTTTAAATTTGGTGCCTTTACGGTTTTACGTGTACGACTTCTTCGTCTTAGTGTAATCCGTCATCGGAACCGTCATTCTCTTCTTATCCCACTTCTATTTTTCTTTCTCATAACAATATAATCACAAAGTTAATCATTTCATTACACACACACCAAGCCTCCTTGAGAACGATCCCCACTTTGGGTCATTTGTGCACGATTTTACTAAATCGTAGTACTTACCCTAATTTGCCCTCTTTTCCTAAAGAGTGGTAAAAACAGCAACCATCATTTTGGCGCCGCTGCCGGGGAGGCGTGTTGTGTTTTGATTTGGACATTGTTGTTTTTATATATAGCCATAATAGCTAATTGTATTAGTAGCACTCTACTAATACGTATTATCGGTTTTTCGTTTTTTGTGTAATACTATTACTATATTGTATACGTAGAACAATAAATACACAAGTACTCTAAAAGTGAGAAATCACAACCTTGACTTGGGAGGTCATTACCCAATCATTGTATTCGAATCTCAAACCAAAGAAAAAGGCAAAAATAGATAAATACTTTCGTGAAGCTCGATTTTGAAAAATACAAACTATAAGGTGGGTATAAGGCGGATATTATAAAATATATCCTAAGGAAAAAGGCTCTTAAGTGCTTCGCGCCGCCTCGTTTCACCGCTTGCTTGTGGGTATTTGATTTTTAGAGTTAATCGAGGGTTTTGCCGCCCAAAGTATTATTAAGTATCATATATACTTTCTTGGTTTCATTTGATTAAACCCTCTTGAACGTTTTGGTGTTCCACCAACGTTCTAAAGTCATCGAAGGCGTTCACTTCACGTGATCGTTTTCATTCCTTGAGGCTTATTTAATCAAGAGATTTGATTAAGGAGGAGATTTGTAGATTTTGGTCTACCAAATACAATCACAAAAATCCAAAAAAAGTAAAAACAATCAAAAACCACAAAAAAATTGAAAAATACAAAAGACCAAAAAGAATCTTCTTTGCTCATCCCCTCGTTGTACGTGACGTTTATGCAAACTCGCTCGAAAGCAAGACGTGCACGTAAACATCGTCAAAAGGAAGGAAATCAAACATCTTCTAGTGAGGAGTCTCCCATTGTTGAACCCATTGTAGAAAAGGAACCGACCATGGCGAATCTTACTATGATGGAGTTACTTCAAGCACCTACCGAGGGTTATGGAGAGGCTATTGTGGTTCCCGCTATCCTTGCGGAGAATTTTGAAGTGAAAACGGGTTTGTTGTCGATGATGTAAAACAACAAATTCCGTGGTGATGAGAAGGACAATCCACACAACCATATCTGCCAGTTCAATCGTCTTACCGCCACTTGTAAGTTTAAGGATGTCTCGAATGACTCGATTAAGATGATGCTTTTTCCGTATTCCTTAGCGGGGCCCGCTAAAATTTGGTTAGAGAAAGAGCCACCCAATTCTATATTGACGTGGAAGGATCTCGTGCCTAAGTTTGTGAACCAATTTTTTCCGCCCTCAAAGACTACGCACTTGAAAAACGAGATTTCAAAATTTTCACAAGAGTTTAATGGATTATCTTAATGCCGTCGCGGATGGTAATTTTTTGTGTAAAACGGTTGAGGAAGCTTTGGTGATAATTGAGAATAGATCTAAGGTGCATAGTCCTCGTAGCACGTCTAGTGTTCGTAAGGCTTCGTCTTCGGCTTCACCATCTTTGTCTACTATCATCGATGCTTGCCAAATTGAGGCGAACTTGGAAAACAAAATCTTTGATAAACTTAAGGGTCTTTTGAAAGAGTTCAAAGTTGGAGAACCAAGTGCTCCCGCTACGGTTAAAACGGTTGAGGTTTCATACATGTATTATGGTGGAGGTCATGATTTCTCCGAGTGCATTACCAACGGTGGTAACACTTTGAGTGCCTACGCGGCCACGGGAACTTACAACCAAAACAGTCAAGTTACCCGCTCTAATCCATTGACTCCACCGGGTTTTGGTTCAAATCAAAATGCTAACAAAAACTATCGCAACAATCAAGTTGGTTTCAAAAACAATTACAACAAGGGAAACTATGGTACTCAAGGGGCTAATAATCAAGTTTCAAACAAAAATCAAAATGATTTTCAAAACAACAACAAAAGTTTGCAAACTTTGAAAGATCTTCCAAATGATATTGTTGAATACGCTAATGGGAACGATGCTAGGTTTGACAACATTCAAAGAGAAATCATTAGCCTAAGATCCGAGTTTAAGACCGACTTGAAGAAAGAGTTAAAAAATGAGTTAGCAAATGAGCTTAAAATCCACACAAACAAAATGGAAGGAAATGTAACAAGGTTACAACAAAACCAACAAAAAATGGAACAAGGGCAACATGAGATAAAACAAGAGATGATTAAGACCGAGAATAGGCAATCCATGTTTGAAGATAAAATCTCATCTATGTTTGAGGCAATTATGTGTAAATTGTCTTCGAGTAGTCTTCCTAGCAACACCGTATCAAACCCTAAAGGTGAGATGAAAGTGATTACCACACGTAGTGGTAAGATACTTAAGGAACCGACTCCTCAACCAATTGCTCCTACGGAGGAAGCAATTGAGGAAGAACCCGATGTGGTGGTCCAAAAGGAGCATGTTCCAATCCCACGAAGTACCGCTCATGCCACACCTACGGTTGACCCATTACCAACATTGGAACCCGAGATTCCAAAGGCTATGCCTATGCCTCAACCAACACCACCTTTGCCCTATCCATCGAGACTTAGAAAGGAGAAACGTCAAGAGCGCGACAATTATCAATTTGAGCTTTTTATGAAAATGTTTCGTGATTTGCACTTTAATGTGAGTTTCGCCGATGCTTTGGTCATGATGCCTCGATTTGCCGCTAACTTTAAGAGTATGTTGAACAACAAGGGGAAATTGCAACAATTTTCTAGTTGTTCGTCGGTTTATCTTAATCGCATACCTCAAAAAGTCGTTGATCCCGGTAAATTTTTGATCCCTTGTGCAATTCAAGATATGGAAGAATTTTTTTCCTTGGCCGATCTTGGTGCTAGCATTAACTTGATGCCACTTGCAATCTTCAAGTCGTTCAATCTTCCTAATCTTACTCCTTCACTAATGTCTATCGAGTTGGCCGACCATTCCACGATTCCCGCATGTGGATTGGCGGAAGAAGTTTTTGTGAAAGTGGGAAAGTTCTACTATCCCGTAGACTTTATCGTTGTCGATATTCCGACGGATCCTCAAGTTCCTCTCATTTTAGGTCGTTCGTTTTTAGATACGTCTATGGCTTGGATCGATGTTCATGCCAGAAAGATCACCTTACGTTTCAACGACGAGGAACTTGTTATAAACGCAACTCAAAACTCTCAATTTTCTCATGTCTATTCTGTTGCAACCATAAACCTCGTTGATATGATTGACGTGGTTTTCAAGGAATTTTCACAAGAAGTTCTAGGTTTTGGTGATGATGAAAATGGTGTCAATCCCACTATGTTAGATCCCATCCTTGATAACTCGAAACCAACCTTCACTCCATTTGAAGGTGGTGGTTTTACGTTGGAAGAATTCGATGTTCCACGTACTTGTAACGAAGACCTCGACAACGATGAGGACTTCTCGATTATCAAGGATTTTCTCAACGATTTCCCATTTCCTCCACCCGAGGAGGTTATGAGTATCGAGCCCAAATCTTCAATTGAGGAACCACCTATCCTCGAGTTGAAAGATTTACCTCCTCATCTCGAATATGTCTATTTGGAGGAGGAAGACAGGTTGTCGGTTATTATTGCGAAGGAACTTTCAGATGATGAAAAAACCGCACTTGTCGATGTTCTAAAGGATCACAAAGGGGCAATTGCGTGGAAGTTATCCGACATTAAGGGGATCGATCCCAAATTTTGTACCCACAAAATCTTAATGGAGGAGGATTACAAGCCCGCAATCCAATATCAAAGGAGGGTGAACCCCAAAAATCACGACGTCATCAAAAATGAAGTCCTTAAACACCTTGACGCGGGAATGATTTACCCTATTTCCGATAGCCCTTGGGTGAGTCCTATTCATTGTGTCCCTAAGAAGGGAGGAATGACCGTTGTGCCAAACGATGCCAACGAGTTAATTCCCACTAGACTCGTGACCGGATGGAGAGTGTGCATTGACTATCGTAAGTTGAATGAAGCCACTCGAAAAGACCATTTTCCCTTGCCCTTCATGACACCAAATGTTGGAGCGTCTTGCGGGAAACGATTTCTATTACTTTTTAGATGGTTTTTCCAGTTACTTCCAAATTCCCATCGATCCTCGTGATCAAGAAAAAACTATTTTTACGTGTCCATATGGAACGTTTGCCTATCGTAGAATGTCATTCGGACTTTGCAATGCACCGGGAACCTTTCAAAGGTGAATGACAGCTATTTTTCATGATATGATCGAGAAGACGATGGAAGTCTTCATGGATGACTTTTCCGTGTTTGGTAATTCGTTCACTTCGTGTTTGTCGAATCTTGAGAGAATGTTCAAACGTTGTGAGGAAACCAACCTTATGCTCAATTGGGAAAAGTGTCATTTTATGGTTAAAAGTGGAATCGTCTTAGGGCACAAGGTCTCGAAAGCGGGGATTGAGGTAGATCAAGCTAAGGTAGATGTCATCGCCAAATTACCTCATCCCAAAACCGTTAAGGGAGTTAGGAGTTTCCTAGGCCATGCGGGCTTTTATCGTCGATTCATCAAGGATTTTTCAAAAATCTCTCGACCTATTACACATCTTCTTGAAAAAGAGGCACGTTTTGTCTTTGACGAAGATTGTGTACGAGCTTTTGAAATCCTTAAGAGGAAACTGACTGAAGCTCCCATTCTTGTTGCTCCCAATTGGAACCTCCCCTTTGAACTCATGTGTGATGCTAGTGATTACGCTATTGGGGCCGTATTGGGGCAACGTCATGAAAAGCACTTCTTGCCTATTCACTATGCTAGCAAGACGATGACCGAGGCTCAACTTAAATACACTAAAACGGAGAAGGAGTTGCTTGCCGTGGTGTATGCATTTGGGAAATTTCGACCTTATATCGTCTTGACGAAATGCATAGTGTATACGGATCATTCAGCTATCAAGTATCTTATGGCTAAACAAGATTCAAAGCCGAGATTACTTCGTTGGATTCTCCTCCTTCAAGAATTTGATCACAAAATTGTTGACAAAAAAGGAGCCGAGAATCTAGCGGCCGATCATCTTTCTCGTTTGGAAGATCCTCACCAAAGTGTTTACGAGCACAAGGAAATCACCGAAACATTTCCGCTCGAGACACTTGGTGTACTGAATTCTAAGCTTGATTCTTCCACCCCATGGTTTGCGGACTTTGCAAATTACCATGCGGGCAACTTCATCATCAAGGGTATGACGACTCAAGAAAAACGAAAATTCTTTCGTGACGTCAAGTTCTACTTTTGCAACGACCCTTACTTGTTTCGAACTTGTGCGGATCAAATCATCCGACGTTGTGTATTTGGCACCGAAGCTTCTAATATCCTTAGAGCATATCATGTGGGACCCACGGGTGGTCACCATGGTGCTAATCTCACGGCTAAGAAGGTGTTTGATGTCGGCTTCTTTTGGCCTACTATTTACTGAGATGCACATGAGCTTGTGAAGTCGTGTGACTCATGCCAACGACAAGGAAAAGCCTCACAAAAAGATGAAATGCCACAAAATATCATCCAAGTGTGTGAGATCTTTGACGTTTGGGGCATCGATTTTATGGGTCCGTTCATATCATCTCGTGGTAATAAGTATATCCTTGTTGCGGTTGACTACCTATCTAAGTGGGTTGAAGCTAAGGCTATGCCCACCAATGATGCTCGTGTGGTAGTCAAGTTTTTGAAAAGCTTGTTTTATCGGTTTGGAACCCCTCGTGCGATCATAAGCGATCGTGGAACCCATTTTTGTAACGACCAATTCGAAAGGGTCCTAAGGAAATATGGGGTTACACATTGGTTTTCTACGGCTTATCACCCACAAATGAGTGGGCAAGTCGAGGTTTTAAACCGAGCGTTGAAGAGGATCTTGGAGAGATCCGTTGGGGAAAACCGACAATCTTGGTCGGATAAGTTGGACGATGCTTTATGGGCCTTTAGGACCGCTCATAAGATGCCCATTGGGTGCACTCCCTATAAGCTTGTGTATGGGAAAATTTTCATTTTCCAATTGAATTGGAACACAAGGCTTATTGGGCCCTAAAGCATTGTAATGATGATATGGAGACCGCAGGAAAACACTGGAAAATGCAATTAAATGAATTGGATGAATTAAGGGATATTGCTTATGAAAATTCATTGATTTATAAAGAAAAAACTAAAAAGTTGCATGATTCTAAAATTAAAAACCGGGTTTTTAACATTGGGGATCAAGTTTTGATTTTTAATTCTCGTTTGAAAATCTTTTCCGGTAAGTTGAAATCCCGTTGGTCCGGTCTATTCACCGTGACTCAAGTTTTTCCATATGGGACCATCGAGCTAGCTCAAAATGATGGCCCCAATTTCAAGGTGAATGGACATAGGTTGAAGCACTACTTTGGCGGGGAAGTTCCATCCTTGAACTACCTCGACCAAATCAACTTCCCCAATGATAATTAGTATTTAGGGGATCGAGTCGAGCTCATGACTCGGTAATAAAAAACGAGGTGCCTCGTGGGGGAGTCCCATGCTTATCCTATGTACATATTATCGCTTTCTAATGTAGTAACATGTGGGGATTTGTGCCCTTCCAACCTTTGTTTCGTGGTTGTTTGTGAATTGTTGTTTTTAGATGATCATGATCTTCACGATTGGAGCCTCTCGTGTTCGTTTTATGGGAGCACTCAATCGTTTGCTTTGAAGACTTTCTCAATATCCATGATATATCCTTTGATGTTCTAACCTTAGGTTTTTAGCACACTTCATAAACGGCTTTAAATTTAACGGTTACACCCTTTCCATGCTAGATTAGGCATTCGACTACGTCTCTAGTATGGGGGTGTTTGCACCCCTAGACTCGAAACATTGAGGACAATGTTTAACTTTAGTATGGGGGGTGAATAGATACTTGCCTTGCCAAACCTTCATGCTTTCCATTGTTTATCTTTTTGTTTATCGTTTTGTTTCAAAATAAGGCTAAAAATGGCCAAAATTTAAAATTTTTCTCATGTTTTATAAGTGTTTAAAGGCACGAATGTAGATTTTCCGATGGCGAGAATAAGAGTAATTTTTTACTCGACCGTGCGTGTTGAGCACTTAGCTTTGATTCCTTAACTTCACATTAGGCTAAGTCTCTTAAATGAGGACGAGAAATGATAGGGTTAATTCTAAGTTACTATGCTAAACGTAGAGTATTCGTATTCTTTCAAAAACTCATGTGTTCTCGTTGTTTGCTTATTCTCCCTTGCATGTAAATATTTTTTGCTTAATAAATATTGACTTAGCGGTTTAGTTGGGATTGTTGGTTTCTAGTTTTTTCTAGTAGCTTCCGTGTACTTAAATTGGGAAGACATTAAGGTATCGCCAGCGTCATGGTTTTGAACTATTGGCACCCGAATAATCAAAAGCTTCACCCAATAATAAGATTTCAAGTGCTCACCTAAATCAAGCAAACAATTTGAAGCCCCACAAGGCCGAAAAATCTATGCAAAACTGAAAGTGAATCAAGCCTTAATCTTTGAAGCTTTAAAGATCCAAAATTCGCCCTAGCGTGAGGATATACGTCTTTGGCTAATAAAACTACCGATGAGGTGGATAATAAAAGGCAAGGCAAGACCGAAGTCATAATAAAAGCTTCATGGAGAAGTTGAATAAAAGATGGAGGTAAACCAAAGATAATAAGGCCCTTCCGTTAGGGGGCGTATAAAAGTCTTGGTAATAAGTCTCATGTTCAAAACCGTTATAAAACCGTGTCTATCGATCCTTCTTGTTGACTTATATTTTTGACATCGTTGTCTATTAGGAGGAATTATTGATTTGATGGACTTGGTTACACTGTTAGGACTCTATTTTTAGACCTAAATCTCTATTATCGCATAAGTCAAAAGACAAAATAAAATATAAGAGATATAACTTAGGAAATTAGGAGGATAAGTACGTGATTAGGGCATATGAGTAGTGTTAGCATTACTAACTTATAATGACAATGATCTCGTTGCACGCTTGGCATGGAATTGGGGTGAAAATCAAGGTCGATGAAATTATTTCTAACGAAGCATTCACGTGTTCTTGTTCTATGAACCTAAACGTCCCATTTTGCGATGAAAATCATACATTATGTCTAAAACGCAAGTAGTAGTAGCAATAGTAGTAGTGTAGCTAGTTTATCATTCAATAAAGTGAATAAAATGAAATTTGGAGGTGCTACGATACTTTATTCTAGCATTGCGTGAGGGCACGACAATGGTTTAGTATGGGGGAGTGATGAGACTGCTTTTATACATAGTCTCATCGTCCAAAAAGGGCTTAAAATGCATTAATTATCATGAAAATACCCAAATATATGCTTGTGTTTGTTGCTTGTGTATTTTAGGTACGGATATTGAGAAAATGAAAAAGATCACAAGAATCATGCAAAAACGAACACGGGAAACGAAGCCGCACAATGAACCAAGCCCTAATGAAGAATTTTCCAAGAAAACCCTGGAAGATTTGAAGAATTATGAAGAAGGGTCCTCTAATATGAAATAATTGACAATTTATACCCTTGTATCCTCATAATTACAAGTTTGGTCCCTAAAGTTCGTATAAAATTGCAAAAAGGGCCCTCCACTTTGAAGAATTGGCAGTTTTAGCCCCTCAACAAAGCTAAAATCTCAATATTTATCCTCCTCAAAGTCAAACAAACCAAGAAGGACTCCAAGTTACACGAATTACAAGTTTGGTCCTTTGAAAATATCAAAATTACAAAAAGGACCCTTAACTCTGAAGATTTGGCAAAAATGGTCCTTCATTTATCATGACTTGGCAATTTTAGTCCTCCAAAATGTCAAATATGCAAGTCAAGACCATTATCAATCAAGAAAATACCAAATCACTCCTTCAAGAATCAAGAATTGGCAAGAAATACCCCTGAAAATACTTTGGAAAAGTATTTGGGGCAAAAGTGTGAAAAATAAAACTTCATTAACAAAGGAAATGAAATTTGGATGGGTTAAATTGCAAATGAAAGAAAGGAGGAAGATAAGGGGTTAAAGCTGGCCAGACAAGATTGTTACCTAGACCAATGAGTGGGTGACACCTGTCCCACTGACACTCTCCACCAATCACATTACACCATTCATCCATGTCACACCCCACTTAACCCGGTTTAAGATTAAACTAATATTGGCACCTAAAACAACTTTTTAAACATAATCCAAACCAAAAACAGATTAAACTCTTGTTCTTGATGTTCATAACTAAAATTGGGTTTTCCTTTAATCCTTGCAATTAGCACTTAATCACCTCCATAATTGCAATTAAGGTGATGTTAGTCATAACCCAAACCTTAAAACTACCACCTCAACAACACACAAGTCACATGATTAACCCTCTTCACACGAGTTTGGGGAAAAAGCCAAAAGTGGCCAGAGAATCAACCACCCACATTCCAGCTTACTCCTTAAGCATTTTATGGACCCTTGGACGAGTTTCAAACTTGCCAGCTACAACAAAACGCCAATTCAAAGTCACATGATTGAAGAAAACGCCAAAAGCTCCAAGGGTAATTCTGGACTTCTACAACAATTAGGGTTTCGTTTTTATGTTTCCTAGATCAATTGTATGCCTATATAAAGGCCTTAGGACCCTGCATTTTCTTTTTGCTCTTGAATTTTCAGTTGTTCACTTTTCTGTAAATCTCATATTCATATCAATGAAATGTGTTGGAAATTGTTGAAGAAAGCTCAAGTGCCACTCTTATAATTTGTTTGTTATTGTTCTTTGTTCATTATTCTTGAATCAAAAACCTGTTTTCAAAAGGAGTGTGCAAAAGTTTGCACATTTTCCACTTTTCTTGATATTTTGCTAAGTTCTTGTTCAAACCTTGGAATTCTTGGGCTATAGGGATGATCATAGCATCCTGATATTGTGTTATCAAGGTGTGGTGAAGCTTATAACTTGGGGATAATCAAGTGTGGGGTAACAAGGTTGCATTAATCAAGGATTTTTACTTTTTCTAATTTTCATATTGTGCTCTTAACCTTGGTTATTCTTAGTAGGGTTGTTGTTAAAAGCTTGTGCTTGTTCTTGCTAGCACATAAGCTCTAAAATTCGTGGGTGTGGATGTACATCCATGAGGTTTGTCTTAAAACCTTGAAAATCTGATAAAATTTGGAATTTTGGTGGATTTGTGCTCTACTTGTGTTCTTGTTGTTTTCTTGGCTTGAATCTGCTTAATCTTGCATGTTAATGTTGTTAGTATGCTAGATTAGTCATTTGGTAAACTGAATCACACTTATACTTGTTTAATTTTTGGATTAAAAAGATAAAGGGGGGTTTGGGATTACCTGTTTGAATTCATAATTGGTTATTGAGTTGTTAAGAGTTTGTGTTTGTGCTTGTTATCTGATATATGCTTGGTTGAGAGTATTTTGCTGCATGTTTTTGAAATTTGAAACCTCAAAATCATACATTATGCTATAACTACTTGATTTTAACTGATTTTGACCTAATATTTTGTTAAAACCTAGATTTTATGCATGCTTAGGGATAAAAGTTGCTTAAACATCATTTATATAACCTATGTGATAGATTTGAGTTGTTGAATCTGGCTTGTTGGTCAATTGCATCAGCAAAGTATAAAACTGCATGTTCTTGTGTTCATCAGTAACTTAAGGTGCTTGAATCTTGCTTAAAACTTTGAATCATTGCATGAAACCTGTCAAGACTTGCTTATTTAAGTTTAATATTGCTTGTGTATGCATTTGGTTAAGTTTGGCTGGCTGAATATTGCTAAAAGTCCTTATTGAACCTAATCTGCTTATTTGTTCATGTCTGTGTCATATCTGGTACTTAATTGATTAAACTATATTAATTGGGTGATTGTGTTTGTGATTTTTTGATTGTTATTTACTCCTCTTGATCCACCGATCAATTGGGTGCCTTTGTGAAACTTGAATCTCCAAAAAAAGTCACTAAAGACAAAAAAGTCAACAAGTCAAGCAGTGGAAAAAGTTTCCACTGCTCAACACCCAAAACTAGCCCATGCTAGTACAAATTTTCAGTTTGCTTATCAATAAGCCATATTTGCTTATCCAGACCTGCAACAACTTATTTTTTGTGATAGATCTTCATTTTTTGACCCATTTGATTGAATTGGAGCTTATTAGACTTTGACTTTGACTTTTTGCTAGAAAACCAACTTATTTGACTTTTTCATAAGTGCTTATTTGCTTTTTACAGCTTATTGAGTCAGCTTATTTGAAAACTTTTTGTTGATTTAGCTTATTTAAGTCATTTAAAAGCTTTTGCAATTTGAATCAGCTCTTGGGATAGCATAGAACTCAAAAACGACTATTTTGTCGTTTTCAATAGATTGCTTTTTGCATTCTCAGGCTTATTCCTTTGGCTTATTTAAAATTTATTTTTACAGAAGTCTTATTTAGCTCAAAAGAAGCTTGTGTGTCTAATTTGAGCTTATGGCATTAGCTTATAACTTAATGGGCCAAAAAGCCCATTAAGAATAATCTGTTTGGTATAAGCTTGCTTATTTCACATTTTTAGCTTTTGGGCCTTTGGAAAAAGTTCAGAATCAAATTTTGAGTCAAGTAGTGCTTTTTGGGCCATTTTTACAAACTTTTTCTTATTTGGCTCAATTTGGCCCATTTAGGTGACTGTTTTGGGTTTTGGCCCATTTCTAGGCCCATTAAGGGTATTTAGGTAATTTCAAGTTCATTTCTGAGTTATTTAGGTTAAAATTAGTTAGTTTGCAACTTTTTAGAATTTTTTAGGATTTTTGGATTTTTATTAATATTTTAATATTATTTTATTATTAAAAATTAAAAGTGTAATTTTCTAAGTTTTTATATTTTTCCTAGATTATAGACACTTAATTAGGAGTTTACAACTTTCCAAATATTTTTAGGGTCTTTTAATTATTTTCTAGAATTATTTTAAGTTTTTATATTTTTTAATTGTTTTTAAATAGTTTTAATTGATTTTAAAATTTTCAAAAATAGTTTTAAATTAATTTAGGGTATTTTAGAGGTTTACAAAGTGATAAAACTCATTATGGGCTTTCTGTTAATTAAATTGATTTTTAGGGCTTTAATTAGCATTAAAAAATCATTATTTAACTAAATAAAAGGTTTGGGTGATTTTTGATTTTTTATAAACTTTTAATACATTATTTAGGATTTATTGCAATTTTTTTGGAATTTTTAGAGTAAATTTTTAAATTTGGTGCCTTTACGGTTTTACGTGTACGACTTCTTCGTCTTAGTGTAATCCGTCATCGTAACCGTCATTCTCTTCTTATCCTACTTCTATTTTTCTTTCTCATAACAATATAACCACAAAGTTAATCATTTTATTACACACACACCAAGCCTCCTTGAGAACGATCCCCACTTTAGGTCATTTGTGCACGATTTTCCTAAATCGTCGTACATACCCTAATTTGTCCTCTTTTCCTAAAGAGTGGTAAAAACATCAATATCAGTTATAATTTCTTTTCACATCCGCATTTAATGAAAATGTACAAGTGGTCCCCCCTATTTTCTTGGCAATTGTTCCGTGTGTGCAGAGATAACGCTTTTGCATAGATGACGTGGGGTCATGATATTTCATTTTTAGTTCGTTTTTCTCGACTCAATTCAAATGGATATAACGTTTTAAGCTTGACTTGAATGTTTTTGGTAATAGAAACTTGTTTGGAATTATTAACTAGTTTGCACAAGAAGTAAATGTAAGCTAATGTTATACTATTACGTAATACATACTAGTCTAAAACACGTTGCAAGTAAACATTTAAATGCACAAAATTACAAAGTTTAACTAAATGCAACACACTATCAATATTATTCCAAATATAAAGCTTAGCTAAATCACTAAAATCCTAACAGGCTATCTCTAAATGGGCTATACTAAAATGAGCTAATTTTAATTCACAAATTTCATCAACTGTTCTACCGAGCCCTATTACTTATTCTACCAGTACATTAACAGATATAACTAAGAGAATTGTAAACGCAGGTGACTTTTAACAAAAAAGTCAAACTATACTATTTTCAACTAATAACACTAAACTCTTATAAGCTAGAGTGAAATCTACAACTATCAACTATAACAGGTAAAATTCCACTACTAATGAATAACAGTCGAGAATATTATACTATCATTCTTATCAAATCTCTAACTCATATCCTGCAATTTGGATTTAAACTGAACTAGCCATGAAACAATCTTTCTAACTGTTGACTTCTGTTACTTACACTTCGACTTTGCCTAATGGATTTTTATGATAACTCCTATGTGATTCTACTCTTACCTACTGATGTATAAGCTACTCAAACACATTCTCATATATTCTAACGCAACTACAAGCTAATCCTATATGCCAAACACTGGTTACGGTACACTAATCCTACAATCTGTCTACAATCTGAACAAAATAACATCTAAAGTTGGCATATTACACTATAACAGAATCACACACTAAAGTTAAAAAAATAAGATCAAATAGAAACAAATTTCAGACAAGAGTTACTCTACCATTATAATAGCTAGCTAACTAGGAATTTGCAGAAAAGTGAAATTGAGCTTAACCTGGGCTTCCGTAGGGGAGTCCATTGATGAAGTAGGTCAGCGTTGAGCTGCCTCAACATGACCACCAAAAACTGATATCGAACTCGTCGAAACGATCTAATCTTGAACCGGACTGCTGCTACTAACTTTGACTAAAAGTCTGCATCAAGTCTACTCGAACTTCTGCCATTCATCACCATTATAGCTGCTACAGTTACCTACTATCACTTCAAATTTGTGAAACAAACGGAACCAACAGGATCAAACTGAATTGCTCTAATCTAGTCTTCCATAACCGCTGCTCCTTGATTAGTCTCTTAAGCAGATCCAAACAGATTGAATGAAACAGAATACCACTCGAACTTGTCTACTACGCTCAACTACCGTCCAACAATTCACCCTAAAAACGTGCTAAAAGTACGTATAGCATATATATTTTTGAAACTAGTCCACTGATGCTGTTGCTATCACTAAACTGCAAGTCGAACCCGCACAAAATATGAACTGAAAATTATCCTAACTGCTGCTGGATGAATCGAATCATCTACTACACGCAAACTATGATCTACAAATCTGCATAAAACGTATATCCTGCTTGAACAAGGAAATCTCTCAGAAACTTCTAAACTATGCTGGAACCATGAAGTATCATCAAGTCTCTATTAAAACTCTAATTATCCTCTAGCAAAAGCTCCAATATCAGAACTTCAAACTCAGGGATAAGCTCAGTTAATGAATAAGATTGCAGAATTGATGAAGATTCAAAAAGATGTGAAGTGATTTTTATTAAATGTGGAACTGAAATGGGTTACAAATCGGTTATAACAACCGTAACTACCTAACTGATCAATGAGTATGTGTGTGTGAACACACACTAGATAGAACGAGAGAGAAAAATTGTGACTAAAACTAATTGTGTGTGAAAAAACACACTTAAGCTACTGACTAACTAACTGTGTAAAATGAGGTGAATAAGGGATGTTTATAGATGTGAAGTGAGGTGAAGAATAGTTAGGTGACGTGTCAGCTCCAATCATATTCGGCCACGTGGATGTAATGGGTTAGGGTTCATCCATCAGAATTGGGGGTTTTCCCATTGAGTTAGTTTTAGAGAAATTAAATGATATAGGGTTGTTGCTGAGGTGAAGGCAAGCACTTTTGCTTTTTGTTGCAACTTCTAAAACGCACTCTAGCCTCTTCAATCCGACGTTCATAGAAAATGGTGATGTGTTTGATTTCTATTGGTTGAAATGTTTAACTCGGGATTGATAAACAGCCAGTACTGTTATGATTTTTCTATTTATTGCTCCCACATTCCTGATCCGTGTGACCCTTGTTTCTGGCACCCCATTCGTCCAGCTGGATTTCCACTCTTATGACTTTACAAGATTTCCAAATTTGGTCCTTGTAGTTTCAGGAAGTTTAGCAGCTTTATATATCTTGTAATAAACTTTGGTAAATGCCTCTTTTAATCCTTGAAGTCTCATGTCCTTGGCAACTTTGATCTTTTTGAACTTGTCTTATCTTTTCTTCGCTTTTTCTTCAGTCTTTTGTCAGATAATCCCGTTAAAACGCGTGTTTGTTCCATTTGTATCTTCTTACCTGAAAACACATGAAACACAAATACCCACGTAATTCTGATATTTTTCAGTTAACTTTAATGTATTTGACTGTGTTTTGAGTGGCTTTTGGATCATTATTTATGAGTGTTTTCACACTTATCAACTCCCCTCCACTTGACCATTGCCATGACCTCATGCAATGCAGCATTTTAAAGCTCTAGAGTGCACTTTTCTCATAATTAATCAACCTTGGCCATTTAATGATTTAATATACTATGCTATGCTTCATGATGAATTATTTTGAATATTTACAATGCAATGCAAAGAAAACAATTCTATTATATATTTTTGATTTTCTTGAAATGATTTTGATGGAAATAACTCATAAAGAAATCAATGACTTGGATTAGGGCTTTGGTACCATGGACACTTATCACCCTCAAGTTTCACTTTCCCCATACCAATCTTAAAAATGGGATCATTGCATTCACAAGTAAAAAGTGCATCAACTTATTCATGACAATTAAATGTGGAACCGGTTATTATTTGAGCAAATTGCTTGAGAGCAAATTTGTCATTATTTGAAGCGTGAAATATAAGAAATGTAAAATCCAAAAATAAGGAAGCATGGTTTTAATCCTAAGTAATCCTCTCATCCATTACTTGAAAAATCGCTCACAATTAATATAAGTCCGTTTCAAGAGTAATAAGTCATTCGCCTTATGTGTAAAATCCCCATGTCATGCTTTCATAAGTAGCTACACACTCGCTAAGGAAAGAAAAATAAAACTCACACAATAATTTACATCCGCCGCCTTTTTGAGACTTTGGATCTTCAACCCCACAACCCGTCAAGGTAATATTGGATTGGAGCAATCTATTGAATCCCCGCAACCCGTGAAGGTAATATTGGAACTCAATAGTCACTATAATTAACACCACACTGCCCCTCTTGGGAGTCTTGCATATATTTTTTTTCCTTTTCTTTTTCTTTTTTTCTTTTTTTTCTAGCCACTCATTTTTTTTTTCATAAGCCACTCTTATTTTTCTTTATTCCTCACTAAGAAAGTTGAAAAGAATAAAAGGAAAAACACCCGCTAAATATTGAGCATGACATAAGTCTAGTACACATAAAACGTACTAACTTAGAATCTTAAGACGTACTTATACCAATCATGAATGATTAGACAAAAATGCATAATAGATTACAAACCGATTCAAACCGTTCTTGATTATTTATTAACATATATACATGCGAAGAAATTAGAGGTAAAGAAGAGAAGGGTTTAGCCACAAGTAATTATCATGAAGTTTATCTAGCCCTTTTATACTTGCTTCAACTCTATCATTTCCCATTCTCCACAAATTTAAAATCTCAAATAATGAAATTGGTGGATGCTTAGCCTAATAGACCAATGAAGGACTACATGGTTAAGGATACTAGCTAGAGAATGCTAAGATAAGCAAACTCGGGTTGAGTCAAAATATCCATGGCGGGCCTAATATGTCAAAGATATCTAAACTTGTTAAACCATGTTTTTATTATATTTTTTTTCTTTTATACATTTTTAATGAAAAACAAAAGTAGAAATATATACAATGCAAATGTGTTATGCAAATGAAAAATGATTGATGCAAAAATTATGAATGCATATTTTTGTTGGCCAAAGTAGATCAAAAATTTGAAAAATGTTTCAAAAATTAATTTTTCCAAGTTATCATGAAGTTAAGGCAATGGTCTAGGTAAGGTCACTTCGATAGAAGTCTCCCCTACACTTAAGATAAACATTGTCCTCAATGTTGAAGAGTATTGGAGTAAACTCCCCTACACTTATGACATTGATTACTTTGCTTAACCCAAGTTAAGGAAGAGACAACTAAAGGATATTCATTTTAAGCACAAGTGTTTAATATCATGATAGCAAAAACTAATCGAAGTGAACCAGATACACGGGCCTCCTCCATAAGCTCTAAGCATGAAATGTGATAGAGCAACCCTTGAAACAAACACCAAAAGACGAAGAAAGGCACCCCTCCACTTAAACTCTACTATAACATCCTTTTAATTAAACCTAACCTATTTAGATCTACTCTACGTTTTTTAACCTAGTTATTCAATGCTTAAGTTTTTTTAACCCTATGTCGCTAGCTCGACTCGGCCCCGAATTAGGTTGTCCTTGGGGAAACCATCATGGAGAGTAAAAGATTTACCCTCTTAGGAAAAACTCTCCATGATAAGGTAAAACAAGTTCTTAAGTACACAAAACCCCATAAATATCTACCAGGATCAAATACATAATTGCCCTCCCAAGAATAGCACATCCCAAAAGTGGACTTCTTAATCAACGGTGAGGTGGGTGAGGTTTCTTTGTTGATGATTCTTTCCTTTAAGTGTCCTATAAGATGATAAGGTGATACTTTAAAGTTTCCCACAAGTTTTCCTTTTAATGCATCAAGCGGATACTGAGTTGGCTCAACATTCTCTATACCAGGATCAAAAATCTTTTGCTTCATGGGAAAATAACAAGTGATGGGAGCCTTTGAATATTCTCCTTGATACTTCACATCATGAGAGAAAGGGTGTGGAGTAGTAAGTGTCATCATACTTGTAGAGGAAACCACAATTTCTTTCTTGTTCCTAGAAAACTCCTCATCAAAAACATCCTCATATGGTGACATAAAGAATCTCTCCATTTCAACATCCAAATGATACAAGTCACGATCATCTTGAAACTTCTCAAATATTGGTTCATCAAGTGAAGGCTCAAAGAGATAGTTTGAATTGGTTTGTAAGAAAGGTGGTGAAATAAGTGAAGCATTTTGGTTTTGAGGTGTTCCAGAAGGTGTATAAGAAGGAGTAATAAGTGAAGGTTCATGAGAAGGTTTTGGTTGAGAATGGAATCTCCATAAAGCAATCTTTCTATTTCACGAATATCCTCATCCTAATTAGAAGAAGATGTATCAACCACAATATCATCTCTCTTAAGATAAGCCTCAATCTCCTAATTAATCAACTCATCTTCACTAAGCATTCTTTCAATCTTTAGAATATCCTCTTCCCAATGTGAACTAGAGTTATCAATCTCAATATCATCTCTCTTAAGATAATCTTCAATTTGTTTATCTATCAATTCATCCTCACTAAGAAATCTTTCAATCTCAAAAACCTTGTCACTCTCATCAATGATAGAACCCTCCTCATCATGATAGTCATAATAGATTGGTAGGTCAAGGATTGGTGTTTCAAAAGGTATCTCCTCAAAACTCAAGGTAGTATGATCATCAAATAATGGAGGCTAAAAAATGGAGAACTCATCATCACTATATTCATCATAAATTGGTGTATCAAAAAGAGGTGGTTCATCATAACTAGAATCCTCATTTGCTTCCTCATTTGTATTGAAAATATGATTCAAATCTCCAAAATGAAATTGTTGGGGTTCATGAATATTCAATGAGGAAGTAATGGAGGCTATTGTCTCAACATAAGGAAGATCATATTCACCACTCTTACAAGCTTCATGAAAGTATTCATTACACACTTCATCAAGAATATCAACGTGATTCACCTCTTTATCAAGAATATCAACATGCTTAACCGTCTCGGGCTCATTTGATTTCTTAGACAGTTTTCCCATGTTAAACACAATCTTTTGATCTTCCACCCTCATAATAAGTCCCCCCTCCGCCACATCAATAAGAGTACGACCCGTTCTCAAAAATGGTCTACCAACAATTAGAGGAACTCTCGGGTCCATATCATAATCAACCACTAAAAAATCCGCGGGAAAGGTAAACTTATCAACCCCTACAAACACATCCTCCGCTATGCCTTCCGGATAAGCTATGGTACGGTTAGCTTACTCTAGTGTCATCCTAGTAGGTGTGAGCTCGGGAAGTGAAAGTCTTTTCCAAAGCGATAATGGCATGAGACTGATACTTGCCCCAAGATCCGCTAGTGCCATGCAATTTTCCACCCCAGGAAAATTACAAGGGATCAAAAATCTCCCCGGATCTCCAAGTTTTGTAGGTAAGGTTTTGAGCAACACAGCGGAACAATTCTCATTAAGGGATGTGTTAGGCAAGTCCACCAATTTTTCCTTGTTGGAAAGGAGATCTTTGAACATCCTAGCAAATTTTGGCATATATTCAAGAGCTTCCACAAAGGAGATGTTTATGTTAAGTTGCTTGAACATCCTCAAAAAATTTGAGACTTGTATATCATCCTTGTTTTTCAATTTGTCCTTTCTCAATCTTGAAGGGTAAGGAAGGTTTGGTTTTGGTGTAGGTAGAGTAGGTGTTGTAGTGGAAGATTTGTCTTTGTTAGCTTCTTCATTGGGAGTTGTGGAAGGTAAAGGAGAAGTGGGAATAGGTTGAGAAGGTATGTTTGATTGGATAGGAGCATTTGGAGGTGGTGAAGTAGATGTAGAAGGCTTGTCACATGTAGGAACAAAAGTGGGTTTAACAATAGGAGGTGTAAGAGGTGAAGGATCCTTTGTTGACTTTCCACTTCTTGTTGTAATAGCATTGACATTTGCCCTTGGGTTTGCTTGTGTGTTAGATGGTAAAGCCCCTTGTGGTCTTTGATTAAATTCCATCAAAAGCCTCTTAGTTTGTTCCTCCATTGTAAGTTTCATTTGCTCATTCATTCTTTTCTCACTTTCACGAATTCGCCTTTCAACATACTCATGAGTATCATGTAGCCCATATCCTTGATTTTGAACTTGTTGTCCCATATATTTGTGATGATTAAGCAATGAAGAGAGAAAGAAAATAGATGAAGAAGAGATGAATTCCTAGAGAGAGAAAGTAGTGAGAGAAAGTATAGAGAAGATGATTAACTTGGTGAGATTAGATTAGAGAAAAGAAGTTGTTACAAATGACCATCCACCATCCTAACATGCTAGGAGGGTAGTATATATAGTCCACCCACATGCGGGCTTTAATGGACTATATATTGGGCCGGGCTTGTCTTTTGGACTTTAATTAGTTTAAATTCAAGCCCGTGGACCACGACTAAATAACTACTTATTACAACATTCTAATAAATATTACAATAGAAACCTATGACCGAACATTCTTGTTTGACTCAATATTTTGAGGCTAACAATCTCCCCCAATGTGAGGTCATTCCTCTTTGATATTTGGATTCCAATGGAGATTTATGAATTTCGTCATAAATGAGTCTTGAACGTGTAACAGTAGTTTTGTTCCTTCATGCTGTGATCTTTGAGCCTTTGTCGTTGTCTTTCGACTTTGTCTTTAAGTTTTGAGATATTCAAATCATCCTTGACTTCTTATTGCCATCTTGCGATCTTGTGTCTTTGTCCACATGCTCACACTATCAATTGTTGGATAAGTCTTTGGGCATGAATATGTGGTTGTGAATCTTTGACTTTGCTGAGTACACCGTGACGCCACCTTCTCGAGACAAAACATAGACACGGACTGAATGGCTTTGACATTCGTCCTAAATCGGTAGCGTTTTACCTCCGGTCGGTGAAGACCGTTATACGATATTAAATATCGTACCTGTGATCAGGTAGATTCAATTAAGAATCTCCTTGACACGGTTTCGCGGCAGTACTAGCCGTTCTCTTTACTCAACCGTCTCAAAGCAAGACTGCGAACATAAAGAGTGAATCAATTAGATAGATATCCGCTTGATTAAAGTCGTCAATTCAAAATCCTGGAACAAGTTTGATTCTTAACGAATCTTACCATTGTTGCTTTCCAGTTGACACAAGTTTGATTCATAAGAATCTCACAAGTCACCTACCGTAGCGCTGTTTGAGGTTGACGCTAGAAGGATTTCCATTCGTCACTGTGAATATTAATGAATATCACTCTGAATGTTCTGGCAAGACCATAAAGATATTGCGTAGAAACCTGAAACGAGTTTGAATCAATTCAGAATCAAACCACTGTTGCTTTTCAGTTTTACATATGTTCAATTCATAAAGAATCTCGCATATGACCTACCGCAGTGCTGTTTGATGTTAACACTGGAAGGATTTCCACTCATCATCGTGAATACTAATTAGTATCACTCTGAGTGTTCTAGCAATATCACAAGGATATAGCGTAGGACTCTCTTGATCTTCATCCGTTTGTCCTAACGCGATTTGATTGATCTCTTGGCTCTAGACTCGATTTGTGCACATTTAGTGGTCGGAGGCTGGAGCAGATGCCACCTATTCAATATCAACTATCTCGGAGTGAGAAAGTCAATAGAAGTCGTGTTGATCTCCGTGACAATAAAACAAACTTCTTTTGAGAGAAGTCTGAGTAGCTAGGAAAGGGTTGTGCTTCACATCACTGGGTCCATGATGAGTTTGTCTTCATGATGAGTTGACCCGGTTTCTGCCTAAGTTGTATGGAGGGCTTCTTTCTTTAGACCCTTTATCCTTACATTTCTTTTTCATTCTTCAACCCCTTCAATGCTTACCAAGACATCATTAATAGCACCTTGTTGTGATTGTTCCAGTGCTATCATCAGTACTTAGTCGGCATTCAGCTACATTCACATTCTACTCCATCTTTCCTAAGGACTTCTAATAATCTATTGGATTGTCCCTGGGAAGATCCCTCCGGTTCTGGTTGGATCATAGGACTTAAACCTAACCACCCTTTTGACACCAATAACGTCGTGAATTAAAGATGTTGTGGGTATTTGATCGTAACCATGAAAACCACTTTAAATTCTAACAAAGTGTTTGAAAAGCATTTAACACCTTGCTAGTTTTGTCGTTTTAGAAAAACTCCCCCTTCACATGTGCATCGATAATCGAAAGTGTTTCGCACATGAAGGTAAGAGTTAAAGTGCTTGAGTCTTATATTAGATCACATTTTAATCACATTTTCTCCCCCTATCTCTAATATATAAAATCTTTTGATATTAGAGATACCAAATTTGATTAAAATATATTTTGAAAAATAGTCTTGAAAATCTTCGGGAGAAAGATGTGTTAATCTTTTGCATGAAGTTGAATTGCTCCCCCTCAAAAATTGATCCAATGGAATTTTCATTACGAGGATTTGATCCACATTAAACTTTTGAGGATAGGAGTTGTTGAACACACAATTTTTGAAAGATTTTGAATATCATTGAGAAATTCTTGAAAAAATTATGTTCAACGCTTTTTGAAAAATCAATTCTTTTTGACGAAAAGGTTTTTCTAAAGCATAAATTTGAGTTCATAGACTTTGAATGTCTTGACGAATCCACTCAAGTGTAAGAAGATTTAACTTCTTTTGCTAAGGGTAAGAGTACAAGAGCGTACACTCCCCCGTGAATTTAGATCCGGGTTGCAATCTGAAAGTGATTACAAGCCATTGTGTTGAGCTCAAAACGTTGAATGTTTTGTGACAAGCTCAACCCGTGATAGATTGCTCTACCCGTTTGTTAGGATATGGTATCTTTAAAGATACACTTTCCTTTATTTGAGGTCCGAGTTACAGTCTGACATTTAACTGTAAGTCGTTTACATGAGCTTATAAACTTTGAATGTTTTTAATGAGAGCTCATGACCGAGAAAATTTATTTTCCCGTTGTTAAGGATAAGTTATCATTCGTGATCAACTTTCCTTTCTTGGAAGTACGAGTCACAATCTGAGGTAATTGTAAATCATTGAAATGACATGTTTTGAAAAATATTTACAACTTTCATTCGAGCTTTATGTACACACCCGTGTCGTTATTGAGCGACATTTCTAGGTACGTCCATATTATCGATACTGAAAGACATGTCGAGAGGAATATTTTTGGTATTTTGAAAGTTTTTCCATTTTTTAATTTGTTTTTCTATGGATATTTACGTTTTATTATATTTTTTTTTTGTTTTCTCAAGTTTTTCGAAAATAATTCAAAATAGACTTTTGTACAGCAGAAGAAGGTGATATCGAATATACAGAATTGGAACCCTTTGAAGAAGGAGAAGTGGGTTCAGAATCCGCTGTTGTACCTACAATCACAGAAGAAGAGTTTGCACAAATACTAGAATTAGGAGTAACAAATTCCTTTTCAGCGTGTAGAACAGTAGCATTAGTGATGGTGCAGGTGTCATCACTCTTCTCTATCGGAATCCACTTAAGACCAACTTCTGTGAAGATCCGTCCCGTTGGTTTCCACTGAAGACTAGATTTAGGAGTAGCTTTCTCTTGCACAGCGGAAGACTTCTTTGGAGAGAAACTATGTCCTTTTTGAATCCACGTTTCAGATTTGGTGTGGTTGCTTTTCTTTGCGACGGGTTTGTATCTCCTTGTTGTCTTATGGGATTCTGCATTCGATCTACGTTCAAAGGAACGAGATTTGACCTCATAGAGGTATTGCAAAATGCAATGGTCATGATTTACATTGTGAATGCCCTTTTTGCAAGTGGGACATACAGGGAATTTGGGATTCACGAAAGTACTTGTATTCCTTTGTTTTCTAAATCGTTCAGGCGTAGTGTTTGAAACACGACTATTCATGGATGGTCTCCAATTCCTAGATTGCTGAATAAGGATCCTAGGTTTTGGTTGACTACCATTAGGAGTGTGTGGAACTCTAGCGGGATTTGGTGAACTAGGTTTTTCATTGTAACACCCCCACAATTGTTATGCGCAGCGGAACTACAACAATGGGTGCTACACAGTATTCATTGCACACAAGAGATATCAAACGACGCTAAAAAGACGTCATCTTAAAAATTGAAATTTAAAATTTTTAAATAATACATGTCCACAGTTTTTCCAACCCCAAATAGTGCACAGAGTTTAGCGTTTCGGTCCCCATGAATCTCAACCCCTAAAACTTCAGTTTTACAACCACATGACATTAAACATAAAAATTGTTTAAGTAGAAAAGGAGGGAAAAACAAGCGGACACCAAGCCGATCACACAACATCCATCCCATGCATGCTCCATCCTACTGCTCAGCGGTTACCTGAAATACATGCCAAAATTTGGTCAACGAAAACGTTGAGTGGAATTCATAGGTTTTTCAATCCATTTGAACGTATATATAATAAAACCATTCGTGATCATTTATAGTCTTGTCGATCAAACAAACTATAATCAGGATACTGACAATTGTGTTTAAGCTCATGACACTAATCCGTTAACTCAATCACCCGCGTAAATATACCGGCATGATTCAGATGAAACCAGTGCCCCTCTAAAGGCATCAGTTGCAATTATACCTTATTTCTCATACAAAATAATCAACCGCAGAACTTACTATAAGTACAGCTTCTCGGCTAGCATTGGGTCGTTAACCCCGTAGTACTACAAATTGCATAAGCGGCTATTTCCCCCTTCGCAAGGGTAAGACAATAGTTAATAGTTCATGAATTTAGGGACTTTTGCAACTTTGGTACTCAACACAATTTCTAAGGCAACTTTCGGGTCTAACAATCATTCATGATATACGTTCCTTTTAAAAACTAGCATGCATTTCCCTCGCGGGTAAAACAATTTGAAATAATATAAGCGAGGCTATAAATTCACACCTTAGATATTAAGTAGTCGGTAGTTCGAGGAGTGTTCACTGACGATGTTACGGATGCCCGGGTAATTCAACACCTATCACAAATAACGCGTAATGAGTAATCTCATTTAAATACTTACGGTACTGTATAAAATACATATATATATAAGTCACTTAAGACCAATATAACTCACGCCAAAAACAAAAACAACAAGTATCATTCATTTTATACCATTCATTCTTATAACCTACGTTGTCCATTTTTACACGTTCTCGCCGGTACTTGACTAAAGTACGGGCTGTTTTACCTTATTAAACCATGCTTATAAAATTTGATAAAATTTCCAAAAATCCTATATGACCTGTAGATAACATGTTTTTAAGTCCAACAAAAGTTTTCACTTTTACGACCCGTTACGCAACTCATTTCCACGACTACATTTTACGGGCTGAAATTGCGCTTCGACCAATTTTGACCACTTTGACCTATATGAAAAATACCTTTGACTTTCTTGACTCATAAGTCAACATATAGACTCATTTGTACAGGTTAGGGACCAAGTTTTGACCCTTGATCATTCACCAAATTATACTTGTGACCCTCGGGATTTGACTAAAACTTTACACAAATCCGGATTGTGAAAGTCCTCGTCTCCCGGTACCCGATCTTTAAAATGTCATAACTTTTAGCTCGTTTTGAGTCACGGGCTCTACCTTATACCAAATTAAAGCTAGAAAAACCCTCTATCACTATATTTAGTTTTCAAGACTTGGAACAAAAATCATTTTTCCAAAATAGACCAAATGTTTCTGCCTAAAAATGACTATACCAAAAACATGCTTAGACTCGATTCCAAGACTTCTAACCAACACTAAACATCATCCTAAGACTTCCCAAACATATCCTAACATCAAACTTCCATCCTACCCCTATTGATCAACCAATCTCAATATCAAAATCAAAGAAAAATACACATGCAAGTAGTAACACCTATGTAAATCATCATAAAACAAATAACCAAACACAATAATAACATGCATGATCAACAACCACCATGGCTCCCCAAACACCCCCCTTTGCCGTGGGGTTTGGGTGACCCATTCACCACAACCAAATTAATTTTGGTGGGTTTTCATGGTGTTTATACTTCCATAACACTCAAAATTAACATGCATTAGCTCAATTAGCCACAAAAACGAATTTTGGATCATATGAAAAATCTTGAAAAATTTTTATCAATGCATGTTGGATTTGATTACATGAATAGGTGGGTAATGACCAAACTAAGCGTGGTCTAACCTTAGATTTTTGAAAAATCAAGTAGAAAAGATTTTTGGTGGATTTTTGTGTGTTGTGGGTGTGCCGTGAGTTTAGAGAGAGACAAGGGAGGGAGTGTTTGATTTTTCTTGTGAAATGTTGTATGTGTTTGTGTGTTTGTCCACTTTGCCCCTTTTTGTTAGTTAGGAGGGACCTAAGTGCAATATTGGGCTTCTTTTGTCCTTAAATAGAAAACAACCTCAAAACTTTGCGGGTTTGACTCATTTGTCAATTTTGAAAATTTTACGGGAGTCGGAAATCTTCCCGAATGCTCCAAAATATTTTTGGGATACTTTAAATGTACTTGGAAGGCTATAAAACTCACACGACTCAACTTAACACGAACCGTAAATAAAATTCTCGAAAAATTACATTATCGATAAATCGTCAAAAATTATATAAAATTGGGCATCCCTCGGGATCGTAATCGTCATCGTCCTTCTCAAAACGTCAACCGTAAAAATTATAACCTCGAACATCGGTTTTAACCAAAATACTTATAATTATAGAAATTAAAATTTATCAAAAATTTCAAAAATTAGCGTAATTTAGGGTATCGTTAATGACCTCGATTCTAGGGTGTCACATCCACCCCTCCTTAAAGAGAGCGACGTCCCGGCGCTCGCCTCTTCTTGGGCTCACATTTCGTCTTACTGGAACAAATGAGGATACCTTTCCTTGAAAAAGTCCTCACGTTCCCAGGTGTATTCCGGTCCACGCTTAGAATTCCATCGGACCTTCACAATAGGAATCCTACTATGCTTCAACCGCTTGACCTCCCGGTCCATGATTTCCACAGGTTCTTCCACAAAGTGCATTTTGTCGTCTAGTCGAATCTCGTCCAAAGGAATCACCAATTCCTTGTCCGCCAAACTCTTCTTCAGGTTCGATACGTGGAACGTGTCATGAATAGCACTAAGCTCGGTCGGCAATTCTAACTTGTACGCTACTGGTCCAATTCGTTCAACGATCTTAAACGGTCCAATATACCTCGGACTCAACTTTCCTTTCTTTCCAAAACGAATTACACCCTTCCATGGCGATACCTTGAGCATAACCATATCTCCAACTTCAAACTCCAACGGTTTCCTTCGGTTATCAGCATAACTTTTCTGTCGGCTTCTCGCAGCAAGTAGTCGGTTCTTGATCTGCACGATCTTCTCTGTCGTTTCTAAAACCATTTCGGGTCCAGTCAATTGACTTTCCCCTACTTCACTCCAACACACGGGCGATCTACACTTCCTTCCATACAATGCTTCGAACGGTGCTGCTTTGATACTCGCATGATAACTATTATTGTACGAAAATTCCACTAGAGGCAAGTGGCGTTCCCAACTTCCTCCAAAATCAATCACGCATGCTCGGAGCATGTCCTCCATCGTTTGAATCGTTCGTTCACTCTGGCCGTCAGTTTCCGGGTGATAAGCCGTGCTTAAACTCAGTTCAGTGCCCATCGCACGTTGAAGCGATCTCCAAAATTCCGACGTAAATCTACTGTCGCGATCCGAAATGATCGATAACGGCACTCCATGTCTACAGACGATCTCTTTCACGTACACGCTGGCGAGTCTTTCCATGCTGTCCGTCTTCTTCACAGGTAAGAAATGAGCAGATTTCGTCAACCTGTCCACAATTACCCATATCATATCGCTTCCACTAGGAGTCCTAGGTAAACCCGTCACAAAATCCATTGCGATTTTCTCCCATTTCCATTCTGGGATTTCCGGTTGTACCAACAATCCAGATGGTTTCTTATGTTCTGCCTGAACCTTCGCGCAAGTCAAACACTTACTGACGTAACGAGCAATATCTGCCTTCATATTCGGCCACCAATAAACTTTCTTCAGGTCGTGGTACATCTTATCCGATCCAGGATGTATCGAATACTTCGACTTATGCGACTCATTCATAACCAATTCTCGAACTCCAGGCTTTCCTTCCTCAGATGGACACAATGGTAACCAAATCCGATTCTCAAAATATCTTAGTCCGTCAGACCTAATCACGAAAAGAGGTTTCAACATTCGTCCCAAATTCTCGGCTTCAACATTCCCTTTCATCAATCCTCTCTCCTGAGCCTTCAGTATGGTTTCGGTTAAGTCAACGCTCTCACTCATCACTAAAACTCTAACCCTCAAAGGTTTCTCCCGCTCCTTCCTACTCAATGCATCCGCTACAACATTCGCCTTCCCAGGGTGGTAGCGAATTTCGCAGTCATAATCACTCAATAGTTCAACCCATCGTCTTTGTCGCATATTCAACTCCTTTTGATCTAAAATGTGCTGCAAACTCTTGTGATCAGTGAATACAACACACTTTGTCCCATACAGATAGTGTCTCCACAGCTTCAACGCAAAAACTACCGCTCCTAATTCCAAATCGTGCGTCGTGTAGTTCTCCTCGTTCTTCCTTAATTGCCTCGACGCGTAAGCTATCACCTTCTCACGTTGCATTAACACTGCTCCGTAACCCTTACGAGACGCATCACAATACACTACGAAATCTTCGGTTCCTTCAGGCAATGATAAAATCGGCGCGGAACATAACTTATCCTTGAGCGTTTCGAAAGCAAGCTCTTCCTCAATTCCCCATTCATACACCCTATTCTTCTCGGTAAGCCGCGTCAATGGTTTCGCAATCAACGAAAATCCTTCAATAAACCTTCTATAGTACCCAGCTAAACCCAAAAATTGTCGAACTTCAGTCGGTGTCGTCGGTGCTGACCATTCCCCGATTGCTACGATCTTAGCAGGATCTACACGAACTCCTTCCTTATCAATCACATGACCTAGAAACTGCACTGATTCCAACCAAAACTCACACTTAGAGAATTTTGCATACAGCTTCTCCTTCCTTAACAACTCCAAAATCTTTCTCAGGTGCTTCTCGTGCTCCTCCTTACTCTTAGAGTAAATAAGTATGTCGTCGATGAAAACAATAACAAACTTATCTAGATACGGCTTGCACACGCGATTCATAAGATCCATGAATACAGCAGGCGCGTTAGTCAACCCAAACGGCATCACTCGAAATTCAAAGTGTCCATACCGCGTACGAAAGGCAGTTACAGGAATATCCTCCTCTCTTACACGCAGTTGATGATACCCTGATCTTAAATCGATCTTTGAGTATACACTGGACCCTTGCAATTGATCGAACAAATCATCAATCCTCGGTAATGGGTACCGATTCTTAACCGTCAGCTTATTGAGTTCTCTATAGTCAATACACATTCTAAACGAACCATCCTTCTTCTTTACGAACAACACTGGCGCTCCCCAAGGTGATGAGCTCGGCCTAATAAATCCTTTGTCCATCAACTCCTTCAATTGATCCGATAACTCCTTTAACTCAGATGGTGCTAAGCGATAAGGTGCACGTGCAACCGGCGCAGCTCCTGGCACTAAATCAATTCGAAACTCGACCTCACGATTAGGCGGTAAACCTGGCAACTCGTCTGGAAAAACGTCCGGATACTCGCGAATAATTGGTACCTCTTCAATTCTCGCCTCTACATCACCATCGCTCGAAACCTGTGCCAAAAACACATCTCATCCGCTCTCTACGTACTTCATCATCTTCAAACACGAAATCACCTTCAAACGAGAAGTGCATTCGTCTCCCTTTACCGTCAAAACCCTATTCCTCAGCGGAATCTGCACCAATCTCTCACCACAGACGATTGTAGCACTATGCGCCATTAGCCAATCCATTCCCACAATCACGTCAAACGATCCTAGCTCTATAGGCATCAAGTCGATTTTAAAAGCGTAGTTTCCTAACTTCAAGGTACACCCTTTCAGTATAGAATTCGTACTAACAATTTTTCCATCGGCTAATTCAACATTATAACTAGTCGTTAACAATACCGGTTCTCTATCGATATGACGACTAAATCTAACGTCTACAAAACTCTTGTCGGAGCCAGAATCAAATAAAATACTAGCATAACAAGCGTCTAGCAAAAACGTACCAGTAACCACATTGGGCTTGTGGTTTATCAGCAGTTCCCACTTGATACACAGCTGCCGCATTATTTCCTCCCCGTCTGTTTCCTGTCTTCGGGCAATTTGCTTGCACATGCCCCCTTTCTCCACAGCTATAACATCCTCTCATCCTGATAGCATTAGCCCCAGTGGCTACTCCTCCCATTCGACAACTAGCAGTCCTATGACCTGCCTTTCCACACTTGCCGCATGCCTGCGGGCAGTTTCCAACATGATACAAGTTGCACTTTCCACAATGGGGGTTCACTTTCACACCTCTAGGGTTCGTCACGGCCCTCATTCCTTCGTTCCTTCTCTGATTAAACTGCTGATTACGGTTCGGCCCTTGGTTGTTTCGGTTTCCTCCTCGGTTCTGGCCTTGGGATTGATTACCTTGTGCTGCCTCCCATTTCCTTTTGTTACCCTCAGCAATGTAGTTCTGCTTATCCTGAAGCTTAACGTCCATCAAAGCGTGTGCCATTTGAACCGCCTCGTCAAACGTTCCAGGTTTCGACGAAGTTGTTTCACCCTTGATGTTGCTAGATAAACCCTTAATATACTGCTTCATTTTCTTGGCGTCATTGGCAAATATGTCCGGACACAAAAGACTTAACTCATTGAATCTCCTGGTGTAAGCAGCTATATCGTTGTTCCTTAAGGTCAAATGTCTCAATTCGTCCTCCAATTGCCCCAATTCCTCCTCTGGGCAGAACTTCTTTGTCAACAAAGCTTTGGTCGCATTCCACGTTCTCGCATTTGCCACAGCCAATCCCACCGTAGCTACCTGGGTGTTCCACCAGCTTAACGCATCATCCAGAAATGTAGCTGCTGCAAACTTTACTTTATCCGCCTCTGCACAACCACTGATTTCAAACGTACTCTCAACTTTTTCCAACCATCGCCTAAGTTCTAGGGCTCCACCCGATCCACGGAACTGCGTAGGACCGCACTTCATAAAGCTTGAATAGGTACACACTCTCGGGGCTGGCTGTCTCCCCGCGTTCCTTCCTGGATCCTGATTTCTCCCAGCTCGGTCTGCTTCCAACGCATTAGCTATCGCTTCCTGAATCATGGTGTTAACACGATCGGCAGTCAACTTTGGAGGCATTGTTTTATCGAATATCTCTTTCTGCAAGACAAGAAAAATAGAAAAACAATGTAAGTATTCATATCAAGTTTCCCAGACATAAAATACATACAACGACACATCACTACGGAGTTACTAATATTCATCAATTCACACCACAAAAGATCAAATTTAAGACATATCACAGATCATGAAAGGTAACATAGATTGTATTGATAGTTAACCAAAATCGTGACAAGTAATGCCACTACAATCATTCACCACAAAACATCAAGTACTTGAGTTTCTCGTCATAATACCATCATACAAAGGTCTAAAATAGTTCTATTACAATGATCAAAGAAAAATACAAAACAAGTAACTAGGCATGTGGTGATCCACACGGCCTCTTGGATGGCGGCTCGTCGTCGTCCTCGGTTTCCTCATCACTCACGTCCTCGTCCACATCATCCACTTTTCCCTTTCCTTTCTCATCTGGCCCACATTCTGTTTCCTTTTTCGTCCCTGATGTGGATCCATGCTCAATCGCTCCTTGACTCCCCACCGAAATACAAGCATCTCCAGTAGGCGGCTGAACCATGAAGTCATTCGCCTCCATCTCCACATCGTCCACGAATCTCCAATCCGGGGGCAATGAATCCCTCACACGATGCTCCCAACTCTGCATCCTCGACAACCTCATCTGATCTTCCCTCACACGATCAAGACTAGCACTCAAATTCGCAACCATTGATTTCAAACTGTTGATGGCACTTGTGTTCATCATCCCATCATACGCAATTCTTGAAGTCCTTTCCAACAATCTTTGATGCTCCCTCTCAGTCTTATCAAACTTTTTAATCACCCTAGTCTCAACTACAAACCGCTCATACATTAACCTTTCCATCCTCCCCAAACGACCTGCGGGATCCCAGTAGTGACTCGGTCTCGGAAAATAGACCCTCGTAATGTTCTCGTGAATCGATGGCGACTTGGATGACTCTCCACTGCTCCCATTACTATTGTCCATCGGGCGATCAAAGGGTTGCTGCTCATAGCGACCGGTCGGTGGTACCTCATAACCCTTCGGCGAATTCGGAGATTGAAACAAATCGGGTTCGGTCTGGCCTACGGCATCCTCGGGAATGCCATCATCCAATAGCTCCTCGGGCTCTTCTTCGGAATCCTCATTGTCGTCACTACTCATGCTGAAGTTATCCACCTCACTTTCGCCATTGTCGTTTTCCGGTCCTATTTCGTCTTCTGGAGCGATCCATCCATTATTATTGTCCGGCGGGTTCGGAGGAAACGGTCCCCCTTCGTGACCTACAACGTAATCGTTCCCGTTATCGTTGGGCGGTACCTCGGCCATTCCTGCAATAACAGCGAATTTCGGAGGGTACATAAGTAATTATACAATAATTATAAATATATGCATGCAAATGCAATGCAAAGGTGGTACATATGCCCGAAATGTAATAATATGATGCTCATGCATGATAAATATGAAAATTACGATGTCGGATATTTCACGTAAAATTTAACGTCTACATATAGTAATTCCATACTTATATAATAATTACCCACATATATACTTTACTCAAAAGTATACGTCAAATGCCATAAATACAACAATAAATCTTACCGGAGCCATGCAGGATAGTTGTGTGTGCTTGGACCCTTTTTCTTACGACACCAAAAGTTATAGTTTAGGATTTTCAAAAACGACCTAGTTCTCTATAACTCGTGGCTCTGATACCAATCTGTAACACCCCCACAATTGTTATGCGCAGCGGAACTACAACAATGGGTGCTACACAGTATTCATTGCACACAAGAGATATCAAACGACGCTAAAAAGACGTCATCTTAAAAATTGAAATTTAAAATTTTTAAATAATACATGTCCACAGTTTTTCCAACCCCAAATAGTGCACAGAGTTTAGCGTTTCGGTCCCCATGAATCTCAACCCCTAAAACTTCAGTTTTACAACCACATGACATTAAACATAAAAATTGTTTAAGTAGAAAAGGAGGGAAAAACAAGCGGACACCAAGCCGATCACACAACATCCATCCCATGCATGCTCCATCCTACTGCTCAGCGGTTACCTGAAATACATGCCAAAATTTGGTCAACGAAAACGTTGAGTGGAATTCATAGGTTTTTCAATCCATTTGAACGTATATATAATAAAACCATTCGTGATCATTTATAGTCTTGTCGATCAAACAAACTATAATCAGGATACTGACAATTGTGTTTAAGCTCATGACACTAATCCGTTAACTCAATCACCCGCGTAAATATACCGGCATGATTCAGATGAAACCAGTGCCCCTCTAAAGGCATCAGTTGCAATTATACCTTATTTCTCATACAAAATAATCAACCGCAGAACTTACTATAAGTACAGCTTCTCGGCTAGCATTGGGTCGTTAACCCCGTAGTACTACAAATTGCATAAGTGGCTATTTCCCCCTTCGCAAGGGCAAGACAATAGTTAATAGTTCATGAATTTAGGGACTTTTGCAACTTTGGTACTCAACACAATTTCTAAGGCAACTTTCGGGTCTAACAATCATTCATGATATACGTTCCTTTTAAAAACTAGCATGCATTTCCCTCGCGGGTAAAACAATTTGAAATAATATAAGCGAGGCTATAAATTCACACCTTAGATATTAAGTAGTCGGTAGTTCGAGGAGTGTTCACTGACGATGTTACGGATGCCCGGGTAATTCAACACCTATCACAAATAATGCGTAATGAGTAATCTCATTTAAATACTTACGGTACTGTATAAAATACATATATATATAAGTCACTTAAGACCAATATAACTCACGCCAAAAACAAAAACAACAAGTATCATTCATTTTATACCATTCATTCTTATAACCTACGTTGTCCATTTTTACACGTTCTCGCCGGTACTTGACTAAAGTACGGGCTGTTTTACCTTATTAAACCATGCTTATAAAATTTGATAAAATTTCCAAAAATCCTATATGACCTGTAGATAACATGTTTTTAAGTCCAACAAAAGTTTTCACTTTTACGACCCGTTACGCAACTCATTTCCACGACTACATTTTACGGGCTGAAATTGCGCTTCGACCAATTTTGACCACTTTGACCTATATGAAAAATACCTTTGACTTTCTTGACTCATAAGTCAACATATAGACTCATTTGTACAGGTTAGGGACCAAGTTTTGACCCTTGATCATTCACCAAATTATACTTGTGACCCTCGGGATTTGACTAAAACTTTACACAAATCCGGATTGTGAAAGTCCTCGTCTCCCGGTACCCGATCTTTAAAATGTCATAACTTTTAGCTCGTTTTGAGTCACGGGCTCTACCTTATACCAAATTAAAGCTAGAAAAACCCTCTATCACTATATTTAGTTTTCAAGACTTGGAACAAAAATCATTTTTCCAAAATAGACCAAATGTTTCTGCCTAAAAATGACTATACCAAAAACATGCTTAGACTCGATTCCAAGACTTCTAACCAACACTAAACATCATCCTAAGACTTCCCAAACATATCCTAACATCAAACTTCCATCCTACCCCTATTGATCAACCAATCTCAATATCAAAATCAAAGAAAAATACACATGCAAGTAGTAACACCTATGTAAATCATCATAAAACAAATAACCAAACACAATAATAACATGCATGATCAACAACCACCATGGCTCCCCAAACACCCCCCTTTGCCGTGGGGTTTGGGTGACCCATTCACCACAACCAAATTAATTTTGGTGGGTTTTCATGGTGTTTATACTTCCATAACACTCAAAATTAACATGCATTAGCTCAATTAGCCACAAAAACGAATTTTGGATCATATGAAAAATCTTGAAAAATTTTTATCAATGCATGTTGGATTTGATTACATGAATAGGTGGGTAATGACCAAACTAAGCGTGGTCTAACCTTAGATTTTTGAAAAATCAAGTAGAAAAGATTTTTGGTGGATTTTTGTGTGTTGTGGGTGTGCCGTGAGTTTAGAGAGAGACAAGGGAGGGAGTGTTTGATTTTTCTTGTGAAATGTTGTATGTGTTTGTGTGTTTGTCCACTTTGCCCCTTTTTGTTAGTTAGGAGGGACCTAAGTGCAATATTGGGCTTCTTTTGTCCTTAAATAGAAAACAACCTCAAAACTTTGCGGGTTTGACTCATTTGTCAATTTTGAAAATTTTACGGGAGTCGGAAATCTTCCCGAATGCTCCAAAATATTTTTGGGATACTTTAAATGTACTTGGAAGGCTATAAAACTCACACGACTCAACTTAACACGAACCGTAAATAAAATTCTCGAAAAATTACATTATCGATAAATCGTCAAAAATTATATAAAATTGGGCATCCCTCGGGATCGTAATCGTCATCGTCCTTCTCAAAACGTCAACCGTAAAAATTATAACCTCGAACATCGGTTTTAACCAAAATACTTATAATTATAGAAATTAAAATTTATCAAAAATTTCAAAAATTAGCGTAATTTAGGGTATCGTTAATGACCTCGATTCTAGGGTGTCACATTCATACACTGGTTTGTCTTTCTGAATCTTCCCTTTTTGTTTCGCATCCTCTAGGTTGTGGGTATGGACGAGGTCATTTGAACCTACAGATTCCTTTGTGGACGTGAATGTCACACGTTTTGGAGGAGTCCTAGAAGTGCTAGGTGCATTCACATGGTTGGGTTTAGCAACAGTGTGCTTTCTAAATGGAGGAACATAGGGTGATATGGATGGTTTTGGAACACTTGGTTGCATATCAGTCTTAGGGGGTAACCTAGATTTCATATGAGAAGAATTGGAGAACGAAGTCGGTGTTCCTAAGATAGACGGCTTTGGATCCTTGTAGGCATTGGGTTGTCGAACAACAGGTTTCTTAATGCTAGGTTCCACGATTTTCCCACCCATTTTAGCAACGAGTTTCTGCAACTCTGCTATTGCTCTGTCCCTGTCTTGTAATTGAGCTTTCAACCCTTTAATTTCCAAATTCTGTTCATTCATTTCTCGAAATGTTTGGGAAAGTTTTTCTTGCAATTTATTATCATGTGGAAAACTACCAACTTCTTTTTGCAGAGCAAGTTCAAGTGAATGACAATGTTTTTGAAGGAAATCAGTTTTGTGTTGAAGTAACTCAAAAGCCTTTTTGTCAACATTTTCTTTACGTTTCGAAAGCTCAATTTCAAGACGTTCACATTCTTTGATCTTATCAAGATATTGGCATGCAACTTCAGAATATTCGTCAATATCAGCACAAGATGTAAAATAAGCACACATAACATCTTTAGAAACGCATTCTTGCAAGAGTAAATCATATTCATCTGAAAAATCAGACTTCTCCATTTGAAGATCATCAATGTGTTTCACAAGAGATTCAACGTATTTTAAATCATCAAACATTTCAGTCCGAATGAACTCCTCAAGTTGAAGAACAGTTTCTTTAATCAACGCCGTGTTAGGAATTAAGAGTTCTTTCACAAGCAAGGTAATATCTTGAGGAATCGGACGTGTCCACTCAGCATTTTCACGTTTGGCCCAGTCTCTTTCAACAATAGATTTAACATTATCTATGTGGTGTTTAAGAATACCTAATGTTTTCCTACTCTTGCTTTTAGATTCATCTAGAGGGAGGTAGTTTATGTATTTGTAAACATTAGATTTCTTAGGGGCAAATGCTTTCTTCCATTGAATTCTCTTTTGTTTGCATTCTAGAAACACTTCCTCACGAGTTTTCTGAGTTTGTTTGTTGAAAAGACCATAAAGACTATTCTCATAAGCATAATTATATGGTTTCACAAACTCCTTATTGACAAGTGGTTGACTTTCATCATCCCAAAGGGCAGTCTCTTCAGTATTGGCACTAACAGGCATGCAATCAAGATCTGTCCTTTCAGTCTCATCAAGATAGAGACATGGGTTCGCAGCTTGAGCTTTGGCAAGGTACTCAGGACTTGCAAAGCTAGCTTGACCCTTAAACATCGATGGAGGTGCTAGCATTCTTACGGATTGAATAGAATCATGCGTTTTATAAACAACGTTCTTCAAAAAATCGACTTGTGCTTCTAGTTTTGTAACTTTTTCGGTTTCTTTATCATATCTACTTTTGAAGTCTTGTTTTAACGCATCTACCTCTTGTTTCTTATCCTCTAGAATTTTAGCAGAATTGGTAGTGGTCATAGAGAGCTTTTGTTCAAGTTCATTAACTTTGGTATTGGCAAGGTACGTTTTTTGACGTTCATCCATTAAGAAAACATTATATTGACGCTTCTCTTTAGCTAATAACTCAAGAGTTGTATTATATTTGTTTTCAAAATCGTCCTTTTGACTTTTTAACGCACTTCCCTTGTACCCCTCAAGCTCTTTGGTTTTCTGAAGAAGCTCCGCCCTATTACTTTCAAGGGTCTCATTAGATTTAATTAGAGCGGCTTTGCATTCTTCAAAGTTTTGAGTGAGCGTAGCGTTTGCCTTCTTTAATTGCTTTTGACTCTTTTTATTTTCAGTGACATCTTTTTGTAAAGTAGCAATTAAATTAGCAAGCGCAATACGTTCCTCTTCATCATATTCATTTGCATGTCGATCATCCTCAGACTCATTATTGCACATGTCTGATGAATCGGGTGTGGTATTGCTATCAACCGTTTCCATCATACACGTGTCATTAATGGCATTGGGTAGATCACTATGCTCAGGAATATCACCAAACACATTATATTCATCAGAGTGTACCTCTTCCAATGGCTCAGAATCGAAAACAGGACCATTATCATAGGAAGGTGTATTGTTGATGACATTCTCAGAGTCGATGTGTTGTTTGCCAGAGCTGCTGTTGTCTTTCCTAGAGTTGTTGTCGTCATTCCCTGAACTATGCGTTGGAGTCTCATATCTGCAGCTTGTATTCTCAACATCTGATGCGATACCACAACTGGTATGAAGTCTATCATCAATCGTTTGTTGCGTCTGTATTGTGTGATTCACATAGGTTACAATGAAGTCGATGTTGCGGGTTATCCGATCTTTGTATGATAAAGCATCCATTCCATGGTATCGCTTGAAGCACTCGTTGGTAAGCGAAGACTTGATGAAGTCAGAAGTAAACATCGTTTCAAGTGATGTCTTGAGATCAGTGAAAGTGATCTTGCATTCACTAGCAATGATTCTTTCGTTGATAAGTTGTGTTTGAAGTTTATCCATGGCATGAGTGAATGTTTTGCTGAATGTACCAGTGGATTCACGTAAGTCAAACAAGACTTTTGAAAGGTTCTGAAAAGAATCTTGAAGTACTCTAAAACCGTCCATGGCATTTTTTCTTAAGAAACATATCTGTTGTTGTAGTCGTTCCATTTCAAGGTCTTTCACGTCTGAACTTTCAGTAACCGCATTACTCGTTGGCATGATGATCGTCTCTCTCTGTGGATGAAGTGACTTTGGATCTTAAGTAGATATGCTGTGATTGTGTTGTTGTTCAAATTCCGAAAATTTTGAAATTTTTCTCAGTCCGACAATAAATTCCTCAGTCCGACTAAAACGGTAAACCGAAAATTTTTGAATAACCAAATTTTGAAAACGAGTTAGAAATATCCAATAACTAGTAGGAAAAAAAATTTGAAAAATGAAAAATTTAAAGAAAAATAAAACCTAAAAATGGCCTAAAAATTTGAATTTTGGTCCGAAAATTTGAATTTTTTGTCGAAAAATTTTTCGCATCACCAAAATTTGAAATTGAAGCTTAAATGGCCTAAAAATGGTCTAGGAAAAAATAAATTTTACTTTGGTTTTCCCGCCAAAAAACTCTTTTTCTTTTTTTTTTTTTTTTTTTTTTTTTTAATCTTCGTGTAAACGATATTCCGAAACTAGTCTAGATGGTGGCTAAGTCTAAAAAATACTCAAACAAAATTTAGCAAAACACATCATCGGAATGTCCCCTAATCGGAATGTCCTAATCGGAATGTTATCGGAATGTCCCCACTCGGAATAAACCTGTCGGAATCACCTAATCGGAATGCAGATCGGAATCACTGATCGGAATGCAGATCGAAATCACTGATCGGAATGCAGATATGAATGTTGTCGGAATAACCAATCGGAATGTTATCGGAATGCACCAATCGGAGTGAGCTAATCTGAATACACCAATCGGAATGAGCTAATCGGAAATCAACAATCGGAATGTGCTATCGGAAAACACCAATCGGAATGTGCTATCGGAAAACACCAATCGGAATGCAAATCGGAATGCCAATCGGAATATTGTAGTCCAGTCGGAATGATGGTCGGAATGTTGGAAGTCCAATCGGAATGTTGATCGGAATCCCAATCGGAATCTATAAACCCTTTTTTAGATTACACCAATCGGAATGTATCCCCCTTTTCTCGGACAAAACTCAACCAATACGTGATTTTAAGCCAAAAAATGATCAAAAAACCCAAAAATTTTGTGTTTTTAGCCAAAGTAAATATAACAAATCACTACTACAACTATGTATAAGATGTAGATGAAGAAGTAAAGCACGGAAACACACAAAAAAAAATTTGAATCCGAGATGATTTATGGATTAAATCATTCGAATCAAATATAATAACACCAACCAATCACAAATCTACCCCGTGGCGATTGATACCAAATGTTGTCCCATATATTTGTGATGATTAAGCAATGAAGAGAGAAAGAAAATAGATGAAGAAGAGATGAATTCCTAGAGAGAGAAAGTAGTGAGAGAAAGTAGAGAGAAGATGATTAACTTGGTGAGATTAGATTAGAGAAAAGAAGTTGTTACAAATGACCATCCACCATCCTAACATGCTAGGAGGGTAGTATATATAGTCCACCCACATGCGGGCTTTAATGGACTATATATTAGGCCGGGCTTGTCTTTTGGACTTTAATTAGTTTAAATCCAAGCCCGTAGACCACGACTAAATAACTACTTATTACAACATTCTAATAAATATTACAATAGAAACCTATGACCGAACATTCTTGTTTGACTCAATATTTTGAGGCTAACAGAACTTGAGGGTATCCTTGATTTGGGAAGGGTGGTGGTGGTTGAAATCCTTGATTGGGTGGATGAAAATTATTTCCTTGATTTTGAAAGGTGTTGGGTGCTTTGTAATTGTTCCCTTGGTAAGCATAACACTCCCCTTGATAGCCTTGAACTTTATCACATTGTTGGTAGGAATGGGGACCTCCACAAGTCTCACATGAAAGAGCAATAGCATTCACATCATTGGTGGAATTCTTGTTCAAAAAGAGTTCACAAAATTTCATGAGTGTGTTGGTCATAGTATCAAGCTTTTGAGAGATCATTTTTTCCATTTGAAGAGTAACACTCTCTTAAAACCACATGGACTTTCTCATCAAATTGTGTGTTAGCTTGCACCATCGATTTGTTCGCAATACTGTCCCAAGCTTCTTGAATGGATTTAGAGAAAATATTTCCACCCGCGGAAGAGTTGAGTGAATCTTGGTGGTGTGGTCTTAATCCATTATAGAAAGTGTTGATTTGGTGAACCTCATTGAATCCATGATTTGGACATTTCCTCAATAACTCCTTGAAATTTTCCCAAGCCTCACTAAATGTTTGATCATTCCTTTGTTGAAAACCAATAATTAATTTTCTCAAAGCCGTAGTTCTTGATGAAGGAAAGAACTGGTTCAAAAACTTCTTCCTTAAATCCTCCCAAGTGAAGATGCTCATAGATGGTTTCCTATCATACCAATTTCTAGCAAGACCCTCTAAGGAGATTGGGAATAGGATCAACTTAATGGCATCAGGAGGGACCCCATTATACTTAAGTGTATTGCAAAGTAACAAGAACCTCTTAATATGGTCGTGGGGGTCATCCATGGGTCTCCCTAAGAAGGGGCTAGAAGAAACCAAAGTGATCATATGTGTATTAAGCTCAAAAGTGTGTTCGGGTATGTCGGGTATAACGATGGCGTCGGCATTTCCCTCCATTTTTTATTGGAGGATCTCCATAATAGGACGTTGATCCATGGCTACAATAGCGGTGTCGAAAGCGCGATACTCGTGATCGGCTTGATGGACGATTTTGTTGTTCTTCCTTTTTGGAGAACGAGATACTCCAATCGGTATGTTTACATGTGTGCGAGTACACGTGTAAGTAAACTCGAGGAGTGAGAGATGAGCTTTTGGTCGACTTTTGAAGGAGAAGAGATTATCTCCTTCGAGGTTCGATATGAAATATACACAAGAAAGTATAATATATGTAATTACTACTTGGGTACAAGACTCCCAATAAAACCTTCCTTCTTAGAATACGCACTAGTGAACGGGGGGTTACGTGACGCGAAGCACTTAAGTACCTATTGACCCTTAGATGGCATTTTATAGCACATCGCCTTTCTATTCACTTTGTTGTTTGTATTCTTCGAATTATTGCCTATTGGAAGTATTTATCTATTCTTGCTTTATTGAGTTTGATCGATACGCGTGTCAAGGACCGGAACGCCCCCTAACACGATGTATTGCCTCGGCAATACTTATGGAAGATATGTGTATTGGTTGTTCTTATACGTATACATATTTACATATAATAATATAGAGAAAATCTTTTTGTATTTATTGGGTTTTATTTAAAGAAAATACTATATGTACATAAAAATCGAGGAAATCCAATAATATATATTTTTGGGTGTAATCTTTTAGGAAAAAGATTACTTTTTGGATTTTTATTTTTTTTGGTTCACTTCTTTAGGAAAAGAATTGATTTTGTGATTTTTTTTAATATATTTTTATCTTTTTTATTTTATTATCTTTGTGATTTATAATACGTAAAAATAACGTTCACAAAGTGAACGGATCCCAAAATCCAATCGTCTCACTCGAAACCGTTAATCTTCACGAAAAGAACCGGCAGCGGCGCCATTTGATATTTCATTTTTAGTTCGTTTTTCTCGACTCAATTCGAATGGATATAACGTTTTAAGCTTGACTTGAGTGTTTTTGGTAATAGAAACTTGTTTGGAATTATTAACTACTTTGCACAAGAAGTAAATGTAATCTAATATTATACTATTAAGTAATACGTACTAGTCTAAAACACGTTGCAAGTAAACATTTAAATGCACAAAATTACAAAGTTTAACATAATGCAACACACTATCAATATTATTCCAAATATAAATCGTAGCTAAATCACTAAAATTTTAACAGGCTATCTCTAAATGGGCTATACTAAAATGAGCTAATTTTAATTCACAAATTTCATCAACTGTTCTACCGAGCCCAATTACTTATTCTATCAGTACATTAACAGATATAACTAAGAGAATTGTAAACGCAGGTGACTTTTAACAGAAAAGTCAAACTATACTATTTTCAACTAATAACACTAAACTCTTATAAGCTAGAGTGAAATCTACAACTATCAACTATAACAGGTAAAATTCCACTACTAATGAATAACAGTCGAGAATATTATACTATCATTCTTATCAAATCTCTAACTCATATCCTGCAATTTGGATTTAAACTGAACTAGCCATGAAACAATCTTTCTAACTGTTGACTTCTATTACTTACACTTCGACTTTGCCTAATGGATTTGTATGATAACTCCTATGTGATTCTACTCTTACCTACTGATGTATAAGCCACTCAAACACAATCTCATATATTCTAACGCAACTACAAGCTAATCCTATATGCCAAACACTGGTTACGGTACACTAATCCTACAATCTGTCTACAATCTGAACAAAATAACATCTAAAGTTGGCATATTACACTATAACAGAATCACACACTAAAGTTAAAAAAATAAGATCAAATAGAAACAAATTTCAGACAAGAGTTACTCTACCATTATAATAGCTAGCTAACTAGGAATTTGCAGAAAAGTGAAATTGAGCTTAACCTGGGCTTCCGTAGGGGAGTCCATTGATGAAGTAGGTCAGCGCTGAGCTGCCTCAACACGACCACCAAAAACTGATATCGAACTCGTCGAAACGATCTAATCTTGAACCGGACTGCTGCTACTAACTTTGACTAAAAGTCTGCATCAAGTCTACTCGAACTTATGCCATTCATCACCATTATAGCTGCTACAATTACCTACTATCACTTCAAATTTGTGAAACAAACGGAACCAACAGGATCTAACTGAATTGCTCTAATCTAGTCTTCCATAACCGCTGCTCCTTGATTAGTCTCTTAAGCTGATACCAACAGATTGAATGAAACAGAATACCACTCAAACTTGTCTACTACGCTCAACTACCGTCCAACAATTCACCCTAAAAACATGCTAAAAGTACGTATAGTATATATATTTCTGAAAGTAGTCCACTGATGCTGTTGCTATCACTAAACTGCAAGTCGAACCCGCACGAAATATGAACTGAAAATTATACTAACTGCTGCTGGATGAATCGAATCATCTACTACACACAAACTATGATCTACAAATCTGCATCAAACGTATATCCTGCTTGAACAAGGAAATCTCTCAGAAACTTCTAACCTATGCTGGAAGCATGGAGTATCATCAAGTCTCTATTAAAACTCTAATTATCCTCTAGAAAAAGCTCCAATATCATAACTTCAAACTCAGGGATAAGCTCAGTTAATGAATAAGATTGCAGAATTGATGAAGATTCAAAAAGATGTGAAGTGATTTTTATTAAATGTGGAACTGAAATGGGTTACAAATCGGTTATAACAACCGTAACTACTTAACTGATCTATGAGTATGTGTGTGTGAACACACACTAGATAGAACGAGAGAGAAAAATTGTGACTAAAACTAACTGTGTGTGAAAAAACACACTTAAGATACTGACTAACTAACTGTGTAAAATGAGGTGAATAAGGGATATTTATAGATGTGAAGTGGGGTGAAGAATAGTTAGGTGACGTGTCAGCTCCAATCATATTCGGCCACGTGGATATAATGGGTTAGGGTTCATCCATCAGAATTGGGGGTTTTCCCATTGAGTTAGTTTTAGAGAAATTAAATGATCTAGGGTTGTTGCTGAGGTGAAGGCAAGCACTTTTGCTTTTTGTTGCAACTTCTAAACGCACTCTAGCCTCTTCAATCCGACGTTCATAGAAAATGGTGATGTGTTTGATTTCTATTGGTTGAAATGTTTAACTCAGGATTGATAAACAGCCAGTACTGTTATGATTTTGCTATTTATTGCTCCCACATTCCTGATCCGTGTGACCCTTGTTTATGGCACCCATTTCGTCCAGCTGGATTTCCACTCTTATGACTTTACAAGATTTCCAAATTTAGTCCTTGTAGTTTCAGGAAGTTTAGCAGCTTTATATATCTTGTAATAAACTTTGGTAAATGCCTCTTTTAATCCTTGAAGTCTCATGTCCTTGGCAACTTTGATCTTTTTGAACTTGTCTTATCTTTTCTTCGCTTTTTCTTCAGTCTTTTGTCAGATAATCCCGTTAAAACGCGTGTTTGTTCCATTTGTATCTTCTTACCTGAAAACACATGAAACACAAATACCCACGTAATTCTGATATTTTTCAGTTAACTTTAATGTATTTGACTGTGTTTTGAGTGGCTTTTGGATCATTATTGATGAGTGTTTTCACACTTATCAGGTCACGTGCAGTTAAAGGACGTTTTTGTTACGAATTTTTCTAAAAAAAGGGCAAGCATTTAATGCTTAGTGGGATACTTGACATTTGGTGATCCCTTGACTGGTTTATGACAATTTATTGAAGGAATATATGTTCCTTTATTTAATATTGTGACACACCAACCTACGACATTAAGTAACTAAATCCTTAGAGCATTTAGTTACATAATTTAATCTACCTTAGTGTCAAGGGAGAGACAATAAGAGATATTTACTTAGGGAGAAGATTAAGAATATACATTATACTGAATGCGTTGTCATCAGGGAGCCTGATTAATCAATATTCAGCATACCAAGTTCAGCTTTCAGTCTAGTGAACGCTTGTTCATCCAAAGGTTTAGTGAAGATATCAGCTAGCTGATACTTAGTGGGGATGAAGTGTAATTCAATAACTCCTTTTAAGATGTGGTCCCTGAGGAAGTGATATCTTATTTCTATGTGTTTAGTCCTTGAGTGTACGACTGGATTATTTGAAATGGCAATCGTACTGGTGTTGTCACAAAATATAGGGACTACTTTGTATTCCACATTGTAGTCCCTGAGTTGACTTTTCATCCAAAGGATCTTTGCACAACAACCAATAGCTGCCACATACTCAGCCTAAGCAGAGGACATTGCTACTGCCTGATGTTTCTTTGCACTCCAACATACTAGCTTGCCACCTAGGAATTGACATGCACCTGAGGTACTTTTTCTATCCATATTGCAGCAATCATAGTCTGAGTCTAAGTATCCTTTAAGATCGAAGCCTGAGAAACTAGGATACCATAGAACTAGTGAAGGATTACCCTTCAGGTATCTGAAGATTCGTTTAACAGTAGTAAGATGTGATTCTTTGGGATCAGCCTGATATCTTGTACATAGAATTGTTGAGAACTGAATATCAGGTGTGGTTGTTGTTAGGTACATTAATGAGTTAATCATTCCCCTAAATAAGGTTTGATTGACTGGTTTACAAGTGAGATCAGGACCTAAGTTGTTAGGGGGAACCATAAGAGTCTTCACTGAAGCACACTCAAAGATGTCATATTTTTTAAGTATTTCTCTGGTGTATTTTTCTTGACAGACTGAGATCCCTTTGTCCCCCTGTTTGATTTGTAGTCCGAGAAAATATTGTAATTCAACCATCATACTCATTTCAAATTTCTTTGTCATAAGTTTTTCAAACTTTCTTCAAAGGTCATTGTTAGTAGATCCGAATATGATGTCATCAACATATATATGTACTAGTAGAACATCCTCCTTTGTCCTGAAGATAAACAAGGTATTGTCTATCTTCCCTCTGAAACATTTGTTCATTATCAGAAAGATAGACAGAGTTTCATACCATGCCCTTGGTGCTTGTTTAAGTCCATATAGGGCTTTGTCAAGTTTACAAACATGGTTTGGGAACTCAGAACTCTCAAAACTAGGAGGTTGAGCAACATAAACTTCTTCAGTGATCTTTCCATTCAGGAAGGCACTTTTTACATCCATTTGGAATACTTTGAAGTTCATGTAAGTATCATAGGCAAGGAAGATCCTGATTGTTAGCCTCAAAATATTCAGTCAAACAAGAATGTTTGGTCATAGGTTTATATTGTAACATTTATTAGAACGTTGTAATAGTTATTTAAAATAGTCGTGACATTACGGGCTTGATGGATAGCTTAAAAGGCCTCTTTCAAGGTACTAAGCATTTTATTCAAGCCCGACCCAATCAAACATATAGCCCATTATGCCACATGTAGGCTAGGCTATAAATACCGTTCCTCGCATGTTAGGAAGGGTGTTGGTTGTTCATTTTCTTAATCTAATTTTCCAATAGTTTCACACACTTCTCTCTACTTTCTCTTACTACTTTCTCTCTCTAGAATTCATCTACTTCATCTATTTTATACCTTGCTTTCTTTTTTAATCATAACAAATTAGGGACAACAATTGGTATCAATCGCCATGGGGTAGTTTTTGTAATTCGTTGTTGCTATACTGTTTGGTTCGTGTGATTTTTTCCAAAAATCATCTCAAATTCAAGTGTTTCTTATGTTTTTTGTTTTCTAAATTGTACTATAGATCATCTACATACTTATGGTAAGATTTTGGTTACATTGGTTTGGATTCATACACGAAATCGTTGTGAAAATCTTAACTTGTTTAGTTCATGGTTCAAACTTGCTTATCCATCGTAATACTTTGGGGTTTACACATTCCGATCGTGTATTCCGATCGCAAAAGCCCTCGGGGTTTCTACCTTGCGATCATAGATTCCGATCACTAAGATTGTGATCTAGGTGTGCGACAGGATTGCGATCAGGATTGCGATCTAAGATTGCGATCAGACTTGCGATCTAGCGTTGCAATCAGACTTGCGATCTAGCATTGCGATCAGACTTGCGATCTAGCATTACGTTCAGACTTGCGATCTAGCATTGAGATCAGACTTGCGATCGACATTGGGATCAGACTTGCGATCGAACATTCTGATAAGAAATTGCGATCTACATTCCGATAGGACATTGCGATCTACATTGCGATAGGTTTGGACATAGCGACAATTGGAGGATTTCTTGAAAAATTCTAAATATACACTTCAAAATTTCGAAAATTTTTTGGTTTTTCGAGAACATATTGTTAGGGATTTCAACACTTTTTCTAATCAACAACAATCACTATTACATCTACTTAAGATCAATATTCATTTCTAAATTCAAAGCTTATCAAGATGGATTCTACTACAGAGTATCGTGTAACAAACAACAATATCATGGTGGCGGGAAATAAAGAGAGATCGCCAATGCTTGTGTCCGGTAGATATGCACAATGGCAATCACGATTCCTTCGATATCTTGACACAAAACCTGATGGTGATGTTCTTCGACGTTGTATCACTGACGGTCCCTATACACTCACTACAATCACCATTCCTTCAATTCCAACAGCCGACTCGACGACCGGTTCCGATGAGCAAACAATTGAGGAAACATATGAGAACACTTCGGAAGAGAAACGTGCTTAGATTGATGTAGAGAAAGAAGAAATCTATTTTATTCTCAGTGGGATTGGGGATGATATTTACTCAACGGTTGGTGCGTGCTCTACTGCAAAGGAAATGTGGTTTGCCATTGAACGCTTGCAACAAGGAGAATCACTTAACAAGCAAGATGTCAAAACTAACTTGTTCTGGAAAATTTTTAAGTTTACTTAATTGGATGGGGAATCAATTGATTCATATTACTCAAGGTTCTACAACATGATGAATGACATGACAAGAAACACTTTGCAAGTCTCCATCATGCAAGTCAATGTGCAATTTCTACAGCAACTTCAACCAGAGTGGACACGGTTTGTAACTTTGGTGAAACAACAAAGTAAGTTAGAGGAGGTCAACTATCACACGCTCTTTGACATTTTGAAACAATTTTAGAATGAGGCGAATGAACTTCGAGAGGAAAGGATAGCAAAGACTGCTAATCCACTTGCTTTGGTGTCTACCACTCAACACGTCCAAGATCATCACTCTCGTGCTTCAAAATCATACTCCACTACATCTTCCTCACCAAGATACTCCACTTCATCTAAGTCTTCAGCTCCCACAAGATCACGAGGTAAAGAACCAAGAGCACCATCACCATCACCTGATCCATCATCTGAAGAGGACAGTGATGAAGACCTAGCTCAGAAGGATAGGGAGATTAAACAACAAATTGTTTTCAGTATGAAGACCTACAAGAAAAATTTCAAACCCACCAACAACAATCTTCGAACATCATCTAACACAAGGAACCAATATGTTGAGAGTCCTCGAAGGTATGACACACGTGAACGTGATGAAAGTCCTCCTAGATATGATCGACGAAATCCAAAACATGTTGAGGGTTCTGCACGGTATGATCGACAAACTACGAAGTATGATTCTCAGAGGATTGCTACTGTTGTTGGGAATAGGGAAACTGTTGGTACTCAAGTGGTTCAGCAAAGTGGGATTCAAAGCTTTAATTGTCAAGGTTATGGGCATATGGCAAAGGAATGCAGAAAGCCGAAATGAGTTAGGGACTCTGGTTATCATACGGAAAAGATGCTTCTTTGCAAGAAGATGGAAGTTGGGGTTAAATTGTCGGCTGAGGAAGGAGCCATGCTTGATGACACTGATGATGAAGCCTCTGATCAAGAACTTGAAGCACATTACTCGTACATGGCAAACGTTGAAGAAGTTCTCAACGTCACTGAAGATGACAATGGTCCTATCTTTGATACTGAGCCAATCGATAAGGTACACACAAAAGAGGAATATAATGTGTTTGGTAATACTCATGAGCTTTTTGAGCAATTGATAGTACCAGGTGTTGTCCTTGGATCTGGTTGTTTTTCTAGATCTGACTCCCTTTTTCTCATCTTCAAAAGATCGCACAAAACCCATATTTGATGCTTTTGAAAGATAGAATAATAGAAAAACATAGAGATGACTCGAAATTAGAAATAGTATATCTCGTTATCTGGAAAAAATTAATAAAAAATGAAACAGAAAAAGATGGTGACCATTTTTACAACTTTTCAAAAAAGGTTGATATACCAAAAAAATAGATCACTTAGAAAGAAATAGAGAGAAAAGTGGGACATATATTATGACTGATTAGTAAGACCAAAAGCCACGTGACCAAACAACTAAAAAAATAAGCATAAATGATCTGATAAAATCCACGAACACCAATAATAAGCAAACACAAACACAAAACACCCCCAGTTAGCTCTGATACCAATTAGCTGACTTGTTTACAAAAGCCACGTATCTAGTTAGGCAAATTGGTATGAGATGTTTGACTCCAGCAGAACTGGAGATTCTGCCAAAGAAGCCTGCTTGATTCATTTATCAAACATCTACTGGTAAATATCTTTGAAAAAAGCAAAATACAAAAATATAAAACATATAAAATTAAAACACAAAATTAAAAATCTTTCAAAATCCAAAAATATTCTTCTCAACATGTCTTTCAGTATCGATAATATGGACGTACCTAGAAATGTCGCTCAATAACGACACGGGTGTGTACACAAAGCTCAAATGAAAGTTGTAAATATTTTTCAAAACATGTCATTTCTACTTTTAATAAAGGAAATTCTCTTTCGGATAATATTTCCAACAACGGGTAATCTTGGGTTGAGCTTGTCACAAAAAATTCAACGTTTTTGAGCTCAACACTATGGCTTGTAATCACTTTCAGATTGCAACCCGGATCTATGTTCACGGGGGAGTGTATGATTTACTGTGCTTACCCTCAGCAAAAGTAGTTAAAATCTTCTTACACTTGAGTGGATTCGTCAAGACATTCAAAGTCTATGAAATCAAGTTTATTCTTTAGAAATACCTCTTCGCCAAAAAGAAATAGAGTTTTTCAAAAAGCGTTGAACACAATTTTTTCAAGAATTTCTCAATGATTATTCAAAATATTTCAAAAATAGTGAGTTCAACAACTCCCATCCTCAAAAAGCGAAATGTGGATCACATCCTCACAATGACAATTCAATTGGATCAACTTTTGAGGGGGAGCATTCCAAATTCATGCTAAGTTTGACACATTTTTATCCCGAAAGTTTTTCAAGATTATTTTTCACAATATATTTTAATCAAATTTGGTATCTCTAATATCAAACGATTTTATATATTAGAGATAGGGAGAGAAAATGTGATTAAAATGTGATCTAAAGACTCAAGAACTCATGGTTACGATGAAATACCCACAACATCTTTAATTCATGACGTTATTGGATTCAGAATGGGTGGTTTGGTTTAAGTCCTATGATCCAACCAGAACCAGAGGGATCTTCCCAGGGACAATCTAATAGATTATTAGAAGTCCTTAGGAAAGATGGAGTAGATAGTGAACGTAGCTGAATGCCGACTAAGTACTGATGCTGACACTAGAACAATCAAAAGAAGGTGCTAGTAATGATGTCTTGGTAAGCATTGAAGGGGTTGATGAATGAAAAATAAATGTAAGGATAAAGGGTGTAAAGAAATTGGCCCTCCATACAACTTAGGCAGAAACCGAGTCAACACATCATGAAGACAACGCATCATAGACCCAGTGGTGTAATGCACAACCCCTCCCCAGCTGACTTAGGATTCTCTCAAAAGAAGTTTGTTTAATTATCACGGAGATCAACACGACTTCTATTGACTTTCTCACTCCAAGATAGTTGATATTGAATAGGTGTCATCTGCTCCAGCCTCCGACCACTAAAATTGCACAAATCGAGTCTAGAGCCAAGAGATCAATCAAATCTCGTTAGGACACACGAATGACGAACAAGAGAGTCCTACGCTATATCCTTGTGATATTGCTAGAACACTCAGAGTGATACTACTTAGTATTCATAATGATGAGTGGAAATCCTTCCAGTGTTAACATCAAACAGCACGGCGGTAGGTCATGTGTAAGATTCTTTATGAATTGAACACATGTAAAACTGAAAAAAGCAACAGTGGTTTGTTTCTTTGTCGATTCAAACACGTTTCAGGTTTCTACGCAATATCTTTATGGTCTTGCCAGAACATTCAGAATGATATTCATTAATATTCACAATGACGAATGGAAATCCTTCTAGCGTCAACATCAAACAGCGCTACGGTAGGTAACTTACGAGATTCTTTATGAATCAAGCTCGTGTCAAATCAACAATGGTAAGATTCTTAATGAATCAAACTTGTTCCAGGAACTTGAATTGAAGACTTTAATCAAGCGGATATTGATCCAATTGATTTACTCTTTATGTTCGCAGTCTTGCTTTGAGACGGTAGAGTAAAGAGAACGGATAGTACAACCGCGAAACCCTGTCCAGGAGGTTCTTAATTGAATCTACCAATCATAGGTACGATATTTAATATCCTCTAACGGTCTTCACCGACTGGAGGTAAAACGCAACCGATGTAGGACGAATGTCAAATCCATTCAGTCAGTGTCTATGTTTTGTCTCAAGAAGGTGGGGTTACGGTGTACTCAACAAAGTCAAAGATTCAAAACCACATACTCATGCCAAAAGACATCCGACAATCAAGAAAGCTAAAGACATCCGTATCTCTAATGATCAAAATCTTCCTTAACAATTAATATAGACGAATGACCTCTATTCAAAGGAGATTGTTAGCAAGCTTTCAAGATAGTGCAAAGTATGAGCATGTGGATAAAGACACAAGATCGCAAGATGGAAAAGACAAGTCAAGAATGATTTGAAGATCTAAAGATAAAAGACAAAGTCGAAAGACAATGACAAAGGCTCAAAGATTACAGCATGAAGGAACAAGACTACCATTACACGTTCAAGATTCTTTTATGACGAAATTTGTAATCTCCATTGAACTCCAAATATCGAAGAGGAATGACCTCACATTGGGGGAGATTGTTAGCCTCAAAATATTGAGTCAAACAAGAATGTTCGGTCATAGGTTTATATTGTAACATTTATTAGAACGTTGTAATTGTTAGTTAAAATAGTCGTCACATTACGGGCTTGATAGCTATCTTAAAAGGCCTCTTTCAAGGTACTAAGCATTTTATTCAAGCCCGGCCCAATCAAACATATAGCCCATTATGCCACATGTAGGCTAGGCTATATAACCTTCCTAGCATGTCCGGAAGGGTGTTGGTTGTTCATTTTCTTAATCTAATTTTCCCATAGTTTCACACACTTCTCTCTACTTTCTCTCACTACTTTCTCTCTCTAGAATTCATCTACTTCATCTATTTTCTACCTTTATTTCTTGTTTAATCATCACAAATTAGGGACAACACTGATGGCTTCTATTCTTGGAACAGGGGCAAAGGTCTCTTCATCGTCAATGCCTTCAAGCTGACCACACCCCTAAACAACAAGCCTAGCTTTATTTTTTATAACCATTCCAACTTCATCAATCTTTTTTTGAACACCCATTTTGTGCCAAGAGCTAATTTCCCTTTAGGGAGAGGAACAAGTTTCCAAACCTTGTTCCTGAGGAATTGTTTGATCTCTTCTTGCATATCCTCAACCCACCGTGGATGTGTCAGAGCCTCTAAAACCTTTTGGGTTCAATTTCAGAGAGAAAGTCTGCAAAAAGACATTCATGGGCTGAGGCAGCAGAGAGTTTAGCAGCCTAACTGCGTGTGAGCATACCCTCAGATACATCACCAATTATATTTACAAGCTCAATGTGTTGTTGTCTAGACCATCTGTCCTGAGGACTTGGATTAGAGCTTGTGGATAATTGATGATTATCAGGGACTGGTGGTTCAGTACCAAGTACTGGATCATCACTTCTTTCTAAAATATTTTTAGTGACAAGTAGGTCAACATTCTCATCAATTGTCCCCTTAGTGTCTGCATAGATGAGAGAATAAGTTAATTCTTCAGCCTGAGTAGAGATAACTTGAGGGACATGATGATTTGTGATCAAGTTATTGATTGACCTATTGTGAGGTGAGATATGGAAGGATATGTTAGTATCGGTTTAATACTGCTTTGAGGGACTATGTTCATGTAACACCCTGTTTTGATAAATGGAATATCACAGGATAATTATGGCGTGTCATCAAAGCATGCAAGGTAAAATGTACTAATCATACATGACCATAGGGACAACCAGAATCATACATCGATTCCCCAAACATAAGCCCAAAACATAAACAAAATGAATGAACTAAAGGAAGACTAAACAAGCATCAATATATGAAGGCAAGAGGAGAAGAAGTCAAAGGTAGCTCCCATCCGATGCATGTCCTGCAAATGCTCCAGGCTAACCTTGGATAACTGCCGTTTCGGGACACGGAAAGAAAAGTAACGGCTGAGTAATACGCTCAGTGAACAGATATATAACATAGCATGAATGACATAATATAGGAATGAAATGTAAAGATGAATAGCAGCGGAAATGAATAAGTCCTGGAAGACATGAAACATGTTTATAGTCTGGTTTTATATTCTGAAAAAATATATCTTATGTTTACTTATGAAAATCTGTACTAGTTTAATATACCAAAAGCCAATATAGGTCATGAGGTCAACAACGTGTATGAATACTTGGAGGGGTGACCTCGTCATGCAAATTAGAGGGGATGTCTCTAATTAATTGGCAATGGGTAGGAGGGATAAGCTCCTTGTGTAGGATACAAGGCACACACCACATTCATCTTGAAATCCTGACTGACACTGTAACTAGGATGTACCCATACGCCCCATATGATAATAATAATATAATAATGGAAAAATAACTGAAAGGGAAGCCACGAGCTATCACTCCGCCGTGGTGAAGTCATAACACTAGTGCCTCTAGTGTTATGGTTACGATACCTCCATAACTAGGTGAAACTGGTCATGCATGTATATGGCTAAGGTAACTAATAAAACATAAGCATTTAATTTGTAACGACTGGGGAAAACAGTTGGCTGCATACGGGAAATCCTAATAAAGGAAGAGGTTGTCCTTACTGAAGGACGGGAAATCCATACCTTGTGTCTAGTAGAAGCTAATAGAAACGCTGAAGAACTTACTCCGCCTTGACGGATAATACTACATAAGAATAGGGACGTGTATGAGTTGTCTGAGATATATGTATTTTACAGGCTCTGTGTGTTTTTAGCTTGTTATTCATGTTCTGACATCTTTTAACTGTTTTAAGTATTAATTGTAGTTATGCTTGTATTGTGTTGTTTATTATTCATGTAATAAAGTATTATAACACTTTTATTGTAATACTAAGTAACTTTCTAAAAATAGCAGGTTTCCCTAAAATAGTAAGTTTCCAAAAATAGAAAGTTTCCAAAAATAGTAAATTTCCAAAATTAAAAATAAGCTGGATTATTAAACTAAAAATATAAGTTAAAGCTTATTAGTAAAAATACCAGTCATGGATTAAATGTTATAACTTATTAAATAAATAACTTGGTTAATTTAATAAACTATAGATTATAAGAATTTAATTAAAATACATGTTTAATTAAATTAAGCTAGTTGAATACTTAGGCTAAGTCATGAATTATTTAAGTAAAATAATTATAACCTAAGTCTTGAATAATTAAATAAACTGGTTTTTAATATCGACCCGAACCCGAACCCGAAAGTCCAAACCAACCGAGCCAAAACAAACAGCCCGTCAGTGGCTAGACCGGCTAGCCGGCTGCCACTGACAACTCAAAGTTCCCCCTGCTGAGCCAGTCGGCTAGCCACTGCCAAGCCAAACGTGGCCCCGACTTAAGTCGGGTTCCCACTGTTTTTGTTACTCGAGCCACACCGAGACCCTAATGGTCTCGGTTAACCCGAAAATCAAACCAAAAGCACATCTACACCATACCCCGACTCTATGTCGGGGTTTCCCTGTCGTGCGATCAACCACAACCAACCAAGCTGAGACTTTAAGTCTTGGTGGTGGTGCGAACTAGGCAAACCGAGAGCTTTGAGCTCTCGGTGGTGGGTCGACCGAACCATAAACCAACCCAAAACCCTTCCTTTTTACGAATCTTGATTATACTAACATGTTTTCTTGTTTGTTTTTGATAGGTGTGTAAACACCCATCTTTTCTACCACTTAATTACAATAATAACCGGACCAAAACGTGTATTTTATGTCTTTTATGTCGGAATTATGCGTGGTTTATGTTTTTGTTGTGATTTAGGATGAAAAGGTGAAAAAAGGAGAAAACACGGATATTCACGGGCATTTACTGACTTATATTGAAGAAAAGGGTGAAAGACGGAGTCGAGAAGTCAAGAGTGGAAAAAGAACGGAAGTCCAAGACCAATTCTGAAGATTTATCGAAGAAAAAGTCAAAAGACGGAAGTTTATCAAAAGCCGAGAAACTCAAGTCTATTTTATTGAAGAAATTAAAGACGAGTTCAAAAGATATCCCGAGCCACAAGTCCTTAAAGTCCAAATTTAAAAGAAAGATTAGAAGAAAAGGACTAATGACGCAATTAATGAAGATTAAATGAAGGAGGGACTTAATCCCGCAATTAACAAGAAATGAAGGAGGGGAGGAAGCTTCCTTAATCCTCCCCTATAAATAGCATTAGTTGTTAATCATTTATTGTTGTTGGATAGCTTGACAAACTATCTCTTCCATTTTTAATTACCTTGCACCTTTAATTACTTGTCCATTTAATTACCTTGTCTTGCACTTAATTACCATTTAATTTCAAGTAAGTTTTTCTTTTAATTTTTGTTAAGCTTTATCTTTACCTTGTTAATCTCATTCTACCTTTCTTTAATCTTTGTGTTGATTTGTTTATGTTCAAGTTCTTTATTTTTGTTGATTTGATTAAAGTGGTTTTGATTATCTTGTTTAGTTTTATTGTTTTGGATTGATTGTTTATGCTTTATATTTGTTTATTTACTTGTTTGATTTAATCTTATTGTTGATTTGGTTTAGTTTTTATTAGATCCGAGCTTTATTCTTATCCCTTGTTCTTCGGACATCAAACTGTTCTTGCCCAGATTCGTCCCCAGCAAACATTCCGAATAGGACTGGATTATTGTGCTCTATACGGAATATTTTATATTCTGAACAGAGGTTTTATTCCGCATAGGGGTTTTGTAGAAATTGCTTATTCAGAATATTAAATTATTCCGCATAGGGGTTTTGTAGAAATTGCTTATTCGGAATATTAAATTATTCCGCATAGGGAAGGTTTTCAGCATAGAGCATTTTTTTTTCCGAATAGATTTCTTTTTCCGAATAGGCCTGAATATTCCGAATAGGGACAGATATTTCGAATAGAAGGATTATTCCGAATATGGATTTCTTTCCGAATAGGCCTATTATTCCGAGTAGGACTTTATTCCGAATAGGGACAGATATTCCGAATAGAGGTATTATTCCGAATAGGAGGTACATTCCGCATAAGGGTGAATATTCCGAGTAGAACTTATTCCGGATTGGTGACAGTTTTCCGAATAGGGGTTTATTCCGAATAGGGGATATTTTCAGTTTTGTCATATTAGTTTTTAGTTTTCTGCCTTTTATTTTAAGCTTTATTTTTCCCGCCTTTTTCCTTAATCGCACTTTAAGTTTATTTGCCTTAGTTTAAGATTTAATTTTAATTGCGTTTTAAGTTTGCCTTAGTTAGATTTAAGTTTGCGTTATTTACATTATTGCCCTTTAATTTTAGTCTTGCCTTTTAATACTTGCACTTTATTTTAATTAGATTTAGATTTACTTAAAGTCATTTTCTTTAATTGTTCTGCACCTTTAATTTTAAACACTACAACGACACAATTTTGTTTCCACCAAAAGACAATAGAGTCACACATTAAACACAAGTTTTTCAATTCGAAGAGAACAACACAACGAACTTTAATTTTTATACGGGCCAAAAGCCTTGTATCAAATGGCGCCGCTGCCGGCTCTTTTCGTTAAGATCAACAGTTTTCTGTGAGAGACACGTTGCTTTCTGGGATCCGTTCACTTGTGAACGTTATTTTTCTTGCATAAAAAATTCAAAAAAATCATAAAAAATTAAAATTTTCAAAAATCCAAAAAGATTTTATTTTTATTGTGTATATATATTGTTTTTGTGTTTGGTTTTGTTTTCTTTTGCATTTTCAGGTGTATGCGTACTAGATCTTCTAATTATCAAGAGCCCGAGTCTCAAGAAGATTTAGATATGGCAGGTGTTAACAACAACAACATGCCACCGCACCTCAATAATAATAATAGTAACAACAATGCTCTTCCACAGCCCGATCTTCGGACCATGGAGGAACTTTGTCAACCAACAATGTTTGGACGAGGAGGACCGATTACGCCGATGCAAATCAACGCTCCTGAGTTTTCGTTGAAGCACCACATGATTCAGCAAGTACAAACAAACCCATTTAGAGGATTGCCTGATGATGATGCCAACAAACACCTCGACAAGTTCATTACAATCACCCAAAGCATGAAGTTGGCTGGTGCCACAATGGATGAGCTTCGCCTACAACTCTTTCCACACACTCTATTACATCATGCCGAGAAATGGTTTGATCGTCTCCCGAAGAATTCTATTCACACTTGGGATGACATGACTCAACGCTTTTTGTCGCGCTACTTTCCACCATCCATGGTCACAAGCCTTCGCAATCAGATCAGCGGTTTCATGCAAGATCCCGATGAATCTCTTTTTGATGCATGGGAGAGATATAATGTCTTGATCGATAGATGTCCAAACCACAATATGCTTCCCGTCACTATGATAGATACTTTCTACAACGGATTGACTTTTCGAGATCGTGATACGATCAATGCAGCCGCCGGTGGCACATTCATGAAAAGGAGACCCGAGGAGTGTAGAGAGTTAATTGAAAACATGAATACTCATCATAAGAACTGGGATTCCTCTGCTTCTTCTAGAAACAACACGAGAGTCAATGTTTCTTCTACATCAGCAAACCCTGAGATGACCGAACTCACCCGCATGATGGCTGAAATGAGCAAAAGTATTACGCTTCTCGCTTCAAACCAACAACAACAACAAGTTAAAGCGGTTGCTAATCCTTGTGAAACATGTGGCGGTCCTCACTCATACACCGATTGTCCTTCGACACAAGGAAATCCGGAAAATGTGTATGCAGCTTACGGTAATTATTCACCGGAAAATTACCAAGCTAGACAACAAGGGGATAGAAATCTGCTGAGCTACCGTTCCAACAACTACCTTTCACCCGGTTTTTCTCCTCAAAACCAAAATCCCGCCAACAACTACAATAGAAGCAACCAAATCCCACCTCGTGCTTCTAACCCTTATCAACCACCCACCCAACAACACCCACCCATTAATCCCGATGTTGACACAATCATGAGAACTCAAGGTGAGCAAATCAAGAATCTACAGAGCCAAATAATCAATTTGAAAGGAGATATCTTGAAGCAAGGTAATGACATCAGAATCGAGGTTCGTGATAATCTTCAATCCTCCTTCATCACTCAAACAACTGAATTAAAGAATCTGTTGGCTAGTTTCTTGCCCGAAGCTCAACCTTCTTCTTCTTCGGGTTCTCTACCTTCAAACACCGTCACCAATCCGCGAGCTAATGTGAGTGCTATAACTACGCGTAGTGGAATTACCATTGTCAATCCACCTGACTCACCACCATCATCTACACCTCCTCCACCACCATATATCCCTACTCCTCTTACACTTAGTGATAGTACACCATTACCGCCTCCGCCTCGTCATGACGATGTATCTCGGAAGGACCCTTCAACATCACAACCTTCACCAACTACACCTTCACCTAACCCTTATCAACCCAGAATCCCATACCCTTCTCGCATAGGCAAGACCAATGATCTAACCAAGAATGACTGCCAAGTATCGAAATATGTTGATATGCTATCTAAAATGACCATCAACATTAGCCTTGTTGAAGCACTTTGCCACATGCCGAAATTTGTCAAAGCATTCAAGGAATTGCTTAGCAAGAAGGAGAAGCTGATTGAACTCGTCAACACACGATTAAATGAAAACTGCTCTGCAGTCCTTCTTAGAGAACTTCCGGAAAAGCTTAGAGATCCCGATCGTTTTGTGTTGCCTTGCGTGTTCAACAAAACTGAAGAATTTACTGCCCTTGCTGATCTCGGGGCTAGTATCAATTTGATGCCACTGAGTGTTTGGAAAACACTATCATTGCCCGACCTCATTCCAACAAAGATGACTCTCGAACTTGCAAACCGCACTCTCGCTTACCCCGTTGGTATAGCCGAAGACGTGTTTATCAAAGTTGGCACATTTACTTTCCCGGTCGATTTTGTCGTAGTTGATTATGAAATGGACCCTCGTATTCCTTTAATACTTGGTCGGCCATTCTTGAGAACCGGACGTGCTTTAATAGATGTGGCCGTAGGTGAGTTAATCTTACGAGTCGGGGATGATTCAAAAGTTTTTAAAATGGGGAAGCTTACAGGAAAATCCTTTGGAGGCCGAGAATCAGTGAATATGATAAATGTGCTTGATACTAAGAATTTTTCAATTCTTTTTATGTCTATTTTTCGTTCCTCGACTCGACTCGAATTGAAATTCAATTTTAACGTAGAGATTTATTGTTTTTGGTTAATAATACTTGTTTGGAGATCTATTTCTATTTAAGCCCAAAGCAAGCAAAAAGGTAAAAATAATATTATGAATACGTAAATACTTACTATTGTTAAAACAAAGTGCACGTACAAACAATTAAGCTAAAAGAACAACTAGAAAATGCAAGAAATTTAAATCTATATGAGACTAGTTATTTCTATGATGCAACAAAATTAAACTAAGAATAAAAATTAATTAAACTATATGAAAATTACGCTAGATGCAACACGTAGTAACAAGCAAGAAAAAATTAAAAAAATCTATAAACTTAAAATTAAAGCCTAAAGCTTTAACCTTTTTTAGCTTAATAACCTTATTAGATGATAAAGCTTGAAGCTTTATACACTAATAAGCTTAAAAAAGAAAGAAAGGTGTAAACTTTAAACTAAAAATAAGTTTATTGAAATAAAAACTACTTTTTAAAACTATTTTTAAAACAAACAAAATAACTTTAAAACATAAAACTTAGAAAGCGAGATTTTAAAATAAAATAGATAAATTTTGAAAATAATTTAAACAAAATTATTCTATAAAATTAAGCTACAACTATTATGCTAGAAATTTAAAAAGGTAAGAACGTAGTACCCGTGGTCCGTAGAAAAACGCTCTAAACAAACAACATCAACAACATCAACAAAATACCGCCCGTTAAGTACACGGCCTCCCAATACCAAAACTATCAAAAGCGTAACCCGGCCCGTAAAGTACACGGCCAACCAAATTAATCTCTAATCAAACTAATCAACCATATCAACTTGAACCAAATTAATCAACTATAAGCTCTTCTTCGAAAATGATAGATCGATACGCCGAGATCAAAGAAAACATAAAAGGTTAGAATAATAAGCAATAATTATTAAATGATAAAGATATTTAATTAAAACTTATAGATCTAAATTATTTTTTATGTTTTATAAAAGTATTTTAAATTTTAAAGCTAAAAATTATAGATCTACTTAATTTATTTAAAAACATAATAGATCTAACTATTTTTTTTAAGGTTTTATAAAAATACTTTAAATTTTAAACTCTAAACTTATAGATCTAAACTTTTTAATATAAAAAACTAATAGATCTAACTATTTTTTTGGTTTTTTTAAAAATATTTTTAATTTTTTTAAAGCTTAAACTAATAGATCTAAATAACTAATTAAAAAAAAACTAAAAGTGCTTAAATAAAAAGCTAGCTTATAAATAAGTCGTAAGCCTAAGCTTAGGACTTATGAGATTTAAAAAGCTAAAAAGCTAATTAAATGATTACTCCACAAATAAGCTAGATCTACTAAAAGGCAACAATAAGCTTGAAATAAAATTAATTATTCCAAACTTTATATAAATCTAATCTTATTTGGAAAAAAGTTATAAAAACTTATCCCAAAATAATAAGATAGATTATAAGATTAAAATTAAAAAGAAAGGAAGAATTAGAATATTATGAAGCTAGAACTAGACTTTTATTAAAAACTTGAAGATTACAAAGCTTGAAAAAGTAAAATTACATTTATAAAATAAAAGTGCAAAAAAACTAGAGAGAATACTAAAATAAAACTAAGCTAACTCTTTTTTACAATGATATGAAAAGATATAAATAGGCTGCCACAATGAGGGGTAATTACGTCTTTTTCTCTCTCCCATTTTCTTGTTAAAATTGCCTAATGGAGGACAGCTATTGAATGGTTGGATCTTGTGCCAATAATAAGCATGCACACTCCTGACACACGCCAGTGCCACATGGCGTCCTCTGACTGGCCAGCCTCCCTGCCACCTTTTCAGCACCGCCACCTCGGACTGACACGTCAGTCTGACGTGTCAGCGCCGCCTGCCACGTGGCACAATCTGATTGGACAGACGCCTCCAGCACAGCAGCTCGGCTCGGCTCGATCGGCTTGGCTCGGCTCAGCTCGGCTCGGCTCGGCTCGTTGACGCCAGCTTGATTAAAAAGTTTGCGTTTCTTCCTCGCTTCTGCCAAGATTCGAACAAGGACCTGTCGTACAACAAAGCAACAAACATAACATAATCTCAAATACCAACTGAGCTAATGCTCGTTGGTGTTATAGTATGCATTAAGAATCCTTTTATCCCATCTTTTTAAAGTGGCCTGGCCCATTATTTGACTAGTATAATTTTAATAATACTAATAATAATACTAATAATAATAATAATAATATTAATACGAAAATTAATTATAATTTTTATAGAAACTTTATTTTATTTTTATTATTTATATATTTTCCGAAAATGTTTTTTTTTTTATATTATTTAATTTATTAAAAACTATTTATTTAATTTAAAAACTTAATAAATTTTAAAAAATCATAGAAAATAAACCATGAGGAGTTACGACATGAGGTCGGGACCGTTGACTTCGTAATTTTGTGCTCTTCCATGTGGTTTATTAGTGGATGACTTTGGAGAATGGCAAAAATGATTCTTGTTGTAAAATATTCATCAAATCTTCATCCTTAGCCCTCCAAACTCCATTCTTTTGGCACTTTTTGGTCCTTTGACTTTGTCTTCGTCTCTTTATGGACTTTTCTTCAACATTTGACCATGAAATCCCGTGTTTTCTCTTCTTTTGATCATATGTACCTATTTTAACACAAAAACACAAAACCACGCGTAATTCCGACTTTTACGATATAAAACACATGATTAGGTCTTGTTTTTCCTTGATTTTAGTGGCAAAAGGATAAGTGTTTACACACTTATTAAATCCCCTACACTTGACCATTGCAATGACCCCATGCAATGCATTATTTCAAAGCATAAAGTTACATTTTCCTCATAATCAATCCATCTCGGCCTTTATTAATTATTACTACTACTACGGAAAGATAAAAACAAAAGTTAAAATAATTTATTAGCTTGAAAATTATTTGATGGAAGAAACTCGTAAGGAAATCTAAGACTTAGATTAGGGCTTTGGTGTCATGAATATAAATCATCCTCAAGTTTCACGTTCCCCATACCAAGCTTAAAAACGAGATCATTGTAATTACAAGTTAGCACTACTAACACTTACTCATGTGGTTTAGTTAATCACTTAGACCCCCTTATTCCTACGGTGTATCTCTTATATTTTATTTTTGTCTTGAATGATCACGAGGATGCATTTTTGACTTATTTCGATAGTTTATTAAGGCCGAAAATAAAGTGGGACGATTTAATCAATAGTTAGCTAAAGGACAAAATCTTTTAAAACTGCTTCTCGAAACCTTAAAAAGTTCATATCTTGGTATAACTCGTTTCACGATTTGAGACCTTTCTCGGACCGATATTTGGCTTGTACTTCAAACTTCAAATCTTGAGAGATGATCTTGAAATTATGGTCTTCTCTTCATTTTGGTATACATCTTCATAAGGAGTGAAAGATGCTTCAAACGTTGACCACGACTTCTTCATTTATCCTCTTCTTTATTTAGGACTTTGATATACAACGATCCGCCTCCTTTTCGGACTTGGATCTATTTATCCTCATACCTTGTTAGGGTCTTTTTGGATAGACTTCTCCATGATCTTTAGGGGAGTAATTGCTTCTCGTCGTGTGTCTTGATCCTTCATATTGATTTGGATTAATGATCTTCACATCATCTTAGGATCTTTAGCAAAAAGTGAATCCTCATGCCTTGTTAGGGCCTTTTTGGACTCGGGTATCCTCATGCCTTGTTAGGGCCTTTTTGGATAAGACAATATTCGCGTCCCGTTTCAATAAGTTATGCCTTGGCTATGAACTCTAATTAATACCGAGCAACTTTTAAACGATCTTGTGCTAGAAGCTAAGTAACCTTTTAAATCGTACAACCTTATTTATTGCAAATATATTTATTAACAAGTGATGGGAGAAAAAGCTCATAACTAACTCACATAAGTTAATGAAAGAATACTGAACTTATAATTAACTCTATCATCTCTCGTTCTCCACAATTTAAAATCTTAAAGAATGAGACTCGTGGATGCTTTGCCTAATAAACCAATTAAGGTCCATATGGTTAAGGATACTAGCTAGAGTAAACTTGGATAAGTAAACTCGGGTTGAGTCAAAATATTCACGACGGGCCTAATATATCAAAGACAACTAAACTTGTTAAAACCATTTTATTTATTTATTTTTATTTTTGACTTTATTCTTGAATTGGAAATTATTATGATGCGATAATAAAAGGAAAGAAAATAAATAAAAATACTACTAGGCCAAAATAGATCAAAAATTTGAAAAACGTTAAATATTTTTTTAAAATTTTCCGGTAAAATGGGGTCAAATTCATGGAAAAGGCCACTAAAATTTCTATAGAAATCCCCCCTACACTTAATATAAACATTGTCCTCAATGTTTAAGCATGTGGGAGAATAAACTCCCCTACACTTAGGACATTGAGTACGTTGTTTAAAAATCGAGCTAAGGAAAGGACAACTAAAGTGATTACATTTATTCATGTTTTATTTATATAAAAGATTGAATCACAATAGAAAAAACTTATCGAAGGAACCGGGTACACGGGAAACACGGGAACACGGTTCTCGTCAAAAGTACCAAAAGTGGATCATAAAGCACATGTCCCTGCACAAAACACACAAAACAAACAACCTATACGGCTCCCCCTACACTTATTGGTGAAAATGGGTGAAAAAGGGTAAAAATCTAACCTAGTTAAACGATGCTTGATTTTTATTCACGAGTCTCTAGCTCGACTCGATTTCCCGAATGTCATCATTCAAATGGGAAAATCATGGAACAACCGAGATTTCCAAGGGAGGAAAATCTCTCCATGATAAAGGTGAAACAAAGTCCTACAAGGCATACCCCATGAAAATCCACCCGGGTCAAACACATAACTTCCATCACAAAAGGAAATAAACCCCGAGGTGGTACGCAAGTCATAGAAAAGTTGGGTATCCTTAGGCAAAAGTCTCTTACTAGGAAGGGTAAGGTGGTATGGCAATGAAAGCACAAAAGTCTCTATTCCCGGATCAAACACCGATTCCTTAACGGGAAAATAGCAAGAGGTAGTGACATTTAAGCTCAAAACATCATCAAAATCCATAGTGGGAAAGTCATCCTCTTCCAAACTTGATGTGAAAACATAAGTATCGTCGGAGTCATAGGAAAACTCTTCCTCATGAGGAAAATAGGTATTTAGAAAGATATCTAATTCCTCCTCAAATGGAATAACCTCTAAAGTAGGTAAGATCTCTAAAAGTGGAGGATCCTCCTCAATAGTCATGACCTCTAAAATTGGAGTATAGAAGTCAAAAGGAGTCTCCACAGAAGAATCACTCATAGAGATATGAGGTGCATTAAGATCATGGGGTGGGTCATCAAAGTTGATGAGATCACTTAAAGAAGTGTCATCATCGTAGGTATCAAAGATTGGTAAATCATAGATGGGTGGGTCTAAAGTGGGTGGGTCAAAAGTCGAGTCGTCTAAGCCGAAGATAGTGTGATCACTTGAAGAAGTGTCATCACTATCGGTGTCATAAACAGGAGTTTCAAAAATTTGAGGCTCTAAGGGAAGGGATGAGTTTATCACAAAATCATTTTTAGTAGACTTTTCAATTCCAAAAGGATTAATAAAAATCTCTTCATTGTCATAATTAAAAACATCAATCATATTGACCGATTCTTTTCCATTTGATTTATTTGTGATTTTTCCCATTTTAAAAACTTGTTGTTCATCCCTAACCCTAAGAATTAACTCCCCTTCGGCTACATCAACTAAGGCTCTTCCGGACCTTAAGAATGGTCTACCAAGTATTAACAGAATACGAGGATCCATCTCATAGTCGACGACGACAAAGTCCACGGGAAAAGTAAATGTACCGACTCTAACAAAAACGTCTTCGGCAATACCAACGGGGTATGCGAGAGTTCGATTAGCTAACTCTAAAGTCATACGAGTCGGTACAAGGTCGGGTAATGACAATTGTTTCCAAACCGAAAGTGGCATAAGATTTATGCTAGCGCCGAGATCCGCTAAAGCCATACAATCATCAATTTGAGGAAACGAGCAAGGTAACACGAATCGTCCAGGATCTCCTAGCTTTTCGGGAAGCTCTTTGAGAAGAACCGCGGAACAATTCTCATTTAAACGGGTGTTAACGAGCTCAACCATTTTTTCCTTCTTATTGAGCAAATCTTTAAACATTTTCACAAATTTTGGCATTTGAGCAAGTGCTTCAATAAGGCTTACATTAACATTCACATTGGAAATCATTTTTAAAAAGTTAGAGACATGAATGTCATCTTTGTTGAGCACTTTAGTCTTGCCTAACCTAGATGGATACGGAATATTAGGCTTAGGTTGAGAAGGAGAAGGACTCGCTTCTTGAACAACCGTAGGAATAGGCTCTTTCGGCAATGGAGGACTAGAACTAGGAGTGGTAGTGGGCGGAATCACCGGAGGGGGAGTAGGATTACTCATTATGACCTCCGGGCCTTGTCTCTCCTTTATGGGCGAAGAGATGGAAGGTCCCACTAAAGTGGCTCCACTTCGAGTATTGATAGCACTCACATTAGCACGAGGGTTAATCTCGATATTGGATGGTAAGGCACCTTGGGGTCTAAGGGTTTGCAACATAGTCAAAAATCTCTTATCGTTGGACTCTTGCATTTGTCTAGTAGATGCTTGCATAGCTTGCATGATTTTCTCATGTTCGGTCAATTTTGTAGAACCAAGTCCATTTGAGGGTTTTGCATATTCATTTGATTGAACCCTTGATTATTAACCCCTTGATTAGGAAAACTTGGATTTTGATATTGAGTTTGAAAATCGTTGTTATTGTAAAAACCTTGATTATTTTGAAACCCTTGATTTTGACCATTAAAAATCCCTTGATTTGCATTCCCTTGAAAATTACCCATTTGAGGACCTTGGTTCATATTTTGGTATTGGGTATTTTGGGTGGGTGGGGGTGGTCTTTGAGGTGCTACAAAACCCGGGGGAGCCAAATAATTAGAACTATTGTAAGACAAATGGTTAACATCAACATTAGGTTTAAATTGAACCCTCTCATTAGCATTAAAAGCACAAACTTGTTGTTGTTGATTATAAACCTTGTCACAAATGAAATATGAATGTGGTCCACCACAAGTCTCACACGTTTCACTATTATCTTTCACGGCATGCACATGAGTGGTGAGGGCGTCGGTTCTTAAAGCGAGTTTTTCAACAAGTGAAGTAAGTTTATTAATTTGATCATTCACCTCATTATTACTCGTACTAGCACTTGCCATATTAGCCCTAACACTTTTGGTTTGCACTTTTGCCTTGTTCTCAATAATGGCCCAAGCCTCGTTCATGGTTTTCACAAGAATATTGCCCCCCGCGGCACTATTAAGTGAGTCTTGGTCATTTAGAGTCAAACCATTGTAAAACGTATTTATTTGATGCACTTTGGTGAAACCGTGTTGTGGACATTTTCTCAAAAGCTCTTTAAATCGATCCCAAGACTCACTAAAAGTTTCCCTATATTTTTGCTCAAAATTGATTATTTCATTTCTTAAAGCGGTGGTCCGTGATGGTGGGAAAAAGTAATTAATGAACTTGGTCTCTAAGTCGATCCATGTGGTAATACTTTGGGGTGGTTCCTTATCAAGCCAAATCCGGGCTTGTCCCTCGAGGGAAAAAGGAAAAAGTTGTAGGCGAACGGCCTCTTGTGGCACCCCATTGTATTTGACGGTATTTGCTAATTGGATGAATCGTTTGATATGAGCGTGTGGGTCATCATTAGTACGACCTAAAAATGGTGTAGCGGAAACCATTCGAATAAAATCCGGTTTAAGTTCAAAATGATTAGCTCCAATTGTCGGCACCACAATCGCGTCATCGTTTCCTTCAACGTGAGATTGAAGAATATCAATCATTGGTCGATTATCTGTTGCCATCGTTATGTCGAAAGCTCGATTCTCGGGATCGGCTTGAATGACGGTCTTTTTTTTTTTTCTTCTTCTTCTTCTTTTTGGAAGAATTGGAAGAGTTTGGTACACCACTCGGTATGTATGTACGCGCGCGAGTGCGCATACAATTAAAACTTTGGAATGAGGTAGGTGACCTCGGTCGACTTTGAGAGGAAAAGGATTTTCCCTCTCGAGGAGCAATATGAAAAAGTTACAAAAATATATACTTAAATACTAATTGAGTCGGCAAACCAATAATCGGTCGTCCCTCTCAATATACGCACAAGCAAGCGGGGAAACGAGGTGGCACAAAGCACTTAAAAACCTTTTTCCTTAGACGGCCTTTTATAGCGCGTCGCCTTATACCCACCTTATAGTTTGTATAAATCGAGTTCAAACGTCTTACTAGTATTTATCTATTTTGCCTTTTTATTTCGTTTAGGATTCGACTACAATAGTTAGGTGATGAAATCCCAACTAAGGCTTATTTGAAAAGTATGTAAATTATTGTTCTACGTAATATATTATAGTAAAAGAAATTTTTTTTTTTTTTTTTTTGTATTTTAGAAAAATATATATTCACAAGAAAAATCGAAAGAAATCGAAATAAAAATTAACACTAATACGTAATATTTTTGGTGTAATACTTTTAGGAAAAAGTATTACGTTTTGCTTTTTTAATTTTTTTGGTGCAATTCTTAGGAAAGAAATTGCTTTTGTGATTTTTTAATTTTTTTTTGTATTTTTAAGTTTTTGATATTTTTTTTTTTTGGATTTTTGATTTTGTTGCAAGAAACGTAACGTTCAAAAGAGAACGGATCCCAAAATCCAAACGTCTTCACAAAAAATCGTCAATCGTACGAGCGAAGCGGCAGCGGCGCCATTTGATACTAAGAATTTTTCAATTCTTTTTATGTCTATTTTTCGTTCCTCGACTCGACTCGAATTGAAATTCAATTTTAACGTAGAGATTTATTGTTTTTGGTTAATAATACTTGTTTGGAGATCTATTTCTATTTAAGCCCAAAGCAAGCAAAAAGGTAAAAATAATATTATGAATACGTAAATACTTACTATTGCTAAAACAAAGTGCACGTACAAACAATTAAGCTAAAAGAACAACTAGAAAATGCAAGAAATTTAAATCTATATGAGACTAGTTATTTCTATGATGCAACAAAATTAAACTAAGAATAAAAATTAATTAAACTATATGAAAATTACGCTAGATGCAACACGTAGTAACAAGCAAGAAAAAATTAAAAAAATCTATAAATAAAGCCTAAAGCTTTAACCTTTTTAGCTTAATAACCTTATTAGATGATAAAGCTTGAAGCTTTATACACTAATAAGCTTAAAAAAGAAAGAAAGGTGTAAACTTTAAACTAAAAATAAGTTTATTGAAATAAAAACTACTTTTTAAAACTATTTTTAAAACAAACAAAATAACTTTAAAACATAAAACTTAGAAAGCGAGATTTTAAAATAAAATAGATAAATTTTGAAAACAATTTAAACAAAATTATTCTATAAAATTAAGCTACAACTATTATGCTAGAAATTTAAAAAGGTAAGAACGTAGTACCCGTGGTCCGTAGAAAAACGCTCTAAACAAACAACATCAACAAAATACGGCCCGTTAAGTACACGGCCTCCCAATACCAAAACTATCAAAAGCGTAACCCGGCCCGTAAAGTATACGGCCAACCAAATTAATCTCTAATCAAACTAATCAACCATATCAACTTGAACCAAATTAATCAACTATAAGCTCTTCTTCGAAAATGATAGATCGATACGCCGAGATCAAAGAAAACATAAAAGGTTAGAATAATAAGCAATAATTATTAAATGATAAAGATATTTAATTAAAACTTATAGATCTAAAATATTTTTTATGTTTTATAAAAGTATTTTAAATTTTAAAGCTAAAAATAATAGATCTACTTAATTTATTTAAAAACATAATAGATCTAACTATTTTTTTAAGGTTTTATAAAAATACTTTAAATTTTAAACTCTAAACTTATAGATCTAAACTTTTTAATATAAAAAACTAATAGATCTAACTATTTTTTTGGTTTTTTTTAAAATATTTTTAATTATTTTAAAGCTTAAACTAATAGATCTAAATAACTAATTAATAAAAACTAAAAGTGCTTAAATAAAAAGCTAGCTTATAAATAAGTCGTAAGCCTAAGCTTAGGACTTATGAGATTTAAAAAGCTAAAAAGCTAATTAAATGATTACTCCACAAATAAGCTAGATCTACTAAAAGGCAACAATAAGCTTGAAATAAAATTAATTATTCCAAACTTTATATAAATCTAATCTTATTTGGAAAAAAGTTATAAAAACTTATCCCAAAATAATAAGATAGATTATAAGATTAAAATTAAAAAGAAAGGAAGAATTAGAATATTATGAAGCTAGAACTATACTTTTATTAAAAACTTGAAGATTACAAAGCTTGAAAAAGTAAAATTACATTTATAAAATAAAAGTGCAAAAAAAACTAGAGAGAATACTAAAATAAAACTAAGCTAACTCTTTTTTACAATGATATGGAAAGATATAAATAGGCTGCCACAATGAGGGGTAATTACGTCTTTTTCTCTCTCCCATTTTCTTGTTAAAATTGCCTAATGGAGGACAGCTATTGAATGGTTGGATCTTGTGCCAATAATAAGCATGCACACTCCTGACACACGCCAGTGCCACATGGCGTCCTCTGACTGGCCAGCCTCCCTGCCACCTTTTCAGCACCGCCACCTCGGACTGACACGTCAGTCTGACGTGTCAGCGCCGCCTGCCACGTGGCACAATCTGATTGGACAGACGCCTCCAGCACAGCAGCTCGGCTCGGCTCGATCGGCTTGGCTCGGCTCAGCTCGGCTCGGCTCGGCTCGCTGACGCCAGCTTGATTAAAAAGTTTGCGTTTCTTCCTCGCTTCTGCCAAGATTCGAACAAGGACCTGTCGTACAACAAAGCAACAAACATAACATAATCTCAAATACCAACTGAGCTAATGCTCGTTGGTGTTATAGTATGCATTAAGAATCCTTTTATCCCATCTTTTTAAAGTGGCCTGGCCCATTATTTGACTAGTATAATTTTAATAATACTAATAATAATACTAATAATAATAATAATAATATTAATACGAAAATTAATTATAATTTTTATAAAAACTTTATTTTATTTTTATTATTTATATATTTTCCGAAAATGTTTTTTTTTTTTATTTATTTATATTATTTAATTTATTAAAAACTATTTATTTAATTTAAAAACTTAATAAATTTTAAAAAATCATAGAAAATAAACCATGAGGAGTTACGACGTGAGGTCGGGACCGTTGACTTCGTAATTTTGTGCTCTTCCATGTGGTTTATTAGTGGATGACTTTGGAGAATGGCAAAAATGATTCTTGTTGTAAAATATTCATCAAATCTTCATCCTTAGCCCTCCAAACTCCATTCTTTTGGCACTTTTTGGTCCTTTGACTTTGTCTTCGTCTCTTTATGGACTTTTCTTCAACATTTGACCATGAAATCCCGTGTTTTCTCTTCTTTTGATCATATGTACCTATTTTAACACAAAAACACAAAACCACGCGTAATTCTGACTTTTACGATATAAAACACATGATTAGGTCTTGTTTTTCCTTGATTTTAGTGGCAAAAGGATAAGTGTTTATACACTTATTAGTGCTCGATGACTTTACCGTCCACGATAATCCTTTATTCGAGTCTTCCACTGATAATCCACTCTTTGAAGATGATGTGGATGATTCTCTCCCTACTTTGGACGCTTCTCCCATTTATGATTCACCACCGGTCTTTGATGCTTATGATGATGATGATTCTAGCTCAGACTCGGATGATTTTGATTGTACTTCTGAGTATCCCGAGCTGCCCACTTTCGATGATTTTGATGAGGCTGATACTCTATCGAGCGATTCTTCACATGATGAAGATCCTCCGCCATCACTCGATCCTACTTTGGACGATTATTCATTTGAGGAAGATTTCTCTGAATTTCTCAACACATACTTCCCTCATGAGAGTGATGCTCCTCCTTTGGACTTTGAAGATTATTGTCTTGATCCTACTTTGGATTTGAAGAGCATTTTGTCCAAGGAGAAGAAACCGGTCGACACCGAAATCCGTTGCACTTATGATTTGACACCTCTTTGTCCCCCTTCTGAGGACGAGGTTGTGCTTCTTTGCGGATCTTCTTCACACTCGGCTGAGCCTGAGTGCTATTTTCCCTTAAAGGAAAAGGTGTTCGACCCTGGTATTGAAGTCTTTAAGCCATCTCAGTATCCACCTGATGAAATAAAAGGAAAACTCTTTGGAAATTTTGAAGACATGCTTGCACCGCTTCCTACTTGCTTCCACCGTGCTCCATCACTGCTTAAGGGAACCCTGCCTACTCTTCTTTGGCTTGCCTTGTTCGCCTTAAGCTTGTGTTATTTGCTCGATGAAAACTATGTCTTCGATCCTGGTGGATATGTTTCATGTTTCTTCCGTTGATGATCAAGGTCGAGTCAGGCTCACGACTCGGTAAACAAAAATCAAGCGCTTCTTGGGAGGCAACCCATGCATCTATCCTTTCGCTTTCTTTACCATAAGTGTAGGGGGACCCTTTGGATTGCTATTTCCTCTCCTCACTTCTTAATCAGGGATTCGAGCTTCAATGATCCACTTTTGATGATTCTTGACAACCCGTGATTCCGTGTTCTACTTCTTCCCGGTTCTATCCTAAACTCTTTTCGATTCACTATTTTATATTTTCAATATTAAAATAGGAATCTCCTTAGTTGTCTTTTCCTTAGCGAGATTTAAACAACGTGCACAATGTCCTAAGTGTAGGGGAGTTTACTCCAACATGCTTAAACATTGAGGACAATGTTTATCTTAAGTGTAGGGGGGACTTCTATCGAAGTTAAGTGGTCTTTTCCTTGTATTTGTCCTCTTTTAATCGGAAAATCAATTTTTCGACATTTTTCAAAATTTTTGATCTATTTTGGCCTATTAGTTTTTCCCTTTTGTATAGTTATTCTCTTTCCTTATTAGAATAAATCTTTGAATAAGTGGTTTTAATTTTCAAACATTGTGAATCTTTTGACTCAATCCGAGTTTACTCTAGCTAGTATCCTTAACATGTTTAAGTCAAATTTTGCTAGGATTTTATATAGGGAGCTATAAAACGCGAAAGTCTTAACTCTCACGGGGTAAGAACAAGAACTTTTCGCAAGTTCCTATAATTGATCCTAGAGAGTCGTTTATCAAGGGAACTATAAAATGCGATTTCTAAACTTGAAAAAGTCTAAGAATTTGCAAGATCCTATAGGCGACTCGAAAACCCAAAACTTTGATTTAATAGGCTAAGTATCCACGAGTCTCATTACTTGAGATTTTAAACTGTGGAGAACGAGAAATGATAGAGCCAATTATAAGTCCGGTATTCTTTCGTGAATTTATGTGAGTTAATTATAAGCCTATTCTCCCATCGCTTGCTTAATAAATTATCTGCTAATAAGTAGGGTTGTACGATTTAAAAAGTTACTTAGCTTCTAGCCCCAGATCGTTTAAAAGTTGCTCGGTAATGACGAGAGTTCATAGCCAAGGCATAACTTATGAAGCGGGGCGCGAAGATTGGCGAGTCCGATAAGGCCCTAACAAGGCATGAGGGCTATGTTTTGTTGCTAAAGATCCAAAAGTGATGTGAAGAGTCATTTATCGAAAATCAATATGAAGGATCGAGACACACGACGAAAAGCAAAAACTCCCAAAAAGTCATGGAGAAGTGTATCCGAAAAGACCCTAACAAGGTATGAGGATAAATAGATCCAAGTCAATAAAGGAGGCGGATCGTTGTATATCAAAATCCAAAATAAAGATTGGAGAAAAATGAAGAAGTCGTGGTCCATATATGAAGAATCTCTCAAAAATTCCAAGTGAAGAAATTCCAATTATGAAGAGAAGACCATTATTTCATGAACATCTCTCAAGATTTGAAGTATGAAGTCGCTGCCAAATATCGGCCCGAGAAAGGTCTCAAATCGCGAACCAAGTTATGCCAAGATATGAACTTTTTGATATCCCGAGAAGCAGTTTTAAAAGATTTGGTCCTTTAGCTAACTATTGATTAAATCGTGCACCTTATTTTCAGACTAAATAATTATCGAAATAAGTCAAACAATGCATCCTCGTGATCATTCAAGACAATAATAAAATATAAGAGATACACCTAGGAATAAGGGAGTCTAAGTGAGTAATTGGCCCACATGAGTTCGTGTTAGTTTACTAACTTATAATAACAATGATCTCGTTTTTAAGCTTGGTTTGGAGAAAGTGAAAAACTTGAGGATGATGATTATCCATAACATTTCCAAAACCCAAGGTATGCTTTTGATTTCTTTATTTTGAATGTCTTTAATTTTCTATCTCTTTAATAGAGGCCAACGTGGATTGATTATGATAAAAAGTGTAATCTTGCTTTGTAACTAATGCATTGCATGAGGGCATTTCAATGGTCAAGTGTAGGGGATTTGATATGTGTGTAAACACCCATCTTTTCTACCACTTAATTACAATAATAACCGGACCAAAACGTGTATTTTATGTCTTTTATGTCGGAATTATGCGTGGTTTATGTTTTTGTTGTGATTTAGGATGAAAAGGTGAAAAGTGGAGAAAACACGGATATTCACGGGCATTTACTGACTTTTATTGAAGAAAAGGGTGAAAGACGGAGTCGAGAAGTCAAGAGTGGAAAAAGAACGGAAGTCCAAGACCAATTCTGAAGATTTATCGAAGAAAAAGTCAAAAGACGGAAGTTTATCAAAAGCCGAGAAACTCAAGTCTATTTTATTGAAGAAATTAAAGACGAGTTCAAAAGATATCCCGAGCCACAAGTCCTTAAAGTCCAAATTTAAAATAAAGATTAGAAGAAAAGGACTAATGACGCAATTAATGAAGATTAAATGAAGGAGGGACTTAATCCCGCAATTAACAAGAAATGAAGGAGGGGAGGAAGCTTCCTTAATCCTCCCCTATAAATAGCATTAGTTGTTAATCATTTATTGTTGTTGGATAGCTTGACAAACTATCTCTTCTATTTTTAATTACCTTGCACCTTTAATTACTTGTCCATTTAATTACCTTGTCTTGCACTTAATTACCATTTAATTTCAAGTAAGTTTTTCTTTTAATTCTTGTTAAGCTTTATCTTTACCTTGTTAATCTCATTCTACCTTTCTTTAATCTTTGTGTTGATTTGTTTATGTTCAAGTTCTTTATTTTTGTTGATTTGATTAAAGTGGTTTTGATTATCTTGTTTAGTTTTATTGTTTTGGATTGATTGTTTATGCTTTATATTTGTTTATTTACTTGTCTGATTTAATCTTATTGTTGATTTGGTTTAGTTTTTATTAGATCCGAGCTTTATTCTTATCCCTTGTTCTTCGGACATCAAACTGTTCTTGCCCAGATTCGTCCCCAGCAAACATTCCGAATAGGACTGGATTATTGTGCTCTATACGGAATATTTTATATTCTGAACATAGGTTTTATTCCGCATAGGGGTTTTGTAGAAATTGCTTATTCGGAATATTAAATTATTCCGCATAGGGGTTTTGTAGAAATTGCTTATTCGGAATATTAAGTTATTCCGCATAGGGGAGGTTTTCAGCATAGAGCATTTTTTTTCCGAATAGATTTCTTTTTCCGAATAGGCCTGAATATTCCGAATAGGGACAGATATTCCGAATAGAAGGATTATTCCGAATAGGGATTTCTTTCCGAATAGGCCTATTATTCCGAGTAGGACTTTATTCCGAATAGGGACAGATATTCCGAATAGAGGTATTATTCCGAATAGGAGGCACATTCCGCATAAGGGTGAATATTCCGAGTAGAACTTATTCCGGATTGGTGACAGTTTTCCGAATAGGGGTTTATTCCGAATAGGGGATATTTTCAGTTTTGTCATATTAGTTTTTAGTTTTCTGCCTTTTATTTTAAGCTTTATTTTTCCCGCCTTTTTCATTAATCGCACTTTAAGTTTATTTGCCTTAGTTTAAGATTTAATTTTAGTTGCGTTTTAAGTTTGCCTTAGTTAGATTTAAGTTTGCGTTATTTACATTATTGCCCTTTAATTTTAGTCTTGCCTTTTAATACTTGCACTTTATTTTAATTAGATTTAGATTTACTTAAAGTCATTTTCTTTAATTGTTCTGCACCTTTAATTTTAAACACTACAACGACACAATTTTGTTTCCACCAAAAGACAATAGAGTCACACATTAAACACAAGTTTTTCAATTCGAAGAGAACAACACAACGAACTTTAATTTTTATACGGGCCAAAAGCCTTGTATCAGTTTTTATGATTTAGACACATGATCAAATAAAAGTAAAAGAAGCAATAAAAATAAAAAGGTTTTGATCATACCGATGACGTAGACGAATGGAGGTTATTAACACGAACACTCACAACCAAAAATCAAAGATCAAAATTAACAAACACCCCTTGTGGTGTTCTTGGTGGTCGATGGCAAGAAAGGGAGAGAATAAAGATTAGGGTTTCTTGAATTTTAATAAAAACTATATATGTAAATCCCTGGAGTTTTTATTAAACATGGTTTAGTATTGGGTCAAGGGCCAAAAGGCCCATTCCTTATTTTGGCCCTTAGCCACGACATACATAATCCAACAAGACAAAACCATAGTTTTCCTAAGTTAGTTAATTATTCATGTATGTTCGTGTCTAAGTGTCATGTTTTAATCTTGTGCATTTATATTGTGATCATGTCACATTTATAATATACGTAAATACTTGATATTAAATGTCGTGACGCTGTAATATATTATAAATGGAAAATTTTAATTTATCGCATTTTTGTGTATCTACTGTTCACATGTACTGTTCATGGTATTTTAATGCGGGTTTTACAACTCTTCCCCTCTAAAAGAACAATTCGTCCTCGAATTGGAGTCGTGATAAACTGACAGCGTTATAAGGTCTGAAGGTACATAAAAGCTATAGGACATGTAAGCTGGACGGACGTGGAACGCAACCTGACTTGGAAAGACAATGGAACATGACATGACTGGAAAGGACATGGAGTGTGACATGACTAAAGAGGACCTAGAACGTGATGTAATTGAGAAGAATATATCTCAATCATGGATAGAAAAGAGGATAAGGATCCAGAAGGACTCCTCCGTTTCCAAGTGGCTTCATGCTCGGAACGATCCTCTAACAGGTCTTGACGAAACTAGTAACCTTGGTCTTCAGGACTATGTCTTGATGATACAGGAAATTTATGGTTCACCAACGTGAGATGGATACTCATGAATTTAATCGAATGACTATGAAATAATGTGTAAAAATAACAAAACGTTACGATTCGAAATAATCTGGAATAAATGACATAAGAAACGTCTTAGTAATGATGTACGAGATATATTGAAACGTAGTACGTGAACAATTATGAACGTGATACGTGAGCAATTGTGAACGTGATACGTTGAGATACGGTGGGTGTAATATAAGAAACATATGATGGATAATGATACGTGCAACATATCATGGACGTGACATGAGAAACGTGGAATGAACATGACATGTGAAACATATCGTGAACATGAGACCACCAAGGAGGTAACCCTAAATTATACGGGTGAGACGTGAAATGTTGCATGAAATGTCTTGTCTACGGATGTAATGTTTATTAAACTTGATTCTGGTCTCCCAAGCTTTCTGTAAACTTTCCAGGACAAAAGTGAAACCTAAATCGTAAGCTAGGATACGTTCATGAACGTGAATAGTGTCATGAACGTAAATGCGAAAGTAAAACATAAGATTAAACAAGGATGTGAACTTTATTATGAATGCGTATGAGAGTCTTCATCTGAGCTGGTGGCTGAAGGAGCGCCCAGTGATCGTACGATCTCTGGCTGGAGATTGTCTGATAATCTACGAACCGTTAAATCCTTGTAGATGATAGAATTTTGCGGACATGGTCAAACGGTTGAAAACAATCCAGATAGCATCATGCTTCTTCTGAGCTTACGATAGTCTGTAAAAATTACATGGAGGTATTGTCCCTTCTCTGTTTCACAATTTCCAAGGGTGGAAATAACTCCTGACCTCTTGGTGTTCTATTTTTACCTACCGATATGGCAGATACTTAGATATGAACTTAACTGTATCTTGCTTCATAGAAACTTGATACATAGAAATTTTCAAAACTATGAGTCTCTGAAATTAGACTTCTGTTAGTGTAGGGTTCTCTCCTTTACGCGTTAGTGGAATCATGGTAAAATTAATCGTGAGGATCAATGTGATACAACGCGTTACTGAAATCAACCAGGGAAAATTTCAGGGTGAAATTTCTTCTGTCATAGGATTTGTAACATAGCGCAAGTAGGGTCTTCGTATCCTTCTCTAGGCTTAGAGAAGGTTGGACTGTAAATGATAAAACAATAATGAATTCGTTTATGAGTTTCTGGGGAAACTCCATCCAACATATCATATTGCTACTAGAGCATTCATGAGACTGAACAGAATTATGAATTTCCCATGACCACATCGTGTCGTCAGCATGGTTGTAAATTATTCTTGGAAAAGTTCTTAGCACTCTGTAATCGATCGTATATGTCGTCAATACGTGGAGGGAATTAACGGTCATGAATGGTGATTTATTTACATCGATAGTGGTCGACACATAATCTCATGTTACTGCCCTTCTCCTTGAAGGTTCTACTGGAATTTATATGGGAAGATTCTAGAATATTCCGCTGGTTATGAATAAAAGGAACTTCAGTAGTCGTGTCATAAATGATACCTAGAAAATCTTCGCAGCCATGACTAATAAAGCACGTGCTTGTGAAGCAGGAAAAATTTGTACAGATTTTCCTGATGGAAAACCATGCTAAATGTATTTAGGAGCCTGAACATCGCAGTACATAATCTGATATAAATGGCGGTCCATCGCAGCGTGGGTTGTTGCTCATAGTCCATAAACGAAAACCATATCTAATCACATCTGTCCGAGGGAAGTACATTAGTAGATTGGATCTTATAGTCATACTGACATGAATGAGTTCGTACATACGGATGATACGAAATGACGTCTTTATGATCATGGATATATGAAATATGAGACCAAGAAATGAAAGTGACATGGTAATATATGAGGTAAAAACGTTGCAAGTTCCTACTGAATGTGCTTCAACTGCCTCCGCAGAAAGAACACTGCGTGTTCAAATGTCAACAACACTCCGGTGATGAGGCTGAAATTCTTATGGCCTGATTCATTCATGACACAACAAAATGGTTATACCTCTTGGAGGGTATTCTGAATTACGTATGGTTGTTTCTGATGATAAACGTGATTCATGTGTCCTGACTCGTGTCTTGAAAATATACGCGTATGACATGTGTCTTTACTGGTGTCTTGACATTTGTCTTCAAAAATACACGTGAGACATGTGTCTTGATAGATGTCTTGACATGAGTCTTGAGATGTGAAACAATGAATTTCAAATCTTAGGTCATCATGCCCGAATTTGGCGGATCGATTGGACTGCTAACCCTTTGTATTTATGATCATGTCCGTAACCGGAGTTTCTATCTTTATTGTCAGAGTATTTGATGCATGGTAGTTGTCACTACCTCTTTGACTATCAGTTAAACGACGGTCATTATCATGACTGTGATTCATGTAACTTTTCAGCTGAGTGGCCGGCTGATAAGTGTGAAAACACTCATCAGTTATAACCCAAAAACACTTAAAACACAACAAATAATATCCGTTATATCTTAATATTAACATAATTACGTGTGTATTTTGTGTTTATGTGTTTTCAGGTAAAACAGATAAACAAATATGTGCTTTTACGGGATTTATTTGACAAAAGACGAAGAAAATGAGAAAAGAAGCCAATGAGGACTAAAGTTTCCAAATGGATGAAGATTCAAGGGCTCAAGTTGCTGATTTTTAAAGATAAAGGACTTTAAGAGGATTTTTTCCAAAGTTATAAACAAGGAAGAAAAAATACGCCAACGTATATGAAGAACGGTGGATGAAATTACCATTAGTGGAAAGCATTATTATTTGCTTGCCATTGTGGACCAATTGGAGGTTGGATAACTCATTACCAGGATTGCCACATAGGCCATTACAAGTCGTTGGATATGGATATTCTTTAAACGGTGGAGATTATATCCTCAAATACACATCTCAGCTAATACAAACACGCCACATCATTATCTCTGTTTGGATCATATTGAATGTACTTCAGAGTGTTTCACAAGATGAAACAAGAAGCAAAAAACCTCAGGATCATCTCCTCAATACATCCCTCATACTTAATTGGATTCTAATAAAAAAATGATGAAAGCCCAAAATCCCGATCCCTAATCTGACACATGGCTTTTCGTGATTAGCTCGACCACGTCACCTGCATCTCTCAAACATCTCACACTCTCATCTATAAATACACCCAGTTCTCCTCATTTGCAGATTATTAGATAGTTAGCTGTGTGTGACTTTTCACACAGTTAGTTTTTAGAGATTAGCTCAGGAGTAGTTCTTCATAAAAATTAGTTAGACACTTGATGTATTCTAGCTTTCTTGATGAAATCAGTTACAATTATGTTATAGAATGTAACTGAATTCGTCCATTAATGCAAACTCACTTTTCCAAAGTAATTCGATTCTCATCAAATTCATTTCAATTCATGCACTTATCTACAGTTCACGTTCTTGAAGCTGTTGAAGTTGTATTTTGTGTTAATAGTGCTCGTGTGATGTCGAGTTTTTGTTCTTGTGCCAATTTTATGATGAATTCAATTTCCACAGAGTTATATTCTAGTTGTAGAAGAATTTAGTTTTTGATGCAGTTAGATTGCTAGAAAAATAAGCTGTTTGTATCGGTTTCAGTTCAGTTCAGAATCAGATAGTAGTTATCTCTCCACAAAGGGCAGTTCTAGACGTGAGCAAGTTTAGTTGTTGATAGCTTTTTTAGGACAGGGTAAGATCAGTTTAGGTTAGATTGATTAATGGAGTTTTGAATTTCCATAGATGATTCCTATTAAAAGTTCAGTTTCGAATTTATCAGTGGACCGGTTTCAGAACCTTTAGTAGTACAGCAGTGTTGGCAGATCTTTGAGATCAGTGATTCCAGGAGTACCAGATTGATTAGTAATCATTGATCGAGTTTTAATCAAAAGCTTGTAGTTATTGTAGCAGAAAGATCGGTGGCATTTTCAACTCGGTTTAGTTCTCTAATTAGTTCACGAGTATAGTTATCAATCTTGAATAGTTTGAAGTTTCGATTTCAGTTTAGGATTTTAGTTCAATAGCTTTCGTGTGCTTTCGACATTAGCGGATATGGACTGGATGACAGCTGGATAAACTGTTGAGATTAGTTGATTATTAAAAGACGGTGTAGATCAGTTCATCAAGTAGCAACCTGGTTAAGCAGAGTTCGTTTCGGACAAATATATTTTGTAAAGTTGTCAGTACAAGATCGAGTTGCGTTACGTTGCAATACAATCATTCTTTACTAGCTCAGTTGGTTAGTATGGCTCTGGACCTGTTCTTGGTTTGATATCACAGTAGTTAAGCAGGTAGCTTAGCTTTCGCATCAGCGGTGGCCTTGAGTTGAGGTATTTCTAAATTTACAACTTTTGCAAGAAAAGTCTAATAATGTTACTAGCTGTAGACATAAAGACTACATTCTTTTTCACATCAAATTGTTCACTAGCCTAGAAGGATAGTTCGAATTCCGTATTAGACATAGGATAGTTTTAATATCAGAAAGATTTATTCTATAACACCTAATTTTGGTAAATGCAATGTCACGCGTGATTATGGTGTGTCATCAAAGCATACAAGGAAAAATGTCTTAAACATTACATGACCATAAAGGAAATATCGGAAACAAACATCGGTACCCTAAAGTATAAGCTCATCACATACAAACATAAGTACTGTAAAGGAAAAGGAATAAACAATGTCCATAGAAATAAGTAGCAAAATGTGTGATGAAATGCATAAAGTAATGAAGGCTAGAAAGCTTCCAATCCATATGCACGTACGGTTAGAGTCTACGAGCGCCCTTGAGTACCTGCCGTTTTGGGAACATGAAAAGTAAAAGGTTGAGCATAACGCTCAGTGCACGGATATACAAGCATAGAATGAATAACATGAGAATATACAACAAATGGCAGTGGAATTGATTAAGTCCTGGAAAACTTGGTATAACTTAGTAAAACTGGTTTTATAGTTTGAAAAGCCTTTATAAAAACTGTTTAACATGTTAACCATTAAGCCAATATAGGTCATGAAATATCAACGTACATGAATACTTGGAGGGATGACCTCATCATGCAATTAGAGGGGTTGCCTCTAATTAATATAAGTTTGGGTACGAGGGATCAGCTCCTTGTGAAGGATGCAAGGCACACACCACATTGTTGATCCCAAACTTAGATCGATTAAGCTTGTGTATACGAGATTAGATCAAGTTATACACGTAGAGAAACCTTTGTATATGTATAAAGTAATCTAAGTGTTATGCGGAATTAACACTTAAACAAGAACACACAAAGATGTAAACAAACTTTCACTTGATTGATAATAACGAACTTGCTTACAATGAAAGTGTTTAACGTATGAAAAACTTATATTGAACAATAACCTAAAGATCTTCTTTTATAGACATAAGAAGCCTTGTACAAGAGTCTACGTATCAACTATTCTAGGTAAAGATAATTATAGAAAATACAATGTTGAACTTATCTTTACTAGAAACAAACTAGAAACAATATACGCGTAGACTAAATCATTCCATCAGTGCTTGTATTCAACCTATCAACGCTTGACTTCTTGTCAACGCTTGATCTGTCAGCGTTTGTTTTCTTCTTATCAACGCTTGTTTTCCTCTTGTCAGCGCTCAAGTGAACTGTCTACATTTTATTCCTAAAAATCCTCCCCTAAACTTGATATCTACTCTAGTAATCAAGTTTCTGAATAAACATTAAGAACTAGGAGGAATCTTACAACACTTATCATATTGGTAATAAATATGTCTGATCAAATCTTAGGCCACGTCACTTGAATAATCAAGCTCCTGCTGTGTTGTCTTCATCTTCTCCAAAACTTCTTTGGACATGGAATACTGACCATCTACAAGTAGATACTCAGCAAACTTTGTAGAACTCAAATAATATACACCAGCAGCTGAATACAAACGCCATTGAAGACCACTGAGATCATCTTCAAGATCCTTCCAAACAGTAGGATCTTCATCTCTTGGTCCACACATTCTCTTGAATGTTGACCAAAGTTTTATTGCATTGACTGAAGTAGGAGCTTTAGTCTCATACTTGGCCTCTAACAACCTCCAAAGGTCTACCAAGTCTTCTCTAGCAAAACTTGCAAAGAGAGATATAAGTGTAGTAAAAGTGTGAACCTCTTTCCCATACCTGCCAATCTTCCAAAACCCACATTCATCTTCTTCATAGCTTATAATAGGGTTTCTGGAATCAAGAGGTAACACTTGTGTTAATGCAAGTAATGCCTAAAAACATTATTAGTGTTAACTAATCTTTCTTAGTTTTGATCACAACAAACCATACAACACATTTAGTGTAGAAACACAAAATGAATTACTTAACTAACACTATCATCAAGGTAAAAATCATATCACTAACCTTTCTTAATCATACTTAGTGATCATCAAAATGATTATCCTTAAAACTCACTTTTTCTAATAAGACAAAAGACTTTTTAATAAACTTTCTTTTTTAGAAAATGTTTTATTAAAATGGAAAATGAAAATTTGAAAATGGCATATTCCAAATACTATTAGACTATCCTTTGAAGGGTTCAAATACCTCAGATATTCCCACCCCACTAAAAGACAAAAAACGGAGCGGAGTCTAGTGGCGGTACCTTAAGTACCTACGCGGTACCTTAGCGATATGGTACCGCGGGGTGAGATAAGGTACCGCGCACAGTAGCCGTTATAGATCCGTTGTAACTTTGTCTCCTTTAAATAGTGGGTCAAATCTCATTTTCCAGCAAGCCTCTTGGACGTTTTTCTCAGCCCTTTTTCTATTTTCTAGAGCATAATCATTAGTAAATGATCACTTAATTTGTTAAGGATGTTTACATATGATTATCCTCTTGATCCCCTCCTTTACCATGTCCAATGAGAAGATCACTCACTCACTAGTGTAGTGATAAAGATGAATTTATGAGCTAGTCATATTCATCATGATACCTTTGTGTTTTAGGTCAATCCAATGTATTTATGAATACTTGGACTAGTTGTGTTCATCCAAGTTATTTGTGAATACTTGGATTTGTTGTGTACATCCATTGCATATGTGTTTGCTTGGATTTGTGTTGTGTAAATCCAAGCTACATGTGTGTACTTGGATAAGTCTAGTTGAGTTGTAATAGATTTGATTAGGAGTTCTCACTAAACTATAAAGTGATGTGGTTGTGTCTTGTGAGTTCTCACTAAACTTTAAAGTGATTAGTAGTTGTGTTGTGTGAAGTTCTCACTTAGCTTCAAAGTGAAGAGTCGTGAAGATTGGTTCTAGCTTTCGATTAGAACTCGACATCTAGCCTTGTGTCGTAAAATGGTGAAGTAGGCAACGTCGTGAAGATTGGTTCTACCTTAAGATTAGAACTCGACATCTAGCCTTGTGTCGTTAAATTGTGAAGTAGGCAACGTCGTGTAGATTGGTCCTAGCTAAAGATTAGGTCTCGACATTTAGCTTAGTGTCGGAAAATAATGTAAGCAACGATGTAAGGTTTTCTCCGCCGATAAGGGAGCTTGTGGATATAGTGGAAATCTCGAGTAGGTGTACTCGAGGAGTGGAGTAGAAACGAGGATAGAGCCTCGTTTTCGAACCACTATAAATCTTGGTGTCTTCCCACTATGTTGTCTCCTTCCTTGCTGTTTACTTATTTCATTATCATTATACTTGCTTATTATTCTTGCTAGTGCATTTCAATTGAACCTAATCATTATGCAACTTAGCTTTAAGTAAAAGATAGTTTTGATGCAAACCAAATTGAAAGAAATTTTAATTTGGTCACCAATCGAAGAGAAACTATTCAACCCCCCCCCCCCCCTTCAAGTTTCTACAATTGGTATCAGAGCGATGGTCACTCAAGATCTTTGAAGTATATTGTACTTTAAAACTTGGATCGATCCATTGTCTCCTCAAATTAGAAGGTCTAATTGTACTAAAGTTTCTCTTTGGTCAAAACTATGTTTTCTTTGAAAAATAGGTCTTTTAATTGATAACATTGCATCCCACTTAAGATTAGTAGCCTTTATGCATTTTAGATATACTCTTGAAATGTATCTACTAGTTTGCATCTTGCTTTGTGTAGGTACTCATGAAGATCAATCACTTAATTGGTTGTGGATTGAGTTACTTGCACTTGTAGAAGAATCATTTTCATTGATCTTTAACATCTTTGAATGATGATACCAAGATGTTTGGGAATGATACTAGTCCTTGAAGACTTAGTACTCATCATAGTCATTGATTGGGCATAGCACTTATTCCTTCATGGATTGCTCTTTGTGGCCAAGGTACGCTTTCGTTCTTCCACACGCCCTTTGATCATTCTTTTGATCATTGCTTGACTATGTGCTTGTTCTCGGCATCCTTGCCTTGACATTTATTTGTGGCTTGTGTTTCTTTTCTTCTATCCTCTCAAACCTTCATTGCTTGGATACTTGACTCACTATGGTGATGTAGAGTGAGTTAGTAGAAGCTTAAAGTATCAAGCATGATTTACATGCTTTGCACCCATACGGTTAGTAGGCCCTTTGTGGGAGAGAAAGTGAATTAATACTTTGCTCATATTTTAGTTTAGACTAAGACTATTATTGAAAGTGATCTTAGTTTAGACTTGAATAATTGCTTTGTGCTTATTCATTACCAAAGCCGTGTATCGTTTCGCCAGAAAGGCACGTCTTAAACCACTATATATGACACAAGCTCTTCGTTTCAACTACTTGAAGATTGTCATTAATCCCTTGAGCATTGATCCTAGTCTTGATTCACTTCTCTTGACTTCTCTCCACTTAGTCGTTTTGCTACGAGTAGTCGTTTGTCCGTTTCGGTTCTTTTCGATCTTGATTTAACTCGTAATCCTTCGTTAAGGCATATTGCTTAGTGTTATGATGATCCAATGATATTCTAAAAGGCTCATGATTTAATTTCAAGTATTTTAGAAAAACTGGATTTTCAAAATTTGGCGTTTTTCAGAGATAGAAACCTGCCTCTGCAGGCGGTTCCTTATCTCTGTGGCTCAAACCCGTGGTTCCTTATCGATAAGGTACCGCGGGCAGTAACTTTTGTCAGAGCGCCAGTTTGTGTTTTTTATTCTTTTTCAAACCAAACTCTCTCTCTCCCAAAAACACACAGCCGACGGGTTTTACCTTTTCCACCATTGTTGAAGCTTCCAAAACCTTCAATCACTCAAATTAATTGATTCCAAGTTGTGGGTTTCACTCATCCTTCATCTAACATCAATTAATTGTAAGTATTTTCTCTCAATTTCATCTATTTTGTTCTAGGGTTCATCCTTTCATAATTGGGGATTTTTGAAATTGAAATTGAATTAATACCTTAATAGGAATGTGGGTTGACATAGTTATTTTACTATGATTCCTTAGGTTCATATTCATTAAGATTTCACTAAAACCCACTTGTAGAACCAATCCTAAATTAAGCTAAATGATTTTGGTTAAAGGATGGATTTGAGATGAACCCATGAACAAGTAGGTAATGACATTGTTAATGCTTACCTAAAACCTTGTTCTCAAAAACCAATGTTCTAATCCATTGTTGATCTAACATAGATCATGTGTTCTTGGTCAATTATGGAATAGACACATTGTGAACATGAAAATGATATGGATTCAATCCTATGTTTGTTAAGAAATTGATATAACACATTTTCATTTTTCGTTTTCCTTTTTATTTTTCATATGAGTGATTGGAGAAATGTTGTTTTGTGTTTAGGTACTTAATCATGCCTTCTCAATATCAAAAAGATCATCAATTCACTAGAGATTATATGCCCGACATCTCTCAAACCTTAGTTTCATGTCAACTCCAAAACGCTTTTCCATCCCTTTCCTCTCGTTGTTTCCATGAGGGTAGGATTGTAGATCCAAGAATAGCGGGAGATAATTATATCAACTCTATGTTCGAGCTTATTGGGTTTGATTGTTTGCTTTACATAGACGAGGTAATTTATCCCTTGTTCCTTCTTGAGTTCTTCAGTACTTACTCCATGCCTGAAATCAACGACCAAATCTTTATTCGTTTCTTGTTGAATGGTGAAATCATTCAATATTCCCTCGATGACTTTGGTGATATTCTTGGTGTGCCATTTGAAGGCACTTGTCGCTTCACGGATAAGTGGAGACTAGATGCTCTCTTGGAGTCAAACGATAAACCTCCAAATGACACCACCGAAGTTGATCTAAATTTCATCCTTGAAATCATCACGAAAGAGCGTAGTGGAAACGTTGTGAGAAGCCTTCATACAAATGTGCGAAATGTGAATAGTTATGAAGTGCTCTCAAGCGACCTTAAGGATTACATGCTCCAATGGGCAAACATTCTTAGGGAAAATGTGTTTTGTCTTGGTGGGAACCGGGATCATATCCCGGCTTGCATGGGGCATATGTTTTTTTGCCTATTTACTTCCACCAAGTACAATCTTGCATATTACATCGCTCGACGTATAAATTATGCTTTTTCCAAACCCAAAACAAACCTCCCTTATGCTATGCTTCTTACTCGCCTCTTTAGAAGGGTTGGTCAAGATTTTCCTCAACTCGATCTTTCTCGCTTTCACCCGGTTCAACGGGTTATGTTGCCTATTCAAGAGGCGTATCACCGAAAGCTAAGAAGTGACCGTGGTTCGAGAAAATCCGACCATCAAGAGCCGGATGAGGAGGACACCGATATGCCACCAAGTGATGGTGATGGCATCGGTCCTAGTTCTCACTTTGACTCTTCGAGCAACTCCCATCCATCCTCAAATCAATTTGAGGATGATTTTGAAGACTTAGCTCCTCCTCCTCATCCTTCTAGTGATGTTCCTGAAGATCTCAATATAGAGCATCTTTATCGTGAAAATCTTAGAACCCGGGGAGAATTACATGAACACCGAGTGGAGTCAAGAAAAGGGTTCAAGTATTTGGGAAAGATGATCAAGGGTTTAGGAAAGAAAAGGAGGTGAAGACTTTGAAGTTTTGTCAAAGTTCGGATTTGATGGTTAAACATTTGGTTATTAACACTTTGGTTTAGTTGTTTATTAACTTGTGTTGCATGCTTGGATTACCATTCTTTTTTATCCTTATTGTTAATTATACCTTCATGTTTGTGTTTTACATAGCTTTGTGCATGCCATATGATAGTTAGCTTATTAGATTATGATCTGTAGTTAACTTTGGCTTGTGAAACCTTTGGGAAAAATCTGGGTTTATCAAAAACTGGAATGGGAAATTTTTGAAAACCTTCTGGTCGCGGTTCCATATCGACCAGCGGTTCCTTATCGATAAGGTACCGCCGGTCCTAGATAAGGAACCGCCGGCCACTGTGCACGACAGCATCTTTGCTTTACACTGTTTTCTTAATTTTGTGTAAACCTTGCATGATTTTCAGTAATAAACTGCACATTTCCTAAACTAGGGTATCTAAATTCATTATTCACCTAAAATGATTTTAACCCATTACTAGTTTGGATCATCCCCTCAACCATTTAAACCCACCTTGTTTGCCATGTTCTCCACACATCAAACATACTTCCCTAAACCTTAAACCACCCTAATCAACCATGGTGTGTACCAAAACCTCAAACACTTCCAAGACCTCCACCCCAAGAAAAACACTCAAAATAAGGGTTAAGGTAGCTAAGCCTAACTCTTCACCTTCCTCACACCTAAGAATGAGAATGTTCCTATTCTCATTTCTTCATCACCTTCCCCACCTCTTGCACCATGCAAGACTTCTTCCACCCATGGTACTAACCACTCCATTGGTTCTACCTCCTCTTCATTCAATTCTAGAATGAATGAGCTTTCTTCACCCTTCACTCCAAATGCACCCTTGGAAGTGACCACACAACCTCAACCAATCCAAAGCATTACTTTTGGGAATGACTTTGATGACATTTTGGTGACTTCACCATTTACCCCTCACAACTCACCAATTTCACCAACCTTGGAGAATTTTCCTCCACACTCACCCATTTCCCCTTTGGGGAACATGCCTCCACTTTCACCCACATCACCCTTGGAGAACATGCCTCCTCTACCTCCACCCAACTCAAACATCCCAATTTTTGGTGTCCCTCTTTCCCTCCTCTTGGGTGATCCTTACTTTGGGTTTCAACAAACTCATGGTCCTAGATGTCCATGTTGTCTCTACAACCACTTCCTCATCCAAAACCTAAGGATGGATATGTATGTACTACATAGGGGTTTGCAAGAATTCTTGCTTACTTTGTTCTCCATGCCTCCTCCTACGAGATGAATGATGGAGTTGTGTTAATAAGAGTTTTCAGCAAAACTAAGCCTAAGAAAACTACTTATCTAGATTTTATGATAAGCTAGCTATGTATTAGTTAGTTTTACTTATCTTTGTACTTGTTTTCTCATTAATGAATGTTTCTTGTTGTTGTGTTATGGATTTAGCTTTGTGTGATTCTATCCTTTTGTGCACACTAATCAACTTTAATTTGAAATTAAAATTGAACCTAAATCTATCACAACCCCTAAACTTGACTAAAATTGGTTCAAAATGATATCTAAATTATTTTGTCATCCTTTGTCAAGACATTCTTTGTGAATGTGTTGCTTTATGCAACCCTAGCATATTTTGGTTCTAATAGAGGTAAAATTCCAAGATTTGCAACTTTTTGAAGAAGTCTTAGTTTTTCCCAAAACCCAGGAAAAACATTGTTTAAAGTCCACTGGACGCGGTTCCTTAAGGACCCGCGGTTCCTTAGTGATATGGAACCGCCAGCTCATATAAGGTACCGCGGCCAGAAAGTGTCTTTTGACGAATTTTTGGTCAAAACCTTTAAACCCTATTCCCAGTCAAGATTCCTTGTTTACTCAAATTGACTAAACATTCCTTGACAATACACTTTTTGTATTCAAATTCTTACCTTGATTACATTTTACTTATACCCCAACCTTGAGATTTCATTCTCACACCTTCCCAACCTTGAGAATTCATTCTCACATAACCTTGAGATATCATTCTCACACTCTCACAATGCCTAACTCCTACATTCCTAACCTTGACATTTCTTTGTCACAACCCCACTCACCCAAAGCTTCCTCATCCAAGCTTTCAAAGAAACCAAAAATCTCGGTTCGACCCGTTTGGGTTAAGAAGAATGAACCATCTTCGTCCAAACCACCCAAAAACCCTACCTTCTCTCCAATCAAGTATTAGAATGAGACTTATACCATAAACCCCATCACCGGAGCAAAAGAAAATGTTCCACCACCACCACAATCCTTCAATACCCCCCAAGTCAATGAACTTTCCACCTTCCCAAACCTCACAAGGCATTGTGAAAACATTCCAAAACCCCTTACCCCACCACCACCAAACCCTAAGTTTGATGCCATACCCCCATCAAACGATTTTGTGTTGCATCATGGATCCTCGTGTGATTGTTGCCGATTTCAACAAATTGAACTTGCTCATGTGTATGAGAAGTTAAATTTTCTAGAATTCCTCCTCACTCGACCTCCTATTCAAGTTTTCGTTCCGGTGGACAAAACTTCGAATGATGCATCGTCGTCTTTTTAGTTTTATTTTATTTTTAGCAATCTTGGAAAATATCACTATTAGACTAGCTTATGCTTAGTGGTTTATTTTCCATATTTATTGCTTTTAGATACTCATACTATGTGTATGACTATCCTCTTTGTTGTATTATTTTTTTTGTAACTTTTGTGTTATTTGTGTGCTATCTAATTATTTCTATTTTTGAGTTGATCTTGGTTAAATTTTTACAATTGCTTATGGGTGATTCCATCAATTCTAAAGCTTTAACCCATTGACAAGCTTATGATCTTCATTTTATTTAAGTTTGATTTTGTCAATTACCTCTTTGGACATACTTAGCAAAATACTTGCTTCTAATTTGAGATTTCTTCTCTTTCTCCCTCTCAAGTTACTTAGTAGGTAGTGATCATATATATATTGGTGTTTCTTTCCTTTCTACTAACCTTTGTGTAGCTTGTCACCTTAGCTCACAAACTTGGTGCCCCGAGCAAGGGGGAGCAACCACCAAGGGGGAGCTACTAGCAAAGTTCGATGCAGTTCAAAGACTTATGCTAACCTTTTTGCTACGACAAAGGGGGAGAAATGATAGTGATAAACTAGTTAATAATTCCATAGTTTGTGTTTATACGTAAATGAGTTTATCGTTTGTCGTAATAAAAAAGGGGGAGATTGTTAATGCAAGTAATGCCTAAAAACATTATTAGTGTTAACTAATCATTCTTAGTTTTGATCACAACAAACCATACAACACATTTAGTGTAGAAACACAAAATGAATTATTTAACTAACACTATCATCAAGGTAATAATCATATCACTAACCTTTCTTAATCATACTTAGTGATCATCAAAATGATTATCCTTAAAACTCACTTTTGCTAATAAGACAAAAGACTTTTTAATAAACTTTCTTTTTTTGAAAATGTTTTATTAAAATGGAAAATGAAAATTTGAAAATGGCATATTCCAAATGCTGTTAGAATATCCTTTGAAGGGTTCAAATACCTCAGATATTCCCACCCACTAAAAGACAAAAAACGGAGCGGAGTCTAGTGGCGGTACCTTAAGTACCTACGCGGTACCTTAGCGATATGGTACCGCGGGGTGAGATAAGGTACCGCGCACAGTAGCCGTTATAGATCCGTTGTAACTTTGTCTCCTTTAAATAGTGGGTCAAATCTCATTTTCCAGCAAGCCTCTTGGACGTTTTTCTCAGCCCTTTTTCTATTTTCTATAGCATAATCATTAATGATCACTTAATTTGTTAAGGATGTTTACATATGATTATCCTCTTGATCCCCTCTTTTACCATGTCCAATGAGAAGATCACTCACTCACTAGTGTAGTGATAAAGATGAATTTATGAGCTAGTCATATTCATCATGATACCTTTGTGTTTTAGGTCAATCCAATGTATTTATGAATACTTGGACTAGTTGTGTTCATCCAAGTTATTTGTGAATACTTGGATTTGTTGTGTACATCCATTGCATATGTGTTTGCTTGGATTTGTGTTGTGTAAATCCAAGCTACATGTGTGTACTTGGATAAGTCTAGTTGAGTTGTAATAGATTTGATTAGGAGTTCTCACTAAACTATAAAGTGATGTGGTTGTGTCTTGTGAGTTCTCACTAAACTTTAAAGTGATTAGTAGTTGTGTTGTGTGAAGTTCTCACTTAGCTTCAAAGTGAAGAGTCGTGAAGATTGGTTCTAGCTTTCGATTAGAACTCGACATCTAGCCTTGTGTCGTAAAATGGTGAAGTAGGCAACGTCGTGAAGATTGGTTCTACATTAAGATTAGAACTCGACATCTAGCCTTGTGTCGTTAAATTGTGAAGTAGGCAACGTCGTGTAGATTGGTCCTAGCTAAAGATTAGGTCTCGACATTTAGCTTAGTGTCGGAAAATAATGTAAGCAACGATGTAAGGTTTTCTCCGCCGAGAAGGGAGATTGTGGATATAGTGGAAATCTCGAGTAGGTGTACTCGAGGAGTGGAGTAGAAACGAGGATAGAGCCTCGTTGTCGAACCACTATAAATCTTGGTGTCTTCCCACTAGGTTGTCTCCTTCCTTGCTCTTTACTTATTTCATTATCATTATACTTGCTTATTATTCTTGCTAGTGCATTTCAATTGAACCTAATCATTATGCAACTTAGCTTTAAGTAAAAGATAGTTTTGATGCAAACCAAATTGAAAGAAATTTTAATTTGGTCACCAATCAAAGAGAAACTATTCAACCCCCCCCCCCCCTTCTAGTTTCTACAACTTGTACCATATCTGAAGCTTCTAATGGTGAGAGCTTAATGCTCCTTCTTATAACAGCTTCACTTGGATTCAATCTATGCATATCTTTAGGAAACTCAAGAGGAACTCCCTTCTTCAAAGGTCTGTGAACAATCATTTCCTTCTTAATTTCCATCTCTTCTGCAAGTTCTTCTTTCCTTTCATCAGAAAGAAGTCTTAGAATGTTTTCTTCCTGCACTCTTGCCCAAATGGGATAAGCCTTGTACTCCAACTCTTCAAAGGATAATCCAATCAATTTCTTATAGGTCCATCCTGTTCCATGACATCTGAGTAGCATGTAGTACAGCTCCCTTCTATCCCTTTTCAGCATTGAGAGAATATTGCTAGCTTTGTGTTTTAGAATTACCTTGCAGTCCTTTTGTACACTTAGAAGAATCTCCAAACCCCATATTTGGTCTGAAATAGTCAAATATGGATTCTCCATACACCTATCTTCCCAAGGATGGTACATCTGAACAACTTCTAACATATCAAAATCTACTTGCAATTTCAACTCATTCAGCTTCTCTCTTGCCAACTCATCACCATACTCAAGTCTTTCTGGTTGTTCTATTATCATCACACCTGAGTCTGAACTAGCTTCATCACTTCCTTCTTGTTCCTCTGAAGTGACAACAAATGGTGATTCACCAACCTTCTTACTTTCTTGTTCCACAAGTTGTGCAGCCAACCTTCTATCAAACTCAACCTGTGCTACATCCTTTGGAACACCTACTTCTACCATAATTCCTTTACCCTTATCTAATGGATCAATGATGGGTAAGGATGATGGTAATACATGTGAATATACTTCTTTGATGATGGATGATGACTGGAATACATCAACCTCATCTACAGGTCTGTCAACGCTCAAATTTCTTTTGTCAGCGCCCAATTTGCTCATGTCAGCGCTTGGTGTGTCAGCATTCAAATTTTGCTTGTCAACGCCTAAATTACTTGTCTCAGCGCCTCTTGTAATTTTCTCCAACATAGCTGTAAAAGACAAGTCTAAATTTGTAGGAGTTACTAGAGATCTAACAAACCTGGTTGCTTCTTCAAACTAGTTAGGGCTTCAACAACAACCAAAGATTCACCATCATGTGAGCCCTTATCACTCACATTTATCTGCTCATCCTCCCCTTTGGAAGATTCCTCCATCCCACGCCTTGTGCTAGCATTCTCCAAAATAACAATCCTCTCCCTCAATTGCTTGAGTTCAAGGCCTTGTGTACTGACAATTTGTACCAAGTCTGCATTTTGCTTTTACAAGCTAATGCAGACAACCGTCAATTCCATTAATGTCATTGGTTCTAATCTGCCCTCCTCTAAAATGGGTATTTGACCTCCCAAGTTAGATTCATTAGGCATGGATGAGGTCTTAAAGATGTTAGGACTGTCTTGGCCAGCATCTAAGCCAGAACCAATAGTCTCAGCCTCATCCATAGCACCAACCACACTTGTGGTGGTGGTTCTCTCTGCTACATGGATAAGACCACTAGAGGAGAACACTCTAGTATTCCTTTGCCGTTTTTGAAACCTATATTGTGGTGGGGTAGAAGATGATGTGGATTGGGTGGATGTGGGTTGGTTAAGGGGTGTTTGGGTCTGTGAAGGAATGGTGTCAACGTCTGGATTAGGTGTGTCAATGCCAACATTTAATGTGTCAGCGTCAAAGGGTTCTTGGTAAATTTGCATGTGTTAAGGTGAAGGTAAAGGTTCTGGGATTGGGTCAAGTTGTGGTTGAGGGTCTGGTTGGGGTTGTGCTGCTGCAATAACAGTAAGCATAGCTGGGGTGAGGGGTAAGTCACGATGAGGGGGTGAGTTCATCTTTGTAAAAATAGCTTTCTTTTGCACAGGGATCTCATAAAAATCATCTGATCCCTTGTGCAGTAATTTTGCACATCAAAAACCATTTGTAAAAATCTGGGATAAGCTAAAGTCATCTTACTCCCTTTGTTTTTACACATGCCATCAAAAATCATTTTAGAATAATTAAACTTTTGCCCACGTGCAATGCCACAATAACACTAGCAATGGATCTATTAATCTCATTGAATGCAGTACACTTGGGACTCAAACATTGTAAGATGACATGTATTAGGTACTTCCAGGCTGGGGGAAACTATTGTTTATGATATTTGTTTAAAGTTCCCTCATTAGGGAAAGGATAACCCAAATCCCTTAGTCCTTGTTCTATTTCATGAATGGGAAGGGTGGTTATACCATCTGCATCATCAAGATGCAAAGCCTGGCGAACCAAGGCTTCAGTAACCACCCATGTACGCCCATGAACAATAGATGATAATGTAGTCACTTTATTAACTGTTGAGGAACTAACAATGTTCCAAAACTGCTTAATATGTGTGACAGAGATGAGAGGAGCATGAGAAAGAGCATACCTAATGGGGGATGCATTCAAATACGCCACCATCTGTGTGTATTGGGGAAACATGGTATCATCAGCGTCCAAATATGCTATCATGTTATGTTGACTCCTGAATCCCAATACCAAATCACTTGGTTTAAATTTTGGTGCCATTTTTGAAAGCTGTTTGAATGATTGATAAAGATGAAGTATAGGAGAAAATTTGTTAGACAAGAATGATACGTACCCTGTATAAAAATAGGAGCCAAATATATAAGAGAGAAAGATGCATGTGATTGGTAAAAAATGAGGCAACTATTTTCAAAATATAATCATGAAAATATTGAAAAGAAAATAAGTTATCTCATGCATTAATTGAAAGTTATCTACTCCTAAAATTACGGCCCCAAAATTCGTCAAAAAGTAACAACTAGGTAGGTCCCAATGGGTATCAACGGTCAAAAATAACCCATCAACGCCCAACGACTATATTCTTGTCAACGTTTGCCAAAGCCATGTCAGTGTCTAAATTGGTCACAACAACGCTTGGAAAAATACTTGTCAGCGTCCAAAAATAAAAATATTAAAAATGAAAAAGGACCTTAACAAACTAATTTATCCTAGTCAAGATAACCTATAAGTTGATAATTATTATAGGGCGGCAAGCACTGTCCAGTTATGCACACTTGCTTATGCAAGATAGACATAACAGTCCTCTAGTGTCCCTTGCTAACCAAAACTCTTAACAACTAAGTTATCTCATAAAATTCCTTGTTACTCCCAGGTAAAACCCATGATAAAATCATTCCTAAGTCTCCCAACAGACCACAACCAACTCTAGGCCAAAAATGTCTTGGCAGCATGCATAGTATATCAACTTTTCATGCTACAGTGACTCATGATTTAGTAAAGCTAACTCATACTCACTTGTGGACACAATCTAGAATTGTGATAAGAGTATCATAAGGATACCCAAAAGTCCTAAAGGTTCCTAAAACCTCCCCTTAAACTATGATACATATGTTGCCAAAAATATGCATGAACATAAAAAACATTTATGTCAAGATAGGAATAGAAAATTCCAACCATCATCCATAAATAAAAACATGCTCAAATGATTCTCTAAGAATCCACAAGCAACTCTGTATCTAATGGTATAATGCTAACACCACCTGCACATTTAGATTAAAAACCACAAAACTAACATTGTTGCTGACAACGTCCCGATAACACTTGTCAGCGTTAGACAAATATATTGCTGACAACGTCACAATAACACTTATCAGCGTTAAGGTAACCTTTGTCAGTGTCAGAAAAATATAGTGGAAAATCTAAATCCTCAAAAAGACCAATAACAATGCATTATCCTGTACATACTTTTACAAAAAGACCCCAAAACACATATTATGTGAGATTGATCATTCTAATACTTGTTACCAAGTATTGAAACCTTCCAGCATCAAAAGGTTTAGTTAGTAAATTAGACACATTTTATTCTATGTCAACCCTATCTGGTTGTATTAAACCCTTTTCAAAACAATCCCTTATAAAATGATGTCTAATTTCTATGTGTTTAGTTTTAGAATGATGTACATGATTCTTAATAATGCATAAAGTGCTGTTATTGTCAACAAATATCTTGGTATGCATGAAATTATACCCATAATCCAACAGCTGGTTCTGAATCCACAAGACTTGTCCACAACAAGAAGTTGCAGCAACATACTCTGCTTCAGTTGTAGAATTGGCCACCGCTGTTTGTTTCTTACATTGCCAAGATATCAACCTACTCCCAAGAAACTGGCATCCACCAGTTGTGGATTTTCTATCAAACTTATCACCTCCATAGTCACTGTCTGAATATGCAATAAGCTCCAAAGGTGAATCTTTTGGGTACCACAAGCTAAGATCTGGATAACATCTCAGGTACCTAAAGATTCTCTTGACAACATAAAGGTGACATTCCTTGGGAGTCACTTGATGGCGTGCACATGCACACACATCAAACATGATGTCAGGTCTTGAGGCTGTGAGATACATCAATGAACCAATCATTGATCTATAGTGCCTGACATCCACATCTTTTCGATCGCCAACTTTTCCCCAAGGGTGTTCTCTATCCATAGGAGTAGTAGCCCTCTTTTCATGTGGAGAAAAGCCAAACTTCTTCAAGATCTCTGCTACATACTTATCCTGAGAGATGAAGATACCATCTTCTTTTTGCTAAACTTGTAACCTTAGAAAGAAGTTCATCTCCCCCATTGCACTCATCTTGAATTTGTCTGTCATAAGCTTGGAAAAGTCTTCACTCATCTTTGGATTGGAGTAGCCAAAGATGATATCATCAACATAAACCTGAACAAGTAAGACATCCTTACCAGCCTTCTTTGTAAATAATGCCTGGTCTATGGTGCCCCTCTTGAATCCATTGTCTACCAAATAAGTGGATAATGTGCCATACCATGCTCTTGGGGCTTGATGAAGTCCATACATAGCCTTCTTGACTCTATACACCTTGTCTAGATTCTCTGGATCTTCAAAACCAGGAGGCTGCATAACATATACCTCCTCAACAATTGTTCAATAGAGGAAAGCACTCTTCACATCCATTTGATAGACAGTGAAGCCCATGCAGGAAACATAGGCTAGAAATATCCTTATAGCTTCAATCCTTACAACTGGTGCAAAGACCTCCTCATAGTCTATCCCTTACTCTTGTGTATATCCCTGAGCCACTAAACGTGCCTTGTTTCTGACCACAATGACTCTTTCATCTCTCTTGTTTCTAAGAACCCATCTTGTCCCAATAGGTCTGACATACCTAGGACAATCAACCAGCTCCCAAACATCCTGAATAGCAAATTGGTGAAGCTCATCCTGCATTGCTTCCACCCAACTTGGTTCTTTGAGAGCATCAAAGATCTTCTTAGGTTCCTGTTGTGACAGAAAACAGGCAAACAAACATACTTGAACAAGAGGGGTATCAACCTTCTTGTGTATATGGCAATGAATCCACCAAGATTCTGATGAGATCTTCTAGTCTGAACAGGAGTCATGACATCCCCAATAATTTGTGAAAGGGGGATGATTCTTCATTGTAGAAGTGAGAACTCTTCCCTCAAAAAGTCTGTTGTCTTCAATCTCATTATCCTTGTTTCCAATATCTTCTTTAGACTCTCTTCCATCAATATTAGTATGATCCTCTTCATGAATGCTTGAAGGTTCACCTTGTTCAAAATTGGATGAGAAGATATGCCCAAAAGTGTTGTCAACGCCCGAACCAAGGTTGTCAGCGTTTGATCCATCAACGCCTAAATTGGTGCTGTCAATGTTTGAGCCATCAACGCCTGAATTTGTCCTGTCAGCGCCAGATTTACCTTTGTCAGCCCCTGAAGGACCATGCATGTTGTTAACTGGTGGTACTTGGGGACCACCATTTTCCTTTCCAGCAGCAACAAAAGCATCTGTCCATATGGGGATAGTGACATACTCTTGTATGGGGAATGCCTTTTCTACTGGTGATCCAACCTCTTCATTAACCTGTGTACCTGAAACATCAACAACTTGTTCTTCCACAACATTTGAAGTTACCTTCACAAGGTCTGGATTAGTAACAGGCATATAATTTAAAGTCCTAGATAGAGGTTCTAAGTCAAACAACCAATTTAGACCACTTTCAGGATCACTAGGTTTACTCTCTAAGAACCTAACATGTACTCTCTCAAGTATATGTTTTTCCTTCTTAAGGTAAACCCTATATCCCTTGCTCTGCACTTAATAACCCATGAAATAGCCTTCATCACCTTTTGCACTAAATTTACCTAAGGCATCACTAGTATCAAGTACAACTACATGACAACCAAAATGTTTAAGAAAACCAATATTAGGTTTCCTGCCCCAAAGTAACTCATAAGGTGTTTTGTTCTGTATCTTGTTGACCAATGCTCTATTCTGAACATAACAAGCTGTATTCACAGACTCAGCCCAAAAAGCTATGGGGAAATGAGCATCAGCCAACATAGTCCTGGCTGCTTCAATTAGGGTTCTATTCTTTCTCTCAGCAACCCCATTTTGCTGTGGGGTCCTGGCAACACTAAACTGCCTAGTAATCCCTTTCTTGGCACAAAAATCATCTAACAGTTTATTTCTAAACTCACACCATTATCACTCCTAAGCATTTTAACTTCATTACCAGTCTTTTTCTCAATTTGGGTAATAAAGTCAATTAAAGTATCAGCAGTGTCACTTTTCATAGCTAAAAAAAGTCCAAGTAAACCTAGAAAAGTCATCTGTGATGACAAAGCAGTATGATTTACCATTTAAACTTTCTATATTAGTTGGACCAAACAGGTCCATATGCAGCAAGTGAAGTGGTCTAGAACTAGAGTGCACCTGTTTAGACTTAAATGAGACCTTGTGCTGCTTGCCTTTAAGGCATGCAACACAAGAGTGGTCATTGTGGAAAGCCTTTTCAGGCAAACCATCAGCCAAGCCAAGTCTCACAAGCCTGTTTATATTCTTAAAGTTTATGTGCCCTAGTCTCCTTTTCCATATATTACTCTCATCAACTGAAGCTTTAGCATAAAAACATGACATATTATTATTCATCCTAATCCCATTAAGATTCACATTATAGATGTCTTTATGTCTAGGTGTTCTATAGTCAATATATTTCTCATCTGGGATTTTATAATCCTTGCTTAACACCAAGCATTCAGTATCAGTAAACAGAACTTTATTTTTGTTATCACAAACTTGTGATACACTAAAAAAATTGTAATCAAGTTCCTTTACCAGAAACACGTTTTCAAAACTCAAGTTCTTGGTGAGAAGAGTTCCTTTTCCTGTGATAGTTCCATATCCACCTCCAAAGTAAACCTTATCACCATCCTTAATGGGAGTGAAGTTTGTCAGATAATCTTCCTTCCCATTCATGTGCCTAGAGCATCCACTGTCCCAATATCCATAATCATTGACCTATTTTTGAATGCCCTGCACATAAAGAAAACAAGTTAGTTTTCTTTGGGAACCCAAGCCTTAGCAGACTTGGATTCATCTGGTTGTTCAACAAGAACATACTTAGTTCTCATAACAACCCCTTTTTCATCCCTTTTTGGATGAAATACCGAGTTAACCCCAATAGGTTTTGTAATGACCTATGAAATATAATTGAATCTGTTGCAGGTCATAGAAAGCCCATCAGAATTAGGGTTTTAATCTTGCTTAGGTCTCCATGTCAAGCTAGAAGAAGCTTTATACCTTTTTCCCTGTGCTAGCAAATATTTAGGTCTTGCAACGTTTCTGTCAGCGTTGAATTTGGTCTTGTCAACGCTGAAATTACCCTTGTCAGCGTTGAACCTAGGGTTTGCTACAGAAACCCATTGCCTATTAGACCAAGTATTGGTCTTCTGAAATTGTCTTTGTCCATGAGTGTTAGACCCTCTAGTGAAGAATGGGGCTGGTCTAAAAACTTGTAGACTTTGCTCCACAAAAGTTTTGGGTCTGACAATGTTTGACCTTTTGACAGCGTTGACCTTGGAAGCGTTGACACACTTATATGCTAAATGTGAAAAGCTACCACAAGTGTAACAGGCTTTTCTAGACACAACCCTAGGTCTAGAACAGAAGAAGCCTGTTCCATCATTACTAACTTGGCTTTTAGGTGACCTAGTATTCCTATACATTTCTGCATACTTAATGCTAGGTTTTCTAACAGTGTTTGAGCCAAGGTCAACAGTCTTGCCAGTGAGTGGGTTTGTTACCTTAATAGGGGTTGACTCATTTGGACTTTCACATAACAAGCCACCCTTAACAAACAAGGTAGGGTTGGCTTTCTTCCATTCATTCAAGTCAGTCAACTTTTGTCTATACTCTTCAACTAGGGTAATGACTCTTGGTGGAGGAATAAATTCCTCCTCTTGGAGTTCTGGTAAACCATTCCAAGATAGGTCCTTTCTTTGGACACCATAGAAGTCCCCAGCTGGTGGTGGAACAACAATATAGTCATTCATCCCAATCCCAGTCATGTCCTTAGGATCCCTTTGTTTATTAACACATTCTCCTAGGGTTTGTGAGGCCTTATCAAATCTTTGAATTTTAAGGTCAACATTGTCCTTATTCTTGATAGCCTCATCTAACTTAGCCTATAGTTCACTATTGACCCTTTCCATGATGTTTCTAATATCATTACTAGCATTTAACTCATGTTTTAAGATATTAATTTTATCTTTTAGGTGAAATTCCATTTTCTTGTACTCAGAAACTGTCTTTTCAGTTTGAGTGAGAGCAATTTGATAGTTAGACAATTTGCATCTCTCAGTACTCACATCACTTAACAATATTGAAACCTCTTTGTTAAGTTTTTCAGTATTTAACCTACAACCCTTACTACAAAAAGCATCATCGTATACCTTATTATCTGATGAAGAGGAGGAGTGTGCCATGAGAGCATATTGAACATGCTCTTCTTCTTCTATCTCAGCAACCGAAGCTTTATCCTCTTCCCCATCCTTAGCCAAATAGCTCCAGTCCCATCCAATACCATCAATTTCTTGCACTGCGACCATGGCCTTAGGATCCTGAGCCTTAACAATTTGGCTTGAGGGTTTGCCAGCATCAGATCTTCTTGGAGATCTGCATTCCCTTATGAAGTGCCACATACGATGACAATTGTAGCACTCAACCTTGGATTTGTCAAATCCAGCAGTGTCCTTTGCATTAAAGGTCATCTTCTTCTTATACCTTCTATTCCACCTGTTTGCTCTTATACTAGCAAGAGCCATGTTCCATTTTATATCCATCTCTTCCAAGTTCTCATCACTTATTTGTTCAAGGTCCTCATATGTAATCACTAAACGATTGGGCAAAGAAGCAATGTAAGCACACACAGTATCCAGATCCAAACCAGCAGGCTTAACTCTTGGCGAGTCACTTTTGTATGTGTCAGCGTCTGAATGTGAGGCGTTGACAGGATATGTTCCAGCGTTGATACATGTTGATCCAGTAACTGGGTGCATGTAAGAGTCCTTCTGATCAAATTGACCTTCACTATGTGAGAAGAAGGCCATGTTGCTATTGGTAGACTTACTTCCATGCTCCAAAAGAGTTTCATTTTCCAACAGCTTCAGTTTGTTGTAGATATCATCAAAAGTAGAACTTTTGTGAGTGTTATTGGCAAGAATAGATCATGCCTCAATCTTCCACACATCACCAAGGCTTTTAAGAAAGGTGGCAATAATGTCAACATCACCAACTTGTGTCTGCATGAAGGACAGCTTGCTTGTAATGTCAAGCAGTCTGCTTCTCACACTGCTAAGCTTCTCATTAGGTTGAGCCTTAAAAACAACATACTCATGCATGAGTTGCTTCTTCTTCTCTTCCTTAGTATCATCATTACCACCATATGCAACTTCAAGAGCTGCCCAAAGGTCTTTTGCAGACTCATAACCTCTGTATTTGTGCTGATTCTCTTGTCCCAAAGAGAGTTTCAGGATGTTTAGGGTTTTCATATCAACCCTTTTCTTTGCTATGTCTTCAGCAGACACAGCTCTACCTTCATCAGGTTTTTCTTTCTTATCTTCTTCTGGACATCCAGCAACAACAATTCTTGCAGCAATGGCATTAGCAATCTTTTCAGCTTTATTGAAGTTGTTTCCATATTCAATAATCTCCCAGAGAGTGTAGTCATAGATTCCCAGATATTGCTCAAAGTTGAACTTCCATAGCTCAAAGTTGTTTGCATCAAGCATGGGAATCTTGATGCTAGGGTTTGAGGAGGAGGGGTTTACTTTTAGATTTGACATGATGTTTTTAGGGTTTTGTGAAAATTAGGGTTTTGGTGATTTTAGGATTCTTGTGTTCTTTAAGATCAAAAGTTTCTCAACAAGCTCTGATACCACTTGTTGATTCCAAACTTAGATCGATTAAGCTTATGTATACGAGATTAGATCAAGTTATACACGTAGAGAAACCTTTGTATATGTATAAAGTAATCTAAGTGTTATGCGGAATTAACACTTAAACAATAACACACAAAGATGTAAACAAACTTTCACTTGATTGATAATAACGAACTTGCTTACAATGAAAGTGTTTAACGTATGAAAAACTTATATTGAACAATAACCTAAAGATCTTCTTTTATAGACATAAGAAGCCTTGTACAAGAGTCTACGTATCAACTATTCTAGGTAAAGATAATTATAGAAAATACAATGTTGAACTTATCTTTACTAGAAACAAACTAGAAACAATATACGCGTAGACTAAATCTTTCCGTCAGTGCTTGTCTTCAACCTATCAACGCTTGACTTCTTCTTGTCAACGCTTGATCTGTCAGCGTTTGTTTTCTTCCTATCAACGCTTGTTTTCCTCTTGTCAGCGCTCAAGTGAACTGGCTACATTTTATTCCCAACACACATTCACCTGAATAATCTGCTAAAAACATGTAACCTAGGATGCACCCATACTCCCCACATGATAACATAATAATATGGCCAAAAGTTGAAAGGGACGCCACGAGCTATCACTCCGCCGTGGTGAAGTCATAACACAGGTGCCTCCAGTGTTATGGTTATGGTACCTGCATAACTAGGTGAAACTGGTCATGCATGTATATGGCTTAGGAATTTAAATTAAACATAATAAAATCAAACATATAAAACATATACTGGGAAAATAGTTGGCTGCATACAGGGAATCCTAATAAGGAAAGAACGTCCATAATGAAAGGACAGATAATCCATACCTTATGTCCAGTGAACGAAGAAGACGAACGGAAGAGAGTCCTACTTCGATCTCACTAATGCTACATAAATAGTATACATGTATAAGTATTCTGATTACTAAGTACGTAACTAGTTTTATATCATGTCTTAGCTTGTTTTAATGATTTTAATGTTATGTTGTGTTTATCATGTATTCTGAATATTCTGATTAAGTATTACTTGTAATTCTTGTATTATTATACTTGTTGTGTAATAATAACTAACTTTCTAAAAATAGCAGTTTCCTAAAATAGAAAGTTTCCCAAAATAGAAAGTTTTCAAAAATAGAAAGTTTCCAAAAATAGATTAATTGCTTAAAACAGATAAGTTTCTAAAAATAGAAAGTTCCCAAAAATAGAAACTTTCCTAAAATAGAAAGTTTCCATAATTAGAAATAAGTTGGATTAATAAGCTAAAAAGATAAGCTTAAGTTTTACTAATTAAATATACTAAGTCATGTGATTAATAGTATAGTCTATTAATTATTACATGTTAATTAAATAAACTATATGTTATATGATTTAATTAAATATAATCATGATTTAATTATATTAAAGTGTATATAATACTTAGGTTAAAACATGTATTAATATTTATATTAATATAACCTAAGTCATGAAAATTAATTAATTATATGTCGTGTTTTAATAATTAATTAATTACTATAGCTTAAATTACATAAATAAATACTTAGGTTAAAATCATGTATTATTAAATATTAATAATAAACCTAAGTCCATGTTTTAATTAAATTAATTATGTGCCATGTTAAATTAATTTAATTAACTTGTAAAATAAATATACTTGTAAAACTATTAAACTTGTAAAAATAATAAACCGAACCAATGTATTATTTTTATTAAAACATGTCATGAATGTTGATCCCAAACTTAGATCGATTTAGCTTTGTGTAAACGAGATTAAATCATGTTAAACGAGAAACTTTGTTGTATATGAAACAATTTAAGTATTATGCGGAATTAATACTTAGAACAAGAACATACAAAACAGAATAAACCAAACTTTCACTTAGATTGATAATCGAACTTGTGTACAATGAAAGTGTAAAACGTATATTAAACTAAAACCTAAAGGCCTCCTTTTAAAGATTAAGGAGCCTTTCACAAGAGTCTAACTATCAGCTATTCTAGGTAAAGATAAATATAGAAAATACAAAGTCGAACATATCTTTACTAGAAATACAAAACGTGTAGACTAGGTATTCTATCAGTGCTTGGACTTCTCTTCATCAACGCTTGATTTCTTCTTGTCAACGCTTGTTCTATCAACGCTTGATTTCTTCTTATCAACGTCCAATTAACTCCTGTCAGCGTCTAAGTGTGTTGACTCATTTTATTCCCAAAAATCCTCCCCTAAAATTTATATCTACTCTAGTTATCAAGTTTCTGAATAAAAGCTAAGTACAAGGAGGATTCTTACAAATACAAATCACTTGTTAATTAGGAAATAAATAAACCTAATTAAATATTTGCCAACATCACTTGTATAATCCATCTCCAGCTGTGTTGACACCATTTTTTTCAAAACTTCCTTGGACATGGGATATTCAGCATCCACAAGAAGATATTCAGAAAACTTTATAGTACTCAAATGATAAATACCAGCTGCTGAATATAGATGCCATTGAAGTCTATTGATATCATCCAAATCCAACCATATTGGATCTTCATCATTTGGCTCACACATTCTCTTGAATGTGGACCAAATCTTTATTCCATTAACTGAAGTAGGTGCTTCAGCCTCATACTTGGTCTTCATCAATCCCCAAAAATCTACCAAGTCTTCCCTATCCAGGCTTGCAAACAAAGAGATAAGAGTAGTAAAAGTATTTACCTCCTTTCCATATCTACCAATCATCCAAAACCCACTTGCATCTTCTTCATAATGAACTATAGGGTTTCTGGAATCATAAGGTAATACCTCTACCATATGTGAAGCTTCCAAAGGTGAGAGCTTAATACTCCTTCTAATAACTGCTTCACTAGGATTTACTCTATCCAAATTCTTTGGGAACTAAATTGGAATTCCCTTCTTCAAAGGCCTTGGTGAAATTAAAGCCTGTTATATCTGCATTTCTTCTACAAGTTCTTCCTTTCTTTCATCTGAAAGAAGTCTGATAGTATTCTGCTCTTGAACACTTGCCCATATAGGATAACCACGAAACTCCAACTCATCAAAGGACAAACCCTGCAACTTCTGGAAACTCCAACCCACTTGATGACATCTAAGAAACATATAGTAGAGCTCCCTTCTATCCTTCTTAGATAGTGAAAGAACCTTGCTAGCCTTATACTTTAGAATTACCTTGCAATCTCTTTGAACTCTTAGCAGAATCTCCAAACCCCAAATTTGATCTGAAATGGTCATGTATGGATTCTCCATAACCTTATTCTCCCATGCAAAGTACATCTGAGCTACTTCAGGCATCTCATAATCTACCTGATTTTTCAATTCCTCAAGCCTTTCCTTAGCCAACTCATCACCATATTCAAGCATTTCTGGATATTCAATGATCATCACACTTGAATCAGTACTCTCATCATCACTGCCTTCCTTTCTCTCAATAGCAGTCTCCTTCATCCTCTCCTTTTCCTCAAGTTGTGCAGCCAAAATAGAATCAAACTGCACTTGGGCTGCATCCTTGGGAACTTTTGTTTCTACCATAATCCCTTTACCTTTATCCAATATATCAATAGTGGGTAAAGAAATTGATGGTACCTATGTAGACACATCCTTGATGATAGCTGATGACTGGGATACATCAACCACACCTGCACGTTTATCAGTGTCCAAAACCTGAATGTCAACGCGTAACTTACTCTTGTCAGCGCTTGGCTTTGTGAACTGCTCCAACATTTTAGTAAAAGATAAATTTAAATTTGTAGGGGTAACCAATGAAGCATCAAAACCTGGTTGCCTCTTCAAATCTGTTAGAGCCTCAGCTATACCCAAAGAATCACCTTCATGTGAGCCTTTATCACTCACATGTACCTGTTCATCCTCCCCTTTGGAAGAATCCTCCTCTCTACGCCTAGGGTTAGCACCTTCCAAAATATCAATCCTCTCCCTCAATTACTTGAGTTTAAGGCCTTGTATGTTGACAGTATGTACAAGGTCTGCATTTTGCTTTTGCAAGCTAATGCAGACAGCCATCAATTCCAAAAGAGTGTAAGGTTCCAATCTGCCATCCTTTAGAATGGGAATTTGACCTCCCAAAGTAGATTCATGGGGCATGGATGGGTTCTTAATGATGTTAGGACTGGATTGGCCTGCATCTAAGCTAGAACCAATAGTCCCATCCCCACCCATGTCACCAACCACACTTGTGGTGGTGGTTTTCTCTACAACATAGCTAGGACCACTAGAGGAGAACACTCCAGTAGTCCTTTGGCGTTTTACCAACTTAAATTCTGGGGTGTAGAAGATGGTGTGGATTGGGTGTCTGTTTGATGGTTAAGGGGTGTTTGGGTTTGTGGTAAAAGGGTGTCAGTGTTTGTATTTGGAGTGTCAACACCAACATTTAAAGTGTCTGTGTTGAATGGTTCTTGGTCAACTTCCATTTGCTGGGGTGATGGTGGTTGTTCAGGCAATGGGTCTGGTTGTGGTTGTGGGTCTGGTTGAGGTTGTTCTGCTGAAATAACAGCAAGCATGGCTTAGGTGAGGGGTAGGTCTCTATAAGGTTCAGAATTCATCTTCCCAAAAATTGCTTTCTTTTGAACAGTGATCGTATAAAAATCATTGTGATCTCTATTGCAGTATCTTTGTAAATCAAACACCATTTGTAAAAACCTTGGGTAAGCAAGAGTCATCTTGTAACCCTTGTTATGACACATTCCATCAAAAATCATTTTCGAAAAATTATATTTTTGCCCAGTTGCAATACACACAATGGCACTCCCAATAGATCAGTTGATTTCATTATGTGTAGTACATTTGCGACTCAAACAATGAAGAATGACATGTATCAAGTACTTCCAAGCTGGTGGAAATTCTTGTTTTGTATATTTAATTAAATGGCCATCTTTAAGCAAAGGATAACCCACAGCTTGGAGTCCTTGTTCTAGCTCTGCAATGGGTAGGGTGGTTATACCATCTGCATCATTAATATGAAAAGCTTGGTGAACTAGAGCTTAAGTAACCACCCATGGAACCCCATGGACAATAGCAGTCAATATAGTCACATCATTAACTGTTGAGGAAGTGACAGTATTCCAAAACTGTTTAATGTGTGTGACAGGGATAAGAGGAGCATGAGAAAGTACATACCTTAAAGGGGATGCATTCAAATACTCAACCATCTGAGTATATTGAGGAAATAGAGCATTATCAGCTTGTAAATAAGCAACCATGTTATGCTGACTCCTGAACCCCAATTCCAAATCTCTAGGTTTAAACATAGGCGCCATTGATGTAGAAAGTTGTGATAAAAGTTATGGAAGATGAAATTTTGAGAAAATTTAGTTAGACAAGAATAAGCAGTTACCCTGTTTCAAAGAAGTGAGCCAAATATATAGGAGAGGTGAAAACATGTGATTGGTCAAAACATGAGGCAGTTATATTCAAAATATAATGATGAAAATCTTGAAAATATATAACTTATCTCAAGCATTAATTAAGTTACCAACTCCTAAAATTACGGCCCATATATTCGTCAAAAATAACAACTGGGTAGGACCTAATGTTTATCAACGGTCAAAAATAACTTATCAGCGCCCAACGGCTATATTCTTGTCAACGTTGGAATTTGCCATGTCAACTTTAAAATTGGTCTTAACAGCGTTTGGAAAGAAACCTGTCAGGGTCCAAAAATAAAAAAAATTTAAAATAAAAAGGACCTTAACAAAGTAATTTATCCTAGTGAAGATAACTTATAGACTGAAAATCACTATAGGGTGGCAAGAACTGTCCAATAATGCACACTTGCTTAAGCAAGATAGACATAATTGTCCTCAAGTGTCCCTTTAATAAATGAATTAAAAGGGCTTAGTTTATGTGTATGTGTACTCGATATCGTTATCGGTATCTTATCGAATTGATAACGGTTTATGGTGGAATAGTTGGCGTTGGTCACTAAAAGGGGGAAGCTTTAGATTATCTATTTCTATTAAAATGACAAGTTAACAAAACTAGGATGAAAGACTTAGACAAAATAGCAAGAGGATTAAAATGATTAAAAGCTAATTCAAAAGTAATTTTGAATATAAAATGATAAAAGACAATTTAAAATTAAACTCGACAAAAAATTAAATCTCGAATAAAAATAAATTTTAAGACTCTAATGTTAAACTAAGACAAAACAGTTTTAAAATAATACAAAGTAAAAATGGCGGGAAAAGTTAATTTTGTATTTAAAAATAAAAACAGGAAATAAAGTCATCGCAGCCAAGTGCTCGTGACGAGTCATCGCACTCAGTCATCGTACCCAAGTGGTCGCAACCAAAGTGATCGCAGCCTACGATCGTAACAATCGATCGTAGCCTATTGATCGTGGTCTAGTTATCGCACTCAATGCGATTGAAATTAGGATCGTGGCCCAGATCGCAACGAGTGATCGTACCTAAGTGATCGTGACCAGTGATCGCAATGGGTGATCACACTCGGTGATCGTGGTCTTGATCGCAGCAACGGATCGCATGTAGAAACCCTAGGGGTTGATGCAATCACACTTACTCGATCGGACTGGGTACTTAATGCTGTTACGATTGGATTCAAAAGAAAATAAGCAAAAACAAATAAGCACTTACTCAAATAAGCTTTACCGAATCTTAACCAAATCTTAACAAGCACGAACTCAACAACTTTTAAAACACAAAAGGAACAAACTTTATAGATCAATCTTTAAAAAGTCGAAACTTTTAAGAAAACTTAAAATAAAATAAGCTAAATACAAAATAAGCCAAAAAGCATAACAAGCTTAAAGCTTAACTCGTATAAAAACTTAGATAGGAACAAAAAGATAAACTTTTTAATCAAATAAGCATTAAGGTTAAGCAAGATGCATACTTAATCCGAATCAGGATCAAAATCAAAAACAAGAAAATAGAATAAGATTGATAATGAAAAGCTTAAACTTGGACTTGTAGATTAATGATTCCAAAATACAAGATTCAGTGAAAGCTTGAACATGAAAGAAAAAGATGAAGTTTTCCTAGTTAGTGAAAGTTAAACACTTTCTCTTTCTAAAAATTAAAACTACAAAAGAAAAATGAAGACTAACTAAAAAACTCTAACACTTATCTCCTATTTATAGGAGAAGGGGAGGTGGTTTGATGAGTTGCTTCCGTTTTCTTTTTCTTTGTCTTCTCGTCTTTTAATTAAAATAGACGTTCCCACTTTGGCTCGGGATTTGGCGAATGATAAGATGAACTCGTCTTTTCTTCTTTTGGTAGACTTGGTTCTTCGACTTCGTTAAACTTCCGTCTTTAGACTTTTTCTTCGATAAATCTTCAGAACAGGTCTTTGACTTCCGTTCTTCTTGCACTCTTGACCTTTTGACTTTGTGTTTTGTCTTTTTCTTCGATAAAATCCCGGGATAGCCCGTGTTTTCTTCCTTTTTCATATTTTTATCCTGAAACACAATAAAAATACCAACCACGCGTAATTCTGACTTTTACGATATAAAATACACGTTTTGGTCTTGTTATTATTGGAAATAAGCGGTGAAAGGATAAGTGTTTTCACACTTATTAAATCCCCAACACTTGACCGTTGCAATGCCCTCATGCAATGCATTAATTTCAAAGCACAGTTTACATTTTCCATCATAATTAATCTACCTTGGCCTTTATTAAACACTAAACAATAAGGAGATTTTCAAAAGATAGAAAATTGCAAAATTTTCAAAGGAAGAATAAGTAAAGAAATCTAAGACTTACATTGGGGTTTTGGTTGTCATGAATGATTATCACCATCAAGTTTCACGTTCCCCACACCAAGCTTATAAACGAGATCATTGTTATTATAAGTTAGTAAACTAACACAAACTCATGTGGCCCAATTATTCACTTAGACTCTCTTATTCCTAGGTGTATCTCTTATATATTATGATTGTCTTGAATGATCACGAGGATGCATTGTTGACTTGTTTTGATAATTATTTAGGCTGAAAATAAAGTAGGACGATTTAATCAATAGTTAGCTAAAGGACAAAATCTTTTAAAACTGCTTCTCGGGACCTCTTAAATTTTATATCTTGGCATAACTCGCTTCATTATTTGAGACCATTCTCGGACCGATATTTGGCAGCGACTTCATACTTCGAATCTTGAGAGACGTTCTTGAAATTATGGTTTTCTCTTCATAATAGGAATTTCTTCACTTGAAGTTTTGAGAGATTCTTCATATTTGGACCACGACTTCTTCATTTTTCTCAAATCTTTATTTGGGATTTTGATATACAACGATCCGCCTCCTTTTAGGACTTGGATCTAGTTATCCTCATACCTTGCTAGGGTCTTTTCGGATAGACTTCTCCATGATCTTTTGGGGAGTATTTGCTTTTTGTCATGTGTCTCAATTATTCATATTGAATTTTGATAAATGATTCCTCACATCAGTTTTGGATCTTTAGCAACAAAATGTAGCCCTCATGCCTTGTTAGGGCCTTTTCGGACTCGCCAATCTTCGCATCCCGCTTCAATTAGTTATGCCTTGGCTATGAACTCTAATTAATACCGAGCAACTTTTAAACGATCTTGGGCTAGAAGTTAAGTAACTTTTTAAATCGTACCTTACTTATTGCAATTAAATTTATTAGCAAGTGATGGGAGAAAAAGATCATAATTAACTCACATAAATTCATGAAAGAATACCAAACTTATAATTGACTCTATCATCTCTCGTTCTTTACAATTTAAAATCTCAAGGAATGAGACTCGTGAATGCTTAGCTAATTAAATAGAAGTTTTGGGTTTTCAAGTTGTCTATAGGATCTTGCATCTTCTTAGACTTTTTCATGTTTAGAATTTGCATTTTAAAGTTCCCTTGATAAACGACTTTCTAGGATCAATTATAGGAACTTGCAGAAAGTTCTTAACCCGTAAGATTTAAGACTTTCGCGTTTTAAAGTTCCCTATATAAAATCCTAGCAAAACTTGACTTAAACACGTTAAGGATACTAGCTAGAGTAAACTTAGATAAGTAAACTCGGGTTGAGTCAAAAGATTCATGACGCTGAAAAATTAGTACCACTTTATTCAAAATTTATTCTAGCAAAGAAAGTAAGTAACGATAGCAAAGAAAAATACTACTATACCAAAATAGATCAAAAATTTTGAAAAATGTCGAAAAATCAATTTTCCGATTAAAATGAGGACATATACAAGGAAAAGCCCACTTAAATTCAATAGAAGTCCCCCCTACACTTGATATAAACATTGTCCTCCATGTTTAAGCATGTGGAAGTAACCTCCCCTACACTTAGGACATTGTGCACTTTGTTTAATTCTTGCTAAGGAAAAGACAACTAATGTGATTTCAATGTGAACATATATGATATGAAATATTGAATCACGATAGTTTAGGATAGAACCGGGAAGACGGGTACAAGGGATCACGGGTCGTCAAATGTCATCAAAAGTGCTCTTTGAATCTTTAATCCCTGCACAACATAAGAAACAAGACAACAAACCCTATGTAGCTCCCCCTACACTTATTATGAAAACGGGTAAAGGATAGATCAACGGGTTGCCTCCTGAGAAGCGCTTGTTTTTGTTAACCGAGTCATGAGCCTGACTTGACCCAGCACTAATTCAAGGAAAACATGGTGAGGGATGGAATCATCTCATGAGAGATGTCCTCATCAAAGTACAACTTCACACGATGGTCGTTCACTTTAAAATTAGGCCCATTTGGTTGAGAAAGCTCAATGGTGCCATAGGGGAAGACTTTGGCGACGGTGAATGGACCAAACCAACGACTCTTAAGCTTGCCCAAAAAGATCTCCAATCGATAGTTAAAGAGTAAAACTTGATCACCTATGTGGAACTCTCGGTTCTTAATCCTAGAATCGTGAATGAGCTTGGTTTTCTCCTTGTAGATCAATGAATTCTCATAAGCTCCATTCCTTAGTTCATTAAGCTCGTTGAGTTGAATCTTCCGAAGATCACCGGCTTTGTTGATATCAAAATTTGCCCACTACAAGGCCCAATACGCCATATGCTCCAACTCAATAGGGAGGTGGCATGTCGTCCCGTACACAAGACGATATTGAGTGCAACCAATAGGTGTCTTATATGCAGTACGGAAAACCCACAAAGCATCATCTAACTTATCAGCCCACGAGGCACGATGCTCTCCCACAGTTCTCTCTAAAATTCTCTTCATTCCACGGTTAGAAATCTCGGCTTGACCATTTGTTTGGGGATGATAAGCGGTGGAAAGAGGATGATTGACACCATACTTAGCCATGACTCGAGCAAATTGATCATTGCAAACATGAGTCCCGCGGTCACTGATGATAGCACGGGGAACATGAAATCAAGCAAAAAGTTGTTTCAAAAAGTTCACAACCACCCTTGCATAGTTCGTAGGGAGAGCCTTTGCTTCAACCCATTTAGATACGTAGTCAATGGCTACGAGGATGTATTTGTTCCCTTTGGCTGATGGAAATGGCCCCATAAAGTCGATGCCCCATACGTCAAAGATTTCACACTCTTGGATGAAATTTTGAGGCATCTCATCTTTATGTGTGATCTTTCCTTGTCTTTGGCAAGCATCACAATGCTTAACCATTTCATGAGCGTCATGATAAATGGTGGGCCAATAAATCCAGAGTCGAACACTTTCTTCGCGGTATAGTTAGGACCAAAGTGACCACCAGTGGGTCCTTTGTGGCAAGCTTCAAGGATTAGTAAAGCTGTCGGACCATAAACACACCGATGAATGACAAGATCCACACATTGTTTTCAAAGGTAAGGGTCGTCCCAAAAATAGTGCTTAATGTCTTTAAGGAACTTTTTCTTTTCTGGGACGTTAACCCTTCCATGAGAATTCCACCCGCCAAATAGTTTGCAATGCCCGCAAACCATGGGTTTTCATCAATATTGGAGTTAGTAGACATCAAGGCTTCAAGGGGAAAAGAGTCATTAATCTCTTGATTTGGGAGCTCCCCTTGATAAGGATCCTCGAGTCTACTAAGATGATCCGCGGCTAGGTCTTCCGCTCCCTTTTTATCACGAATTGCAATTTTGAATTCTTGAAGGAGCAAAACCCAACGAAGAAGTCTTGGTTTGGAATCTTGTTTGGTTAACAAGTACTTCAACGTGGAATGATCGGTATACACAATCGTGGTGGAATGGACAAGATAGGGGCGAAATTATTTAAAAGCATACACTACAGGTAAAAGTTCTTTTTCAGTAGTGGTATAATGCAATTGAGCCCCCGTCATTGTTTTGCTAGTATAATGGATTGGTTGGAAGTGTTTGTTCACTATTTGTCCCAAAACTGCTCCAATAGCAAAATCGCTAGCATCACACATCAATTTAAAAGGTTACTCCCAATTAGGGGTAACCAAGATAGGTGCCTTAGTTAATTTATCCTTAAGAAGATTGAAAGAGTCAATACACTCTTTAGAAAAGATAAAAGGAGTATCTTTCTCCAAGAGGTGGGTCATCGGGCGAGCGATCTGAGAAAAATCTTAATTGGATCGACGATAGAAGCCCGCATAACCAAGGAAACTTCTCAAACCCTTCACGGTTGAAGGTGGAGGTAATTTAGCAATCACATCAACTTTAGCACGGTCGACTTTAAGACCGGATTTGGAGATTTTATGACCAAGAACAATGCATTCTTTTACCATGAAATAGCATTTTTCCCAATTAAGAACGAGACGAGTGTCTTCACACCGTTTGAGCAGCGTTTTATATTGGCAAGGCAAGTACAGAAAGAATCACCATAGACTGAGAAATCATCGATAAAGACTTCCATAGTTTCTTCAACCATGTCATGGAATATATCCATCATACACCTTTGGAAAGTCCCAGGAGCATTGCATAAGCCGAAAGGCATTCTTTTGTAAGCAAATGTTCCATAAGGACAAGTGAATGTGGTTTTCTCTTGGTCTTTAGGATCGATGGGAATTTGAAAATACCCGGAGAAACCGTGTAAGAAGCAATAGTAGTCATTACATGCTAAACGCTCAAGCATTTGATCCATGAAAGGAAGAGGAAAATGATCCTTACGAGTGGCATCATTGAGCTTGCGATAGTCTATGCAAACTCGCCAACCCGTGACAAGTCGAGTAGGAATCAACTTGTTGTTTTCATTGGGAACAACGGTTATTCTGCCTTTCTTAGGCCCATAAAGGACGTGACTAACCCATGGCGAATCTGAAATAGGGTAAATCATCCCGGCATCTAGAAGTTTGATAACCTCTTTCTTGATGATGTCATGAATTTTAGGATTAACCCTTCTTTGACTTTGGATTGCGGGTTTAGAGTCATCTTCCATGAGAATTTTATGAGTACAAAAGTTCGGATCAATTCCGCGGATATCAGAAATTTTCCAAGCAATTGCTTTCTTATGATTCTTCAGCATGTCGATAAGTCGAGATTTTTCTTCTTCTTTCAAGTCCTTTGCAATGATGACGGGTAACTTCTTATTGTCTTCAAGAAAAACGTATTCGAGATGAGATGGTAAATCCTTAAGCTCTAAATCCGGAGGATTGTCGAGGGAAGGCGTAGTCAAATTCGGATCATCGATAGAGATTTCCTTAGGAGACGGTGGAGAAATATGGTCCTCATTGAGAAGTTTCTCAATGTTACAAATGTCTTCATCCCAATCAAAGGGAGAATCGTCATATTGTATGTCCACATCCCCTAAAGTTGCTTCAAATTATTTCAAAAGGAAATCACTTTCTCCAAATGGAGTTAGTGAGGGAGCAATAGAGGCAACGGTCTCAACAATGGGTAGAGAAGAAGAACAACTTTTACAAGACTCTTTGAAATGCTCTACACAAGCCTCATCAAGTACGTCAATGAAATTAACGCTTACGTTTTCATAATGTTGCTTAGCAAGTTTACCCATGTTGAAGACGATTTTATCGTCACCAACTCTCATGATTAATTCGCCCGCGGCTACATCAATGAGAGTGTGACCGGTCCTCAAGAATGGACGTCCAACAATTAATGGAACACGGGGGTATATCTCATAGTCCACGACAACAAAATCCGCCGGAAAGGTGAATTTGTCGACACCGACGAAGACATCTTCGGCTATCCCCACCGGATAAGCAACCATACGATTAGCTAAATCCAAGGTCATTCGTGTGGGGACTAGCTCGGGTAGAGATAGTTGTTTCCAAACACTTAATGGCATTAAGTTTCTACTAGCACCTAGATCGGCTAGAGCCATACAATTCTCTACCCCGGGGAAGTTGCAAGGAATGAGAAAGCGACCCGGATCACCAAGTTTGGTTGGTAATTTCCTTAAGAGCATTGCGGAGCAATTCTCATTAAGTTGGGTCTTAGCGATATCAAGAAGCTTTTCTTTGTCACTAAGAAGATCTTTAAACATTTTAGCATATTTCGGCATGTGAGCGAGAGCCTCAGCAAAGGAGATGTTGAAATTCAGTTGTTTAAACATTTTAAGAAAGTTCGAAACCTGAATATCATCCTTGTTCTTCAACTTCTCTTTCCTCAACCTTGAGGGATAAGGTATATCGGGTTGAGATGAAGTCTTTGGAATAGAATTCTCACTCACATCCTTGGGTGGTGGAGGGGTAGAAATAGAAGGTAGAGGAATTGGATAAGGGGACTCGTTCTCTTTTGTTACAGTCACCAGTGTAGGTGTAGGAATCTCAGGTTCCTTTAAACCTTTTCCACTTCGGGTGGTGATTGCTTTCATCTCCCCTCTTGGATTAGCAACGGTGTTACTCGGAAGAGAACCCGAACCAGAGGCTTGATTACTTAGGAAGAAACTAGCCATCATATCCCTTAAGTCATTCGTTTGACTACTTAACGAGTGTCGCATATCGGCTCAAAGATCATTCCCTTGTTTCGCCATATCTCCTTTCAAGTTGATGATTTGACTCAGAAGATTCTTCACAAGCGCGTCATTAGTCCTCATGTAAGATTAAACCTCTTGATTAAATGTTGTGGGTTGGTTGGAAGGAGGAGCATGGTAGGCAGGTGGTTGATAAGCGGGTTGTTGGTAAACTTGATTATTTCCTTGAGGTGGATATGGGTTTCTTTGGGTTTGATATTGATTTGGAGCTCGAGTTTGGTTTTGATTGTTGCGATTAAAGTTGTTTTGGTTTTGAGGAGGAAAACCGGGTGGTGAAAGGAAGTTGTTTGAACGATAACTGAGCAAATTGCGGTCACCTTGAGGACGAGCTTGATAGCCTCCCGTAGAAAAGTTATCGTTAGCGGCATACAAAGTTATCGTTAGCGCCAAGATATTAACCTGCTCCCAAGAAATTGGCGTCTATCAGTTGTGGATTTTCTATCAAACTTGTCACCTCCATAATCACTATCTGAATAACCAATAAGTTCCAATAGAGAATCCTTTAGATACCATAATCCCAAGGTGGGATAGCACCTAAGGTATGTAAAAATCCTCTTGACAACATGAAGATGACACTCTTTGGGAGTCACTTGATGACGTGCACATGCACACACAACAAACATAATGGCAGGTCTAGAAGCTGTAAGATACATCAATGATCCAATCATTGACCTATAATGGCCGACATCCACCTCTTTCCATCTCCAATGTTTCCCCAAGGGTGTTCCTTATCCATGGGTGTGCTAGCCCGTTTTTCATGTGGAGAAAAGCCAAACTTCTTTAGATTTCTGCTACATATTTGTCTTGAGAGATGAAGATATCGTCTTCTTTCTGTTGAACTTGTAAACCTAGAAAGAAGTTCATCTCTCCCATTGCACTCATCTTGAATTTGTCTGTCATGAGCTTGGAAAAGTCTTCACTCATCTTTGGACTTGAAGAGCCAAAGATGATATCATCCACATAGACCTGAACAAGTAAAAATTCCTTACCAATCTTCTTGGTAAACAAAGTCTGATCTATGGTGCCCCTCTTGAATCCATTTTCCACCAGATAAGTGAACAATGTGCCATACCATGCTCTTGGGGCTTGATGAATTCTATACATTGCTTTCTTCACTCTATGCACCTTGTCTGGATGTTCTGAATCTTCAAAACCAGGAGGCTGCATGACATAAACCTCCTCTGCGATGGTGCCATAAATAAAATCACTCTTTACATCCATTTGATAAACTGTGAAGCCCATGCAAGAAGCATAGGCTAGGAAAATCCTTATTGCTTCAATCCTTGCAACAGGTGCAAAAACCTCTTCATAATCTATCCCTTGCTATTGTGTATAGCCTTAAGAAACTAAACATGCCTTGTTTCTGACCACAATCCCTCTTTCATCCTTTTTGTTTCTAAGAACCCATCTTGTCCCTATAGGTCTGACATACCTGGGACAATCTACTAACTCCCAAACATATTGAATAGCAAACTGGTGAAGCTCATCCTGCATTGTTTCCACCCAACTTGGTTATTTGTGAGCATCAAATATCTTATTGGGTTCTTGTTGTGATAGAAAACAATTAAACAAACATGCCTGTAAAAGAGGGGTATCAACCTTCTTGTGGATATTGGCAATAAAACCTCCTTGATTCTGATGAGACCTTCTTGTTTGAACAGGAGACAACACATCACCAATAATTAGAGAAGGATGATGATTTTTGATAGTAGATGTAAGTATTCCTCCTTCAATAAGTGTGTTGTCTTCAATCTCAGTCTCCATGTTGCCAATATCATCTTCAAATTCTCCTCCATCATCAATAGAATGAACCTCTTCATGTACTGTTGAAGGCTCACCTTGTTCAAAAACATTGGAAGAGAATAAATGCTCAAAAGGGTTGTCAACGCCTGAATTAGGTCTGTCAACGTTTGAGCCATCAACGCCTGAATTTGGCCTGTCAGCGCCAGATTTGCCTTTGTCATCGCTTGAATATTCATGCATGTTTTCATCAATTGGTTTTTCATGTGGACAATCTTTTTCCTTTCCAGCAGCAGCATCAACAGCAAATCCATCTGTCGAAATAGGAATGCTGACATACTCAAGTATGGGAACTGATTTGACTACATGTGTTTCTACTTCCTTGTCAACATGTTTACCTGAAATTTCAACAACTGGTTCTTCCACAACATTTGAATCCATTTTCAAAATGTCTGTATTAGTAACAAGCATATAATTCAAGGTTCTAGATAAAGGTTCTAAATCAAAGAACCAATTTGGTCCACTCTCAGGATCACTAGGTTTAATCTCTAAAAATTTAACATGTACCTTTTCAAGTATACGTTTGTCTTTCTTAATGTAAACCCTATATCCTCTACTCTCCACTGAATAGCCCATAAAATAGCCTTCATCACCTTTATCATTAAACTTTCCTAAGGCATCACTAGTATCAAGTACAACTACATGACATCCAAAGGGTTTAAGAGAACCAATATTAGGTTTCCTATTCCAAAATAGCTCATAAGGTTTCTTATTGTGGATTTTGTTGATCAATGCCCTATTCTTAACATAGCAGGATGTATTCATAACCTCAGCCCAAGAAGTAATGTGAAAATGCGCATCAACCAACATTGTCCTAGCTTCTTCTATGAGTGTTCTATTCTTCCTTTCAGCCACCCCATTTTGTTGTGGGGTTCTAGCTATACTAAACTGCCTAGTAATCCATTTCTTGACACAGAAGTCATCTAACAACTTATTTCTAAACTCACCACCATTATCACTTCTAAGTATTTTAACCTCATTCCCTGTTTTCTTTTCAATTTGGGTAATAAAGTTAATCAAAACAGTGGCATTTTCACTTTTCAAAGCCAAAAAGAAAGTCCAAGTAAATCTAGAAAAATCATCAGTTATGACAAAACAAAAAGATTTATCATTTAAGCTTTCTATTTTAGTTGGACCAAACAAGTCAATATACAGCAAGTGAAGTGGTTTAGAACAAGAGTGCACAAGTTTAGACTTAAAGGAGACTTTGTGTTGTTTGCCTTTAAGGCATGCAACACAAGAGTGATCATTGTGGAAAGCCTTTTTAGGCAAACCATCAACTAAAACATGTCTCACAAGTCTGTTTATGTTCTTAAAGTTTATGTGCCCTAACCTTTTGTGCCATAAATTACTTTCATCAACTGAAGCATTAGCATATAGACATGACAGATTATTATTCATCCTAATTCCATTAAGACTCACATTATAAATGTCCTAATGCCTAGGTGTTCCATAATCAGTAAACTTCTCATCAGGTATCTTAAAGTCTTTGTTTAATACCAAGCATTTAGTATGAGTCAAAAGAACCTTATTTTTGTTATCAAAAACTTGTGATACACTAAACAGATTATAGTCAAGTTCTTTTACCAGAAATACATTTTCAAAACGCAAGTTGTTGCTGATAAGAGTGCCTTTGCTAGTAATTGTACCATATCCTCCTCCAAGGTACACTTTGTCACCATGTTTAATGGGGGTAAAATTGGTCAAATAATCTTCCTTCCCCGTCATGTGCCTACAGCATCCACTGTCCCAATATCCATAATCATTTACCTGCTTTTGAATTCCCTGCACATAAAGAAAACAAATTAGTTTTCTTTGGGTACCCAAGCCTGAGCAACTTAGATTCATTTAGTTGTTCAACAAGAACAAATTTAGTCCTTATAACAACCCCTTGTTCACCACTCTTAGGATTGAACACCCAGTTAACCCCAATTGGTTTAGTTATGACCTTTGAAATATAATGAAATTTGTTACAGGTCATAGAAATCCCATCTGAATTAGGGTTTTGGTCTTGTTTAGGTCTCCATGTCAAGCTAGAAGATGCTTTAGACCCCTTTCCCTTTGGCTGTAAGTATTTGTTATTACTTGGTCTAGCAGCACTGGAAACATTCCTGTCAACGTTAAAATTGTTCTTGACAGCGCTGAAATTACACTTATCAGCGTCAAAACAAGGGTTTGCTACAGGAACCCATTGTCTGTTAGACCATACATTAGTCTTTTGAAAAGGCCTTTGTCCATAAGTATTTGACCCTTTAGTAATGAATGGAGCTGGTCTAGTAACTTGTGGACTTTGTTGGACAAAAGGTCTGGGTTTGAACATGGTTGACCTTTTATCAGTGTTGACTTTTGAAGCATTGACATATGTTGATGTAAAAGTTGGGTGATCTTGCTAGACCCGAATTAGGCTCAATTCGGGTTGGCTGGGCTCTGGCTCCTGCACCAAGTGAACTATTTAGTTGGGATCCTGCACACTAAACAACACACGTTAGGCTTACCGTGGGAGTGTTTCCCACGATTAGACTCTGGCGTGAGAGTAAGTAATCGGTTAGGGTTTTATGTGAGTTGAGAGTATAGAACGTAATACCTTAGTGGAACCCTTAGGGGTTCCTTTTATAGGCAGTGAAACCCTAGTGGGCTGCCACTGATACTTTGGCCCCAAGGAAAGGATATGTACCAGAATTAGAATGATTGTTATCTTCTAATTATGGTGAGTGAATATCCTCTTCTTTGGGGTAAATCATATTCCTAGACAGAATATGATTCTGTCCAACCCTGTACCGGCCGCGCCGGGCCGTGGGCCGCACACATGTGTGCAGTTACTGTTCATTCAAGCCCATAAGCTTAAATGACATTATTCCCACCCATCTGTGATGGGTCGGATACGGGTAGTACCCGTGCGCCGGGTTCCTGACCCGGCTGGGGACTATACGTCATCATTCCCCCTAGTCTAGTTGTTACAGCCGTAGGCGTAACCTCTAGACTATCAAGGTGCCCTCCGGACATACCAAGAAAGACCTAGGGAATGAGAAATATTGAAAATTTTGCTTTGGCCGCACGTGGCGGCCCACCTTAAGAATATTATTCGAATAGCACCTCAGCCGCACGTAACGGCCGGGACAAATTAAATGCAGCATTGAATATGGTCTTACGTAAGAACGCATAACCAGAAACAAGAATAAATTCATTAATGATAGTCAACTGGTCAGCCGCACTGCTGAAAAAGTGCACCATTAATGCCCACCATTGAGCCACGTTAACCGCCAAGAAGTGACCCGTGGGCCCCCTCTGATTTTGCAAAAGTGTCAGAAATCCCAGCCGTTGGATAGGCGTGGTGGCCTACACGTGTCGAACATCTACGTTACCTCGGAAACCGAGGCAACCCTATATAAGAGTTAGTGTGTGTGTTTGTTACACACACAATTCACCCTTCCTTCCGCCATTGTTATTTTCAAGCTTCCACCTCCAAAACTTTGCCTTCTTTTCCACGGATTTCCTCCGCCGCAGGTTAGATCATCACGCCCTTTAAAACATTTTTATAAAACATGGTAAAGGACAACCCTCTTATCACGGACGTCCTTAACGTGATGTCGGCGGAAAAATACATCGACTTTCCGTCGAAGTATTACATACCCGAAAGCGTACACCCCACCTATCCAGGTGAAGGTGAGGCGATTACGGATGCACCGGCAGGGAAAATAGGCGTGTACACGCGCCTATTTGATTCGGCCAACTACCATATCCCCCTGTCCAAATTCTTGGTAGACCTTCTATTGTATTATGACTTCCACATAACCCAGCTGCACTGCATAGGGGCGTGTAAAATCAACCAGTTTGAAATTACATGCCATACTTGCGGAGTAACCCCAACCGTGAACCTTTTTAGGGCTTTTTACTTCCCTCAGCTAGTGAACGAGTGGCTATCGTTTAAAAAGCGACCCGGGAACGCCCCTACGACGTATAGAAAGCCTCTAGACTCCCTTAAGAACTGGTACGACCACTACTTCTTTGTTGATGAGAAGGTATTCCCTACCCCTTTCGTACTCAAAACCAAAGCACCCAAAGACTTTCCGCCCAAAGCCAAAGACTATAGTAGCAAAGACTTAAAAACACTAGATACCCACCGCACAGAATTCCATAGGGGGTTGCGGGAACACATTCTATGCTTAGTAGGAATAAGCCGCCGTTACTTTGGGAGAGATGACTTATATCCGTGCTTCCTGACAGAACAGGGAGAGGGTAGGTCTATTTATACTTTGTAGATTTGAATTGTCATGCATATTTGTAGAACCTTACTAACCCATATACTTATAAATGTCCGCAGAAATGAACCTACACGGACTAATACGCCAGGGCGACCCAATGAAGGTGGCCGAAGGATTCCGGCCTCTGAAGGAGAATGAGCTCCCCCTGCTGGAGGCGACCGCTGACCGCACCATGCCACTCGAAGAGACGTCTGAGCCCAGATCAGATGAAGGGGAGCCCATCATTGAGAAGTCCCCATTGGACTTCCATAATGAAGATGGTGGAGAACTATTGTTGGAGGGGGGCGCGACCAACCAGGAAGAGGAAAATGATCCCAATGACGACACCACTCATGCGTCCGGGTCCGCCCCGCTCACATCTAAGAAGAGAAAGACCACCAGGAGGGTGGCAAAGAAAATAGGGGATGAGGTCGGGGCCGCGAATGCTCCCCCAAAGAAACTGAGGAAGGACCATCCGCAGTACCAAGGGGGAGTGGTACTGCGACTGCTCAGGCCGACTCTACTCCGCACATGGGAGAGCCAGTCTGGCGAGCTACACCCGTGAGCGCCGTCGCTCCTACTGGCCCAGAAGCTGCCCTTGATACCACGTAAGTATCCTTTGAATATTAGCCGTGTCACTATACTTGTGAAATATATATAATGTTTAGACTAAATTTGCCATGTCAATAACAGGGCGAATACGTCGGCCGTAGCACAAGAGGAAGAAGTGGAGAGGAATCCATCCCCCGCTCCAACTAACAGGCCTCCCTCTGCTGCCGCGATACATGCCGAGGAGCCTCACCACGAAGGGCCAGAAAACAGCATGCGCCTAGCATGGAACCTCTCAAGTCTGACAAGGTTGGAAGCAGAATCTGAATGCTCGGAATTCATCGAACACATCACTCCACCAGCCCTTGCCCAAGACTTAGATGAGCTGGATCATGAATCCCTTCTGGAACAATTTGATGTGTCGTCTGCGCATCAAGTGACGGTGGGAGCCACCCTAAGACGCCGTTTGATCAAGGCCCTTGCTAACGTGAAGCGGGCAGATAAGAAGATAGCCCGTCATGAGGCCATGGTCGTGAAGAACGAGAAGACCATCGCATCCTTGCAGGCAGCGCTGGTGACAGCCGAGGCTACAGTAAAAGAGCAAGCTCATCACGCCGACACCCGAGAGAAGCGTATTGCCGAGCTCGAAGCCCTTATAGCCACATCAAATGAGAAGGTGCAATTTCGAACCTTTTGTACATATACTTTTGCCTTGATTATTTATTCGACCCAAGAAAAAGAATATGGTATCCTTGTGATAACCCAAAGTTCTATATGCAGGTGTCTGCGGCCGAAGCTGCTACCAAGGCCGTGACCGTACAGTCCTTCAACATCGCCCAAGAGCGTGATGCACTGAAGGATGAGCTGACACAGGCGCGGGCCAACCAGGAAGAGCAAGCTGCCACAGCGGAGGAGGAGCTGAGCAAGATGGCCATAAGTTGTGCTGAAAGACTATGTCCTCCCCTGCTATCCGCCATAGCTGGACGCAGGTGGATGATTGGGCAAGGGATGCGCCTGGCCGTAAGCAAGGCCCTTGAATCTCCGCACCTACTACAGGCATTTGCCGGGGTCGTATCCGATGGAATCGACCGTGGTAGACATGAGGGTTTGGTCAAAGCTTCAGAACTGATAGGTAAAAATGAAGACATCATGCAGCATCCATACCATAATCCATCAGCTGCGGATAATATGACCGCGTCGATGAATGCCTTGGCAGAAATCTAACACCCTCTCCTGGATGAGCTTGAGGCACTTAGAGACGCTCCCAACGAGGCAATAATGTCCCGGCTTACTACGGATCCCATCCCTTTAACCTTGGCCACTTATGATCCCGCATCCAAAACGATGAAAGGTGAAAAGCTGCTTTTGGAAGCATTGGATGCGACTGCGGCCAAGGCACAGGATGTGAAGGATGCTCGTGAGGAGGCCCTCTGTGCGCTGATTCAAGAAGGGAAGAAGGACATAGGGGAATTCCTACCCCCTTGTAATTTATCAATTGTAAACATTTGTGATTTGTATTCGTCCGTGCATGTACACGGCTAAGACATATGTGAAATGACTTGTCTTTTGTATGTAAGTCCGTGATGACCACGGTCGTTTTGTTATTTATTTTGAAACTTGTGTATTTTTATTTTGTTTGAACATCGTATGCCAATACTGCATGACATGTCACGTCTTACACAAAAAAAGAAAATACCTACAAGCCTATAATTTACTAGACATGCGACGTGCGTCTTTACAATGCGGAGCACTGCGTGAGTACGGCATATGAAACTTACCACAACGTCTTGTGAGTAAGGTGTCTAGTAAGGATACATGATCCGTTCCGCTGGGGTTGCATCCCTCTTACGCGGCAAGTTGAATTAGTAGGTTCACTTAATCCTCTTACCCCGCCTGGAGGCGTATAGTACATGTACGGTGATTTGAATGAATGCATACGAATGAAACATGACATTTTATTAACAACTAAAATTCACATGACTAACAAAAAATCTAAAAAAATGATTTGCACGAAACAAGCCGTGGAGCTAGCTAGGCACCACAGCATTTTATTAGAACGTTTACATTTTTTTTGTTTGAACAAGAATGATAAGTCCTAAAAAACAAAAAAAAGGAACCTAAACAAAACATAAGAAGAAAAGTAGATAGAACGCATGGTTCTTCATTAAAGCCGCATATAGCGAAGCACCCATGCGGAAGCCGTAGCTTTCAAAGATAGCACCTTTTGAGATTGGAGATGTTCCATGTGCGTTCCAGGTCACGGCCATCCATGTCACGTAACTTGTATGCGCCTCGTCCTAAGGCTTCCGTGACTTCATACGGTCCTTCCCACTTAGGGCCCAGCTTTCCTGTATTCTCCGCTCGACTAGCTTCGTTAGCACGATAGACATAATCTCCCGGTCGAAAAGAAACACCTTTAACCTTGGCGTCATAATAAGCCTTCATTTTAGCCTTGGACTTAGCCTCATTGATGGCTGCTATCTCCCTTTTTTCTTCCAAAAGATCTAGGTTGATTCGCAGTTGCTCGTCGTTCGTAACGACATTAACCTCCGTCGTGCGGATGGTAGGCATTCCTATTTCTGCTGGTATAACAGCTTCAGTGTCGTAGGCCAATGCAAATGGAGTATCTCCGTTGGCTGTTTTGATCATGGTCCTATGCGCCAATAGGACATGTGGTAACTCATCCACCCATTTGGCACTTCGTTCATCCAGACGTGCCTTGATGCCATTTCCCAAGCTTCTATTTGCTCGTTCCACGAGGCCATTTGTCTGCGGATGCTTAACAGATGCGAAGCACCGCTTGATATTCAATGATGCACACCAGTCCTTGAATGGATTGTCCGCGAACTGTTTACCGTTATCCGAGATAATTTCTCCTGGTAGGCCAAAACGGCACACAATATTCTCCCAAACAAACTTTTTAACTTGTTTGCCTGTGATGGATTTGACTGCCTTGGCCTCTATCCATCGTGTGAAGTAGTCCATCGCGACAATCAAGAATTTAACTCCCCCCGCAGCTACAGGAAATGGTCCTGGAACGTCGATTCCCCATTTATAGAATGGCCATGGGGACGTGATAGGTGTAAGCTCCTACTGCGGGTGCCGTGGCACTGGTCTATGCACTTGGCAATCACTACACTTGCGAATCATGTCGCGCGCGTCCCTGTGCATGGTAGGCCAGTAATATCCTGTCCGTAAGGCTCTGGCTACCACGGATCGCGGGCCTGCGTGCATGCCACACAACCCTTCATGTATTTCACAGATTACATAGGTAGCCTGCCGTGGTTCAACACACCGCAACCATGGCTGCAAGAAAGAGCGCTTATAAAGAATACCTTCTTGGAGTTCGAAGTGTTGCGACTTCCTTCTGATGCGTCGTGCTGCTTTTTCCTCGTCCGGAAGGGTCTCACTAGTCAAATAGTTGATGATCGGGGTCATCCATGTAGGTCCATCCTCCTCAACTATAGTAGCGACCTCCCCTTCTGTTATAGATTTCTCCTTGAGTATTTCCACCAAGACTTGTTTCGACAAGTGAGCCAAGCTTGTGGATGCGATCTTGCTAAGAGCGTCCGCCTTCTTGTTCTCGCCTCTTCGCACCTGCTTGATGGAAAACTTGCTGAAAGCCGCGATTAGTGACTTGACTTTTTCCAAGTATCTGACCATGTTGTCCTCCTTAGCCACATATCCACCTAGAATATGGTTCGCAACAAGTCGTGAGTCCACGTAGGCCTCAAGGTTGCAGACTCCCATTCTAGCGTCGATTTTTAAACCCGCAATTAATGCTTCATATTCCGCTTCGTTGTTGGTGGTCGTGAACTCAAAACGGAGGGCGTACGTGAACTCCATTCCTTCCGGATTTGTGAGAATGAGACCAGCTCCAGACCCATCCGTACATGAAGATCCGTCCGTAAATAACACCCATGGTTTTGTTGGAGTCTCGTCTTGTTTAACGATTGGCCCTTCGTCATCCGGCTTCTCAATCAGGAAATCTGCCAAGATCTGGCCTTTCACAGCCGTCCTTGGCCTATAAGATATATTATGCTCCCCCAATAAGATGCTCCATTTTTGTAGCCTCCCTGCCACATCCGGTCTAGAAATGACCTGCTTGATTGGTTGGTCCGTAATGACTACAATTGGGTGCGCCTGAAAGTATCGGCGCAACCGCTTTGTAGCAAACACTAGTGCCAACACCATTTTTTCCATAGAGGAGTAATTCAGCTCCAGCCCTTGTAATGTTCTACTTATGAAGTAGACCGGAGTTTGCACTGTATCTCTATCTGTCATGAGTACCGCGCTTATTGCGCCATGAGTGGCTGAGAGATACATAATGAGTTCCTCCTTTGGCCGGGAAGCTACTAGCATAGGGAGAGATGCAAGGTGCTGCTTGAGTTGGCCAAAAGCTTCCTCGGCTTCCTTTGTCCACCAGAAGAACCCCTTCCTAATGCACTTCTTAAGTGTCTTAAATAGGGGTAATGACTTCTCTGCGGATTTGGACAGGAACCTATTTAGCCCGGCCAGTTTCCCATTTAAGGATTGCACCTCCTTCCGTGTCTGAGGGGATGCCAGCTGTATCACTGCGTCTGTTTTCTCCAGGCAAGGTTGATGCCATTTGGATCAATCAAATATCCAAGGAACATTCCCTCCGTTGCCCCAAACGTGCATTTCTTTGGATTTAGTTTCATGTTAATCCTCCTCAATGTGTCGAATGTCTCTTGGACATCCCGGAGAAGTGCATCCTCCGTATGACTTTTTATGACTAAGTCATCCACATAGACTTCCAAGTTGCGGCATATCTGTGATTCAAAAGCTTTGTCCACAAGCCGCTGGTATGTAGCACCGACGTTCTTTAGCCCAAACGGCATTTTCGTATAGCAATATACGCCCTGACTTGTATGGAACGCCGTTTTTTCTACGTCCTCCTCCGCCATCTGGATCTGGTGATATCCTTTATATGCGTCTAAGAAGCACTTAAAGGGATATCCACACAGGGATTCCACCTTCCAGTCAACCTCCGGTAATGGGTAACAATCCTGTGGACAGTCTTTGTTCAGATCCGTGAAATCCACACACATGCGCCAACTTCCGTCATGTTTTTTGACCATGATCGGGTTGGATAACCACTCGTGGTAGTATACCTCGCGCATGATACCTACGTCCACTAGTTTCCGTACTTCCTCCAATATCACTCGGCTGCGCTCAGGCGCCTGGCCGCGCTTCTTTTGCTTGATGGGTTGGTACCCCTGGCGGATCTAGAGCTTATGTTCTGCTATCGCGCTTGGCACGCCTGTCATATGCTTTGGCTCCCATGCGAATATATCTAGGTTTTCACTTAGAAGTGAGCACATGGCCCTTTTGCCGCTATCCGAGAGCTCCCCCCTATGGATATCTCCTGTTCCGGGTAGTCAGGATGAATTGCCACCTTCCAATTGGGAGGTGGTGATCCATCCTTGGGTGGAACAGGTGGAGCCGGTGTTGTCACGGTGTGACACTCGGATGCTGGTATGATTGTGTTATAAATGGTGACGATTCCTCCCTCAACAGGGAATTTGATCATTCCGTGTGCCGTGGAGGGTACCGCCCTTATAGCCAGAATACATGGTCTGCCTATGATCCCATTGTACAGAGAATGTGAGCGTATCACCATGAAGTTCATCCAAGCAGTAGTGGAGTGTTCCTCATTCCCAATGGTCACAAGCAGACGCAGTTGCCCTATCGGCCAGATGGTGTCTCCACTAAAGCCAGTGAGCGGCGTCGTGGCCGGTACTAATTGGCTTCTTATTTCTGACCGTAACTGCACAAAACAGTGTTCGTACAGTACTTCTGCCGATGACCCTCCGTCCACATACATGCGACGGACATTGTGTGTTCCGATGCTTATCTCAATAGTGAGAGGCGCATCAATCACATCGCTTGCTATGATTGGAGGGAATGAGATTTCCCTGCCGCGGGAAAATTTTTGGCCAATTTTCTGCCTAGTGCGGCGTTGTCTGGATTGGATCATGTATATGGTCGAAGGTTTGTCCTTTTGGGAATCCTTCTTGTCATACTTCTTGTTGTCTTTTCCATCCTTCCAATCCTTAACCAAATTCTTGAGTTTACCAGATTTGATCAGTGACTCAATGTGCTTCTTGAGCTGGATACACTCCTCCGTACCATGGCCCTTGTCATTATGGAATTCGCAGAAGCGATTTCTTTGGCGACGGTCCGGCGGAGTTGTCATTGGGGGAGGCCTTGGAAAATTTGCCCCTTCCGTCAGCAAGATCTCCCGATAGGACATCTTTAGGGGGGTAAACTTATCGTCCGGCCGTCCTCCTTTGTTTTGGCTCTTGTAGTCTGAGCCCTTGATATTGTTCTGATTGCCTTGACCACCCGACTGTCTCCGAGACTGGTTGTTTCACCGGTACCCATTTCCTCTGGATGGGTAAGCCGCAGCAACAGCTGTTTCTCCCTCTATGAAATTTCTGACCCTTTCCATGAGGTCATCATATCTCTCTGGACGCTTGTCATTGAGACGCCTGATCAATTCCCTGTCTGTTATGGCGTGCATGTAGTCAGAGATTTTCAGGAGTTCCGGAATTGTCTTTGTGCGCGTGCACTCATCATTAAAGCGTTCAGTAAAGGCTTCTGTGGACTCCCCCGGCTGTTGTTTGACAGTTGCCAATGAGACCGGATCCCTATTATACTTCTTCCTCTGAGTATAATTATTCTTGAACGCAGTGCGTAGTTCCATGAAACTATCAATGCTTCGTGGAGGGAGTCCCTCAAACCAGTCACGGGCATTGCCGATCAGAGTTGAATTGAACATTTGGCACCATATAGGCATGGGCCATCGCTCAATTTTAGCCTACGTATCGAATATTTTAAGGTGATCATCCGGATCACCAGTTCCATCATAGGTCTTGACACACGCCGACATGAGACGTTTGGTGTCCTCGGAGTAGTTCCGTATGCGGAGGGTGAATGGGTCTTCCCTGGGATCCGCCCATGGCCGGGTGAGCCTAGGGTCATCCCATGGTTCACACAACGGGCGGGAAAGATCCTCCGCTTCTGCATCTCGATAATAAGGGCCACCATAATACTCATCATTGTTTGGTGGTGGTGGAGGGGTACGCCTAGGTCGGCGACGCTTAGGCGGATGGTCATCTGAGTCCTCCCCTGATGGGTCTGGAGACGGGGGTGGTGCCCCATCCCTTGGGTGAGGACACTTTTTTGAGACGAGCCAGGAGCCTTTTTCCCAGCGTCCATCCTATCCCACACGCTTGTGCGGCGGGTGGCTTTGGCCAGCTCTCGATCTGGTCGCTCGGGCAAACCGTCGGACCTATCTCCCCCTTCTCGAGACTGCGTTAGTTCCTGCATGAGGCGATCTCCTATGCGCTCGAATACATTCCTAGGTTGAGGAGTTTCCTCAAAGATGCTCCGCTCTTAAGGCCAGGCTTTCCTTTTCCTCTGATTTTGGGAAGATGTGATTGGTCCGGTGTTGCCAAAGTTGAGTCTAGATTGGAGGTTCCTCCCTAGATTCAACCTTGATGCAATCCCTGGGACGATCCTATCAAAGTTCTGCGTGAGAACTCGAGTGAGATCCTCCTCGCTGAGTGGTTGGACTTCTACTTCCTCCTCCACTGATGGTCTGCGCGGCTCCTTGTTAGGAGGATTGGGCGCACTCCCTGGATCAGGGTTATCCAGGGTTGAAGTAGGTGGGGGTGTTGTGGAGATCGTGCTCGTCACCCCCAAGGGCTGAAAACCACCACGGTTACCGGGTCCGCCTACAGGGCGGCTAGGGGATTGATTAGGGATGAGTATCCCTTCCCCTTGGGACTTCCGATTTCCAGGATTCGTGTTCCTGGGATTAGCTTGCGGATGCCCCTTCGTCATTATAAATTCAAGATGAGATTTTGCTCTAGCTTAGTGTAATGGTCCCACGGATGGCGCCAACTTGTTGATGCAAAAGTTGGGTGATCCTTGCTAGACCCGAATTAGGCTCAATTCGGGTTGGCTGGGCTCCGGCTCCTGCACCAAGTGAACTATTTGGTTGGGATCCTGCACACTAAACAACACGCGTTAGGCTTACCGTGGGAGTGTTTCCCACGATTAGACTCCGGCGTGAGAGTATGTAATCGGTTAGGGTTTTATGTGAGTTGCGAGTATAGAACGTAATACCTTAGTGGAACCCTTATGGGTTCCTTTTATAGGCAGTGAAACCCTAGTGGGCTGCCACTGATACTTTGGCCCCAAGGAAAGGATAAGTACCAGAATTAGAATGATTGTTATCTTCTAATTATGGTGAGTGAATATCCTCTTCTTTGGGGTAAATCCTATTCCTAGACAGAATATGATTCTGTCCAACCCTGTACCGGCCGCGCCGGGCCGTGGGCCGCACACATGTGTGCGGTTACTGTTCATTCAAGCCCATAAGCTTAAATGACATTATTCCCACCCATCTGTGATGGGTCGGATACAGGTAGTACCTGTGGGCCGGGTTCCTGACCCGACTGGGGACTATACGTCATCAACACAGTTATACGCCAAATGTAAAAAACTCCCACAACAATAAAAAGCTTTTTTAGACATAACCCTAGGTCTAGACGAAAAGAAATCTGTCCCGTTATCACTAACTTGACATTTATGTGACCTAGGTTTTCTATACATTTCTGCATACTTAACACTAGGTTTTCTATCAACATTTAAGCCAAGGTCAACAGATTTTCCAGTAGAAGGGTTGGTCACTTTTATGGGTGAGGACTCATTTAGGCTTTCACTAAGCATGTCACCCTTAACAAACAAAGTGGGATTGGCTTTCTTCCATTGTTCTAAATGAGTCATTTTTTGCTTATATTCCTCTACTGGAGTAAGAACTCTTGGTGGAGGAATGAATTCCTTTTCTTGAAGTTCTGTAATACTAGTCCAAGATAAATTCTTTCTAAGGACGCCATAAAAGTTCCCAGCAGGTGGTGGAACATCAGCATACTCTTTCATCCCAATCCCAGTCATATCCCTAGAGTATCTTTGTTCACTAAAACATTTTTCTAGGGTTTGAGAAGCTTTATCAAATCTTTGAATTTTAAGCCCTACATTATCTTTGTTTTTAATGGCCTCATCTAACTTAGCTTGTATGACACCTTTAGATCTCTCCAAAATATCCCTAAAGTCAACACTAACTTTAAGGTCATGAGACAAAACGTTAATTTGATCTTTTAGGTCAAGCTCCATTTTCTTATATTCAGCCACAGTCTTTTCAGTTTGAAAAAAGTGCGAGTTGATAATTAGATAAGTTGCATTTTTCATAAAAAACATCTGATTTTAACTTTAAAATTTCTTTGTTAAGTTTTTCAGTGTTTAGACGACAACCTTTACTACAAAATGCATCATCATATACCTCATTATCTGATGAATATGAAGAATGTGCCATGAGAGCATAGTGAACATGATCCTCTTCTTCCTTCTCTGCAATCAAGGCCTTGTTCTCTTCCACCTCCTTGGCCATAAACCTCCAGTCCCAACTAACACCATCAGTTTCTTGCATGGCAACCATAGCCTTTGTATCTTCAACCTTGATGATTGGGCTTGAAGGTTTTCCAGCATCAGATCTTTGGAGATCTCCATTCTCTCATAAAGTGTCCCATTCTATGGAAATTGTAACACTCAAACTTGGATTTATCAAACCCAGTAGTGTCTTTAGCATTAAATGTCATCTTCTTCTTGAATCTCCTATTCCATCTATTGGCCCTTATGCTTGCAAGTGCCATATTCCACTTTGTGTCCATCTCCTCCAAATTCACATCACTGATTTTCTCAAGGTCCTCATATGTAATCACTAAACCATTAGGCAATGCAGCAATGTATACACACACTGTATCTAGATCAATACCAGCAGGTTTAATCCTTGGTGAGTCAACATTGTATGTGTCAGCGTCTCAATGTGTGGCGCTGACAAAGCTTGATCCAACGTTGACACAAGGTGATCCAGTAACGGGGTGCACGTATGACTCCCTTTGATCAAATTGACCTTCACTATGTGAGAAGAAAGCCATGTTTCCAGAGGTAGATTTGCTTCCTTGATCCAAAAGGATTTCATTCTCTACAATCTTCTGTTTATTGTAGACGTCATCTAAAGTGAAACTTTTGTGAGCATTGGTAGCAATAATAGACCTTGATTCAATATTCCATGCATCACCAAGACTTTTAAGGAAAGTGGTAATGATATCAGCATCATCATACACTGTTCCCATAAAGGACAATTTGCTTGTGATGTCAAGAAGTCTACTTCTCACCCCACTTAGCTTTTCATTGGGAAGAGCTTTGAACACAACATACTCATGCAAGAGTTACTTCTTCTTCTCTGAGGCAGTATCATCATTGCTACCATAGTTGACTTGACGGGCTTCCCAAAGCTCTTTGGCAGACTTAAAACCTCTATACTTGTGTTAATTTGCTGGTCCCAAAGAAAGTTTGAGAATTCTTAGAGTTTTCATGTCATTCCTTCTCTTTGCAATGTCCTTAGTTGAGACAGCTCTTCCATCTGAAGGTCTTTCTTTTCGATCCTCTTCAGTTGAGCCCTGAATTGATCTTGCAGCAACAACAGCAGTAATCCTAGCAGCCTTATCGATTGTGTTTCCATATTCAATAATTTCCCATAGAGTGTGATCATGAATTTGAAGATACTGATCAAAATTGAACTTCCATAGCTCAAAGTTGTCAGGGTCTAGCATGGAGATTTTTAGATTGTGACTAGAGGTGGAAGTCATCAATGGAGTAGACATCTTGTCTGGTTTTTAGGGTTTCTTGAAAAATTAGGGTTTTTGGCGATTTAGGGTTTTTAGGGTTCTGTGTTCTTTAGATCAAAGTTCCTCAACAAGCTCTTATACCACTTGTTGATCCCAAACTTAGATCGATTTAGCTTTGTGTAAACGAGATTAAATCAAGTTAAACACTTAGAGAAACTTTGTTGTATATGAAACAATCTAAGTATTATGCGGAATTAATACTTAGAACAAGAACACACAAAATAGAATAAACCAAACTTTCACTTAGATTGATAATAGAACTTGTGTACAATGAAAGTGTAAAACGTATATTAGACTAAAACCTAAAGTCCTCCTTTTATAGATTAAGGAGCCTTGCACAAGAGTCTAACTATCAGGTATTCTAGGTAAAGATAAATACAGAAAATACAAAGTAGAACATATCTTTACTAGCAATACAAAACGTGTAGACTAAGTATTCTATCGGTGCTTGGACTTCTCTTCATCAACACTTGATTTCTTTTTGTCAACGCTTTTTCTGTTAACGCTTGATTTCTTCTTATCAACGTCCAATTAACTCCTTTCAGCATCTAAGTTTCTTGACTCATTTTATTCCCAACAATGAACCGGCACGTGAACCCGTGAACCGGTCGGAACAAACCCAACCAAAAACAGTGGTAAACCGGCATAAGCCGGTTGCCCCTTCTCTCGGTAAAACTGCCACCGGCTGTTGTCGGTGGTCTTGTCCTTCCCTTGGCCAGCCGCTGATACCACAAGGGCTCCCACCGACAGTGCGTCGGTGGTCCCTGCTGCCTACGGTGTTTCCCCCTGCTTACAAAAATAGCCACCGACTATAGCCGGTGGTGGGGCTGTGGCTGTCGAGACCTCCCAAAACCACAAGACACCCTCGACGCAAGTCGGGGTGTCTTGTTCCCTGCTGTTGACCGAAACCCACCACCACCAAGACATGGGTCTCGGTTGGGTTGTGAACCAACGACGCCGAGAGCCTCATGGATCTCGGTTTATGAGGCGGCCGAACACCAAACCCGAAAACACCCTAACTGATTTTCCCCACCATGATTATTAGCATGTTTTAATCTTGTTTTTAAACCCCCATGATCACATGTTCATAAAACATAAAAAGAATTAAAAAAAAGGTTTTCGGATTACCAAAACACGTGAAATAAATAGAGGATGAATACACGAACACGTTCTTATGATTTGTTAAATCAAAATCAACCAGTCTCCCTTTGTTCTTGATGTAGCCGCCGGCCAAGGAGAGCAAGGAGAGAGGCTAGGGTTTTTGTTTTTCTAAAAATCTTCTGTGAATGAAATTATGTTTCCCTAAATTGTTATTTAGTAAAAGTTAAACATGGGCTGGGCCCCTTTCCTCCTTGTTGCCGCAACTTGTAGGGCCCACCAAGGGAAACCCGTATCTTTTCCATGTTCTAATTATTTACGTGTTCGTGTGCTCGTAATTACGTTAGTTATTATTAAATATTCGTGTTATTATAAATACTTGTACGTAATCGTAATAATAATACATGTAAGTACATAATTATATGCTCGTGATTCTACGTTCATGATTTCATGTTCGTGATTTAATTATTATTGATAATAATTATCGTGCATTTATAAATACTTAATACTTATTGTAATTAATTTTTGTGAAACGTAATCATGGTATAAAAGGAAAGTTTTAATATTGTACGTACGATAGTAAGGTAACTATTCATGGTAAAAGCATGCGGGTTTTACATATTCTATCACAGTATGGTTGCCTTTAGAATTGTAAAAGCATTTGTAGTTTAATTTCATTAGGTCCCTACAATAGTATGTTTCAATTGGACTAGGTGGCAAGTGTAACTGGATTGTTATTGGGCCATTTGCTACTTTGGGTTTAAGCCGATTAAGTGGTCAGGCTAAGTTCTATTTTTATAGAATATAGATTTTTAACGAAATTTAGTTTTGAAATTGTAGTTGTTATAAAATGGTAATTAGTTGACAAGTTAGTTTTTTACATTTTATCACAAATAGAATTCTTGTAAAATAGATTTGTTCTTTTATTAAAATTAGTTTCTTAAAAAAAATTGTATTTCCACTTTTATAAAATAGATAGTTTAAAAAGTTTGTTAGAATTCTATAAAAATTGTTAGAATTTGTTAGTTTGTTAACTTGTTAGTTTGTTATTTGTTATATTTGTTAAATGGTTAAAAAGTTTTTTTTTTAATTTCATTGTTTACTTGTACTTTGAGTTTTAACTGTGGTACGTGCAATGTGTTTGTAGAATAGTACGTATACGTAATATAGTTTATTTTTCCTTTTTACTTGCTTTGATAAATAGAAATAGATTCCAAATCTAACGACTATAACCAAAACAATTAAGTCAAACTTGAGACGTTAAATCAATTCGAATCGATACCGAGAAAAACGAACTTAAAAAGACAAATATTAAATGGCGCCACTGCTGGTTCTTTTCGTGAAGATTAACGGTTTCGAGTGAGACGTATTGGATTTTGGGATCCCTTCACTTTGTGAACGTTACTTTTACGTATTATAAATCAAAAACATAAAAAAAATAAAAAAGAGAAAAATATAAAAATTTAAAAAAATCATAAAATCAATTATTTTCCTAAAGAATTGAACCAAAAAAAAAAAACAAAAGTAATCTTTTTCCTAAAAGATTACACCAAAAATATATTGTATATATCGTTTTCAATTGTTTTTACGTACATATTATATTTTCTTTAAAGAATCAAATAAATACAAAAATATTTTTGATATATTATTATATGTAAATAAGTATACGTAGATACGAACACTTAATATACCTACTTCCATAAGTATTGCCGAGGCAATACACCGTGTTTGGGGGGGGGGGGGGGGGGGGGGTTCGGTGCCACTTACGTGTATCGATCAAATTTAATTAAGGAACAATAGATAATTACTACAATCTACTTGAACTTGAGAAAGAGGACACTATGTGGGGGGTATAAGGCGAGTGTATTTCACATTCTAAAGAAGCAGGCTCTTAAGTTCTATGCGCCGCCAAGTTTCTCCGCTTCCTTGTGGGTCTTTTGAAGGTGATAGTAGTGAGTGGTGTGCCACCGAATTATTATTACATATCTATATATTTTCTTGTGGATAATAATTATTGCACCTTGAGATAGATAATCTCTTCTCCCTCTTAAAATTCGACTGAGAGATCCTCTCTCACTCATCGAGTTTACTTACACGTGTACTCGCACACGTGTAAACATACCGATTGGTGTATTTCATCCTCCCACGACGAAGAAAAAGAACAAAGCCGTCCATCAAGCCGATCACGAGTATCACATTTTTGACACTGCTATAGCCATGGATCAACGTCCCATTATCTAGATTCTTCAACCCAACATAGATGGAAATGCAGATGCCATAATCATTCCCGAGATATCCGCTAATAACTTTGAACTTAACACACAACTCATTCAAATGGTTTCCACTATACCTTTCTTAGGTCGACCTATGGATGACCCCCATGATCATATCAATAGATTCTTATCTACTACTAACACTATCAAGTACAATGGGGTGCCTCAAGAGATAGTTAGGTTGATCTTATTCTCTTTCTCTTTGGAGGGAAATGCTAGGAATTTGCTAGATAGGCAACCCTCAAATAGCATTTTCACTTGGGATGACTTAAACAAGAAATTTGTGAACAAGTTCTTTCCACCTTCACGAACCACCGCATTAAGGAATCAAATCATAGGTTTTCAACAAAAGAAAGATCAAACCTTTAGTGAGGCTTGCGAAGAGTTCAAAGAATTGTTAAGAAAGTGCCCAAACCACGTTTTTAACCAAGTTCATCAAATTAACACCTTCTACAATCACTACTACAAAAAAGCCCTTAGACACCCCCATAAAGAGACTGGTTACGTGAAAACAAGTGTCTATGACCTAAAAATGGTGGGAAAGGAATAAATAGAAACTTGTTTTCTTAAAAAAACCAGTATCTATAAGGTGAATTCTAAAGAGACTAGTTTTGTAGGCTGAAACCACTCCTTTTATACACTTAAAGACACTGGTTTTTGCGTAACAATATGTCTTTATGTGTTAATGTTAAGGACACCGTTTTATATCAAAAAACTAGTGTTTTTAGACATTCAAAAACACTGGTTTTTTTAACAACTAGTCTTTTTTATGTAAATAAATTTTGTACTTATTATTTTTTTAACTTACAATCATAAGGACTCAACGGTATATACTTGTTTATATAACATATTACGTTTTTAGTCTTTATAAACTTTATATGTGATTAAATTATAAGGACCATTAAATAAATAAAAAATTAAGAATCATAACTTGTGTAAAACTTATTTATAGGCGCTTCCTGTTAATACATCCTCTTTTTTTCTTTTTAATCTGATAAAAAAGGCAAAAGAGGGTCTTGAACCCTTGACCTCTCAACTGACATCAAACGCAGCATCTCTCTGTTAAACCATCTTATCTATAGGCACTTCCTGTTAATACATCCTCTTCTTTTCTTTTAATTTGTTTTTTATTTCCTGATAAAGGAAAAACCAAAAATACCAAAAAATGGGCAGCAGGTGGATCGAACCCCTGACCTCAGAGAACAAACAAACACAGAAATACACTCTTTAACCATCTACACCAAGTGTTCTTTTTGGTTTATCATTAGAAAAGCTTTTACTTGTACTCTTTTAACTTTATTTGCTTAAAATCTTATTTTATGCTTATTTCGAGCTTATTTGAGCCTATCTTTTCAACTTACTATTTTTATAGTTTTCTAACAACGTTTTTGATTTTATGTAATTTTTTAGGATTTTTGAAAAATCATTTAATATCTTTAAATCATTTAATTAGTTTTAATCTTAATTAATTGATAAAAAAATATTTAATAGTCTTTTTTCTAAAATTTTATGTTGTCGTTTATAATGTAGGAAAAACTGAAATTGCATTTTCAGGCTTTAAATTCAATAAATTATTTAAATGTCGCGTTTTTTACGTTCGTTATTATTTTCGTGTGCTTTTGTTATTTCGATTTTTAGCCCATTTTTGTTTTTAAATTCGTTTTTATTATTTTTTTAAGTTTAATAAAGTTTATTTTTAGATAAATTTAAAAAAAATTTTAATTTTTCGTTGGGTCGCGTTTTTACGTTTGTACGTTTAAGCGTTTTCGACCGTTTTAAGCGTAAATCGTCTCCGTTTTCTTTCCTTTTCGTCTTTCCAAAATCGTAATCACTCGATTAAATACATCTATATATTTTGGCTAAACACCATACCTCCACCAAGAACGAACTCGAAGACGAGTATTTTTATTATTTTATATAATAACAATTTTATTATTAGATAATTTATTAAAAATTAATTTTATAATAGTAACTTCAAATAAATATAATATGATAAATTTAAACATCCTACTCGTCCCACTATCAATTAGGTGTTTGCATGTGACAACCGTGGTTTTGAGGTTCGTCACTTGGTCTTATTTTAAGGTTAATTTATGTGTGACTATTTGATTTGTGTGTTTACATGTTTATTGTGCGTGAACGAGGTTGGTGTGGATATCGTATATGGGTATAAAGTACTCATATTTAAATTGAGGAACGGTTATTTCATGTTCATGAGCTCACAATGTAGTGACTATGAAATGAGATGGTGTTATTTGGCGGTTTTACGTATACGTATATGTATTATAGAAAATCGTATTTTTACGATTAAGGTTTAGCATTTACGGGTCTCGGAAGAGGTATTTAGTCACGGGATTATTTTCCGGGATGGTTTTAAGTCATTTAGGAATTAGTTATAAAGTTTATTTCAAAATTTGAGATTTTTTCTAAAATTGTATATTTTAAGTCTTTTACGGTATTCGCGTAAAAACTGACTAGTTTTACGGTTTTGAGGTTTTGGAGGCTTTAGGAGCTGAAATAAATTAAGGAAAATTAAGGTAATATTAATAAGATATTAATTAATAATAAAATAAAGAGAAAAACGAAATTTAGGAGGGGATAGTCGGCTTTTATGATTAAAACAAAAAGGAAGGGAAAATTTTAAGGAAAATTGGGTTTGGGTTGGGTTAGGACTCACCCACATCCTATATAATGTATTATACTAAATCAAAACTTCATTATTTTCTCCTGGAGACAAATAAATTCGTGGGTTTCACATAAAATTAGGGTTCTTCATAAATATTGGGTTTTTTTCATCTTCCATTAATCTAAAGGTAAAACCTTCACAACCCTTTTCAATTAAATTGTTTTAATGTTTTCTTTAATCATCTTATGATGGATTTAGGTTAGGGTTTAATTTTAAAAACAGTATATTAATGTTATATTAATGATATTATAATAATTACATAAATTAGGGCTTGTAATTAGTGGAGTTATGAGTAATTAATTAGGTTTATGATGTTAAATTCGTTTTTAAAAACTGGGCAGAATATTTGGATCATTGTTTTGATCATATCTAGAGTTCTAGGAACATTCAAGATGCGATAAAGCTAGCCCTGGAAAGATAATTGAGTTGGCTTTCTAAGTCAAGAAACGAAAACTAAATTGGAGGTCGGGAAGTGGGTCAAAAACAGGTTACATCAGTCGGGTGTCAAAACTGTTTTCGGGTCAGCCTGTTTTCTTTTTAAGTTTTGGATTGTTTGGGGTACCTAGGAGTACAATTGGACATTCAAACAAACGTGGGAGTTGGTTTATATATTATAGAAGGTATCTGCATTGGGTATAAGAAAATGGGTTAGGGTAAGACCCCTTATTCATAGCAAACTTTACATACGTTCAAAATCGGTAAAATCTGGATAGGCGAAAGTATATATACATATATCGGGGCCTTAACAGTAGCTTTAAGGTTGGGGCGAAAGGGAGGAGTTAGCTAACATATGTAAGGGCATAAGTATTCCCTTTACAGAGATTATGGGTGTGTTTAGGTGGGCGTTTGGCTTATAGTTCGGAGACCTAAAACTAGGACTGTTTTTGATAAAATGTTAACGGGATGTGTTATGAAGTAAAACGAGTTAAGGGCTTTATAGAGGGGTGTAATGAGATGCTTAGAGCATATATATGAGGTATATATTTGGGAGAAGGTTAGGTTTCCATCATAGGTTTATGATCCATTTTAATGTTTGGTTCATGTTTTTGGTTTGTTAGCTTTTTGCTAGTGCGCGAATTTTTGGAGAAGCTCAATCAGGTGAGTTTCATAGTCCCATGTTTCTATGATTTATAAATGTTTTGACTTCCAGATGGGATGGAAGAGACACTATATAGTTTTGTAACTAATGATGTGAATGCTTTTATGGTTTGAGATGGACTTGTGTGTGCACTTATGTGATTAACTGCTATGTAATTCTTGATTGTGTTTATGATTTGGATCGGGGGACACGTACCGTCTCAGTTATTATGATTTGACTTGGTACCAAGGGGATGTTGACAAGGCGAGGCCTTGGGGAGTTACATAGATGTGTGAGCATCTATGGGACCAATGGATAATGACAATGCGGGGCCTTGGGATTGGTACATAGGTGTATGGGCGTCTATGGTACCATGGTGCTTGGTAAGGCTGGGAGCCTTGGATTGGGTTTGGTTTGTTGAATCTTGCATATTAGTTGTTAATGCATGTTTGTATCTCATTTTCCATATGTACTTGATTTTGGTTATTATTCACAGCTTATGGTTTGTTTTGGCGTTGGAGTCTAAACCTATGACTCTCACCAACATTATGTTGACGTGTTTTAGTGTCTCTTTCAGGTGATAACGTGGTTAAGCATGAGAACATATGTGGCTAGGATTGGAGTCAAATAGGAATGCATTTAGAAGGAGATCCCCGTTCCTTCTTAGTTTATTTTCTTTCTGATTGTTTCAATAGTGATACTATGAACCTATATGTTGATTGCTAGGGTTATTTGTTTGTCTTGGGTAAGAGGTAGGACTGTTACCTACTTACCTAGACTCCTTCTATGTTGAGATATTGTCATGACATTTGTGTCTCCATTTATGACATTATATTGGCATTTTAGTTTTCTCTATAGAGACACCGTTTGTTGTGATGATATCCATACGTTGCACCTCATATTCCGCCATGGTGGGTTGTGACAGAATGGTATCAGAGCCAATGGTTATAGAGAATTAGGTTGCCTAGCCGTGTAGCCTAGTCTATAGCTTAAGGGTCCCTGCATATAGGCGTCATAGGAGTATGTGTGCATTTTATATTAATTGATGTGTTTTGATGTTATTTATTGCGATGTTTTGACTAGTATGAATTGAAGCATAGTATGTTCATACTTAGCCACATGTTATCTTCTTTCGGGTTGTGACTAGTGCGGGATGAACCATAATCGTCCACGCTAGTCATTGTTGTATTTTGCTTAAATTGTACATTATAGTACATAATTTGGTACATGGTAGTTTCTATCTTTTGTTGAGTTATTTTATGTACCTGAGGGATATTATTTTTCTTTTGATGTTTAAGTCATGTTCCCTAAGAATCATGTGGTGGTTCGAGTTACTAGGAATACATGGGTAGGAAGGATTTAAGGTGTTTCCATTCTGATGGGAGACATGACTTATAACTGATTTTGTTTTCGTTTTGGATTTAGTCTATGCTGTTTTAGCAAGACTCTGGATTTCTGTATTGCAAGATTTTTACTATGTTATTTTAATGGCTGGAGTTTTGGACTTTTTTTTTGTTATGTGGTTATGAGCTTATGTGAGTAGATGGATTTATGTGTTATATGTTGTATTGATTCTTATAAGTGTCATCATAGGAGGGAGTGCATTGGGGAAATGGTAATTGTATAAGTATGGTGGCCAACATAGTTATACAAGTACCACAACTTCAATGGGTTCCTAAGTATGATTGCATGAAAGAGGGTTACTACATGCTTGTATATGATGAGATGTGGATTTGGGTATACGTATAATATATGGGTTTATGTAATGGCTGCCTATGATATGGCTATTTTTCTTTTTGTGTTATATGTTTTGGATTATAGTTGTGTTGTGTGATTATGGGGTCACACGATATGGTTTGGTTTTAGAGGTGGGCTTTATGCCTTGTTGTGGCACGGTGAGATGGTGATTACTCGTGTAACACTCTCATTTTTCATATCGGTACAGCGGAAGGGTCTTTCAGAGTGTTACGGGATAGCACAATAACTCCAATCATAGACAACACATAAAAATGGTTGTACAAGGTTTAACAAACATTCATTCGATAAAAAGGTTTAAAAGTGTACAACAGGTCCCAAATTATACAGGTCATTAAGTTTACAAAACACAGATCGAATGAACATTTTTAGTATTAAGTGTGGGCCATCAGAGTCGATCTCCATCCGGATTACCTTCAAGCACGTGAGATAGAAAAACATGCAAAAATCATATTAGCGAATGCCGAGTGAATTCATAGAGTTTAATGAAAACCGTTATATAAAACAATCATTTACAATCATTTAAAATCAGAACACAAGTATAATATCGGAAGTAAGTCCACATATTGCTAGTCAGGCAATATATCTCAAGCATACATCTGAAACCGTCCATGAGACCGTAGTCTCTATATTACCATGATAGGTAATATATTCATCGTAATAGCGTCGTTATCATATATAGGATACATTTTTATTTAGATTAGGTAGGATTATTATTAGCCGCATGACATTGTTACCTTACTGTGAAAACAGCGGGCCGCGAACCCGACAAACAATTTGCCCATCTAAGTTAGCGTGTCGTCACAAAAATCACGCTATGGAATCTTCTCATACATAAATTCGCTTACCAATCAATGTGGTACGACGGGGATCAACCGTCAAGGCGCGAACTGGGGTGATCGTCCCCAAATAGTACTATCAAATGCATAAGCGTCTACCAAATCCCGGTAGTTCACAATTCATGCTAATGGGACTTTAAGTGACATAACCTAACTACTAATAATCCTTTTAGTCTCGAATATAGGGTCATAGCATCATTCGGGTCCATCTCATTAAGCATACAATCGGGACTACTTGTGTTCTATTTTTATAAACATCTAGCATGTTATCTCCCTCGCGGGTTTACAAATCATTTTATAAAACATTTAAAAAGAGTGCGAGGCTATGAACTCACGTTGTTAATGAAAGGCGGATTATCGGCTACGGGCGTGCTTCGGTCACGGAAACCTATATAAATAATAATCGGTCTTTAGACTCGGTCCAATGACTTTTATCAAAATAACAATATACATATATATGATTATTGTACATATGATGATGATCAAGTGGGTTTATGAATCCTCATTTACTCATTTTAGCGTTTACGTTTTAGTATCGTCTTACTAGTTCACTAGCTTTACCGATTTTACCTATTTTAAGTTCATTAAGTCTTTTATAAGTTCTTTTACTTGTTTTTACCCATTATATACTTATATGATCAGTATATATACTTTTCATGTTGGGCCCTATTGGGTTAAGCCCAAATAATTCTTTTTACAAGTATTTATCTTATTAAGTCCAATTATTAGTCTAATAGGTTTAGTTAGCTCGTAAATGTCCTTAATTCTTATAGTTCGGGTTTTATCGGTTTTTACTTGTCTTAGTTACTTATTCATCAGTATATAACTTTTATAAACTTTACATTAGACGGGTTTGGTCGTCTAAGTTTTATTTGATGAAAAACGTTAATTTCACGGCGATAGCCGAAAAAGTCGTAAAAATCAAGTTTATAGTTTTTATTACTTATAAATATTACTTTTACCACCATTTATATATTTTACCCATTTAATTAACCTTTTATACATTTATATAATTAAGTTTTATAAGTTAGTGGGTTTATACTTTACATTTTATAAATTATAAAGTGAGTGCTTATATAATAATAATAAACATTATTTCCAAAATCTGATTTTTAACTTCACATTCACCATTTTTATCATATCTAGAGTTCTACAATGACTTAGAAGCTCATTTTTAAATGACAACTTCTTCATGATATGTGCTAAATATAACTTAGTTATAGCTACTGCCCATTTTGAGTTTAAGTTGCCTTAACAGTCCCTACAAAACTGCTTATTCAGATTGTACCACCTAACTTGTTTTGATCATATCTCACTCATTATTTTGATTCCATTGCATGGCCAACTCTCACATGTGTATAACATCATCTACTTTACTGTAAATAGATCAAACCATGCATTTTTATCAGTTCTTCATTTAGTTATCTACTGTTTTTATACAGCCAACTAATTAGACATGATTTTAGCTTCATTTCTTATGGTTATCATCATTTTTAAGCATGTTTATCAACACTTGATCCCCACACAACATTTTTATCATCATATATACATCATATACATATACAAAATGAAAGAAAATACATTTGTTCTTTACAAAATAATAAGAGAAAAATGTAGAGGATGATCTTCTTTACCAATCCAAGTGGATTTCTTGTTTTAGGAAGGCAAGAACTTGATGAACACAACAAGTATCTCCAAGACCATCAAATAGCAAGATCATATGTTGGAAAATCAGCCCTAGGACACAAGCAAATCACCTCCAAAGTTGGTTATATGGCCACCAAGTGATCAAGGTTTCAAGGAAACACCTTAATATGACTAGTAAACATGTGGTTTGTAGTTGGAAGAGATCAAAAATGGTGTTTGTGGCTTGATATGGGACGGCACAAGGATGAAGTTTGAGAGAGTTTTGAGAGTGAAATGCATGTAAGAAATGGTTAAGTGAAAACCATTTGATGGTTTTGTTAAGTTTGGTGGAAGTTTAGCTTAAAGTGTAAGCTAAAGCTTACACTTGTTATAAACAAGTTAAGTTTGTGCCACCTAATGGTGGTGAGGTGTTTTTAGCCGTCCCATGTAAGCTAGTGGGATGGGGCAAAGTGTTTTGTCCCATCTCACTAGTTTACGGGTATTTCTCGATTTTAGTTTTCTCGATTTGCGTGCCCTCGGGTCGTTTTACGAAAAACGTTTTTATAAATTATGAATCACCGTCACAAAACGAATCCAATAAAAATTGTCTCATCAAAAACGGAGTTCAAAAACGTAAATACGTAATCCTAAGGTTTCCGGTTTAGTCGTAAAAGACGCCAAATTATGCACGTAAGCCCAAATTTAAATCCGTAAATTGTGAGTTCGTCAACCGACATAAAAATAAGTTTCAAAATATTATACGAGAAAATATTTAACTACCTGAAAATGTTAGATTTGTCACAGCTTTTCCTCCTAAAAGGGATCAACGTCCTCGTGATCCATTTCATTTGGATGTCCGTTTCTTATTGAAATCGAAGAGGTGCGGATATTTCTTCCACATTTCATCCTCTCGTTCCCAAGTATACTCCGGTCCATGCTTTGAATTCCATCGGATCTTGACAATAGGTATCCGACTTTGTTTCAGTTGCTTTACCTCACGGTCCATAACTTCTACGGGCTCTTCGATAAAATGCAACTTCCCATCTATTCGAACCTTACCTAACGGAATTTTCTCATTACTCACTGCTAGACATTTCTTCAGATTAGATACATGGAATGTGTTGTGAACACCATGAAGTTCTGGGGGTAACTCTAGTTTGTAAGCCACCGGACCTACTCTAGATAGAATCTTAAAGGGTCTAATATAACGGGGATTCAATTTTCCTCGTTTTCCAAATCTTATAACGCCTTTCCATGGCGATACTTTCAACATTACTTGGTCACCCACTTCAAACTCCATTGGCTTCCGCCGCACATCCGCGTAACTTTTCTGTCTACTACGGGCAGTCAACAACCTCTTCTTAATCTGAACTATCATCTCCGTAGTCTCCCGGATCAATTCCGGTCCCGTGAGCTGGGTATCCCCAACTTCACTCCAACATACAGGAGATCTACACTTCCTACCATACAAAGCTTCAAACGGTGCAGCCTTAATACTAGAATGGTAACTATTGTTATACGAAAACTCTGCTAACGACAAATGTTTATCCCAATTCTTACCAAAGTCTAACACACAAGCACTCAACATATCTTCAAGCGTTTGTATCGTCCTTTCACTCTGCCCATCAGTCTGGGGGTGATAAGCAGTGCTCATATCGAGATTCGTTCCCAAAGATCTTTGGAGAGATTTCCAAAAATTCGATGCGAATCTAGGATCTCGATCTGAAATGATCGATACAGGCACTCCATGCTTGCATACGACATTATCCAGGTATATTCGAGTCAGCTTCTCCAGTGAGAACTGCTCCTTAACCGGAATGAAGTGTGCTGATTTGGTCAGTCTATCGACAATAACCCAAATCGAATTGTTTCCAGATGATGTTCTAGGAAGCTTGGTGATAAAGTCCATCGTAATTCGCTCCCACTTCCATTCAGGAATCTTTGGTTGTTGAAGTAGTCCTGATGGCTTTTGATGTTCAGCTTTGACTCTAGCACAAGTCAAGCATTAGAGAACATACATAGCTATGTCAGCTTTCATATTCGGCCACCAATACAACTTCTTCAAATCATGGTACATCTTATCAGATCCCGGATGAATGGAATACTTAGATTTATGGGATTCTAACATAATCAAATCTCTTAAGCCTCCAAACTTAGGTATCCACATACGACCTCTTAAGCATTTCACTCCATCAGCTCTAACCTCTAAAGGATCTCCTTCTCCTCGGAACCCTTCATTAACAAAATTCTCCTTCTTACAAGCTTCTATTTGCGCATTTCTAATTTGCTCAGGCAAATTATTGTGCACGGTCAAGACTAGAGAACGCACCCTGATAGGCTCTCTATCTTTCCTACTCAACGCATCAGCAACAACATTGGCTTTTCCTGGGTGATACTTTATATCACAATCATAATCACTTAACAACTCTATCCATCTTCGTTGCCTCATGTTCAACTCTTTCTGGTCGAGAATATACTGTAGGCTTTTGTGATCGGTGAATACCGTACACTTGGTGCCATACAGATAATGTCTCCACAACCTAAGAGCAAAGACTACAGCTCCTAACTCAAGATCATGAGTAGTATAATTCTCCTCATTCTTCCTCAATTGCCTAGAAGCATAAGCTATTACTTTCTCTCTCTGCATCAAAACAGCTCCATAACCTCTAAGAGATGCATCACAATACACTACAAAATCTTCACTCCCTTCGGGTAATGATAAGATTGGCGCACTACATAATTTTTGCTTCAATGTCTGAAATGCTCCATCTTCATCACTTCCCCAAACGAAAGATTTATTCTTCTGAGTAAGCTTAGTCAAAGGTTTAGCTATCAAAGAGAATTCTTTAATGAATCGCCTATAATAGCCAGCTAATCCTAAGAACTGTCGCACTTCCGTTGGCGTTGTCGGTGCAGACCAATTCTTAATAGCTTCAACCTTTGCAGGATCAACATGAATTCCATCTCTGTGAATCACATGACCAAGAAATTGCACAGAATCCAACCAGAAATCACACTTCGAAAACTTAGCATACAACTTTTCATCCTTCAACAACTTCAAAACAATCCTCAAATGTTCTCTATGCTCATCTTCATTCTTAGAATAGATTAGAATATCGTCGATAAACACAATCACAAATTTATCCAAGTAGGGCTTGCACACTCGATTCATTAAATCCATGAAAACCGCAGGTGCGTTAGTTAACCCAAATGGCATTACTTGAAATTCATAGTGTCCATAACGAGTTCTAAATGCAGTTATAGGAATATCTTCTTCACGGACGCGAAGTTGGTGATATCCTGACCGCAAATCTATCTTAGAATACACACTAGATCCTTGCAGTTGATCAAACAAATCATCAATCCTAGGTAAAGGATATCGATTCTTAATTGTCAACTTATTCAGCTCCCTATAATCAATGCACATACGAAAAGATCCATCCTTCTTCTTAACGAACAAGACTGGAGCTCCCCAAGGCGACGAGCTCGGTCGAATAAAACCTTTATCAGACAACTCCTTAAGTTGCTCAGATAACTCCTTTAATTCAGAAGGGGCTAATCGGTAAGGCGCACGTGCCACCGGTGCAGCACCAGGAATTAAATCGATTCGAAACTCTACTTGCCTTATCGGTGGAAGTCCTGGTAAATCTTTAGGAAATACCTCAGGAAATTCACAAATAATAGGTACATCTTCCAATCGTTTCTCCCTAGACTCATTCCCGGTTACTTGAGCTAAGAATAACTCACAACCTTCCTGATGTACTTTTGGACTTTAATACATGAAACGATTTTCAAACGGGATTCACCTCGACTACCATCAATTACTAACGTTCTATTCCTAAGAGGAATCTTAACCTTCTTCTCTCCACATAAAATAGTAGCATTATTCAACGACAACCAATCCATACCAATAATAATATCAAAACTACCTAATTCTATCATCATCAAATCAATCGGAAAGGAATGGTTCAAGAGATTTAGAGAGCATCCTTCTAATAGCTTATTAGTTTTCACTAATTTACCATCAGCCAATTCCACCTCGTAACTGGTACTTATCTCAACAGGTTCAATATCAATAAGGGCACTAAATTTAGTGGATACAAATCTCCTATCGGCACCCGAATCGAATAAAGCAACAGCATAATGATTGTTGAGTAAAAACGTACCGGTAACGACATTCGGATCCTCTTTCTTCACCTCAATTGTTCCAAGTTGGTAGATACCACCCTGGGGGTTTCTTCCAGGTACAATCGCTTTCAACTTGGGGCATTCCGATTTCCTATGACCTTCTTCATTACAGTTGAAGCAAATCGTTCCCTTCTTACACCTTTCAACCTTGTGTCCAAGCTTTCCGCAATTTCGGCACTTCCAGCAGTCGCCAGGATGCCTCTTGTTGCCACACTTAGGACATCTATCATCGTTGCGCGGTGCATTGTTGGTAATAGCATTTGCATTCCCCTTTCTCTGGTTCTGACGGCGATTGAAATTCTTCCTATAATCACCTCTATCTATACGCTCACCGTCTCCCTTTCTTTTCTCACCTACACGGGCTTCATCTTCCTTATCCTGAATTATCTGTCCAATGAGTTGGTAAGCCATTCGAACAGCATCATCAATGGTCAGTGGTTTCGATGATGTCACGTCCCCCCGGATATTCCTGGTCAACCCTTTCACATATTGCTCAATTCGGATCTCTTCGGGTTCAACCAATCGAGGACATAGCAAGGCCAACTCATGGAATCGATTCGTGTAACTATCAATGTCCACACCTTTCATTCTCAGATGAATCAACTCTTGTTCTAACCTAATGATCACACAACAAGGACAAAACTCCAAAGTCATCCACTTCTTGATTTCAGCCCAAGGAGTAGCATTAGCAGCATCCAGACCCATGAAAGCAATTCTTCCGTTCCACCAAGTCAACGCACGACCTTTAAGAGTAGCCATAGCAAAAGTCACCTTATCTTCCTCCTTACACTTACTAATCCTAAACACCGATTCAATCTTCTCGATCCACTGGCTTAGTCCTACAGCACCTTCAGTTCCATTAAAAGGTAGAGGTTCACACTTCATGAACGTCACATAAGTACAGCCACCAACTTCAGGTGCATTCGTTCCAAGTCCTCCTACATTTCCTCCAGCATTAGCATTCACATTATTAGCATTCACATTCACATTAGTACCGCCAATTCCACTACCTCCAGCTCCACTACCGCCAGCTCCATTTCTAGCATTTGCCATAAATTCAGTCATAGAAGCGGTAACTTGCTCCGTAATAATCCTACGTACATCATCCTCAGTCACAGCCTTCTTGGGCGGCATAGTTCTATAATTCCACAATTTCAAAGCATTAAGCATTCATCCAACAAAGGATTCATATAATATGGATCGAATTCATAATCAAGATACAAATAAGGCACAATATGGAATTCAAGACAAGATACATATTTCATTCGATCTGAAACAAAAGTATTGTCTTAGTACATCCATATCAAGTTCTAACACTATATACACTCAAAATTCGTGCCAAGTCTGCAACTAACAAGTCGGTTCAGTCAAAGCTATAAACACAAAAGATCTAAAGGTCACTACTAAATACAGACTAGTCTACTGAGAACCGCCAGATGGTCCATCATCCATCGTCTTCTGGATCTTCACCGGACGATCACTAGACACATCTTCAGCTGGGCGCTTACGGATTACTCCTCTTTCAACCATGTCGGCATAAAATCTACTGTTCCAACCCACTGATATATTCAACTCCTTTTCAGCTTTCTCACGCATCGCACGAGGCACACTCAACTGAATCTCCATAGAATTCACCTTTCTCTTCATAGCAGCATACTCACCACTTTCCAACACCGATAACCTCCTAAATGCCTCATTCAAACCACGTTCTACATCACTCAAATCCAAACTAAGCAATTCTCGCTCTTTCTCGCCAACCTTAGCCTTCGACTCCAAATAAGCAACCTGAGTCTGAACAACACCTAATCCAACCTCTGTCACACAATTCTTCACACGGGAAGCATCTAGATCACGTCTCAAGGCCCATGGTGCAAGACCATCAATATGAGTAGCCTCTCGAGTACTAGACGACTCTCCTATCTCACGTCTACGAGTAGCAATACCATCAGTACCGTCTAGTGCATCATCATCCTCATCCTCCTCTGATTCAGAATCAGATTCAGACGATTCAGACATTTCATCCCTAGGTAACTCATCCTCGGAATCAGACAAACAAACTGGTGGGGTCAAAGGCTCGCCCTCTGGAACATCATACGGATATATAAGCTCAGCTTCCTCATCGTCATCAACCTCAACATCTATACCTACGTCCTCCTCGACATCCTCGTCGTCTATCTCATCATCTAACTCATCTAACCCAATCTCATTCTCATTCTCAATATCAACATTCTCAATATCCACGTCCTCATTACCCACATTCTCAATCTCATTCTCTACTAAGTCAACCTGAGGGGCAATCTGATCTCCTAGTCCTAACTCGGGCTCGGGATCCTCAAATGGTTCCTCCTCGTCATCAATATCAAAATCTACTAAGTCTAAATAAGGATCATCTTCTATATTAGGTTCGGGAATAGCATGGTTTTCTACAGGAATATTAGGGTCAGCCATGACAATCTGCATTTATATATATTTATCTCGTATTAGGATAACATACTAGTTAAACAATTACATAATGAAATCACGATATATACATATATATAAATTAAATTATATATATCAAAATATATATCTTCTCAATAAGGCTTGTTGGTAACGTCGGAGATCTCTGGCACCGTTATAGTCAAAAGATTTTTCAAATATTTTCTCAAATGTTCATTGTCAAAAGATTTTGAAAAGTTTTGTTCAAAACCTTGGTTTTTAAAATCTTTTGTTCTCTACAACGAGAGCTCTGGTACCAAACTGTAACACTCTAATTTTTCGTATCGGTACAGCGGAAGGGTCTTTCAGAGTGTTACGGGATAGCACAATAACTCCAATCATAGACAACACATAAAAATGGTTGTACAAGGTTTAACAAACATTCATTCGATAAAAAGGTTTAAAAGTGTACAACAGGTCCCAAATTATACAGGTCATTAAGTTTACAAAACACAGATCGAATGAACATTTTTAGTATTAAGTGTGGGCCATCAGAGTCGATCTCCATCCGGATTACCTTCAAGCACCTGAGATAGAAAAACATGCAAAAATCATATCAGCGAATGCCGAGTGAATTCATAGAGTTTAATGAAAACCGTTATATAAAACAATCATTTACAATCATTTAAAATCAGAACACAAGTATAATATCGGAAGTAAGTCCACATATTGCTAGTCAGGCAATATATCTCAAGCATACATCTGAAACCGTCCATGAGACCGTAGTCTCTATATTACCATGATAGGTAATATATTCATCGTAATAGCGTCGTTATCATATATAGGATACATTTTTATTTAGATTAGGTAGGATTATTATTAGCCGCATGACATTGTTACCTTACTGTGAAAACAGCGGGCCGCGAACCCGACAAACAATTTGCCCATCTAAGTTAGCGTGTCGTCACAAAAATCACGCTATGGAATCTTCTCATACATAAATTCGCTTACCAATCAATGTGGTACGACGGGGATCAACCGTCAAGGCGCGAACTAGGGTGATCGTCCCCAAATAGTACTATCAAATGCATAAGCGTCTATCAAATCCCGGTAGTTCACAATTCATGCTAATGGGACTTTAAGTGACATAACCTAACTACTAATAATCCTTTTAGTCTCGAATATAGGGTCATAGCATCATTCGGGTCCATCTCATTAAGCATACAATCGGGACTACTTGTGTTCTATTTTTATAAAAATCTAGCATGTTATCTCCCTCGCGGGTTTACAAATCATTTTATAAAACATTTAAAAAGAGTGCGAGGCTATGAACTCACGTTGTTAATGAAAGGCGGATTATCGGCTACGGGCGTGCTTCGGTCACGGAAACCTATATAAATAATAATCGGTCTTTAGACTCGGTCCAATGACTTTTATCAAAATAACAATATACATATATATGATTATTGTACATATGATGATGATCAAGTGGGTTTATGAATCCTCATTTACTCATTTTAGCGTTTACGTTTTAGTATCGTCTTACTAGTTCACTAGCTTTACCGATTTTACCTATTTTAAGTTCATTAAGTCTTTTATAAGTTCTTTTACTTGTTTTTACCCATTATATACTTATATGATCAGTATATATACTTTTCATGTTGGGCCCTATTGGGTTAAGCCCAAATAATTCTTTTTACAAGTATTTATCTTATTAAGTCCAATAATTAGTCTAATAGGTTTAGTTAGCTCGTAAATGTCCTTAATTCTTATAGTTCGGGTTTTATCGGTTTTTACTTGTCTTAGTTACTTATTCATCAGTATATAACTTTTATAAACTTTACATTAGACGGGTTTGGTCGTCTAAGTTTTATTTGATGAAAAACGTTAATTTCACGGCGATAGCCGAAAAAGTCGTAAAAATCAAGTTTATAGTTTTTATTACTTATAAATATTACTTTTACCACCATTTATATATTTTACCCATTTAATTAACCTTTTATACATTTATATAATTAAGTTTTATAAGTTAGTGGGTTTATACTTTACATTTTATAAATTATAAAGTGAGTGCTTATATAATAATAATAAACATTATTTCTAAAATCTGATTTTTAACTTCACATTCACCATTTTTATCATATCTAGAGTTATACAATGACTTAGAAGCTCATTTTTAAATGACAACTTCTTCATGATATGTGCTAAATATAACTTAGTTATAACTACTGCCCATTTTGAGTTTAAGTTGCCTTAACAGTCCCTACAAAACTGCTTATTCAGATTGTACCACCTAACTTGTTTTGATCATATCTCACTCATTATTTTGATTCCATTGCATGGCCAACTCTCACATGTGTATAACATCATCTACTTTACTGTAAATAGATCAAACCATGCATTTTTATCAGTTCTTCATTTAGTTATCTACTGTTTTTATACAGCCAACTAATTAGACATGATTTTAGCTTCATTTCTTATGGTTATCATCATTTTTAAGCATGTTTATCAACACTTGATCACCACACAACATTTTTATCATCATATATACATCATATACATATACAAAATGAAAGAAAATACATTTGTTCTTTACAAAATAATAAGAGAAAAATGTAGAGGATGATCTTCTTTACCAATCCAAGTGGATTTCTTGTTTTAGGAAGGCAAGAACTTGATGAACACAACAAGTATCTCCAAGACCATCAAATAGCAAGATCATATGTTGGAAAATCAGCCCTAGGACACAAGCAAATCACCTCCAAAGTTGGTTATATGGCCACCAAGTGATCAAGGTTTCAAGGAAACACCTTAATAGGACTAGTAAACATGTGGTTTGTAGTTGGAAGAGATCAAAAATGGTGTTTGTGACTTGATATGGGACGGCACAAGGATGAAGTTTGAGAGAGTTTTGAGAGTGAAATGCATGTAAGAAATGGTTAAGTGAAAACCATTTGATGGTTTTGTTAAGTTTGGTGGAAGTTTAGCTTAAAGTGTAAGCTAAAGCTTACACTTGTTATAAACAAGTTAAGTTTGTGCCACCTAATGGTGGTGAGGTGTTTTTAGCCGTCCTATGTAAGCTAGTGGGATGGGGCAAAGTGTTTTGTCCCATCTCACTAGTTTACGGGTATTTCTTGATTTTAGTTTTCTCGATTTGCGTGCCCTCGGGTCGTTTTACGAAAAACGTTTTTATAAATTATGAATCACCGTCACAAAACGAATCCAATAAAAATTGTCTCATCAAAAACGGAGTTCAAAAACGTAAATACGTAATCCTAAGGTTTCCGGTTTAGTCGTAAAAGACGCCAAATTATGCACGTAAGCCGAAATTTAAATCCGTAAATTGTGAGTTCGTCAACCGACATAAAAATAAGTTTCAAAATATTATACGAGAAAATATTTAACTACCTGAAAATGTTAGATTTGTCACAACTCGTATGGAAAAAACGAGCGTATAAAGCGATTGATTGACTTGACATGTATGATAACGAGTATGTTTGGGAGATTCAATAGGTATACATATGCGGATGTATATATACTAATAGATGTTATGTTATGATTTACGGTCATTCAGTAGTTATTATAACTTGAACGTACCTAGTACTCTCTTGTGTTTAAACAATTTATTAGAGCTCGAGTTTGGTGGAGTTTCAACGACGTTTTGAATCTTTGGAAGTGTGTCTTGTAGCGTATTCTTTGAGTTTCGTATTTCACGTGTACGTTTGGTGTTCTTGGTTTTAAGTCTACTGAAATAACTTGGGATTTCTTTTGAAATAATGAAATCTTTTGTGTTAGGTCTTACATTTCTTTTGGTCGGTATATATTGAGAAAAAGAGGGACTTGGAAATCTATTATAGGGTTAGATAGTTGGTTGTATTCGGTAAAATTAGGGTAAGGTGTTGGAGTCGTGTTTGAAACAAGGTGCAACATAAGATATCTTTTTAATCAACACTTATTTATTTCAAATTTTAAAAGACTTTCTTTAAAATAAAGCGAAGTAAAATTTCTTTCTACTTACATAGTTTATATAATTGGGTTTAACCGATTCACGTCATTTATAACTATTAATACGAGGTTAAATTGAGTTTATGAAGGTTACACATACAATTATATCTTTCATTTAAAAGGATTGCATTAATCACTAAGTTTATTCTTTAGTTTTAAAACAACTAGTATAAAATTGTTTTGGTCGTAACTTGTTCGTTTTTAAAGCTTTTTGGGTGATTCAAAAGCCAAAAATTATGTGCTCGGAACGTACTTTTCAAATATTCAGAATGTATAGTCATGGTAGGTCAGTATCCTGGCCGAAATTATTGTACAAGTGTCAGGTTAAAGGTGGAGCTTTGAATAGTAGTTTATTTTTATGATTTGGGATGCACGAGATACCTAGTCTTTGAGTTGAGTTTTGAGTTCGTCAAGAGGGTTGTTTTTATATTGTTTGAGTCACATAGATGTGGGGAGGAAAAACAAATATATTCTTTTGGAAAAGTCGATCTTTTGCGCGGTTTAAATAATATGTCGCGGGGCGTAATATGTTTTGGTTGCCATTGGGTGTTTCTAGGATTATTTTTTTTCGTTGTCATGGGTAATTTTGAATTGATACACGTTTTGGGTTTGAGTTTTCTTTTGAGTCTCGTGGATTTTGATTTGTTTTAATTGGTGCACGTGAAATGTCGTTAGATATCCGTGGGTTTGATTCGTTTATCGTATCTGGTGGATTCAGGATGTAGTTTTGGTTTCGTATTGTTTGGGAGCGTTGAGGTAGTCATATGAAAGACTTGGTCGCGCCTACACGATTAAGTAGGTGACCATGAGAGAACGGTCGGAATACCCTTAGTGGGGAGGAAAGAAGTTCGTAGACGAACTAATGTGGTCATGAGGTCTCTTTGGAGGACCAGGGAGAAGAATAGAGATTTGTATAATATATGGATATTGGCACAAGTAACGCGCCATAGAGAGTGTTTGAAGGGGATACAATACCTCAAAGGTATTTATGATAGTTCGTAGGGCATGTAAGTTTTCCGAAAATTTCCTGAAATTTAGTAGGTTTGCCTATTACTGTGAGGTAGAACCATAAATAGAGTAAGTATGAGAAGTGAGAGGAGTTGTAGTTAGTGCCTTTCCAAGGCAAATTGTTGATGGAATGATTTAAAAAAAATAGTAATTGTTAGAAATTGCAAGGAATGCAAGATAAAAGTTGAGTTGCTTAGTAGTAGATTGGATGTGGAAAGCGGTTGAGTGGTCTGATGAGAGGAAGTATTGGTTTTTTTAAATGCGCGTAGAATTTTGCAAGTAGAACGAGGTAGAAATTTATTCGTATTGCTTCTAGGAGAGGGTGAAAGGAGGACGTAGTTGAAATTTCTAAGGATGTTGTATGAACGCTTTGGGTTTACGGTTATGATTTTGGCATCGCCAAAACACTAACGGTTTTCATGGAGTCAATGAACCGAGTGTGCATGAACGTATATAAACGAGTTGTCATCGGGAGCATCGACGACATCTTGACATCTGGAGTTGTTAGGAAAGGGAATTATACGTAAGATTTTCAAGTGTGAGTTTTAGGATTAAGTTGGCCAGGACGAGTGGTCAGAGATGATGGCATATCGAGGAACCAGCAAAGGGCGAAGTGAAGAAGGATGAGGAAGCGTTTTGGAGACTAAACAGGTGGATTGGATAATGAGCAAATCTTGACATTATCGGAAGGACTGGATGAATTCGCGAAGCATGAAGATACCTGGAGCAGGGATTTGGACGCGTACAAGGACGACAAAGAAAGGCGATCGCTTATATGTTGTAGGAAATGAAGATTTGGAAGAACTGGATAGACTTAGTTAGTGGAGCTGGATTGTTATATCTGCCTAGAATGCTAGAGGCATTTGGGGTACGAGACGTAGAGAATGATCTATACGGATCATGAACATCTCCAACACATATTCAATCACCTTGATTGAACATTTGGCAAAGGTGGTGGGTGGAGTTATGTGACGAAAGAAAATTGCAAGGCCAAGTACCATCTGGGAAAGGCAAGCATGGTTGATGAGACATGGAATAAGAAGAATGAAGTGAAGATGAGACGAACTTGAACTATATGGGTGACGTATTAGGGTGGTTTGGATGAAGGATGTAGGTTGCACGAGTTGAGTTGTCTAAAGCAGAGAACGCGTCAACATGTATGTAGCGTGGCTTGGACAATCATATGGAGAAAATGGACGTAGACTAAGAGTAGCTTAGAAAGGGCGATGTGAGGACGAAGTTGGTGGAAGGGATACATAATGCGGTGGAGGAATATGTACGATGAGAGTTGGGTGATAGTCGATAGACAGACTAATTCATCCCATATTTCAAGGGGAATGAGAAGTCACGTAGTGAGAAGTTGGAAGGATTGCGTACGTATGTGATGGAATAGAGGGTTTTTGCGTAAAAGTTAGCCTAATATGTATGGAATGCCTGATGAAGGATTATGGCAAGGGAAGAAACGATGAGAAGCAAGCGTAGTATACCGCTGATAGACTAATGTTTGGTATGAGCATACTATAGGGGTAATTGAGAAAGACGCCTAGAGCATTGGCGTGAGATTTGGAGATAGTTGGAGGATGCATTATAGTAGGAAGAATTATTCTACAAAGAGAGAGTCACCGGTGAGAGGGGAAACATTTCCATTGATGAGGATGTAGGGAATAAAGGAGAAAACGCCTAAATTATAGGCTGAAGACGGGATATATGATGGAATGGAAATTAAGATTGTGGAGAGACAAGCGAAAAGTAGTATGGAGGAAGGATGATTCGAGGGGGCAAGAGGTTGTGAAGATAGTGGAGTGATAAGGAAGGGAAATCCGTTAGAGAAAGAGGTTGGTAGTCACGAACAATGGACCGTTCACCTAGAGAAAAAGGTGTAACATATGTTAGTATGAAGGATGGTTAGTTACGTGGTTCCGAGCATGGGAAAGCAAGGATGAGGTGGTGGTTATGACAGGAGCTTGTGAATATTATGGGAAGCTTTTGGTTATGCAATCCTGCATATACCATTGGACGTGTTTAAGGTTGGGAGAACTTCCGAGTGATGGAAAATCCGTAGAGGATAGAATCCGTTAGGTCTGGTGATAGGAATTGTAGTAGAAACTGCTGGAGTTGATTCATAGGAGGTGAGGTGGATCCCCGTTACAGTGGGATGAAGTTAGAAGCGGTCAACGTATTGGACCGGAGGTGGAGCGGGAAACTATAGAGGTGGTGGCAGTGACTAAGTAGAGGTTGAAAATAGCAAAGAACCGACAAGAGAGCTATGCGGACAAGAGGCGTAAGCCGTTGAGATTTGGGATAAAGTTATGCTAAAGGTTTCACCATGGAAAGGGGTTATGCGGTTTGGGAAGAAAAGGGAAGTTAGCACCAAGATTTGTGGGTCCATATGAAATCCTTAAAAGGATTGGGCTAGTGGCGTATAGGTTGAGATTACCGGAGGAATTGAGTAGTGTGCATGACGTATTTCATGCGTAGCAAGAACTGACTTGCAGGTACCGTTAGATGATATTAGTATGGATACGATTCTTCGTTTTATCGAAGAACCGATAGAGATTTTGGGTCGTGAAGCTAGGACGTCAGATAAAAAGGGTAATATACCGTAGTTATGGGTAGATGGAATTTGGAACGTGGACTAGAGTTCACGTGCGAACGGGAAAGAGTTCATTTAGAACAAGTATTCCTGTGATTTGTTGGTTGTGTGTTTGATCCTAAGGAGTAAATCTCGGGACGAGATTTCTATTAGGAGGGAGTGATGTGACAACCATGGTTTTGAGGTTCGTCACTTGGTCTTATTTTAAGGTTAATTTATGTGTGACTATTTGATTTGTGTGTTTACATGTTTATTGTGCGTGAATGAGGTTGGTGTGGATATCGTATATAGGTATAAAGTACTCATAAGTAAATCAAGGAACGGTTAATTCATGTTCATGAGCTCACAATGTAGTGACTATGAAATGAGATGGTGTTATTTGGTGGTTTTACGTATACGTATATGTATTATAGAAAATCGTATTTTTACGATTTAAGGTTTAGCATTTAGGGGTCTCGGAAGAGGTATTTAGTCACGGGATTATTTTCCGGGATGGTTTTAAGTCATTTAGGACTTAGTTATAAAGTTTATTTCAAAATTTTAGATTTTTTCTAAAACTGTATATTTTAAGTCTTTTACGGTATTCGCGTAAAAACTGACTAGTGTTACGGTTTTGAGGTTTTGGAGGCTTTAGGAGCTGAAATAAATTAAGGAAAATTAAGGTAATATTAATAAGATATTAATTAATAATAAAATAAAGAGAAAAAACGAAATTTATGAGGGGATAGTCGGTTTTTATGATTAAAACAAAAAGGAAGGGAAAAAGTTAAGGAAAGTTGGGTTTGGGTTGGGTTAGGACTCACCCACATCCTATATAATGTATTATACTAAATCAAAACTTCATTATTTTCTCCTGGAGACAAAGAAATTCGTAGGTTTCACATAAAATTAGGGTTCTTCATAAATATTGGGTTTTTTTCATCTTCCATTAATCTAAAGGTAAAACCTTCATAACCCTTTTCAATTAAATTGTTTTAATGTTTTCTTTAATCATCTTATGATGGATTTAGGTTAGAGTTTAATTTTAAAAACAGTATATTAATGTTATATTAATAATATTATAATGATTACATAAATTAGGGCTTGTAGTTAGTGGAATTATGGGTAATTAATTAGGTTAATGATGTTAAATTCGTTTTTAAAAACTGGGCAGAATTTTTGGATCATTGTTTTGATCATATCTAGAGTTATAGGAACATTCAAGATGCGATCAAGCTAGCCCTGGAAAGGTAATTTAGTTGGCTTTATAAATTAAGAAACGAGAACTAAATTGGAGGTCTGGAAGTGGGTCAAAAACAGGTTACATCAGTCGGGTGTCAAAACGGTTTTCGGGTCAGCCTGTTTTCTTTTTAAGTTTTGGTTTGTTTGGGGTACTTAGGAGTACAATTGGACATTCAAACGAACGTGGGAGTTGGTTTATATATTATAGAAGGTATCTGCATTGGGGCTAAGAAAATGGGTTAGGGTAAGACCCCTTATTCATAGCAAACTTTATATACGTTCAAAATCGGTAAAATCTGGATAGGCGAAAGTATATATACATATATCAGGGCCTTAACAGTAGATTTAAGGTTGGGGAAAAAGGGAGGAGTTAGCTAACATATGTAAGGGAATAAGTATTCCCTATACAGAGATCATGGGTATGTTTAGGTGGGTGTTAGGCTTATAGTTTGGAGACCTAAAACTATGACTGTTTTTGATAAAATGTTAACGGGATGTGTTATGAAGTAAAACGAGTTAAGGGCTTTATAGAGGGGTGTAATGAGATGCTTAGAGCATATATATGAGGTATATATATGGGCGAAGGTTAGATGTCCATCATAGATTGATGAGCCATTTTAGTGTTTGGTTCATGTTTTGATTATGTGTTTTTGGTTTGTTAGCTTTTTGCTAGTGCGCGGATTTTTGGAGAAGCTCAATCAGGTGAGTTTCATAGTCCCATGTTTCTATGATTTATAAATGTTTTGACTTCCAGATGGGATGGAAGAGACACTATATGGTTTTGTAACTAATGCTGTGAATGCTTTTATGGTTTGAGATGGACTTGTGTGTGCACTTATGTGATTAACTGCTATGTGATTCTTGATTGTGTTTATGATTTGGATCAGGGGACACGCACCGTCAGAGTTATTATGGTTTGACTTGGTACCAAGGGGATGTTGACAAGTCGGGGCCTTGGGGAGGTATATAGATGTGTGAGCATCTATGGGACCAATGGATAATGACAAGGCGGGGCCTTGGGATTGGTACATAGGTGTATGGGCGCCTAGGGTACCATGGTGCATTGGTAAGGCTGGGAGCCTTGGATTGGGTTTGGTTTGTTGAATCTTGCATATTAGTTGTTAATGCAGGTTTGTATCTCATTGTCCATATGTACTTGATTTTGGTTATTATTCACAGCTTATGGTTTTTTGTGGCGTTAGAGTCTAAACCTATGACTCTCACCAACATTATGTTGACGTGTTTTAGTGTCTCTTTCAGGTGATAACGTGGTTAAGCGTGAGAACATATGTGGCTAGGATTAGAGTCGAATAGGAATGCATTTAGAAGGAGATCCCCGTTCCTTCTTAGTTTATTTTCTTTCTGATTGTTTCAATAGTTATACTATGAACCTATATGTTGATTGTTAGTGTTATTTGTTTGTCTTGGGTAAGAGGTAGGACTGTTACCTACTTACCTAGACTCCTGCTATGTTGAGATATTGTCATGACATTTGTGTCGCCATTTATGACATTATATTTGCATTTTAGTTTTCTCTATAGAGACACCGTTTGTTGTGATGATATCCATACGTTGCACCCCATATTCTGCCATGGTGGGTTGTGACATTGCACACAGTGCCAATGTGTTTGCACACACAAATCTGTAACAGTGTCATATAACATGAGATATTGTCTTAAGGCTTGATCACATAAAATTCCAACATCTGAAAGGCCAAAGAATGTAATCCCAAGCTTAAACATATAACCATGTCTTATAAATAAGCCCCGTTAGATTAACTAAGCTACCCCGTAAGCCCAAAAAATTAAACTCGCAGCTTAACCAACAAAGAAACACAAAATTTATCAAAAGCCTTTAATTTTGTTGAAGCCCCCGAAATAGCAAAAACCCCAAAATATGTCAAAACCTTAATTTTAACATCCAATTCTTGTAAACGCGTGATTGGAAATAATTATATAATCTGAAAGAAATAAAATTAAATATCTCACCATCATATGTAATTTTCGATGCAAGAATCTTGAATACCTAACTGAATTAGATAAAAAAAAGAAACTAATAGATAGGATCCTTATGTTTGAACAATGGATCTGTAAGTAAGTAGTGTATGTATATGTGTTTTTTGGTGTTTTTAACAGTGGATCTATAAGTCGATTTTCGGAGGGAGAGGATGAATAGGTAAATGGTGGAGAGGATGAGGTAAAGGTGGTATTATTTTTTTATAATGGTTACCGAGTGTGTGAACCCAACACAGAGAAGATATTATACAATTGGGTTTGCGAGCTTAATTGTTTTTGTTAAAATGGAGGGATAATTCCCGCCAGTTAATATTAGGGAAATTAAATTTTTGGAGAAGTTATCAAACTCTAGCCTCCTCTCGTTTTTTACTTTCATTAATATAAAAAAAATTATTTTCTCATGTTAATCTTTTTAATTATTTTATTGCTTATTTGGTTGGTTAGTTTATAATAAGTGTTTTCGGGTTATTTTTTTACTTAATTGTATTAAAAAAATCGTATTTTTTTACTTGTTGTATTATTTATTTATTTGATGAGTCAATCGGGTTGACTCGTTGGACGAACCTGGCCCGGTGAGTTGACTGGGTGTCCTTGTGATTGAATCAGTAAACCAGGGACTCGACCAGGTTGACCCGGTGGTCAAATTCGTGACCTATTGATTTGACGGGGTGATCCAGTGACTCTACCAGGTTGACCCAGTAGTTGATCTTGTGACCAAATGGTCAAACTCGTGACTCGATGATCGAACCCGTGACCTGGTAATATTGTGTAAAATAAAATGTTTCTAATTTATAATAAGAAATGTTGAATTCTCAAATTTCAACAAATTGGGGCTAGACCCTTTATATGTACTATAGACGTTTAAGAATGGCACGATATGAGTCGTTAGGGTATCGTTGCACACGATATAAGTCGATAAGGTATGGTTGCAAACGATAAGAATCGATACGGTATCGTTGCACACGATATGAGTCGATAAGGTATGATTGCACACGATATGAGTCGCTAGGGTATATTTGCACACTATATGAGTCGATACGGTACCGTTGCACACACGATATGAGTCGTTAGGGTATCGTTGCACACTATATGAGTCGATACGGTATCCTTGTACACGATATGAGTCGTTAGGGTATTGTTGCACACAATATGAGTCGATAAGGTATCCTTGTACACGATATGAGTCGTTAGGGTATCGTTGCACACTATATGAGTCGATACGGTACTGTTGCACACGATATGAGTCGTTAGGGTATCGTTGCACTCTATATGAGTCGATACGGTATCCTTGACACGATATGAGTCGTTAGGGTATCGTTGCACACAATATGAATCGATACGGTATCGTTGTACACGATATGAGTCGTTAGGGTATCGTTGCACACTAAATGAGTCGATACGGTATCGTTGTGTACTAAATGAGTCGATACGGTATCCTTTTACACGATACGGTATCGTTAGGGTTTCGTTGCACACTATATGAATCGATATGGTATCGTTGCACACGATATGAGTAGTTAGGGTATCGTTGCACACGATATGACTCGATAGTGTATAGTTGCACACGATATGAGTCGATAGGGTATCGTTATACACGATATGAGTAGTTAGGGTATCGTTATACACTATATGAGTAGTTAGGGTATCGTTTCACACAATATGACTCGATAGTGTATCGTTGCACACGATATGAGTCGATAGGGTATCGTTATACACTATATGAGTAGTTAGGGTATCGTTATACACTATATGAGTAGTTAGGGTATCGTTGCACACGATATGACTCGATAGTGTATCGTTGCACATGATATGAGTCGGCAGGGTATCATTATACACTATATGAGTAGTTAGGGTATCGTTTTACACGATATGAGTCGATAGTGTATCGTTGCACACGATATGAGTAGTTAGGGTATCGTTGCACATGATATGACTCGATAGTGTATCGTTGCACACGATATGAGTCGATAGGGTATCGTTATACACAATATGAGTAGTTAGGGTATCGTTATACACTATATGAGTAGTTAGGGTATCGTTGCACACGATATGAGTCGATAGGGTATTGTTGTACATGATATGAGTCGTTAGGGTATATTTGCACACGACATGAGTCGATAGGGTCTCCTGACAACCTTCGATAATATTTAAATATTTAAATAATATAATAATAAAAATATTATTTATTAATAATTATTTTTTATTTATTTATTATTATTATAATAATATAGTATCAATATAAACATATTATTTCACTAATTATAATAATTTTAATAAATAATTATTTTTTAATAATAAATATTTTATTAAACATAATAATATGTTAATTAATAATAAATTTATAAATTATAATATTTTATTAATTTAATAATATTTGTTAACTACTACACTTAATAATTTAGTTAATAACAACTTTTTTATGTTTGATAATAATCTTCGTTTAAGGTAATTTAGTTTTTTTTTAAATTGTTGAAAAAACATACAGTATCTCACTCAAAATCCAATTAACTATCTAATATTTTCACCCGCAACCTAGATCTCATATCCTCAAAACCCTAAAAGATCACTCCCAATCTTTGGCGAACTGCCGGGTCTCCTGACAACCTCCAACACCACCTCCTCAACAACCATCGCCCCTTTCACAGAACCCAACACCCCAACAGTGTTCACATCCCACCACGGTCTAAACCCCATTGACCCACGCATCTCAATCTAATGGTCACGTGGCATCTCACTTCGTCTCCCCATCTTCAAATCAACTCATGTTGTTTCTGAAACTGAAGAAGCTGTAGGGGGGAGTGGTGGAAGTTAAATTCAGTGGGGGAGGATGTTGAAACTGAAGAAGGGGCAAAGTGGAGGAGGATTGTTTATGGCTCCCCTTCTTCTTTTGCCCATTTGCAAAATAAGAAGAATGTTATCATGGCGGTTTCCAAGAGTTTGGGCTATTGTAGCTCGTATGACGTTGAGTGGTAATTTGTTTGTTACATTATGTTTAATTTGTTTGATTTAGGGCGTTTTCGATTTCCTGGTATGTCATAACACTTCCAAATAATTCAGAAAAGTGAGCTTATGATATATAAGCTGAAAACAAATAAGCCCGTTCATGTTTGTGTGTATTGGTATTTACAAGTACATCGGATCTGCTTCTCAGGATAGGTCAATCGATATTCTCAAGGAGGTAATTGCTTGCGTATTTATGCAATGACTATCTAAGAGGAGGCCAACGGTGTATTAACAAGGCTCTGACACTTGTATTACACCAAATCCAATGACAAATATGGTTACCCCAAAAGACGTCAGCTCAAGTGTCAGTGACGTTTCAGACAAGTCCAAGCAACCAGAAGGGTCTTTAACACCTCAACTGCTGGCTGGAAATGTAGCTTCTGATTTTGTATCGCTACCAGCTGAGAAGTATTCTCCTACACACAACCTTTTTTTAACATGAGAGTATATGACAGCAGAGGCAAAAACAGGAGAATGAAAGAAAAGTAATTTGTCATTTACTTATCATTTTTGAATTTTGTTACCTACTATTATTATCCTCGAAGTTGCAATATCTGATTTTTGGCAATTTGTTTTCTATTCTGAGCTTTAATTGAATGATTTTGGTTGTTTTCTGTAGGCTTCAATCCAGCCTGGTGTAACTATATCTTTGGAGCATAGGAACTATATCTTTTGAGACTGGTGGAACTATATCTTTGGTTATGTTTTATGCCGGATGATCTTGCTTTTAAGCTCGAATATGTTCATCCTTATTTAGAGGGTGTATCTAATTCCTGAAACCGCACTTTGCATACAAGCGCCTTCAACAGCAGAAAATTGAGTCTAGTTTTCACTGGTGGGATAGGAATTGATGAAGTTCCTCCAATTTGGGTTGATAGAGTTGGTGTTAAAACCAATATTACTCAGGTAAGTTACTTCATTACCCTAAATTCCCTGCATTATTTTTTTTGAATTATACTAATCATCTTCTTTTATCAGAACTTAACTAGGCAAAGTAAGTTTACATATGGGACCGTGATGGAAGAAATTACTACTAGAGATGTAAGTAGTAATATCTCGTCAAATGTTCAACGGGTGTTGCCGAGTGATGGGATTAGTGCAGAGGGTCCACCAGTAACCCTCTCTTGTACGGGAATTGACTGAATGGTCTTTGCATAAGCAAATATATCACGGGACAATACAAAGTTTGTCAATGGAGTTATAGTCGGGGAGCGAAACGTGTTCGAGGTACGTTCTGTAGATTATAGCTGCATAATTACTTATAAATGGGCATATAATCTTTTGCATAAGAAAACCTTATATTTTTCTTACCAAAATGATTCAGCTTATTATTGAAATAATCAAGTACATTTACTCATATTTGACACTTACTATTTAGAAAAAATTCATTTTGACAACCTTTTTTGGAAGAAAGGAAATTCTGGTAAGAATTAGATGGCTTAATTCTAATGTTTGACAGTAACGCACACGTAAGATGTTATTCTTCATAAAAGATCTCGAATTGAAGCAACAATTATTTCTGTGATATTTAAACAGAGGCACGTGAAAAGGAGGAGCATTTTGTAGAGTTACCTCCAGAAGTTTGTGTACTGAATGTCATCAAGTTTTCACAGGAAATTGGTAGTACATTGTATTTATAGCCCTTGATGGTACACATGTTAGAAAGATTTCTTGTTGAAATTGAATTGAGGCATCAGTTATGTGCTTCATTCCCTGAAGGATCACAAGTCTCTACAGAGAGAGTAAGGCTATACTCTATGTATAACTTCCTGTTTTTTCCTTTTGTTAAAGGTATAACCTAATTAGAAGATCTATAATATTCTAATTCATCAGGTTCTTGAAGCGATTAAAACTGAGAGATGCAATGAGCGGCTTTCACTTGAGAGGCTTGAGGTCTGGGTGATGCTTTCCTTAAATTTGTAGTTGGTCAACACGTTTTCTTAGTAAACGATTCCCTTGATGAAGGAATACTTACTCAAAAATAATCTAACACCAGTTTGTAAATAATCTAACACCAGTTTGTAAAGGGTTTTATCGAGAACCAAATAATTATATTTGATGTGGCTCTGATTTGATTTAATGTGGTTATTTTTTTCCTAGTATTTGATTTGAAATAATCTAACACCAGTTTGTAAAGGGTTTTATCGAGAACCAAAAAAGTAGCTATTGACTTTATTCCCCAATATAAAGATTCGTGTGACTTGTGTTTTGGTTACATCGAAAAATATAGGTAGTTACATTGCATAAGAAATTCTTCTGTTATATAAACTTAAAGTCGGTTGGTAAAGGCTAAAGTGCACAAGTAAAAATCTGCACAATATATGGATGTTTCTATGTACTTTGATAGTTTGATTCTTGTATTTGTCATTAAGATAATCTATTGAAGTTCTATATTGACCTCTCTTTTTGCGATTTGTGTACTTAATTGTTGGATGTTTTATGAAATTGACTAACGTTATAAGTACAACGAACATTTACGAATAAAATTCTGTTTTGATGACAGTGTTCGACATGGGTACCTTTATCAAAACGAGCTTGCTTGCCTTTTTTTGTTGTTTCTTCTATCACCAACTGCGTTTGCGGCTACTAATGATGGTCTGCTTCGAGTTGGACTTAAGAAGAGGAAGTCGGATCGAGTTAACCAACTTACTGAACATCGTTTGTCCGCGGAAGGAAATGCTATAAAAAAATTTGGCTTCCATGATACTATCAGGAATTCAGATGGTGACATGATTGCACTAAAGAACTACATGGATGCTCAGTATTTTGGTGAGATTGGTATTGGTACTCCAGCACAGAAGTTCACTATGATTTTTGATACTGGAAGCTCTAATCTATGGGTGCCTTCTTCAAAGTGCTATTTTTCAGTAAGTTTCTTCTAGCTATGTGTTTCAGTTTTCTAATTCAGGACCTCTCTTAGTAATTCATACTTAGTTTGAGTGTTGTACTCATGAATGCTCATATCAACACAGGTAGCGTGCCTCTTTCACTCGAAGTATAAGGCGAAAAGTTCAAGTAGCTACAAGAAAAATGGTACGGTCACTTGTGATGATTTTTCAGTTATTTTATTTCTCGCCTACTGTTAAAGGGTTAACAGAGACCATAGTGAAACTAAGGTGATTATTTGTGATTGGTTTTTGGGCAAGATTAGTGCTGCAAGGATCAAATATTGCTATGAATATTTTTTATTTAATGTGTACACACAAAATGAAAGAAATACTAATTAAGAGATAGAGTGTTAGGCTTGGTGTACAATGAGAGGAGATACTCAGCCTGGCGGTAGATAATTAGGATACTCATCTATCTATTTGCCTTGTCATGTGTTGTGTGAATTTGTAGTGGCAAAGCCAATCCTGCATTATTTGTTTCGATAATACCTTTTGAGAGTAATCATTGATGGTCATGTATAACAAAGGGAAAAGAAAATCAGAAATAATATAGAAATGTGCATGTAAAGAATGAACATGCAACCATATTTGTTGCTCATTCCTTTAGCTCATAGCAATAACGTGAGAGCTCTGGTTGCATCTGTTGTATTTACTAGGTTAGTAATTGTTGCATTTCTTTCAAGGACATCTGCTGCTATTCAGTATGGAACTGGATCAATATCTGATTTTTTCAGCCAAGACTGTGTCACTCTTGTCGATCTTGTGGTTAAAAACCAGGTAAAGATTAAGAAATTATGTTTTTCAATTTGCTGACTGCAATACTATAATCAAGTCTCATACCTTGTGATCTTGACATTCTCTAGGATTTCATAGAGGCTACCAAAGTGCCTGGCATTACTTTCTTGGCAGCCAAGTTTGATGGTATACTTGGCCTTGGATATCAGGAGATCTCACATGGTTCACATTGTGGCAAGATTAGACATAGAGGATTAAGCTAAATTCTAGTAATATTCTATATTGTTGTAAATTCTAGCATGACATTAATTTTAATAAAAACCGTGTTTGGTTGCTTTAGTTTGTTGGTTTTACAGTTTTGGGCCTTCTAAATTAGTTTATATATATTCATTGTATTTGTATTTCTTCATTTTGGTGGGTTAAAATTGTAAAATTTGGAATTTACTAAAAATTCCAATTTTTTTTAAAAAAAATACCAATTTCTAAAGAGACTTTTTTTTAAACAATACACGTCTTTTTACTCTATAAAAAGACTGGTTAGATTGTTTTTGTTTTTAAAACAAGTGTCTATACGTATTATAGAGACTGGTTTTAAAACCAGTCTTTTTAGGATTTGCTAAAGAGACATCCCCCTTTGGAGACCTTTTGCAAAACCAGTCTCTAAGGGCTTTTTGACCAGTCTCTAAGGGCTTTTTTTGTAGTAGTGAATGGTTTGAGACCTCATCATCAAGATTCCCTTAACTCGGCCGCGGGTGTGAACATTCTTTCAAAATCCACATAAGATGCATGGGATATCATTGAAACAAAATCCATGATTCCAACAAATAGAGAGAGAGATGAGGTGGTCCATGTTCTTCAAGAGAATGCTCATACATCAATTGATAATCAACTCCTCAAGAATCACAATTAAATACTTCAAGCAATTGATAACAATCAAAAGATGAATAAAGAGATGATACAAGCCCTTATGAAAGTTTCCTTGAACAATTCTTCCAATGATGTGAATGCCATTACCTTAAGTTGTGAGACATGTGGAGGTCCTCATTCTTACTTACAATGTGATAAAGTTCAAAACTTTAAAGGTGAATGCTATGCTTATCAATATGAACACAGAGAGCATTTTAAACCTAACATCAACCCTAACCATCTCTCTTACAAGTCAAACAATTACCTTGCTCCACCCGGATTGCCACCCTATCCACCCACCCAAAACCAAACAAACCCTCCTCAATTGCTTCAAAGAAATCAAGGGCCAAGGGAAAATTACCAAGGACACAACAACTATAGATCACCCAATAACTTTCAAAGTCAAGGAACCAACTTTCATGCAAATAACCAAGGATTTCATCAACCACCTCCACCCTTTCACAATCAAGAATATAATTAAGGGTATGGGCAAAATGAAACCATTGAGCTTCTTCACAAGATGAATCTAGATAATGAAAGGAGGTTTCAAGCAAATGAAAAGAGAATGAGGGAAATGTAAGAGGAAACCAACAAGAGGTTTATGATGATTCTCAATTAAATGCTAAAAGGTGCTTTACCTTACAATACACAAACTAATCCAACGGCGAATGTAAATGCAATCACTACAAGGAGTGGGAAAACAACTATTGATCCTTCAATGCCTTCTACACCTCCTTTGGATACTCCTACTATGGTTCCTCCTTGTGATAAGCCTACACCTCAAAAACTAACACCTTCAAGCTCTAAAACTTCAAAGCCTACACCTTCTAATCCTACACCTACTACTCCTTCACCTTCCACACCTATCAATGAAAAAACCAACAAAGAGAGTCCTTCAACTACTACTACTCAACCTACACCAATACTGAGTCTTCCATACCGTTCAAGATTAAGAAAGGAAAAGCTTAAGAACAAGGATGAAATTCAAGTGTCTAACTTTTTGAGGATGTTCAAGCAATTGAATATTAACATACCCTTTGCGGAAGATCTATCTTATATGCCTAAGTTTCCCAAAATGTTCAAAGACCTACTCTCAAATAAAGAAATGTTGGTGGATATGCCTAACACGTCATTAAATGAAAATTTCTCTGCCGTGTTGTTAAAGACTTTACCAACAAAACTTTAAGATCCGGGACGGTTTTTGATCCCTTGTAATATCTCGGGGGGTGGAAAATTGCATGGCACTTGCGGATCTTGCGGCAAGCATAAATCTAATGCCTTTGTCGGTTTGGAAACAACTCTCTCTTCCGGAGCTCACTCCTACTAGGATGATTCGTGAGTTAGCAAACCGTTCAATAGCTTATCCGGTGGGGATTGCAAAAGATGTTTTTGTAGGAGTTGATAAGTTCACATTCCCGGCGGATTTCATAGTTGTGGACTATGATATGGATCGTAGAGTTCCCCTTATTTTAGGAAGACCTTTCTTAAGGACCGGTCACACTCTTATTGATGTTGCGGAAGGGGAACTCATTATGAGGGTAGAGGATGAGAAAGTTGCGTTTAAGATGGGAAAAGTCATTAAGAAATCCCAAGGTTGTGAAACCGTTAATCATATTGATGTTCTTGACGAGGCAGTAAATCATATTAATGATGTAGGAGTGAATAACATGGATATTCTTGATGAAGTTTGTCATGAATACTTTCATGACGCTTGTCAAAGTGGGAATGATGAGATTCCCCATGTTGAGACCATAGCCTCCATTACTTCCTCATTGAATGTTTTTGAAACTCAAGAGTTTAACATTGATGATTTTGTGATACATTCAAACCCTATTTTTCAAACATCACTTGATAATCTAATTTTCAATGACAATGAGGAAGTTAATGATGATTATAGTGATGAGCTCTCTATACCCTTAAGGTCTATGACTCATAGCATCTCTATGAGTGATCCTCCTATACTTGAGCCTCATGTTGACTCTTATTGTCATACCTATCCGCCAATAGATTTGGTTTTTCTTGAGGAGGATCCTCCTCTTTTAGAGATTGATACTACTTTAGAGGATATTACTTTTGATGAGGATTTAGACACATTTCTTAATACCTACTTTCCTATTGAGGATGAGTTTTCCCATGATTCTAATGATTCATTTATCTCTTCATTGAGTTTGGTTGAGGACGACTCTCCTACCATGTATTTAGATGATGACTTTTACCCTCATTTGGACCTTAATGAAAAATTTACAAAAGGAAAAGACAAGGAAAACCCGAAGGTTCATACTACTTGTATTTTAACACCTCTTTTTCAACCTTCGGTGTCTAATGATATGAATTTTTATAAGGGGGAATATTCTAAGGGAAACACTTCTTTGACTTGTCATTTTCCCAAAAAGGAAAATGTTTTTGATGTTGGTATAAACATTTTTCACCTATCTCAATATCCATCTGATGCTATAAAAGGAAAAATCTTTAGAAAAATGGGACCCTTACCTTCTTATCATACCTTTCCTTGTGACCATTGTTTGCTTAAGGGAACCTCGACTATTTTACCCTGGTTTATGATTTCCACCTTGGGATTGAGCTATTATTGGGATGAAAATCATATATTTGATCCTGGTGGACTTTCTTCGAGGTTTCCCTTTATTGGCATGACTTTTCACCTTATCATGGAGTGATTTTCCTTTCTTGGAAATCTCGTTTTTCCATGATTTTCCCCATGAATTAATTCAATGTGGGAAGATTCGAGCTAGAGACTTAGGGTTAAAAAAATCAAGCATTGAATAACTAGGATAGAAACGTAGTGTAGATCTTAATAGGTTAAGTTTAATAAGAGGGTGTTACGGTAGAGTTGAAGTGGAGGGTGGCCTTTCTTCGTCTTGTGGTGTTTGTGTCAAGGGTTGCTTTCTCTCATTTCATTCTTGGAGCTTATGGAGGAGGCATGTGTATCTGGTTCACTTTGATTAGTTTTTGCTATTGTGATATTCAAAACACTTGTGCTTAAAATGAATTCACTTTAGTTGTGTCTTCCTTACCTCCAGTTAAACAAAGTACACAATGTCATAAGTGTAGGTGAGTTTACTCAAATACTCTTAAACATTGAGGACAATGTTTATCTTAAGTTTAGGGGAGACTTCTATCGAAGTGACCTTGCCTAGACCATTGCCCTGCTTTCATGATAACTTGGAAATTAATTTTTCAAACATTTTCAATTTTTTGATCTACTTTCGCCACCAAAAATATGCATTCATAATTTTCGTATTAATTATTTTTCATTTGCATAACATGTTGATCCCTAACTTAGATCGATTAGCTTTGTGTATACGAGATTAGATCAAGTAATACACGTAGAGAAACCTTTGTATATGCTTTATGAATCTAAGTGCTATGCGGAATTTAACACTTAAACAAGAACACACAAGATGTAAACAAACTTTCACTTTGATTATAAATGTCGAACTTGCTTACAATGAAAGATGTTTACGAACGAAAACTTATATCAAACTTATAACCTAAAGGCCTTCTTTTATAGACATAAGAAGCCTTGTACAATAATCTACGTATCAGCTATTCTAGGTAAAGATAAATATAGAAAATACATTGTCGTTTCTATCCTTACTAGAAGTATTCTAGAATATAATAAACGTGTAGATTATATCTTCCATTAGTGCTTGTCTTCAATGTGTCAACGCTTGACTTTAACTTGTCAACGCTTGAGCTGTCAGCGCTTGCTTTGTTCTTATCAACGCTTGAATTGTTCTTGTCAGCGCTCAAGTGATCTGGCCTTAATTTATTCCCAACAATCCTCCCCTAAACTTGATATCCACTCTTATGATCAAGTTTCTGAATAAGCATTAAGGACTAGGAGGAGTCTGACAAACCTTCTCATATTGGTAATGAATAAATCTGATCAAATCTTTTGCCACGTCACTTGAATAATCTATTTCCAGCTGAGTGTCCTTCATCTTTTCCAAAACAGCCTTGGATATGAAATACTGAGCATCCACAAGTAGATACTCAGCAAACTTTGTAGAACATAAATGGTATACTCCAGCAGCTGAATATAACCTCCATTGAAGACCACTGAGATCATCTTCAAGATCCTTCCAAATTGCAGGATCTTCATCTTTTGGCCCACACATTCTTTTGAATGTGGTCCAAAGTTTTATTCCATTAGCTGAAGTTGGTGCTTCAGCCTCATACTTGGTCTCTAGTAACCTCCAAAGGTCCACCAAGTCTTCTCTATCACAACTTGCAAATAAAGATATGAGAGTGGTAAAAGTGTGTACCTCCTTGCCAAATCTGCCAATCTTCCAGAACCCACATTCATCTTCTTCATAGCTCACAATTGGGTTCCTGGAATCTAATGGTAACACTTGCACCATATGTGAAGCTTCTAATGGGGAGAGCTTGAGGCTCTTTCTTATAACTGCTTCACTTGGATATAGTGAATCCATATCTTTTGGAAACTCAAATTTAATTCCCTTCTTCACTGGCCTGGGAACCATCATAGCTTTCTTGATTTCCATTTCTTCTGCAAGTTGCTCCTTTCTTTCATCTGAAAGAAGTCTGAGAGTGTTTGCTTCCTGCACTCTCACCCAAATGGGATAAGCCCTGTTTTCCAACTCATCAAATGTCAAAGCCTTTAACTTCTGATATGTCCATCCAACTCCATGACATCTGAGCAACATAAAGTAGAGCTCCCTTCTATCCCTTTTTAACTCTGAGAGAATATTGCTTGCCTTGTGTTTCAAAATTACCTTACAATCCTTCTGAACTCTAAGAAGAAGCTCCAAACCCCATATTTGATCTGAAATGGTCAAGTCTAGATTATCCATGCAGCTTTCTTCCCAAGCATTGTACATTTGAACCACCTCTGGCATGTCAAAGTCAACCTGCAATTTCAACTCTCTCAGCTTCTTTTTGGCCAACTCATCTCCATAATCAAGCCTTTCAGGTTTTATAATCATTACACTTGAGTCTGAGCTAGCTCCATCACTTTCTTCTTCTGAAGTCACAACAAATGGTGACTTTTCCTTTTCATCTTGTTCCATCATTTGTGTAGCTAATCTTCTATCAAACTCAACTTGAGCTGCATCTTTTGGAACAATCTCTTCTACCATTTTACCCTTACCCTTATCTGATGGTGCAATGGTTGGTAAGGTAGATGGTAATACCTGAGTAGAAACCTCCTTGATGATAGATGATGACTGGGATACATCACCTTCATGTGCAGGTCTGTCAACGCCCAAATTTATCCTGTCAGCGCCCAAAATACTTCTATCAGCGTCCAAATTTGCCTTGTCAACGCTCAAATATTTTCCCTCAGCGCCTTGTGTAACCTCTCTCAACATAGTTGTAAATGATAAATTTAAATTGGTGGGAGAGACTAAGGACGTATCAAAACCTGTTTGTTTCTTCAAAGTTGTAAGGGCCTCAGCAACATCCATTGATTGACCAAAACCTGTTTGTTTCTTCAAAGTTGTAAGGGCCTCAGCAACATCCATTGATTGACCATCCTAGCTGTCCTTATCACTCAGATTTATTTGATCTTCCTCCCCTTTGGAAGACTCCTCCATACCCCTCCTAGCACGATCACTTTCCAAAACAACAATCCTCTCCCTCAATTGCTTGAGTTCAAGGCCTTGTGAGCTGACAATTTGTACTAAGTCTGCATTTTGCTTTTGCAAGCTAATGCAGACTGCCGTCAATTCCATAAGAGTCATTGGTTCCAGTCTGCCCTCTTCTAAAATGGGGATTTGACCTCCCAAGTCAGATTCATTGGGCAAGGATGAGGACTTAATGATGGTGGGACTGCCTTGGCCAGCTTCTAAGCCAAAACCAATAGTCCCAGCCTCATCCAGGTCACCAGCCACACTTGTGGTGGTGGTTCTCTCTGCTTCATGGCTAGGACCACCAGAGGAGAACACTCTAGTAGTCCTTTGGCATTTCATCAACCTATATTCAGGGGGTGTGGAAGATGGTGTGGAAGAATGAGTAGATGTGGGTTGGTGAAGGGGTGTTTGGGATTGTGAAGGTTGTGTGTCAGCGTTGGAAATAGGCACATCAACGCCAACATTTGATGTGTCAGCGTCAAAGGGCTCTTGGTCAAGTTGCATGTGTTCAGGTGAAGGTAAAGGTTCAGGAATGGGTTCAAGTTGTGGATGAGGGTCAATTTGAGGTTGGGGGTCTGGTTGGGGTTGTGCTGCTGCAATAACAGCAAGCATGGATTGGGTTAAAGGTAAGTCTCTATGGGGTGGTGAATCCATCTTCATAAAAAATAGCTTTCTTTTGCTCAGGGATCTTATAAAAATCATTGTGATCCCTTGAGCAGTAACCTTGATCATCAAAAACCATTTGCAGAAAACGGGGATAAGCTAAAGTCATTTTTGTCCCCTTGTTTTTACACATCCCCTCAAAAATCATTTTAGAATAGTTATATTTTTTCCCTGTTGCAATGCACACAATAGCACTTGCAATGGATCTATTGATCTCATTGTGTGTAGTACATTTGGGACTCAAACATTGTAGGAGGACGTGTATGAGGTACTTCCAGGCTGGGGGAAATTCCTGCTTATGATACTTGTTTAGAGTACCTTCATCAGAAAAGGGATATCCCAAAGCCCTAAGTCCTTGTTCTATTTCATTTATGGGAAGGGTGGCTATACCATCAGCATCATCAAGATGCAAGGCTTGGCGTACCAAAGCCTCAGTAACCACCCAAGATCTCCCATGAACAATAGAAGTCAATGTGGGCACTCCATTAACTGTTGAGGAACTGACAGTGTTCCAAAACTGCTTAATGTGTGTGACTGGAATGAGTGGTGCATGAGAAAGAGCATACCTTAGTGGGGATGCGTTCAAATACGCCACCATTTGTGTGAATTGGGGAAACAGAGCATCATCAGCTTCAAGATAAGCAATCATGTTGTGTTGTGATCTGAACCCCAATGCCAATTCTGCTGAGTTAAACTTTGGTGCCATTGATGAAAGCTGTTAATTTTAAGTGTAGAAGATGAAGTTGATAAGAGAAAATTGTTAGACAAGAATTATAGATACCCTTTTTAAAATAGGAGCCAAATTTATAGGAGAGAAAGAATGCATGTGATTGGCCCAAAAATAGGCAAAGATTTTCAAAAATCAATCATGAAAATATTGAAAAAGTTATAAGTTATCTCATGCATTAAATGAAGTAACAACTCCTAAAATTACGGCTTGAAAATATGTCAAAAAATAACAACTGGGTAGGTCCCATTGAGTGTCAACGGTCAAAAATAACCTATCAACGCCCAACGGCTATAATCATGTCAATGTTTGCCTAAAGCCATGTCAGCGTCCAATTTGGTCACAACAACGCTTGGAAAATTCTTGTCAGCGTCCAAAAATAAAATTATTTTAAAAAGTGAAAAATGACCTTAACAAGTAATTCATCCTAGAGAAGATAACCAAAAGCTGATAATTATCATAGGGCGGCAAGCACTGTCCAGTTATGCACACTTGCATAAGCAAGATAGACATAACAGTCCTCTAGTGCCCTTGCTAACCACAACTCTTAACAACAAAGTTACCTTATAAAATCCTTGTTACTCCCAGGTAAATCCCATATCAAAATCATTCCCAAGTCTCCCAACAGACCACAACCAATTCTAGGCCAAAAATGTCTTGGCAGCATGCAAAGTTGATATACTATGCATGCTACAGTGCCTCATGATTTAGTAAAACTAACTCATACTCACCTGTGGACACAATCTAGAATTGTGATAAGAGTATCATATGGATACCCAAACATCCTAAAGGTTCCTAAAACCTCCCCTTAAACTATGATACAAAAAGTTTGCTAAAATCAGGCATGAACATAAAAAATTTATGTCAAGATAGGAATGAAACATTCCAACCATCATCCATAAATAAAAACTTGTCCAAATTCTTCTCCATTGATCCATAAGCAACTCTGTATCCAATGGTATACTGCTAACACCATCTGCACATTTAGATTGAAAACCACAAAACTAACATTGTTGCTGACAACGCCCCGATAACACATGACAGCGTTGAGGGAAGCTTTGTCAGCGTTAGACAATTATATTGCTGACAACGTTGCAAAAACACTTATCAGTGTTCAAGCAACCTTTGTCAGTGTTAGAAAAATATAGTGGAAAATCCAAATCATCAATAAGACCAATAACAATAATGCATCATCATGTACATATTTTTACAAAAAGAATCCAAAACACATATTATGTGAGATTGACCATTCCAATACTTGTTACCAAGTATTGAAATCTCCCAGCATCAAAAGGTTTAGTTAATAAATCTGACACATTTTCCTCAGTGTCAACCCTATCTGGTTGTATTAAACCTTTCTCAAAGCAATCTCTTATAAAATGGTGTCTAATTTCTATGTGTTTAGTTTTAGAATGATGTACAGGATTCTTAATGATGCATAAAGTACTATTATTATCAACAAATATCTTAGTATGCATGAAATTATACCCATAGTCCAACAGCTGGTTCTAAATCCACAAAACTTGACCACAACATGCAGCTGCAGCCACATACTCTGCTTCAGTTGTAGAATTAGCCACCACTGTTTGTTTCTTGCATTGCCAAGATATTAACCTGCTCCCAAGAAACTGACATCCACCAGTTGTGGATTTCCTATCAAATTTATCACCTCCATAATCACTATCTGAATATGCAATCAGCTCCAATGGTGAATCCTTTAGGTACCACAAACCAAGACTAGGATAACATCTTAGGTACCTAAAGATCCTCTTCACAGCATAAAGGTGACATTCTTTGGGAGTCACTTGATGGCTTGCAAAAGCACACACAGCAAACATAATGTCAGGTCTAGAAGCAGTAAGATACATCAAGGATCCAATCATGGATCTATAATGCCTGACATCAACATCTTTCCCATCTCCAATCTTTCCCCAAGGGTGTTCTCTATCCATAGGAGTAGTAGCCCTCTTTTCATGTGGAGAAAAGCCAAACTTCTTCAAGATCTCAGCAACATATTTGTCCTGGGAGATGAAGATACCATCTTCTTTCTGCTGAACTTGTAAACCAAGAAAGAAGTTCATCTCCCCCATAGCACTCATCTTGAATTTGTCTGTCATAAGCTTGGAGAAATCCTCACTCATCTTTGGATCAGTAGACCCAAAAATGATATCATCAACATAGACCTGCACAAGCAACACATCCTTGCCTTTCTTCTTTGTAAATAGTGTCTGATCTATGGTGCCCCTCTTGAATCCATTGTCCACCAAATAGGTAGACAAAGTACCATACCATGCTCTAGGGGCTTGATGAAGGCCATACATAGCCTTTTTAACTCTATACACTTTATCTGGATGCTCTGGATCCTCAAAACCAGGAGGTTGCATTACATAAACTTCCTCAACAATGGTGCCATAGAGGAAAGCACTCTTGACATCCATTTGATAGACTGTAAAGCCCATGTAGGAGGTATAGGCTAGAAAAATCCTAATAGCTTAAATCCTTGCAACTGGTGCAAAGACCTCCTCATAGTCTATCCCCTCCTCTTGTGTATAACCTTGAGCCACTAACCTTGCCTTGTTTCTGACCACAATGCCTCTTTCATCTCTTTTGTTCCTGAGAACCCATCTTGTCCCTATAGGTCTGACATATCTAGGACAATCAACCAGCTCCCAAACATCCTGAATTGCAAATTGATGAAGCTCATCCTGCATTGCTTCCACCCAACTTGGTTCTTTGAGAGCATCAAATATTTTCTTGGGTTCTTCTTGTGACAGAAAACATGCAAACAAACATGCTTGCACAAGAGGGGTATCAACCTTCTTGTGTATATTGGCAATAAACCCACCAAGACCTTGATGAGATCTTCTAGTCTGAACTGGAGTCATAATATCACCAATGATCTGAGATGTGGGGTGATTCTTCATTGTGGAAGTGAAAACCCCTCCTTCAAAAAGTCTGGTGTCCTCAACCTCACGCTCCATGTTGCCAATATCTTCTTCATCAGGCTCTCTTTGATCAATGTGAACTTCTTCAAGAATATTGGAAGGTCCACCTTGTTCAAAACTGGAAGAGAAAAGATGCCCATAAGTGTTGTCAACGTCTGAATCTTGGTTGTCAGCGTCTGGGCTAACAGCGCTTGAAATGTTGTTGTCAACGTCTGAGCCATCAACGTCTGAATTGGTCTTGTCAGCGCTAGATTTGCCTTTGTCAGCGCCTGAAGAACCATGCATGTTTGTATCTGGTGGTATTTGGAAACCACCATTATCTTGTCCAGCAGCAGCAGCAGCAAAAGCATCTGTCCAAATGGGAATTGTGACATATTCTAATGTAGGAGATGCCTTTTCTGCTTGTGATCCAACCTTCTCATGAACCTGTGTACTTGAAACATTAACAACTTGTTCTTCCACAACATTTGAAGTTACCTTCACAATGTCTGGATTAGTGACAGGCATATAATTTAAAGTTCTAGATAAGGGTTCCAAATCAAACAACCAATTAGGACCACTTTCAGGATCACTAGGTTTATTCTCTAAGAACCTAACATGTACTCTCTCAACTATACGTTTGTCCTCCTTAAGATAAACCCTATAACCCTTGCTCTGGACTGAATACCCCATGAAGTAACCCTCATCACCTTTTGCACTAAATTTCCCTAAGGCATTACTAGTATCCAATACTACTACATGACAACCAAAAGGTCTGAGAAAACCAATATTAGGTTTTCTTCCCCAAAGTAACTCATAAGGTGTTTTGTTCTGAATTTTGTTAACAAATGCTCTATTTTGCACATAGCATGCTGTATTAACAGCCTCAGCCCAAAAGGCTATTGGAAAGTGAGCATCAGCCAACATTGTTCTGGCTGCTTCAATTAGGGTTCCTCTCAGCAACCCCATTTTGTTGTGGGGTTCTAGCAATACTAAATTGCCTAGTAATTCCTTTCCTGGCACAGAAATCATCTAGCTTCTTGTTCCTAAATTCTCCACCATTATCACTCCTAAGCATTTTAACCTCATTGCCAGACCTTTTCTCAATCTGAGTGATAAAATCAATAAGAACATCAGCTGTGTTACTCTTCATAGCTAGAAAGAATGTCCAAGTAAATCTAGAGAAGTCATCTGTGACAACAAAGCAATATGACTTACCATTCAAACTTTCTATATTTGTTGGAACAAAGAGGTCCATGTGAAGCATATGAAGAGGTCTGGAACTAGTATGCACCTGTTTGGACTTGAATGAGACCTTGTGCTGCTTGCCTTTAAGACATGCAACACAAGAGTGGTCATTGTGGAAGGCCTTCTCAGGCAAACCATCAACTAAACCAAGCCTCACAAGTCTATTTATATTTTTAAAATTTATGTGCCCTAGTCTCCTGTGCCACAAATTACTCTCATCTATTGAGGCCTTAGCATAAAAACAAGACATATTTGTATTCATTTTAATCCCATTTAAATTCACATTATATATGTCCTTATGCCTAGGTGTTCTATACTCAATATATTTCTCATCAGGGATCTTAAAATCCTTGCTTAACACCAAACACTCAGTATCAGTAAAAAGAACCTTATTTTTGTTATCACAAACTTGTGATACACTAAACAGGTTGTAATCAAGTTCTTTTACCAGGAAGACGTTCTCAAAACGCAGATTATTGGTGAGAAGGGTTCCTTTGCCTGTGATAGTTCCATATCCACCTCCAAAGTATACCTTATCACCATCTTTAATAGGAGTGAAGTTCGTCAGATAGTCTTCCTTCCCTGTCATGTTCCTTGAGCATCCACTATCCCAATATCCATAATCATTGATCTGTCTTTGAATGCCCTGCACATAAAGAAAACAAATTAGTTTTCTTTGGGAACCCAAGTCTCAAAAGACTTGGATTCATCTGGTTGTTCAATAAGAACAGACTTAGTTCTCACAACAAACCCATTCTCATCCTTTTTAGGATGAAATACCCAGTTAACCCCAATAGGTTTTGTAATGACCTTTGAAATGTAATTAAATCTATTGCAAGTCATTAAAATCCCATTATCATTAGGGTTTTGATCTTTCTTGGGTCTCCATGTTAAGCTTGAAGAAGCTTTAGACCCCTTACCTTGTGGCTGCAAATATTTAGGTCTGGTCACGTTTCTGTCAGCGTTAGAATTTGTCCTGTCAACGCTGAAATTACCCTTGTCAGCGTTGAACCTAGGGTTTGCTACAGGAACCCATTGCCTATTTGACCAGGTGTTTGTCTTTTGAAATGGTCTTTGTCCATGAGTGTTAGACCTTCTAGAAAAGAATGGGGCAGGTCTAATCACTTGTGGACTTTGCTGCACACAAGGTTTGGGTCTGACAACGTTTGACTTTCTAACAACGTTGACTTTCTTCCTGTCAGCGCTGGCTTTGGGAGCGTTGACACACTTTTATGCCAAATGTGAAAAGCTACCACAAGTGTAACAGGCTTTCTTAGACACAACCTTAGGTCTAGAAGAGAAGAAACATGTTCGATGATTGCTAACTTGGCTCTTGGGTGACCTATTATTCCTATACATCTCTGCATATTTAATGGTAGGTCTTCTAACAGTGTTTGAGCCTAGGTCAACAGCTTTACCAGTGATTGGGTGAGTAACCTTAATGGGTGGTGATTCATTGGGACTTTCACATAGCAAACCTCCCTTAACAAATAAAGTAGGGTTAGCTTTCTTCCACTCATTTAGGTCAGTCAATTTTTGTTGATACTCTTCCAATGGAGTGACAACTCTTGGTGGAGGAATGAATTCCTCCTCTTGGAGCTCTGGTAAACCAGTCCAAGATAAGTCCCTTCGTTGGACACCATAGAAGTCACCAGCTGGTGGTGGAACCAGAGAGTAATCATTCATCCCAATCCCAGTCATGTCCTTAGGATCCCTTTTTTTAGCTACACAGTCTCCTAGGGTTTGGGTGGCTCTATCAAATCTTTGAATTTTGAGGTCAACATTATCTTTATTCTTAATGGCCTCATCTATCTTTATTCTTAATGATCACACAAATGAACTTTAACATTAGCCTTGTTGAAGCACTTGTCCAAATGCTGAAATTTGTTACAATGTTCAAGGAGTTGCTTAGTAAGATGGAGAAAATGGCTGAGTTTGTTCATACTCGATTAAATGAGAATTTTTCTGCATTCCTTCTAAAAGAACTTCCAAAGAAACATGGAGATCCCATTCGTTTTGTGTTACCTTGTTCATTTTCTCAAATCAAAGAATGTACTGCCTTAGCCGATCTGGGGGCTAGTATCAATTTAATGCGATTAAGTGTTTGGAAGAAGTTATCATTACCCTATCTTATACAAACCCGTATGACCCTTGAGCTAGCAAATCAAACTCTTGCTTACCCCATTGGTATTTCCAAAGATGTTTTTGTCAAAGTTGGTACCTTCACTTTTCCGGTTGATTTTGTTGTTGTTGATTATGAGATGGATCCTCGTATTCTGTTAATACTTGGACGACCATTCTTGAGAACCGAAAAAGCTTTAGTCGATGTTTTTGAAGGTGAACTAATTCTTAGGGTTGGGAATGATCAACAAGTGTTTAAAATAGGGAAGATTACAAGCAAATAAATGGAACAGAATCTGCGAAAATGATTGATGTGCTTCAAGACGATCTTGTTACAATTCCTTTGGAAACTACAAAGCTTGATGATTTTGTGCTACACGACAATCCTCTTTTCAAGACTTTCTATGATAATCCACTTTTTCTAGAACATGTGGAAGATTCTAATGATTCTCTTTCCAATTTTGATGCTCTAATCTATGATGAATATGATGATTATACTTCTGATTTGAGTGATCTACCAATTTTTGATGATTATGATGATTTTACTTCCGAGTATAAAGACATGCCGACTTATGATGACTTTGATGATGTTGACACTCTTTCGATTGATTCTTCAAGTGTTGTGTCTTCTAATGATGTTTTTGCTCCTATTTTTGATGAGTATCCTCCACCAACAACGCTTGATACTACTTTAGAGGATTACTCTTTTGAGGAAGATTTCGCCACCTTTCTCAATACATACTTTCCTAATGAGCATGATTGTACTCCTTTGGATTTTGATTGTGACCTCTACCTTCCTTCGGATGTTAAGAAAACCGTTTCAAAGGAGAAGAAACCGGAAGACACCAACATTCGTAGTACTTATGTTTTGACACCTCTCTTTCCACCTTCTTCGGATGAGATTGTGCTGTATATGGGAGAATCTTCTTCAAGGTCTACTGAGTTCCATTCTTATTTTCCCCTAAAGGAGAAGGTGTTCGATCCGGGTATCATAGTTTTTGAGCCATCTCCGTATCAATCTGATGAAATAAAAGGAAAGACTTTTGGAAAATACGGAGCTCTGCTTTCACCTCACCATACCTTCTACCACCATGCTCAACTTTTGTTAAGGGAACCTCTCCTACTCTACTTTGGCTTGTGTTTTTCGCCTTAGGCTTATGCTACTTGTTAGATGAGAACCATGTATTTGACCCTGGCGGACTTTATTTAAGGTTTTCTATGAACTTACAACCATAGTAGTCGAGGTCGAGTCAGGCTCGTGACTCGGTTAACAAAAACAAGCACTTCTAGGGAGGCAACCCGATGATCTATCCTTTTTTATCCGTTTTCATAATAAGTGTAGGGGGACCCTAGTATGTGTTTGTTGTTTTCTTTCTTATGATGTGCAGGGATTAGAGCTTTCAAAGATCCACTTTCGATGACTTTTGACGACCTGTGATTCCGTGTACCCGTCTTCCCGGTTCTATCCTAAACTCTTTTGATTCACTATTTTAGATCCATATATGTTGAAATAGGAATCACTTTAGTTGTCTCTTCCTTAGAAAGATTTAAACAACATGCACAATGTCCTAAGTGTAGGGGAGTTTACTTCCACATGCTTAAACATTGAGTACAATTTTTATATCAAGTGTAGGGAGATTTCTATCGAAGTTAAGTGGGATTTTCCATGAATTTGGCCTCATTTTAACCGGAAAATTGATTTTTCGATATTTATCAAATTTCTTTATCTATTTTGGCCTAGTAGTATTTTCCTTTGTTATTGTTATTTTCTTTCTTCGTGATTATTTAATAAAATTGTTTTAACAAGTTTAGATGTCTTTGATATATTAGGGTCATCGTGAATATTTTGACTCAACCCAAATTTACTTATTTTAGTTTATTCTAGCTAGTACCCTTTACCATATGGACCTTAATTGGTTTATTAGGCTAAGCATCCACGAGTCTCATTCCTTGAGATTTTAAATTGTAGAGAACGAGAGATGATATAGTCAATTATAAGTTTTGTATTCTTTCATGAATTTATGTGAGTTAATTATGAGCTTTTTCTCCCATCGCTTGTTAATAAATAAATGCAATAAGTAAGGTCGTACGATTTGAAAAGTTACTTAGCTTCTAGCCCAAGATCGTTTAAAAGTTGCTCGAGATTAATTAGAGTTCATAGTCAAGGCATAACTTATCGAAGCGGGATGCGGAGATTGCCGAGTCCAAAAAGGCCCTAACAAGGCATGAGGGCTAAATTTTGTTGCTAAAGATCCAAGATGATGTGAAGAATCATTATTCAAAAATCAATATGAAGGATCGAGACACACGACGAGAAGCAATTACTCCCATAAAGATCATGGAGATTTATTTCCGAAAAGACCCTAGCAAGGTATGAGGATAAATAGATCCAAGTCCGAAAAGGAGGCGGATCGTTGTGTATCAAAATCCCAAATAAATATTGAAGAAAAATGATGAAGTCGTGGTCTATGTTGAAGAATCTCACAAAAACATCAAGTGAATAAATTCCAATTATGAAGAGAAGATCATTTTTTCAAGAACGTCTCTCAAGTTTCGAAGTATGAAGTCAATGCCAAATATCGGTCCGAGAAAGGTCTCAAATCGGGAAACGATTTATGCCAAGATATGAACTTTATGAGGTTTCGAGAAGCAGCTTTAAAAGATTTTTTCCTTTAGCTATCTATTGATTAAATCGTCCTAGTTTATTTTCGGCCTAAATAAACAATCGAAATAAGTCAAAAATGCATCCTCGTGATCATTCAAGACAAAAATAAAATATAAGAGACACGCCTAGGAATAAAGGGGACTAAGTTAATAATTGAGCCACATGAGTGAGTGTTAGCTTTACTACCTTATAATAACAATGATCTCGTTTTTAAGCTTGGTATGGGGCACGTGAAACTTGAGGGCGATAAACATTCATGACACCAAAGCCCTATTGTAAGTCTTAGATTTCTTTACTTGTCTCTTCTTTCTAACATTTTGAAAAGTTTCCATAGTACTATAGTATTTAATAAAGGCCAGGGTGGGTTAATTATGATGGAGAATGTAAATTTTGCTTTGAAATTAATGCATTGCATGAGGGCATTGCAATGGTCAAGTGTAGGGGATTTAATTAGTGTGAAAACACTTATCCTTTTACCATTTAAAATAGATAAAAACGAGACCGAAACGTGTGTTTAATATCGTAAAAGTCGGAATTACGCGTGGTTTGTGTTTTTATTGTGTTTTAGGACCAAAATATGAAAAAGGAAGATAACACGGGCTTTCACATGCTTTTATCAAAGAAAAAGACAAAAGACGATGTCAAAAGATCAAGAGTGCAAAAAGAACGGAAGTCAAAACCTATTCTGAAGATTTATCGAAGAAAAAGACCAAAGACGGATGTTTAACAAAGTCGAAGAACCAAATCTAATAAAAGAAGAAATTAGAAGACGAGTTCATTTTATCCATCGACAAATCCCGAAACAAATTCGAGAAAGACAAATTAATTAAAAAGACGAGAAGACAAAGAGAAAGAAGAAAACAACACCAACTATTACTCCTCCACTATAAATAGTCTTTATATCTTTCATTTTTAGTTAGTCTTTTCATTAGTAGTTAATAGTTTTATTTTAAGGTAATTAGGAGTAGGTGTAAAATTACTTTCTCTCTCTAGCTTTCTTTCATGTTCTTAATCTTTTCATCTTTAATCTTGTTTTGTTGAATCTTTAATCTTCATCTTTAATTCAAGCTTTTCCAATTAATCTCATTCTTCCTTTCTTGTTTATTTAATCTTGTGTTGATTTGGTTAATCATGTAGCTTATTTGATCTTATTGCTTATTTGATTGAAGTGCTTATTTCATTGTTCTTATTATTTTCGTGTGATTGATGGTTATTCTTATTATGTTTATTGATTATTTTGTGTTTAGCTTATTTTTATTTAAGTGGATTTGGTAGTTTAAATGTTTTAAAAATTGATTTTTATATATTTTGCTTATTTGGTGTTTTTAGAGTTTTGATTTGTGTATTGTTTACCTTTGCTTAAAATTAGTTTGGCTTAATTTTTTGTTATTTGCTTATTTAGTTTTTAGCTTATTTGAAATTTTTAATCCGAATTGCAAAACCCTCTTTATCCGAATTATTATATTTTCGTTTATTCCGAATAGTTAAAACCCTTATATTCTGACTTGTGTTTTAGTTTTCATTTTCCCGAATTAGTTAAACATCAAACATTCCGAATTATAATAACAACTCAGCATTCCAAATTAGAACCTATAAACAGTTTTCCGAATTAAATAAATAACAGTTTATTCTGAATTACATTTTTTTTCTATTTTTCTGAATTACATTTATGATCTGTTTTCCGAATTACTTAAAGCTTACATATTCCGAATTAGATAAAAATACTTGAATTCTGAATTAAGTAATTTTATATTATTCCGAATTAAGTTACTTAACATTTTTCCGAATTAGGTTCATAGTTTCGTATTCCGAATTACTTGTTTTACATTTTCCGAATTATAGTTCTGTAATGGATTCCGAATAAGGTACTGATAGGTGTGTAAACACCCATCCTTTTTACCACTTAACTACAATAAAAACCAAGCCAAAACGTGTATTTTATGTCGTAAATGTCGGAATTATGCGTGGTTTGTGTTTTTGTTGTGATTTAGGACGAAAATGTGAAAATGGGAGAAAACACGGGCATTCACGGGCTTTTATTGAAGAAAAAGACAAAAGACGAAGTCAAGAAATCAAGAGAGCAAAAAGAACGAATGTCCAAGACCAATTCTGAAGATTTATCGAAAAAAACGTCAAAAGACGGAAGTTTACTAAAAGCCGAAGAACTCAAGTCTAATTTATTGATGAAATTACAAAGACGAGTTTAAAGAAATCCCGAGACAAAGTCGTTAAAGTCAAAGAACTAAGAAGATTAAGGACTTAATGATGCAATTAAAGAAAGAAGAAAGAGGGGAGGAAGCTTCCTCTAAGCACCTCCCTAATCCTCCTATAAATAGTCTTCATTTTCATTCCATTTGTTTTTTGTTGGCTAGAGTGACACTAGTTCTTCCATTTTCATTTCCTTGCACATTTAAATACATGTCATTTACTTAATTGTCAAATTTTAATACTTGTCTTGCACCTTAAATTCATTTAATTTCAAGTAAGTTTCCTTTTAATTATTGTTAATCTTTACTTTTATTGTTCATCTCTTATCTTCCTTTCTTGTTAATCTTTAATCTTTGTGCTTTATGTTCATGTTTATGTTTTTGATGTTTTATTGATTTTATTAAAGTGGGTTTTGATTATTTTGATTAGTATTGTTAGTTTGATTGTTTTGGATTTTTTGTTTATGATTAGTAGATGTTATTTGGTTAGTCTTGCTTAATCTTTTGGTTTGATTTGATTGATCTAGATTATATTCGTGTTATTTTTGTTTCTCCTTGTTCTTCGCTGTTTCTGATCTTCCAGGTTGTTCCGAATCAAGACTTTATTCCGAATCAAGGTTTGTTTGTTGGTTATTCCGGATCAAGCTGTTTGTTCCGAATCAAGGTTTTGTTAAGAATATTCCGAACCAGTGGAATATTCCGGATCAGTGTGGTATTCCGAATCAGCAAAGTTATTCCGAATAAAGGACTTATTCCGGATAAAGTGACATATTCCGGATCAAGGTCTTTCATTCGGAATAATTGATATTCCGTATCAGCTGTTCATTCGGAACATTCCGGATAAAGGAGTTGTTGTGAAATATTCTGAATCAAATTTCTTCCGGATCAAGGTGTGTTCATTCGGAACATTCCGAACGAAGGGTTTGACGATTTATTCCGGATCAACAATTTCTTCCGAATCAAAGGTGTTCATTCGGAATAGTGAGTATTCCGGATAAGTGACATATTCCGGATGAACCATTATTCTGAGTGAAGCAAATATTCCGGATCAAGGAATAATTGTTCCGAATGAGTGTTTTATGTTGATTATTCCGAACGAAGAAGAATTATTCCAAGTGAAGGTGACATTCCGAACGAGTAATTATTCCAAGTGAGGTATTTTTAGTTTATTTTAAGTTTTAGTTTATTTTAATTTTTAAGCTTTACTTTTCCCGCCTTTTTATTTAATCGCACTTTAAGTTTACTTGCCTTAGATTTATTTTAAGCCTTGCCTTATTTAAAGTTTTAGTTGCATTTTAGGTTTGCCTTAGATAGTTTTAAGTTTGCCTTATTTACTTTAAGTGCCTTTTAATTCTCGTCACGCTTTAATTACTCGTCATTTATTTTAAATTAGATTTAGATTTATTTTACCTGTTTTTACTTTAAAGTCTCGCACTTTTTAATTTTACTACAACGACACAACTTTTGTTTCCCACCAAAGACAGCTGAGTCACACTTAAAACCAGTTATCAATTCGATTAGACCACTACTTCGAACTTTAATTTTTCTTACTAGGCAATAGCCTTGTATCAAATGGCGCCGCTGCCGGCTCTTTTCGTGAAGATTAACGGTTTTCTGTGAGAGACGCGTTGCTTTTTTGGTATCCGTTCATTCGTGAGCGTTATTTTCTTGCATAAAAATTTTCAAAAAATCATAAAAATAAAAAAATTGTTAAAAATCCATAAAAAATAAAAAAATTTCAAAAATCCAAAAAGATTTTATTTTCTTTATAGTGTATATATATTCTCTTTTTTGTTTGGTATTGTTTTCTTTTGCTTTTGTAGGTGTATGCGTACTAGATCTTCTACTTATCAGGAGCCCGAGACTCGTGAAGATTTAGCTATGGCACGTGTGAACAACAACATTAATCCACCGCACCTCAATAATAACAACAACAATGTTCTTCCACAGCCCGATCTTTGGACCATGGAGGAGCTTTGTCAATCTACCATGTTTGGACGAGGAGGACCGATTGCGCCGATGCAAATCACGGCTCCGGAGTTTTCGTTGAAGCATCACATGATCCAGCAAGTGAAAACTAATCCATTCCGCGGAATGCCTGATGATGATGCCAACAAACACCTCGACAAATTCATTACAATAACCCAAAGCGTGAAGTTGCCCGGTGCCACTATGGATGTTCTTCGCCTTCAACTCTTTCCACATACTTTATCACACCACGCCGAGAAATGGTTTGATCTTCTCCCGAAGAATTCAATTCATACTTGGGATGACATGACTCAACGCTTTTTGTCGCGCTACTTTCCACCATCCATGGTCACGAGCCTTCGCAATCAAATCTGCGGTTTCATGCAAGAACCCGATGAATCTCTCTTTGATGCTTGGGAAAGATATAATGTTTTGATCGATCGATGTCCAAACCACAACATGCTTCCAGTCACATTGATTGATACTTTCTACAACGGTTTGACTTTTCGTGATCGTGATACGATTAATGCAGCTGTCGGTGGCACATTTATGAAAAGACGACCCGAGGAGTGTAGAGAGCTTATTGATAACATGACTACTCATCATAAAAACTGGGATTCCTCCGCTTCTTCAAGGAACAACCCGAGAGTCAATGTTTCTTCCACTTCAGCAAACCCCGACATGACCGAATTCACCCGCATGATGGCCGAAATGAACAAAAATATCTTGCTTCTCGCTAATACACTGATTGTCCTTCTACTCAAGGAAATCCGGAAAACGTGTATGCAGCTTATGGGAATTATTCACCGGAAAATTACCAAGCCCGACCTCAAGGGGATCAAAATTTGCTAAGTTACCGGTCCAACAACTACCTTTCACCTAGTTTTTCTCCTCAAAACCAAAACCCCAACAACAATTACAATAGAAGCAACCAAATCCCACCTAGAGCTTCTAATCCTTATCACCCACCCGCTCAACAAGCCCGACCCATAAATCAAGATGTTGAAGCCTTAATGAGAACCCAAGGTGAGCAAATTAAGAATTTGCATAGCCAAATTATCAATTTGAAAGGAGATATCACCAAGCAAGGGAATGACATTAGATCCGAGCTTCGAAATGAGATACAATCCTCCTTCAGCAATCAAACAAATGATTTGAAGAATATGCTGGCTAGTTTCTTACCAACCACTCAACCCTCTACTTCGAGTTCTCTACCTTCAAACACCGTCACCAACCCGAGAGCGAATGTGAGTGCTATTACTACCCGTAGTGGAGTTACTTTAGTAGGACCACCTATCCCGCCCCCATCATCTACACCTCCTCCACCACCATTTATCCCTACTACTCCCACACCTATTATTAGTACACCATTACCGTCTCCGCCTCGTCATGACGAAGTACCCAAGAAGAACCCTTCAACATCTCAACCTCCACCAACCCCACCTTCCACCTATAACCCCAGCATTCCTTAACCTTCTCGACTCAACAAAGCTAGAATTTTGACTAAGAATGACCTTCAAGTTGCTAACTTTTTGGAAAAGATAGCCGGAATGAAAATCATCTTTACCCTTGTTGAAGCTCTTGCTCAAATGCCACAATTTGTCAAGATGTTTAAGGAATTGCTTAGCAAGAAGGAGAAGATGGCCGAGTTTGTTAATACTCGATTGAATGAAAATTGTTCTGTCGTCCTTCTTAAAGAACTTCCGGAGAAACTTGGAGATCCCGGTCGTTTTGTCCTACCTTGTACTTTTAACCAAACCGACAAATTTACTGCCTTAGCCGATCTCGGGGACAATATTAATTTGATGCCTTTAAGTCTTTGGAAAAAGTTATCATTGCCCGACCTTACACCCACCAAAATGACTCTTGAGCTAGCCAATCGCACTCTCGCTTACCCCGTTGGTATTGCCGAATATGTGTTCATTAAAGTTGGCACATTCACTTTTCCGGTCGACTTTGTCGTTGTTGATTATGAAATGGACCCTCGTATTCTGTTAATACTTGGGCGCCCATTTTTGAGAACCGGTAGAGCTTTTATTGATGTGGATAAGTGTGAGCTCATCTTAAGAGTCAGGGATGATGCCCAAGTGTTTGAAATGGGAAAGCTTACACACAAATCTTATGGAAGAGAATCGGCGAATATGATTAATGTGCTCGATGACTTTGTCGTCTACAACAATCCTCTATTCGATTCTTGCATTGATAATCCACTTTTCCAAGATGATGTGGATGATTCTCTCTCCAATTTGGAACCTTCACCCATATATGATTCTCCACCGATATTTGATGCTTATGATGATGATTCTAGCTTCGATGGAGATGATTATTTTACTTCCGAGTATCCCGACATGCCCACTTATGATGATTTTGATGAGGCCGATACTCTTTCGAGTGATTCTTCACATGATGAAGATCCTCCGCCATCCATGCTTAATCCTACTTTGGATGACTACTCATTTGAGGAAGACTTCTCTACTTTTCTTAATACATACTTCCCTCATGAGAGTGATGCTCCTCCTTTAGACTTTGATGATTATGGTCTTGATCCTACTTCGGATTTGAAGAAAATTCTTTCAAAGGAGAAGCAACCGGACGACACCAACATCCGCAGGACGTATGTTTTGACACCTCTTTGTCCACCTTCTGAGGACGAGGTTGTGCATTTTCTTCGCGGATCATCTTCAAATGCTGCTGAGCCTGAGTGCTATTTTCCCCTAAAGGAAAAGGTGTTCAACCCTGGTATCGATATTTTTAAGCCATCTCAGTGTCCATATGATGAAATAAAAGGAAAAATCTTTGGAACTTATGAAGATATGCTTGCACCTCTTCACCCTTGCTCCCACCGTGCTCCATCTTTGCTTAAGGGAACCTTGCCTACTCTTCTTTGGCTTCCCTTGTTCGCCTTAAGCTTGTGCTATTTGATGGACGAAAACTATGTCTTTGATCCCGGTGGATATGTTTCATGCTTCTTCGTATGCTAATCAAGGTCGAGTCAGGCTCACGACTCGGTAATCAAAAATCAAGCGCTTCTTGGGAGGCAACCCATGTTTCTACCTTTTATCTATCTATATCCTAAGTGTAGGGGAGACCCGTTGGTATTTTCCATTTCCTCTCTTCTCATATTCAGGGATTCGAGCGCTCAATGATCCACTCTTGATGATTTTTGACGACCCGTGATTCCGTGTTTCCGTCTTCCCGGTTCTATCCTAAACTCTTTTCGATTCACTATTTTATATTTTCCAATATAAAATAGGAATCTCTTTAGTTGTCTTTTCCTTAGCAAGATTTAAACAACGTGCACAATGTCCTAAGTGTAGGGGAGTTTACTCCCACATGCTTAAACATTGAGGACAATGTTTATATTAAGTGTACGGGGACTTCTATCGAAGTTAAGTGGCCTTTTCCTTGTATTTGTTCTCATTTTAACCGGAAAATCAAATTTTCGACATTTTTCAAAAATTTTGATCTATTTTGGCCTATTAGTTTTCCCTTTGTATAGTTATTTTCTTTCTTTACTAGAATAAATCTTTAATAAAGTGGTTTTAATTTTCAAACGTTGTGAATCTTTTGACTCAACCCGAGTTTACTTATCTAAGTTTACTCTAGCTAGTATCCTTAACGTGTTTAAGTCAAGTTTTGCTAGGCTTTTATATAGGGAGATATAAAACGCGAAAGTCTTAACTCTCACGCGTTAAGAACTAGAACTTTTCGCAAGTTCCTATAATTGATCCTAGAGAGTCGTTTATCAGGGGAACTTTAAAATGCGATTTCTAAACTTGAAAAAGTCTAAGAATTTGCAAGATCCTATAGGCGACTCAAAAACCCAAAACGTTGATTTAATAGGCTAAGCATCCATGAGTCTCATTCCTTAAGATTTTAAACTGTGGAGAACAAGAGATGATAGAGTCAATTATAAGTTTGGTATTCTTTCGTGAATTTTTGTGAGTTAATTATAAGCCTATTCTCCCATCGCTTGCTAATAAATTTATCTGCAATAAATAAGGATGTACGATTTGAAAAGTTACTTAGCTTCTAGCCCAAGATCGTTTAAAAGATGCTCGGTATGGATTAGAGTTCATAGCCAAAGCATAACTTATTGAAGCGGGATGCAAAGATTGGCGAGTCCAAAAAGGTTCTAACAAGACATGAGGGCTACATTTTGTTGCTAAAGATCCAAAGTGATGTGAAGAATCATTTATCAAAAATCAATATGAAGGATCGAGACACACGACGAAAAGCAAGTACTCCCCAAAAGATCATGGAGAAGTCTTTCCGAAAAGACCCTAACAAGGTATGAGGATAAATAGATCCAAGTCCAAAAAGGAGGCGGATCGTTGTATATCAAAATCCCAAATAAAGATTGGAGAAAAATGAAGAAGTCGTGGTCCAGGTATGAAGAATCTCTCAAAACTTCAAGTGAAGAAATTCCTATTATGAAGAGAAGACCATTATTTCATGAACGTCTCTCAAGATTTGAAGTATGAAGTCGCTGCCAAATATCGGTCCGAGAAAGGTCTCAAATCGTGAAGCGAGTTATGCCAAGATATGAACTTTATGAGGTCCCGAGAAGAAGTTTTAAAAGATTTCGTCCTTTAGCTAACTATTGATTAAATCGTCCCACTTTATTTTCAGCCTAAATAACTATCGAAATAAGTCAACAATGCATCCTCGTGATCATTCAAGACAACAATAAAATATAAGAGATACACCTAGGAATAAGGGAGTCTAAGTAAATAATTGGCCCACATGAGTTCATGTTAGTTTTCTAACTTATAATAACCATGATCTCGTTTTTAAGCTTGGTTTGGAGAATGTGAAAACTTGAGGATGATGATTATTCATGACATTTCCAAAACCCAAAGGTATGTTTTGATTTCTTTACTTTGAATGTTTATAATTTTCTATCTCTTTAATAAAAGCCAATATGGATTGATTATGATGGAAAATGTAATCGTGCTTTGTAACTAATGCATTGCATGAGGACATTGTAATGGTCAAGTGTAAGTGATTTGATAGGTGTGTAAACACCCATCCTTTTTACCACTTAACTACAATAATAACCAAGCCAAAATGTGTATTTTATGCCGTAAATGTCGGAATTATGTGTGGTTTGTGTTTTTGTTGTGATTTAGGACGAAAATGTGAAAAGGGGAGAAAACACGGGCATTCACGGGCTTTTATCGAAGAAAAAGACAAAAGACGAAGTCAAGAAATCAAGAGTGCAAAAAGAACGGAAGTCCAAGACCAATTCTGAAGATTTATCGAAGAAAAATTCAAAAGAAGGAAGTTTACTAAAAGCCGAAGAACTCAAGTCTAATTTATCGAAGAAATTACAACGACGAGTTTAAAGAAATCCCGAGACAAAGTCGTTAAAGCCAAAGAACTAAGAAGATTAAGGACTTAATGATGCAATTAAAGAAAGAAGAAAGAGGGGAGGAAGCTTCCTCTAAGTACCTCCCTAATCCTCCTATAAATAGTCTTCATTTTCATTCCATTTGTTTTTGTTGGTTAGAGTGACACTAGTTCTTCCATTTTCATTTCCTTGCACATTTAAATACATGTCATTTACTTAATTGTCAAATTTAAATACTTTTCTTGCACCTTAAATTCATTTAATTTCAAGTAAGTTTCCTTTTAATTATTGTTAATCTTTACTTTTATTGTTCATCTCTTATCTTCCTTTCTTTTTAATCTTTAATCTTTGTGCTTTATGTTCATGTTTATGTTTTTGATGTTTTATTGATTTGATTAAAGTGGGTTTTGATTATTTTGATTAGTATTGTTAGTTTGATTGTTTTGGATTGTTTGTTTATGATTAGTAGATGTTATTTGGTTAGTCTTGCTTAATCTTTTGGTTTGATTTGATTGATCTAGATTAGATTCGTGTTATTTTTGTTTCTCCTTGTTCTTCGCTGTTTCTGATCTTCCAGGTTGTTCCGAATCAAGACTTTATTCCGAATCAAGGTTTGTTTGTTGGTTATTCCGGATCGAGCTGTTTGTTCCGGATCAAGGTTTTGTTAAGAATATTCCGAACCAGTGGAATATTCCGGATCAGTGTGGTATTCTGAATCAGCAAAGTTATTCCGAATAAAGGACTTATTCCGGATAAAGTGACATATTCCGGATCAAGGTCTTTCATTCGGAATAATTGATATTCCGGATCAGCTCTTCATTCGGAACATTCTGGATAAAGGAGTTGTTGTGAAATATTCCGAATCAAATTTCTTCCGGATCAAGGTGTGTTCATTCGGAACATTCCGAACGAAGGGTTTGAGGATTTATTCCGGATCAACAATTTCTTCCGAATCAAAGGTGTTCATTCGGAATAGTGAGTATTCCGGATAAGTGACATATTCCGGATGAACCATTATTCTGAGTGAAGCAAATATTCTGGATCAAGGAATAAATGTTCCGAATGAGTGTTTGATGTTGATTATTCCGAACGAAGAATAATTATTCCGGGTGAAGGTGACATTCCGAACGAGTAATTATTCCAAGTGAGGTATTTTTAGTTTATTTTAAGTTTTAGTTTATTTTAATTTTTAAGCTTTACTTTTCCCGCCTTTTTATTTAATCGCACTTTAAGTTTACTTGCCTTAGATTTATTTTAAGCCTTGCCTTAGTTTAAGTTTTAGTTGCGTTTTAAGTTTACCTTAGATAGTTTTAAGTTTGTGTTATTTACTTTAAGTGCCTTTTACTTCTCGTCACGCTTTAATTACTCGTCATTTATTTTAAATTAGATTTAGATTTATTTTACCTGTTTTTACTTTAAAGTCTCGCACTTTTTAATTTTACTACAACGACACAACTTTTGTTTCCCACCAAAGACAGCTGAGTCAGACTTAAAACCAGTTATCAATTCGATTAGACCACTACTTCGAACTTTAATTTTTCTTACTAGGCAATAGCCTTGTATCAGGTACTTATTCCGAATTAGCTCTAGGTAAGTTATTCCGAATTACTTTATGATTTTGATCATTCTGATATAGTTCTAAGTGTTACATTCCGAATTAGTTTCATTTTCACATTCCAAATTAGATAAATGATTTTTATTCCGAATTGTGTTGATCCCAAACTTAGATCGATTTAGCTTTATGTATACGAGATTAGATCAAGTAATACACTTAGAGAAACCTTTTTATATGCTTATGAATCTAAGTGTTATGCAGAATTTAACACTTAAACAAGAACACACAATGATATAAACAAACTTTCACTTTGATTAATGATATCAAACTTGCTTACAATGAAAGTAGTTTACGAATGAAAACTTATATGAAACATTAACCTAAAAGTCTTCTTTTATAGACATAAGAAGCCTTGTACAATAATCTACGTATCAGCTATTCTAGGTAAAGATAAATATAGAAAATACATTGTTGTTCCTATCTTTACTAGAAGTAATCTAGAATACAATAAACGCGTAGAGTATACCTTCCCATCAGTGCTTGTCTTCAATGTGTCAACGCTTGACTTTATCTTGTCAACGCTTGAGCTGTCAGCGCTTGTTTTGTTCTTGTCAACGCTTGTTTTACCCATGTCAGCGCTCAAGTGATCTGGCCTTAATTTATTCCCAACAATCCTCCCCTAAACTTGATATCCACTCTTATGATCAAGTTTCTGAATAAGCATTAAGGACTAGGAGGAATCTTACAAACCTTCTCATATTGGTAATGAATAAATTTGATCAAGTCTTTTGCCACGTCACTTGAATAATCAATCTCCAGCTGAGTGTCCTTCATCTTCTGCAAAATAGCCTTGGATATAAAATACTGACCATCCACAAGTAGATACTCAACAAACTTTATAGAACTCAAATGGTAAACACCAGCAGCTGAATATAATCTCCATTGAAGACCACTGAGATCATCTTCAAGATCCTTCCAAATAACATGATCCTCATCTTTTGGTCCACACATTCTTTTGAATGTGGACCACAGTTTTATTTCATTAGCTGAAGTTGGTGCTTCAGCCTCATACTTGGTCTCTAGCAACCTCCATAGATCAACCAAGTCTTCTCTATCACAACTTGCAAACAAAGATATGAGAGTGGTAAAAGTGTGTACCTCTTTGCCATACCTGCCAATTTTCCAAAACCCACATTCATCTTCTTCATAGCTCACAATTGGGTTTCTGGAATCTAATGGTAACACTTGCACCATATCTGAAGCTTCTAATGGTGAGAGCTTGAGACTCTTTCTTATGACAGCTTCACTTGGATATAGTGGATCCATATCTTTGGGAAACTCAAGAGAAATTCCCTTTTTCACTGGTCTGGGAACAAACATAGCTTTCTTGAGCTCCATTTCTTCTGCAAGTTCTTCCTTTCTTTCATCAGAAAGAAGTCTGAGAGTGTTTGCTTCCTACACTCTCACCCAAATGGGATAAGCCTTGCATTCCAACTCATCAAATGTCAATGCCTTCAACTTTTGATAAGTCCATCCTACTCTATGACATCTGAGCAACATATAGTATAGCTCCCTTCTATCCCTTTTCAATTCTGAGAGAATATTGCTTGCCTTATGTTTCAAAATTACCTGGCAATCCTTCTGAACTCTGAGGAGAATCTCCAAACCCCAAATCTGATCTGAAGTAGTCAAGTGTGGATTCTCCATACATCTTTCTTCCCAAGCATTATACATTTGAACCACCTCTGGCATGTCAAAGTCAACCTGCAATTTCAACTCTCTCAGTTTCTCCTCAGCTAGCTCATCTCCATACTCAAGTCTTTCTGGTTCTATAATCATCACACTTGAGTCTGAGCTAGCTCCATCACTTCCTTCTTCTGAAGTCACAACAAATGGTGACTCTTTCACCTCCTTTTTATCTTGTTCCATGATTTGTGCAGCCAATCTTCAATCAAATTCAACTTGAGCTGCATCCTTTGGAACAATCTCTTCTACCATAATACCCTTACCCTTATCTGATGGTGCAATTGTTGGTAAGGTAGATGGTGATACCTGTGAAGAAACCTCCTTGATGATGAATGATGACTGGGATACATCACCCTCATGTGCAGGTCTGTCAACGCCCAATTTTGTTCTATCAGCGCCCAAAATATTTCTGTCAGCGTCCAAATTCTCCTTGTCAACGCCCAAATATCCTGCCTCAGCGCCTTTTGTAACCTCTTTCAACATGGCTGTAAATGATAAATTCAAGTTGATAGGAGAGAATAAGGACATATTAAAACCTGTTTGTTTCTTCAAAGTTGTAAGGGCCTCAACAACATCCAAAGATTGACCATCATGGCTGCCCTTATCACTCAGATTTATTGGATCTTCCTCCCCTTTGGAAGATTCATCCATACCCCTCCTTACACTAGCACTCTCCAAAACAACAACCCTCTCCCTCAATTGCTTGAGTTCAAGGCCTTGTGAGCTGACAACTTGTACTAAGTCTGCATTTTGCTTTTACAAGCTCATGCAGACTGCCGTCAATTCCATAAGAGTCATTGGTTCCAGTCTGCCCTCTTCTAAACTGGGGATTTGACCTCCCAAGTCAGATTCATTGGGCATGGATGAGGACTTAATGATGGTGGGACTGCCTTGGCCAGCATCTAAGCCAGTACCAATAGTCCCATCCTCATCCAGGTCACCAGCCACACTTGTGGTGGTGGTTCTCTCTGCTACATGGCTAGGACCACCAGAGGAGAACACTCCAGTAGTCCGTTGGCGTTTCATCAACCTATATTCAGGGGGTGTGGAAGATGGTGTGGAAGATTGGGTGGATGTGGGTTGGTTAAGGGGTGTTTGGGTTTGAGAAGGTTGTGTGTCAACGTTGGAAATAGGCACATCAACGCCAACATTTAATGTGTCAGCGTTGAAGGGATCTTGGTCAATTTGCATATGTTCAGGTGAAGGTAAAGGTTCAGGTATAGGGTCAAGTTGTGGTTGGGGAGCAATTTGGGGTTGGGGGTCTGGTTGGGGTTGTGCTGCTGCAATAACAGCAAGCATAGCTTGGGTTAAAGGTAGGTCACGATGGGGTGGTGAGTTCATCTTCATAAAAATAGCTTTCTTTTGCTCAGGGATCTTATAAAAATCATTATGATCCCTTGTGTAGTATCCTTGAACATCAAAAACCATTTGTAAAAATCGGGGATAAGCTAAAGTCATTTTGTTCCCCTTATTTTTACACATGCCCTCAAAAATCATTTTAGAATAATTAAATTTTTGCCCAGTTGCAATACACACAATAGCACTTGCAATAGATCTATTGATCTCATTGTGTGCAGTGCATTTGGGACTCAAACATTGAAGGAGGACATGTATGAGGTACTTCCAGGCTGGGGGAAATTCCTGTTTATGATACTTGTTTAAGGTACCTTCATCAGGAAAAGGATATCCCAAAGCCCTAAGCCCTTGTTCTATTTCATTTATGGGAAGGGTGGCTATACCATCAGCATCATCAAGATGCAAGGATTGGCGTACCAAAGCCTCAGTAACCACCCAAGGTCTCCCATGAACAATAGAAGTCAATGTAGTCACTCTATTAACTGTTGAGGAACTTATAGTGTTCCAAAACTGTTTAATATGTGTGACTGGAATGAGTGGTGCATGAGAAAGAGCATACCTTAAGGGGGATGCGTTCAAATACGCCACCATTTGTGTGTATTGGGGAAACAGAGTATCATCAACTTCAAGATACGCGATCATGTTATGTTGACTTCTGAACCCCAATTCCAAATCTGATGGTCTAAACTTTGGTGCCATTGTTGAAAGCTGTTAAATTTAAGTGATGAAGATGAAGTTGATAAGAGAAAATTGTGTTAGACAAGAATTATAGATACCCTGTTTAAAAATAGGAGCCAAATTTATAGGAGAAGAAAATGCATGTGATAGGCCCAAAAATAGGCAAGTATTTTCAAAAGGTAATCATGAAAATATTGAAAAATTATAAGTTTATCTCATGCATTAAATGAAAAGTAACAACTCCCAAAATTACGGCCTAAAAATATGTCAAAAAGTAACAACTGGGTAGGACCCATTGAGTGTCAACGGTAAAAAATAACCTATCAACGCCCAACGGCTATAATCTTGTCAACGTTTGCCTATAGCCATGTCAGCGTCTAAATTGGTCACAACAACGCTTGGAAATATACGTGTCAGCGTCCAAAAATTAAAATGTTTTAAAAATGAAAAATGACCTTAACAAAGTAATTTATCCTAGAGAAGATAACCAAAAAACTGATAATTATTATAGGGCGGCAGGCACTGTCCAGTTATGCACACTTGCTTAAGCAAGATAGACATAACAGTCCTCTAGTGTCCCTTGCTAACCAAAACTCTTAACAACCAAGTTACCTTATAAAATTCCTTGTTACTCCCAGGTAAATCCCATAACAAAATTATTCCCAAGTCTCCCAACAGACCACAACCAATTCTAGGCTAAAAATGTCTTGGCAGCATGCATAGTATATCAACTTTGCATGCTACAGTGCCTCATGATTTAGAAAAACTAACTCATACTCACCTGTGGACACAATCTAGAATTATGATAAGAGTATCATATGGATACCCAAAAATCCTAAAGGTTCCTAAAACCTCCCCTTAAACTATGATACATAAGTTTGCTAAAATCATGCATGAACATAAAAATTTATGTCAAGATAGGAATTAAAAATTCCAACCATCATCCATAAATAAAAACTTGTCCAAATGCTTCTCCATTGATCCATAAGCAACTCTGTATCCAATGGTATACTGCTAACACCCCCTGCACATTTAGATTGAAAACCACAAAACTAACATTGTTGCTGACAACGCCCCGATAACACATGACAGTGTTGAGGGAAGCTTTGTCAGCGTTAGACAATTATACTGCTGACAACGTTACAAAAACACTTATCAGCGTTCAAGCAACCTTTGTCAGTGTTAGAAAAATATAGTGGAAAATCTAAATCATCAATAAGACCAATAACAATGCATCATCCTGTACATACTTTTACAAAAAGACTCCAAAACACATATTATGTGAGATTGACCATTCCAATACTTGTTACCAAGTATTGAAACCTCCCAGTATCAAAAGGTTTAGTTAATAAATCTGACACATTTTCCTCAGTGTCAACCCTATCTGGTTGTATTAAACCTTTCTCTAAACAATCTCTTATAAAATGGTGTCTAATTTCTATGTGCTTAGTTTTAGAATGATGTACAGGATTCTTAATAATGCATAAAGTACTGTTATTGTCAACAAATATCTTGGTATGCATGAAATTATACCCATAATCCAATAGCTGGTTATGAATCCACAAAACTTATCCACAACAAGCAGCTACAGCAACATACTCAGCTTCAGTTGTAGAATTAGCCACCACTGTTTGTTTCTTGCATTGCCAAGATATCAACCTGCTCCCAAGAAACTGACATCCACCAGTTGTGGATTTCCTATCAACTTTATCACCTCCATAATCACTATCTGAATATGCAATCAGCTCCAATAGTGAATCCTTTGGGTACCACAAACCAAGACCAGGATAGCATCTTAAGTACCTAAAGATCCTCTTCACAGCATAAAGGTGACATTCTTTGGGAGTCACTTGATGGCGTGCACAAGCACACACAACAAACATGATGTCAGGTCTGGAGGCAGTAAGATACATCAAGGATCCAATCATGGATCTATAGTGCCTGACATCAACATCTTTCCCATCTCCAATCTTTCCCCAAGGGTGTTCTCTATCCATAGGAGTAGTAGCCCTCTTTTTATGTGGAGAAAAGCCAAACTTCTTCAAGATCTCAGCCACATATTTATCCTGGGAGATGAAGATACCATCTTCTTTCTACTGAACTTGTAAACCAAGAAAGAAGTTCATCTCCCCCATAGCACTCATCTTGAATTTGTCTGTCATAAGCTTGGAGAAGTCCTCACTCATCTTTGGATCAGTAGACCCAAAAATGATATCATCAACATAGACCTGGACAAGCAACACATCCTTGCCTTTCTTCTTGGTAAATAGTGTCTAATCTATGGTGCCCCTCTTGAATCTATTGTCCACCAAATAGGTAGACAAAGTACCATACCATGCTCTAGGGGCTTGATGAAGGCCATACATAGCCTTTTTGACTCTATACACTTTATCTGGATTCTCTGGATCCTCAAAACCAGGAGGTTGCATCACATATACTTCCTCAACAATAGTTCCATAGAGGAAGGCACTCTTGACATCCATTTGATAGACAGTGAAGCCCATGCAGGATGCATAGGCTAGAAAGATCCTTATAGCGTCAATCCTTGCAACTGGTGCAAAGACTTCCTCATAGTCTATCCCCTCCTCTTGTGTATATCCCTGAGCCACTAACCTTGCCTTGTTTCTGACCATAATGCCTCTTTCATCTCTTTTGTTCCTTAGAACCCATCTTGTCCCTATAGGTCTGACATATCTGGGACAATCAACCAGCTCCCAAACATCCTGAATTGCAAACTGGTGAAGCTCATCCTGCATTGCTTCCACCCAACTTGGTTCTTTGAGAGCATCAAATATTTTCTTGGGTTCCTGTTGTGACAGAAAACAGGCAAACAAACATGCTTGCACAAGAGGGGTATCAACCTTCTTGTGTATATTGGCAATAAACCCACCAAGACCTTGATGAGATCTTCTAGTCTGAACTGGAGTCATAATATCACCAATAATTTGAGAAGTGGGGTGATTCTTCATTGTGGAAGTGAGAACTCCTCCTTCAAAAAGTCTGGTGTCCTTAACCTCATGCTCCATGTTGCCAATATCTTCTTCATCAGACTCTCTTTCATCAACATGAGGATGAACCTCTTCATATATATTGGAAGGTTCACCTTGTTCAAAAATGGAAGAGAAAAGATGTGCAGAATTGTTGTCAACGCCTGAATCTTGTTTGTCAGCGCTTGGGCTAACATCGATTAAACTGTTGTTGTCAACGTCTGAGCCATCAACGTCTGAATTGGTCTTGTCAGCGCTAGATTTGCCTTTGTCAGCGCCTGAAGGACCATGCATGTTTGTATCTGGTGGTACTTGGAAACCACCATTATCTTTTCCAGCAGCAGCAGCAGCAGCAAAAGCATCTGTCCAATTATTGTAATATATTCTTGGATAGGAGATGTCTTTTCTGCTTGTGATCCAACCTTTTCATGAACCTGAGTACCTGAAACATCAACAACTTGTTCCTCCATAACATTTGAAGTTACCTTCATAATGTCTGGATTAGTGACAGGCATATAATTTAAAGTTCTAGATAAAGGTTCCAAGTCAAACAACCAATTAGGACCACTTTCAGGATCACTAGGTTTATTCTCTAAAAACCTAACATGTACTCTTTCAAGTATACATTTTTCCTCTTTAAGATAAACCCTATATCCCTTGCTCTGCACTGAATACCCCATGAAGTAGCCCTCATCACCTTTTGCACTAAATTTCCCTAAGGCATCACTAGTATCTAAAACTACTACATGACAACCAAAAGGTCTAAGAAAACCAATATTAGGTTTTCTACCCCCAAAGTAACTCATAAGGTGTTTTGTTCTGAATTTTGTTAACTAATGCTCTATTTTGAACATAACAAGCTGTATTAACAGCCTCAGCCCAAAAGGCTATAGGAAAATGAGCATCAGCCAACATTGTTCTGGCTGCTTCAATTAGGGTTCTATTTTTCCTCTCAACAACCCCATTTTGCTGTGGGGTTCTAGCAATACTAAATTGCCTAGTAATTCCCTTCCTGGCACAGAAATCATCTAGCTTCTTATTCCTAAATTCTCCACCATTATCACTCCTAAGCATTTTAACTTCATTGCCAGACCTCTTCTCAATCTGAGTGATAAAATCAATTAGAATATCAGCTGTGTCACTCTTCATAGCTAGAAAGAATGTCCAAGTAAACCTAGAAAAGTCATCTGTGATGACAAAGCAATATGACTTACCATTCAAACTTTCGATATTGGTTGGACCAAAGAGGTCCATGTGTAGCATATGAAGAGGTCTAGAACTAGTATGCACCTGTTTGGACTTGAATGAGACCTTGTGCTGCTTGCCTTTAAGACATGCAACACAAGAGTGGTCATTGTGGAAGGCCTTCTCAGGCAAACCATCAACCAAACCAAGTCTCACAAGCCTATTTATATTTTTAAAATTTATGTGCCCTAGTCTCTTGTGCCACAAATTACTCTCATCTACTGACGCTTTAGCATAAAAACAAGACATATTATTATTCATTTTAATCCCATTCAGATTTACATTATATATGTCTTTATGCCTAGGTGTTCTATACTCAATATATTTCTCATCAGGGATCTTATAATCCTTGCTTAACACCAAACACTCAGTATCAGTAAACAAAACTTTATTTTTGTTATCACAAACCTGTGATACACTAAAAAGGTTGTAATCAAGTTCTTTTACCAGAAAGACGTTCTCAAAACGCAAATTCTTGGTGAGAAGGGTTCCTTTGCCTGTGATAGTACCATATCCGCCTCCAAAGTATACCTTATCACCATCCTTAATGGGAGTGAAGTTGGTCAAGTAGTCTTCCTTCCCTGTCATGTGCCTTGAGCATCCACTATCCCAATATCCATAATCATTGACCTGTCTTTGAATTCCCTGCACATAAAGAAAGCAAATTAGTTTTCTTTGGGAACCCAAGTCTTAAAAGACTTGGATTCATCTGGTTGTTCAATAAGAACAGACTTATTTCTTACAACAACCCCATTCTCATCCTTCTGAGGATGAAATACCCAGTTAACCCTAATAGGTTTTGTAATGACCTTTGAAATGTAATTAAATCTGTTGTAGGTCATTGAAATCCCATTATCATTAGGGTTTTGATCTTTCTTGGGTCTCCATGTTAAGCTTGAAGAAGCTTTAGACCCCTTTCCCTGTGGTTGCAAATATTTAGGTCTGGTCACGTTTCTGTCAGCGTTGGAATTGGTCTTGTCAACGCTGAGATTACCCTTGTCAGCGTTGAACCTAGGGTTTGCTACAGAAACCCATTGTCTATTTGACCAGGTGTTTGTCTTTTGAAATGGTCTTTGTCCATGAGTGTTAGACCCTCTAGTAAAGAATGGGGCAGGTCTAATCACTTGTGGACTTTCCTGCACACAAGGTTTGGGTCTGACAACGTTTGACTTCCTAGCAACGTTGACTTTGTTCCTGTCAGCGCTGAAATTGTTCCTGTCAGCGCTGGCTTTGGGAGCGTTGACACACTTGTATGCCAAGTGTGAAAAGCTACCACAAATGTAACAAGCTTTTCTAGACACAACCTTAGGTCTAGAAGAGAAGAAGTCTGTTCCATTATTGCTAACTTGGCTCTTGGGTGACCTAGTATTCCTATACATCTCTGCATATTTAATGCTAGGTTTTCTATCAGTGTTTGAGCCTAGGTCAACAGCTTTACCAGTAACTGGGTTTGTAACCTTAATGGGAGTTGACTCATTGGGACTTTCACATAGCAAGCCACCCTTAACAAACAAAGTAGGGTTAGCTTTCTTCCATTCATTCAGGTCAGTCAACTTTTGTTGGTACTCTTCAACTGGAGTGACAACTCTTGGTGGAGGAATGAATTCCTCCTCTTGGAATTTTGGCAAACCAGTCCAAGATAGGTCCTTTCGTTGGACACCATAGAAGTCACCAGCTGGTGGTGGAACCAAAGAGTAATCATTCATCCCAATCCCAGTCATGTCCTTAGGATCCCTTTGTTAACCCACACAGTCTCCTAGGGTTTGAGTGGCTCTATCAAATCTTTGAATTTTAAGGCCAACATTATCTTTATTCTTAATGGCCTCATCTAATTTAGCTTGTAACTCATCAATAACCCTTTCCATGATGTTTCTAATATCCATACTAGCATTTAACTCATGTTTTAAGATATTTATTCTATCTTATAAGTCAAATTCCATTTTCTTGTATTTAGAAACGGTTTTCTCATTTTGAGTGAAAGCTACTTGGTAATTAGACAGTTTGCACTTTTCAGTACTCAGATCACTTAATAATCTTAACACCTCATTGTTAAGTTTCTCAGTGTTTAACCTACAACCTTTACTACAAAAAGCATCATTGTATACCTCATTATCAGATGAAGAGTAGGAGTCTGCCATGAGAGCATATTCAACATGCTCTTCTTCTTCAACCTCAGCAACCAAAGCTTTATCCTCTTCAACATTCTTAGCCAGATAGCTCCAATCCCATCCCATACCATCAATTCCTTGAACTGCAACCATGGCTTTGGAATCCTGAGTTTTAACAACCTGACTTGAGGGTTTACCAGCATCAGATCTTCTAGGAGATCTGCATTCCCTCATGAAGTGCCCCATACGATGACAGTTGTAGCATTCAACTTTGGATTTATCAAATCCAGCTGTGTCTTTCGCATTGAAGGTCATCTTCTTCTTAAATCTTCTGTTCCACCTATTTGCTCTTATACTAGCAAGAGCCATGTTCCACTTAATGTCCATCTCTTCAAAGTGCTCATCACTTATCTGCTCAAGGTCTTCATATGTAATCACTAAACCATTGGGAAAATAAGCAATATAAGCACATACAGTATCCAAATCTAAACCGGCAGGTTTAACTCTTGGGGAGTCACTCTTGAATGTGTCAGCGTCTGAAAAGGAGACGTTGACAGGACTTGTTCCAGCGCTGACATATGATGATCCAGTAACTGGATGCATGTAAGAGTCCTTCTTATTAAATTGACCTTCACTATGAGAGAAGAAGGCCATGTTACTGGTGGTAGACTTGCTTCCATGCTCTAAAAGAGTTTCATCTTCCAACAACCTCAGTTTGTTGTAGATGTCATCAAACGTGGAACTCTTGTAAGTATTATTGGCAAGAATAGATCTTGCCTCAATCCTCCATGCCTTACCAAGACTTTTAAGAAAGGTAGCATTAATGTCAACATCACCAAGTTGTGTCCCCATGAAGGACAACTTGCTTGTAATGTCAAGCAATCTGCTTCTCACACTACTCAGTTTCTCATTGGGTTGAGCCTTGAAGACAGCATAATCATGCATGAGTTGCTTTTTCTTCTCTTCCTTAGTGTCTGCATTGCCACCATATGCAACTTCAAGAGCTTCCCAAAGGTTTTTAGTAGATTCATAGCCTCTATATTTATGCGGGTTCTCTTGTCCCAAAGAGACTTTCAGAATATTTAGGGCTTTCATGTCGACCCTTTTCTTTGCTATGTCATCAGCAGACACATCTCTACCATCTCCAGGTTTTTCTTTCTTATCCTCTTCAGAACATCCAGCAACAGCTGATCTTTGAGCAATGACATCACCAATCTTTTGGGCTTTATCGAATGTGTTTCCATATTCAATAATCTCCCAGAGTGTGTAGTCATAGATCCCCAGATATTGTTCAAAGTTGAATCTCCACAAATCAAAGTTGGTTGCATCAAGCATGGGAATCTTGATGTTTGGTAAAGCTGAGGAGGAGGAGGTTATTGTTTCAGACATGATGTTGTTAGGGTATTTGAGAAAATTAGGGTTTTGGTGATTTTTTAGGGTTCTTGTGTTCTTTAAGATCAAAAGTTCCTCAACAAGCTCTGATACCACTTGTTGATCCTAAACTTAGATCGATTTAGCTTTATGTATACGAGATTAGATCAAGTAATACACTTAGAGAAACCTTTGTATATGCTTATGAATCTAAGTGTTATGCGGAATTTAACACTTAAACAAGAACACACAATGATATAAACAAAGTTTCACTTTGATTAATGATATCAAACTTGCTTACAATGAAAGTAGTTTACGAATGAAAACTTATATGAAACATTAACCTAAAGGTCTTCTTTTATAGACATAAGAAGCCTTGTACAATAATCTACATATCAACTATTCTAGGTAAAGATAAATATAGAAAATACATTGTTGTTCCTATCTTTACTAGAAGTAATCTAGAATACAATAAACGCGTAGAGTATATCTTCCCATCAGTGCTTGTCTTCAATGTGTCAACGCTTGACTTTATCTTGTTAACGCTTGAGCTGTCAGCGCTTGTTTTGTTCTTGTCAACGCTTGTTTTACTCCTGTCAGCGCTCAAGTGATCTTGCCTTAATTTATTCCCAACAAATTGTTTTTTATTTATATTTTTCCCGCCATTTTTGTCAAGATTTATTTCAAAGTGTTTTGTTTTGTTTTAAATTTACAATTTTTATTTTTTAAAGATAATCAATTTTTCTTTTTACTAACCAAAAACGACAAGTTACACTTTAAACCCGAGGTCAATTCAATTAGACATAAATCAAGAACATAATTTTCAATTCTTAGGTTGCGGGATTGAAGATCCAAGGTCTCAAAAAGGCGGCGGATATAAATTATTGCGTGAGTTTTATTTTTCTTTTCTTACCGAGTGTGTAACTACTTATTAATGCATGACATAAGGATCTTACACATAAAACGAATGAATTATTATTTTGAGTCCGACTTATATTAATTGTGGGCGGTTTTTCGAGTAATGGATAAGATGGTTACTTAGGATTAAAACCGTGCTTCCTTATTTTCAGATTTTATAATTCTTATATTTCACGCTTTAAATAAAAAATTTGCCCAAAAGCAATTTGTTCAAATAATAACCGGTTTTAGAGGCATAATAAGTGGGGGTATAATGGTAACACAATTAATGTTTATGAATGAGTTGATGCACTTTCACTTATGGATAACAATGATCTTGTTTTTAAGCTTGGTATGGGAAAAGTGAAACTTGAGGATGATAAGTGTTCATGGTATCAAAGCCCTAATAAAAGTCTTTGATTTCTTTATGAGTTATTTCCATCAAACCATTTTAAGAAAATCCAAAAATATATAAATAGAATTGTTTTCCTTTGCGTTGCATTGTAAAAATTAAAATCATGCATCATATAGTGTAGAGTAGTGTGAATGCATTCCATATTGGCCAAGGTGGATTAATTATAAGAAAAGTGTATTCTAGAGCTTTAAAATTTAGCATTGCATGAGGCCTTGGCAATGGTCAAGTAGAGGGGAGTTGATAAGTGTGAAAACACTCATAAGTTATAACCCAAAAACACTTAAAACAGGGCAAATGATATCAGTTATATATTAATATTATCATAATTACGTGGGTATTTTGTGTTTATGTGTTTTCAGGTAAAATAGATACAAACGAAACAAATACGTGCTTTTACGGGATTTATCTGACAAAAGACGAAGAAAACGACAAAAGAAGCCAATGAGGACTAAAGTTGCCAAGTGGATGAAGATTCAAGGGCTCAAGTTGTTGATTTTTAAATATAAAGGACTTTAAGAGGATTTGTTCCAAAGTTATAAACAAGGAAGAAAAAATATGCCAAAGTATATGAAACAGGGGCTGAAATTGCCATTAGTGGAAAGCTTTGTTATTTGCTTGCCATTGTGGACCAATTGGAGGTTGGATAACTCATCACTTGGATTGCCACATAGGCCATTGCAAGTCGTTGGATATGGATATTATTTGGAGGGTGGAGAGTATAATCCTCAACTACACATCTCAGCTAATACAAACACGCCACATCATTATCTCTATTTGGATCATATTGAAGGTACTTTATAGCGTTTCACAAGATGCAAGAAGAAGCAAAAAGCTCAGGATCATCTCCTCAATACATCCCTCATACTTAATTGGATTCTAATCAAAAAATGATGAAAGCCCAAAATCCTGATCTCTAATCTGACATGTGGCTTTTCGTGATTGGCTCGACCATGTCACCTACACCTCTCAAACATCTCACACTCTCATTTATAAATACACCCAGTTCTCCTCATTTGAAGATTTTTAGATAGTTAGATGTGTGTGACTTTTCACACAGTTAGTTTTTATATATTAGATCAGGAGTAGTTCTTCATAAAAATTAGTTAGACACTCCTTAAACACTTGATGTATTCTAGCTTTCTTGATGAAATCAGTTACAATTCTGTTATAGAATGTAACTGAATTCCTCCATTAATGCAAACTCACTTTTCCGAAGTAATTCGATTCTCATCAAATTCATTTCAATTCATGCACTTATCTACAGTTCACGTTCTTGAATCTGTTGAAGTTGTATTCTGTGTTAATAGTGCTCGTGTGATGTCCAGTTTCTGTTCTTGTGCCGATTTTATGATGAATTCAAGTTCTACAGAGTTATAGAATTTAGTTTTTGATGCAGTTAGATTGCTGGAAAAACAAGCTTTTCGTATCGGTTTCAGTTCAATTTAGAATCAGAGAGTAGTGATCTCTCCATAAAGGGCAGTCTAGACGTGAGCAAGTTTAGTTGTTGATAGCTTTTGGAGGACAGCGTAAGATCAGTTCAAGATAGCTTGATTAATGGAGTTTTGAAGTTCCATAGATGATTCCTATTAAAAGTTCAATTTTGAATTCATTAGTGGACCGGTTTTAGAACCTTTAGTAGTACAACAGTGTTGCCAGATCTCTGAGATTAGTGATTCCAGGGGTAGAAGATTGATTAGTAATCGTTGATCAAGTTTTAATCAAAAGCTTGTAGTTACTGTAGCAGAAAGATCGGTGGCATTTTCAACTCGGTTTAGTTCTCTAATTAGTTCACGAGTATCGTTATCAGTCTTGAATAGTGTGAAGTTTTGATTTCAGTTTGTGATTTTAGTTCAATAGCTTTCGTGTGCTTTCGACATTAGCGGATATGGGCTGGATGACAGCTGGATAAATTGTTGAGATCAGTTGATTATTAAAAGATGGTGTAGATCAGTTCATCAAGTAGCAACCTGGTTAAGCAGAGTTCGTTTCGGACAAATATATTTGGTAAAGCTGTCAGTACAAGCTCGAGTTGCTTTGCGTTTCAATACAATCATTCTCTACTAGCTTAGTTGGTTAGTATGGATTGGGACCAGTTCTTGGTTTGATATCACAGTAGTTCAGCAGCTAGCTTAGCTTTCACATCAGCGGTGGCCTTGAGTTGAGGTATTTCTAAATTTACAATTTTTGCAAGAAAAGTATAATATTGTTACTAGCTATAGACATAAAGACTACATTCTTTTTCACGTCAAATTGTTCACTAGCCTGGAAGGACAGTTCGAATTCCGTATTAGACATAGGATAGTTTTAATATTAAAAAGATTTATTCTATCAGAGTATGGTTGCCTTTTAGAATTGTAAAAGCATTTGTAGTTTAATTTCATTAGGTCCCTACACTAGTAAGTTTCAATTGGACTAGGTAGCAAGTGTAGCTGGATTGTTATTGGGCCATTTGCTACTTTGGGTTTAAGCCGATTAAGTTGTCAGGCTAAGTTCCGTTTTTATAGAATATATATTTTTAACGAAATTTAGTTTTCAAATTGTAGTTGTTATAAAATGGTAATTAGTTGACAAGTTAGTTTTTTTATATTTTATCACAAATAGAATTTTTGTAAAATAGATTTTTTCTTTTATAAAAATTAGTTTGTTAAAAAAATTGTATTTCCAGTTTTATAAAAGAGATAGTTTAAAAAGTTTGTTAAAATTCTATAAAAATTGTTAGAATTTGTTAGTTTGTTATAAGTTTTTTAACTAGTTAGTTTGTTATTTGTTATATTAGTTAAATGGTTAAAAAGTTTATTTTTTTAGATTTCATTGTTTACTTGTACTTTGAGTTTTAGTTGTGGTACGTGCAATGTGTTTGTAGAATAGTACGTATACGTAATATAGTTTATTTTTCCTTTTTACGTGATTTGATAAATAGAAATAGATTCCAAATCTAACGACTATAACCAAAAACAATTAAGTCAAACTTGAGACGTTAAATAAATTCGAATCGATACCGAGAAAAACGAACTTAAAAAGACAAATGTTACCGGCTGGTACCGGTTCCCACTCCTATGCTGGAAAGGACCACTGAAAGACACGTGTCATACAATCTGAAAGGTAAAATATGGAATGAGATGGTACGTCAGGTGGTTAACTATAATTCTAGTTGGTTTGCTCCGATCTATCGCCTTCGTCCTTGTTTTGTAAAATCTCCAAGCTGAGAGCCGTATCATCTTTTAAGAAACATTGGTGAGAAAGTGTTTGAGAAAATTGAAATTGGTCTAGTATCGCACGTGGAGTACGATAACTGGAATACGTCTGGAGTATGGTACATGAAGTAAACATGGAACATGGTACATGGAGTATACATGGGATTCACATGAGATGGTCGATACGGTATCAACCATCTGACATGATCAAGGAACACGTAATAGCCTAGAAAATTTAGCGTATACATAATTCTAGTTGAATAAGAGGCACAAAACACGATTAAATAGTATCAAATGATTGCCAGCATGAAAACATGACCAATGAAAATCAACCATGGCTATTATGAGGACATGATTAAATATAATCCATTCGTGTCTAGCATGAAAGCGTAAAACAACATGAGAAACCATGAGACAAAATTAACATAGAGGAGCATGAAAACAGAGTTAACCCTGATATTATGACAACATAATCAACATAACGATACATAACAATAAATGAGAGTACATGAAAAGTTATGACTGCAATGAGTTTTTTTAAATGGATAATGTGGACGACTGTGAGTCGTTTCACAATGTAAAACAATGCAACATAATTGGTAAGTCTGACACAATATAACACGAACTAAACATAAAAGATACATGAAATCATTTATAAATCATGAAACAGTTTATAATGCATGAATCAGTTTAAAATGTATGGTTAATAAATATGATGATATGTACATGGGTGAACGCCTATGGGTCGGTTCACAAAACAAAAAGGCAAGTGTGGACGCCAATGGGTCGGTCCACTAAACAGACAAATGTTTTGATAAAAGCACATGCGACTAAATAAGACCAGTCCTGTACCAAACATTACTTAGTCATAATTCCTGCGACAATGAGATTAATCCATAATATGAATACATGAAATGAAAATGAAATGAATGCATGAAAACCAACTGTCTAAACCTAACAGAAACGTGTGACTAAGTATGAACTACTATGGTTCAGTTCATATTAGTCAAAATTCACAAGAAAGCATCATGCCTAAAACAATGACATGTAACTAAGTATGATTGACGGCTGTTCAATCCATATTAGTAAAATAATTTCAAGGAAAACATCATGGTTGAAAACAAAGAGGTTCTGAAACTTCAATGCGTGGAATATCAAACGTTGGCTTGGGAAGATCCTGGTGACTACCAACTAGTCACAGGTCAAGTTGAGAGCCTACAGGTCGAAACCTTGGGCTCTGATACCATAATTGTAACACCCCATTTTGATAAATGGAATATCACAGGATAATTATTGTAGGATATTGTAAATCTTGCTTATGTTTTAGAGACAGAAAGAGATGGAAATATAGTATGAACACAAACATACTTTGAGAGAGAAAGTATGAAAACACACTTTTTACTATGTGTAAAGTTATGTGAACCAACACCCTCTCCAACTAAGGAGAGGGTTTATATACCCAAGCCCATGAGATGGGCTTGGGCTTACAATGGGCTGCCGGCCTACACATGTTGTAGGCTTGGCTTAGCCTTGTTTGCTTAATATTAAGTTAACTAAACTACGAGCTATTACTTAGACTATTGTTGGAGTGAACGATCCTTTCTAATACGTAAAACGTATTTCCAACAATCTCCCCCTAAGGGAGGTCACTCCAAACAAGGGCGTTACCCAAGTTACAATAATAAAATAAACCTAGCATACTATGCTAGTCTTGAGCTCGTAGTATTCGTCTTTCTTTCTTTTTCTTTTCTGGTGAACATGCTGATGTGATCTTTGATATCAATATTTAGCATTAATCTCTTGCCTTGATCTTGTGCATCCATCACTTGTGATATCCGCCTCCTCGTGACCGCAATGTCCCACATACTTATACCTTCGTAATTCTTGAAAGCTCCAGAGTTCGATACAGCGGAAGACTTGACTTTTAGGCTTTCTAGAATTAGATGAAGTATTAAGTGCATAAAGTATAAGCATGCGGGGACCGCTTCTTCTCGGATTCCGCAACGCCACCATCTTCAAATGCCGCAACATAAGTAGACACGAAAGCAATGGCTTTGATCATTTCATTCTATTTCGGTAGTATTATACCTCCGGTCGGTGAAGACCGTTGGACGATATTAAATATCGTAGTTGTGGCAGGTAGATTTAATTAAAAATCTCCTTGACAAGATTTCGCGGGTAAATCCGTTCTCTTTACTCGACCTTCCAAAGCTAACTGCGAACGTAAAGAGTGAATCATTTGGATAAAATTATCCGCATGATTGAAGCCGTCAATTCTGATTCCTGCAACAAGTTTGATTCATTACAGAATCGCACCGTCGTTGCTTTCCAGTTGTCACGAGCTTGATTCATATTGAATCTTGCAAGTTACCTACCAAGTGCTGTTTAAGGTTAACACTAGAAGGATTTCCACTCATCACTGTGAACACTTAGGTATCACTCTGAGTGTTCTGGCAAGATCACTGAGATATTGCGTAGAGGCCTGGAACGTGTTTAGATTCAGTTAAGAATTAAACCACTGTTGCTTTCCAGTTATCACAAGCTTGATTCATAAAGAACTGCACAAGTCACCTACCATGAGCTTTTTGATATTCGCTCAAGAAGGATTTCCATCTTCATTGTAAATACTTTCGTATTACTCGGATGTTCAGGCAAGATTATGAAGATTTTGCGTAGAACTCTTAAGATCTTTCTTACTTTTCATAGTGCGTGAAAAAGTAAGGAATTATGAAAGTGTGTCCTAATGAGATATCTGATGGTGCATTTTGGATTTTTAGTGATCGGAGGCTAGAGAGGAGTGCCACCATTTCAATACCAATTTATTCGGAGTGAATAAATCAATAGATAATGCGTTGTCTCCGTGTGATTGAAACAAATACCTTTTGAGAGATATCTGAGTTAGCTGGGATGGGTTGTGCATTGCATCACTGGGTCCATGATGTCTATCTTCAATATCGAGCATCATTAAAATGATCTCAATAGCATATGTGTTGACCCGGTTTCTGCCTAAGGTTGTAAGGAGGGCTTCTTTCTTTAGACCCTTTATCTTTACAATTATTTTTCATTCTTCAACCCCTTCAATGCTTACCAATACGTCATAACTAGCACCTTGTTGTGATAGTTCCAGTGCTAACTTAAGTACATGGTCGACATTCAGCTACGTTCACAATCTTTCCCTATCTTTCCTAAGGACTACTATTTCTAGCTATGGAATGTCCTTGGGAAGATTCCTCCTGTTTTGGAAGAATCATTGGACTTAACCTATCCTACCATCCTTATGTCACCACAATCTTCATCGTCGTGAAATAAATGGGTTTAGGATAATTATATGTCACCATGAAAATCCATTTTGGTATAGCAAATCCTTTTTGCTCCCCCTTAACATATGCCACGATATTCGAAAACATTTCGCATATGTCGGGATGAGCCATCACGTTAAGTCAAACCATTTGTGATAATTTCCCATATTAAATCACATTTTCTCCTCCATATTAAAAATATTAACCCAATCAATGTTTTTAATATCAATTGATTTAATGAAGTTTTAATAAAGGTTTTGGGAAGAAAAATGCAAGTCCTTTTAATCTTGATGAGACGAATTTGTGAGAAATATGGATTTGCTTTTAGCTAATCCGGTGGTCTAGGTGGGTGGTGGAAGGTGGAAGCCATGGATGAGTTGAGAGAAAGAGAGGCTGTGTGTGAAATAAGAAAAAGTATATTAAAACAAGAAATGAAACACAATCAACACCCCTCCTTGGAAGCCTTGGAGGGGTATATATAGTCACACACGACCCTTAAACTATACACTGTTCCTAGTCTAGTCTAAGCGTGTATGACTATGATAACTAATGGGAATTCTTAAATGTTGTCACATAAAGTGAATTTCCAACAATCTTCCCCCATGGGACGACGTGTAGAATTCCTTACAATATTTTTCTTAACAAGTACATAATGATTAAGAACAAAAACTTTCATGAAGCGTCCAATGCGGATGATGTCTTCTGAGGCCTTTGACTTCAAGTCTTCACTTCAAAACGACTCATCTTTTAAGTAACTTGTAGTAGAAATACTGTAACGGCACGAGCTAAGTAATCCATATACTTCTGGTTAAGGAGAAGCTATTGATTTAACTTCCCCCTAATTCATGCCACATAAACTTGATGTAGAAGCTTTTAAATAGCTTCCCCCTAAACCGACAATCCTCGTAAGCAACTTTAAAGCTGATAGTTGAGTTTTTACGTCTTTTAGGAAAAAGAGCGTAATTAGGGTAAGTACGACGATTTAGGAAAATCGTGCACAAATGACCCAAAGTGGGGATCGTTCTCAAGGAGGCTTGGTGTGTGTGTTAAGAAATGATTAGTGATGTGATTATATTATTATGAGAAAGAAAATAGAAATGAGATAAGAAGAGAATGACGGTTACGAAGACGGATTATACTAGGACGAAAGGGTCGTACACGTAAAACCGTAAAAGCACCAAATTTAAAAATTTACCCTAAAAATTCCTAAAAATTGCAATAAATCCTAAAAAATGTATTAAGAGTTTACAAAAAATCAAAAATCACCTAAACCTTTTATTTAATTAAATAATGATTTTTTAATGCTAATTAAAGCCCTAAAAATCAATTTAATTAATAAAAAGCCCAAAATGAGATTTATCACTTTGTAAACCTCTAAAATACCCTAACTTAATTTAAAACTATTTTTGAAAATTTTAAAATTAATTAAAACTATTTAAAAACTATTAAAACTTAAAATAATTATAAATATTAATATAAGGACAATAAAAATATTCTAAAAGTTGCAAACTTCCTAACTTTATGTATTTGAACTAGGAAAAATGAAAAAAACTAGAAAAAACTAACTTTTAATTTTTAATAATAAAATAATAATAAAATAATGTCAAAAATACAAAGTTTATAAAAAAATTCTAAAAATTACCTAAAATCAAGTAAAATATAACTAAGAAAAATATGTAAACAAAAGTTACCAAAACCTTTTTAATAATTTTATATTAATTTTTAAAGTTGATTAAAACACCTAAAATCATATAAAATAAAAAATGAGTTAATTTGAAAACTTTAATTGATGTAAACCTCAAAAATACTATTGAAAACTTAAAAACTATTTTTTCAGATTTTTAAAACACTTTTTTCTATTTTTAATTACTTTCTAAAATTAAAACTAAAAATGATCCTAATAATTTAAATACAAATGTGAAAAATAAATTTTTAATGCCAAAAAGTCTTAAACTTAACAAAGATCAAAGGATAATTGAAATACAGCTGAAAAGTTTGATAAACAAGCTCAAATCAGCTTGTTTATAAGTTGCCCTAGTAAATAAGCTAATTTCAAACACACCTTAAGTATTAGAAAAACTAAGTGATAACCAGTCAAAGACCCTAGGGCATCTGGTTAGCACGTTGGTGTGTGGGAGAGATGGCGCATGTTCGAGTCCTGGCCAGTCTCTTTTTGTTAAAACTTTTTTTTGTTTCCTTTTTGCAAAAACTCAAACCAGTTAACTTACTAGCTTCTAAAACACAAAAAACATTAAGAATCAAACAAGATTAAGACCTAAAAATCACAAAAACGTGCCCAGTTTGCTATAGTAACCAAATAACTTGAAAAATAGTGCTATCCGAGAACCAAAAGCATCATGACCAAAGCATCGGCGAAACTCACATTAAAGTGCAAATCACGAAACATTTCATAAAAAGCTCAAATTGATAATTGTCGCTCTCTTGTCGTTTCTCCTTCATACGTCTCGATGGGTAAGGTAAGGGTGGTGTGGGTTGGGGCATATGCATAGCCTTTGGAATCTCGGGTTCCAATGTTGGTAATGGGTCAACCGTAGTTGTGGCATGAGCGGTACTTTGTGGGCTTGAGATATGCTCCTTTTCGACCACCACCTCGGGTTCTTCCTCAATTTCCTCCACCGTTGGAGTAATTGGTTGAGGAGTCGGTTCCTTAAGTGTCTTACCACTTCGTGTCGAGGTCTTCGCACAAGTACGTGGAACGTCGAATTCTTCCAACGTAAAACCACCACCTTCAAATGGAGTGAAGGTTGGTGTCGAGTTATCAAGAATGGGATCAAGCATAGTGGGATTGCCACTATTTTCAACATCACCAAAACCTAGAACTTCTTGTGAAAATTCCTCGCAAACAATGTCGATCATATCAACGAGGTTTATGGTAGCAACGGAATAAACATGAGAAAGTTGAGAATTTTGAGTTGCGTTTATAACAAGTTCATCATCGTTGAAACGTAAGGTGATCTTTCTAACATGAACATCGATCAAAGCCATAGACGTATCTAAAAACGAACGACCTAAAATGAGAGGAACTTGAGGATCTGTGGGAATATCGACAACAATAAAGTCTACCGGATAATAGAACTTTCCCACTTTCACAAAAACGTCTTCCGCCAATCCACATGCGCGAATCGTGGAGTGGTCGGCCAACTCGATAGACATTAGTGAAGGAGTAAGATTAGGAAGATTAAGCGACTTGAAGATTGCAAGTGGCATCAAGTTAATGCTAGCACCAAGATCGGCCAAGGCATAGCATTCTTCCATATCTTGAATTGCACAAGGGATCAAAAATTTACCGGGATTACCGACTTTTTGAGGTATGCGATTAAGATAAACCGATGAACAACTAGACAATTGATGCAATTTCTCCTTGTTGTTCAACATACTCTTAAAGTTAGCGGAAAATCGAGGCATCATGACCAAAGCATCGGCGAAACTCACATTAAAGTGCCAATCACGAAACATTTTCATAAAAAAGCTCAAATTGATGATTGTCGCGCTCTTGTCGTTTCTCCTTCCTACGTCTCGATGGGTATGGTAAGGGTGGTGTGGGTTAGGGCATAGGCATAGCATTTGGAATCTCGGGTTCCAATGTTGGTAATGGGTTAACCGTAGGTGTGGCATGAGCGGTACTTTATGGGCTTGAGATATGCTCCTTTTCGACCACCACCTCGGGTTCTTACTCAATTTCCTCCACCGTTGGAGTAATTGGTTGAGGAGTCGGTTCCTTATGTGTCTTACCACTTCGTGTGGTAATCACTTTCATCTCTCACTTCGGGTTTGATATGGTGTTACTAGGTAAACTACCCGAAGTAGAAGCTTTGTTCCCCATGACCGCTTCCAAAATAGCATTAAGCTTAACATCTTGACTAGCGGCTTTTTGGTATATCCTTTGTTCAAGCCTAGAATGACTTTGCTCAATTTTATTGTTTTGACCTCTAATTTGATTAGCAAAATCATATTTCAACTCATTTTTCATGTTGGTATTTTCCTTGGCTAAATTAGCTATATTCTTCGCATTTTTAGCCGCTTCCCAAGCTTGACTAGCCAATTGCTCTTGAATGTTTTCCAAAATCTTATCATTTGCCGTAGCGTAATTCAAAAATTCCATTGGAAGTTCTTTAGTGTATACATTTTGAAGACCTTGACTTGTGTTTTGAAAATTACGGTTTTGGTTTTGGTTTTGCAATTGGCTACTACTCCCTTGATTCCCATAGTTGTTATTACCCTTGTAGTTGTTTCTTTGATTGTTTTGGTAACCAACTTGATTGTTTCGATAATTGTTAGCATTTTGATTTGGTGGAAAACCCGGTGGATTCAATTGATTAGTGCGGGTAACTTGACCGTTTTGGTTATAAGTTCCCGCGGCCGCGTAGGCACTCGAAGTGTTACCACCGTTGGTAATGCACTCGGAGTAATCGTGAGCTCCACCACAATACATACAAGAAACCTCAACCGCTTTAGCCGTAGCGGGAGTGGGTTGTTCACCAACTTTAAACTCAATTAACAATCCGTTAAGCTTATCAAAAATCTTGTTTTCCAAATTAGCCTCGATTTGGCAAGCATCAATGGTATGTGACAATGAAGGCGAAGGTGAAGACGAAGTCTTACGAACACTCGACGTGCTACGAGGACAATAAACCTTAGACCTATTCTAAATGATTAACAATGCTTCCTCGACCGTCTTACACAAAAAATTACCACCCGCGGCGGCGTTAAGATAATCACGCTCATGATCGTTCAAGCCATTGTAAAACGTGTCAATTTGATGCAAGTCGGAAAAACCATGATGAGGACATTCGTCCAACATTTCCTTAAACCTATTCCAAGCCGTCGAAAAACTCTCATTATAATCTTGTAAAAACTATGAAATCTCATTTTTCAAATGCGTAGTCTTAGAGGGCGGAAAAAATTGGTTCACGAACTTTGAAACGAGATCCTTCCACGTCAATATAGAATTGGGTGGCTCTTTTTCTAACCAAATTTTTGCGGGCCCCGCTAAAGAATACGGAAAAAGCATCATCTTAATCGAGTCGTTAGAGACGTCCTTAAACTTGCAAGTGGCGGTAAGACGATTGAATTGACGAATGTGGTTATGAGGGTTGTCCTTTTCGTCACCATGAAACTTGTTGTTTTGAATCATGGACAACAAACCCGTCTTAACCTCAAAATTCTCCGCAAGGATAGCGGGAATCACAATCGCTTCTCCATAACCCTCGGTGGGTGCTTGAAGCAACTCCATCATAGTACAATTAGCCATGGGTGCTTCTTGTTCTATGATGGGTTCGACAATGGGAGATTCTTCACTAGAAGATGTTTGGTTTCCTTCCTTTTGACGACGTTTACGTGCACGTCTTGCTTTGGAGCGAGTTTGCATAAACGTCACGTACAACGAGGGGATGAGCAAAGAAGATTCTTTTTGGTGTTTTTACTTTTTCAATTTTTTTGTGGTTTTTGATTGTTTTTACTTTTTTTGGATTTTTGTGATTGTATTAAGTAGACCAAAATCTACAAATCTCCTCCTTAATCAAATCTCTTGATTAAAGAAGCCTCAAGGAATGAAAAAGATCACGTGAAGTGAACGCCTTCGATGACTTTAGAACGTTGGTGGAACACCAAAACGTGCAAGAGGGTTTAATCAAATGAAACCAAGAAAGTATATATAATACTTAATAATACTTTGGGCGGCAAAACCCTCGATTAGCTCTCAAAATCAAATACTCACAAGAAAGCGGGGAAACGAGGAGGCGGAAGCACTTAAGAGCCTTTTTCCTTAGGATATATTTTATAATATCCTCCTTATACCCACCTTATTGTTTGTATTTTTCAAAATCGAGCTTCACGAAAGTATTTATCTATTTTTGCCTTTCTTTCTTGTTTGAGGTTCGAATACAATGATTGGGTAATGACCTCCCAAGTCAAGGTTGTGATTTCTCACTTTTGGAGTACTTGTGTATTTATTGTTCTACTTATACAATATAGTAATAGTATTCACACAAAAAACGAAAAACCGATAATACGTATTAGTAGAGTGCTACTAATACAATTAGCTATTATGGCTATATAAAAAAAACAATTTTTCAAACCAAAACACAACACGCCTCCCCGGCAGCGGCGCCAAAATGATAGTTGAGTTTTTACGTCTTTTAGGAAAAAGAGCGTAATTAGGGTAAGTACGACGATTTAGGAAAATCGTGCACAAATGACCCAAAGTGGGGATCGTTCTCAAGGAGGCTTGGGGCGTGTGTTAAGAAATGATTAGTGATGTGATTATATGATTATGAGAAAGAATATAGAAATGAGATAAGAAGAGAATGACGGTTACGAAGACGGATTATACTAGGATGAAAGGGTCGTACACGTAAAACCGTAAAAGCACCAAATTTAAAAATTTACCCTAAAAATTCCTAAAAAATTGTAATAAATCCTAAATAATGTATTAAGAGTTTACAAAAAATCAAAAATCACCCAAACCTTTTATTAATTAAATAATGATTTTTTAATGCTAATTAAAGCCCTAAAAATCAATTTAATTGATAAAAAGCCCAAAATGAGATTTATCACTTTTTAAACCTCTAAAATACCCTAACTTAATTTAAAACTATTTTTGAAAATTTTAAAATTAATTAAAACTATTTAAAAACTATTAAAAACTATTAAAACTTAAAATAATTATAAAAATTAATCTAAGGACAATAAAAATATTCTAAAAGTTGCAAACTTCCTAACTTTATGTATTTGAACTAGGAAAAATGAAAAAAACTAGAAAAAACTAACTTTTATTTTTAATAATAAAATAATGTCAAAAATCCAAAGTTTATAAAAAAATTCTAAAAAATTACCTAAAATCAAGTAAAATGTAACTAATAAAAATCATATAAAATCAAAAATAAGTTAATTTGAAAACTTTAATTGACGTAAACCTCAAAAATACTATTGAAAACTTAAAAACTATTTTTTCAGATTTTTAAAACATTTTTTTCTATTTTTTAATTACTTTCTAAAATTAAAACTAAAAATAATCCTAATAATTTAAATACAAACGTGAAAAATAAATTTTTAATGCCAAAAAGTCTTAAACTTAACAAAGATCAAAGGAGAATTGAAATACAGCTGAAAAGTTTGATAAACAAGCTCAAATCAGCTTGTTTATAAGCTGCCCTAGTAAATAAGCTAATTTCAAACACACCTTAAGTATTAGAAAAACTAAGTGATAACCAGTCAAAGACCCTAGGGAAACTGGTTAGCACGTTGGTGTGTGGGAGAGATGGCGCAGGTTCGAGTCCTAGCCTGACTCTTTTTGTTAAAACTTTTTTTTTGTTTCCTTTTTGCAAAAACTCAAACTAGTTAACTTACTAGCTTCTAAAACACAAAAAACATTAAGAATAAAACAAGATTAAGACCTAAAAATCACAAAAACGTGCCCAGCTTGCTATACTAACCAAATAACTTGAAAAATAGTGCTATCCGAGAACCAAAACATTCTCTAATGATTCAGAAAAACCCTCAAAAGGCCTTGGTGACCTGATTGGCTTAGGAAAGCCTTTGGATGCTTTGTTTTTGGCAAGAATAGGCACCCCACAAGTCAGTTGACTTGTGGGAGTCACAAATAACACAAAAATAGCAAATACAAGCAAGAATCTCACAAGGACAATCACAAATAGGGGTCTGGTTGCATAGGTCTGATGCAAAATGCACAACAATTAATTTCAACTGGCCAAAACTTGTTCTAAACCTTACCAGTCTACAACAAAATAGGCTACAATCTTGAATTAGCAGTCTCTTAAACAGATAACAAGATTTGGAGGTCTAATATTTGCAAAAACTTACTAAATTTTAAGCTAGCAGAATTAAGACTATTTTTACTAAAAATACAGCATCCAACTCTTTCAAATCCTATTTAATATAAGTCATACTGTCATAGAAAACTCACAAAGACCTAAGAAGTATGAATGACCAATTTTTAACAGATTCAATAAATTTTGTATCAATTAAACCCTAAGCCCAAACACCCCTTACAAATCTGAATCAAAGACTTAACAAGGAATTTTAGAACAAGAGTGCTCCAAACAGATTAGTATCTATCTAAACATGATTCAAAAACACAAACAAACTTAGATCAAGGCATTTACTGACACATAAAGCAGATAGCACAAATAGCATTACAAATTCACCACAAATCTTATCAAGTTCAAAATTAGAGTTCACTATGGTTTAATCTTCTTACCAACAAGCTGATTCCTTCTAGGACCCCTTTTTGAGCTTATGAAAATGAGTAGAGGATCCTTGTTGTTGGAATCTATAAGAGACCCAAAGGATATCAATATCTTCACAGCAACAAGAAAAATGTGATGAAATGAGAGTGATTTTTGCTTCCTTGTACCTGCACAACACCACAAGACCAAGAACAACTTCAAGTATCAAGGGCTACAAGCTTTTGCCTTGTAGCTTTTGATTTAGTAAAATGTAAACAGAAAAAAAAGATATCAAATTAGCAAAAAGTTTTCACCTCACAACACTTCCTACCCAAAGTCTATACCCACTGAATCTTGATATCTCTCAGATATCAGGGTTCTATCGTCATATAAGAGCTCAAAATAAGTAGCTTATGTGGCCTATAAACTTTCTAGCTTAACAGAAAAGCAGATTTGAGAACTTGAAAATCTTGAAATCAGAAACTTAAAAGTACTTTTTTGAAAACTCATTCAAAACAAACAGAACATGAAAAGTAAATGGAACTCGGTCTTTCTTATCATCAAACTCAATACCATTTTATATTCCTTCATAAAACTGGCTTTACAAGGTTTGTGAAAAAAGGATAAAAGTCAAGAACAACTAGCTGAATATGTCTTATGGCTCTTATATAGACGAGCTACAAGGGTCCTAGAACTGAAAAGAACTTCTAACCCTACTGATATGAACTTCCAATACAGCCCTTCAAGAAATTCGAATCTTTGAAGCATCTTTGACAATTTTGAAATTGGTCTTGATGACATGTGATGATACAGCTGTTGGATTTTGATCTTGGCCATCCAATGTGGTTGGAAAAAGTAAGCAATCCCTCCAATACGTTGATTCTTTGTACTGGTTTTGTCTTGGAGCCAAAGTGTGGGTCAGGGGAAGCTGGGTTTATCACATGGGAGGGGATGGTTACGTTTTTGGGGATTGAAAAGGGATTAGGGAATCCTTAATTAATATTCTGGAAGTTTATAGGGGAAAACCCTTTGTTTTGATGTGGGTTCATCCTGGGTTTAGTTAGGGTTTATGGGAGATTAGGGGTGGGTTTTAATCTGTTCTGGGATTAGTGGGATTTAAAATTTGTGTTTAGGACGGAAAGTTAAACAGATTAAATAATCAGTTAACTTATTTAGTGGTGGAAGGTGACGTGTAGGATGGGGAGTGGGGGGAGGGAGGTTTGGATGTTTGATGCAAATGGCCCCTGAAATCCCCTCTTGTTGCTACTTCAAGTTTCAAACAACTTTAATCAACTTTCCCTTGTTTTATAAGTTTTTGTTTTTATAATTTTGCCACAAAAACTTTACAAAGGTTTATCCAAGGACTTGTTTTGCCAATTCATGATAATTGAAGGACTGATTTTGGCATTTTCTTCATTCTTTAAGGTCTTGACTTGTTTGTTGACTTCTTGGAGGATTAATATTGACAATTTAGTTTTGTTGAAGGACTAAATTTGCCAATTCTTCAAAGTTAAGGGTCCTTTTTGTAAATATGACAAACTTTAGGGACCAATCTTGTAAATATGAATTTACAAGGGTTTAAAGTGTCAATTCTTCAATATTGGAGGACCCTTCTTCATAAATCTTCAAATCTTCAAGGGTTTTCTTTGGAAACTTCTTCATTAGGGCTTGGTTGAATGTGCGGCTTCGTTTCCCGTGTTCGTTTTTGTATGATTCTTGTGATCTTTTGTCATTTTCTCAATATCCGTACCTAAAATACACAAGCAACAAACACAAACATATATTTGGGTATTTTCATGATATTTAATGCATTTTAAGCCCTTTTTGGACGATGAGACTATGTATAAAAGCAGTCTCATCACTCCCCCATACTAAATCATTGTCGTGCCCTCACGCAATGCTAGAATAAAGTATCGTAGCATCTCCAAATTTCATTTTTATTCACTTTATTGAATGATAAACTAGCTACACTACTACTATTACTACTACTTGCGTTTTAGACATAATGTATGATTTTCATCGCAAAATGGGATGTTTAGGTTCATAGAATAAGAACAAGTGAGTGCTTCGTTAGAAATAATTTCATCGTCCTCGATTTTCACCCCAATTCCATGCCAAGCGTGCAACGAGATCATTGTCATTATAAGTTAGTAATGCTAACACTACTCATATGCCCTAATCACGTACTTATCCTCCCAATTTCCTAAGTTGTATCTCTTATATTTTATTTTGTCTTGAATGTTTCACGAGGATACATTGTTTGACTTATGCGATAATAGAGATTTATGTCTAAAAATAGAGTCTTAACGGTGTAACCAAGACCATCAAATCAATAACCCCTCCTAATAGACAACGATTTCAAAAAATTAAGTCAACAAGAAGGATCGATAAACACGGTTTTATAACGGTTTTGAACATGAGACTTATTACCAAGACTTTTATACGCCCCCTAACGGAAGGGCCTTATTATCTTTGGTTTACCTCCATCTTTTATTCAACTTCGCCATGAAGCTTTTATTATGAATTCGGTCTTGCCTTGCCTTTTATTATCCATCTCATCGGTAGTTTTATTAGCCAAAGACGTATATCCTCACGCTAAGGCGAATTTTGGATCTTTAAAGCTTCAAAGATTAAGGCTTGATTCACTTTCAATTTTGCAAAGATTTTTCGGCCTTGTGGGGCTTCAAATTGTTTGCTTGATTTAGGTGAGCACTTGAAATCTTATTATTAGGTGAAGCTTTCGATTATACGGGTTGCCAATACTTCAAAACCGTGACGCTGGCGATACCTTAATGTCTTCCCAATTTAATTACACGAAAACTACTAGAAAAGACTAGAAACCCAACAATCAAGACTAAACCGCTAAGTCAATATTTATTAAACAAAAAATATTCACAAGCGAAGGGAGAATAAGAAAACAATGAGAACACATGAGTTTTTGAAAGAATACGAGTACTCTACGTTTAGCATAGTAACTTATAATTAACCCTATCATTTCTCGTCCTCATTTAAGAGACTTAGCCTAATGTGAAGTTAAGGAATCGAAGCTAAGTGCTCAACACGCACGGTCGAGTTAAAAATTACTCTTATTCTCGCCATCGGAAAATCTACATTCATGTCTTCAAACACTTACAAAACATGAGAAAAAAATTTAAAATTTGGCCATTTTTAGCCTTATTTTGCAACAAAAACGATAAACAAAAAGATAAACTTTGGAAAGCGTGAAGGTTTGGCAAGGCAAGTATCTATTCATCCCCCCCCCATACTAGAGGTAAACATTGTCCTCAATGTTTCGAGTCTAGGGGTGCAAACACCCCCATACTAGAGACGTAGTCGAATGCCTAATCTATAATGGAAAGGGTGTAACCTTAAATTTAAAGCCGTTTATGAAGTGTACTATAAAGCTAAGGTTAGAATATCAAAGGATATATCATGGATATCGAGAAAGTCTTCAAAGAAAACGATCGAGTGCTACCATAAAACGAACACGAGAGGCTCCAATCGTGAAGATCATGATCATCTAAAATCCAAAATTCATAAACAACCACGGAACAAAGGTTGGAAGGGCACAAATCCCCACACGTTACTACATTAGAAAGCGATAATATGTACATAGGATAAGCATGGGTCTCCCCCACGAGGCACCTCGTTTTTTATTTCCGAGTCATGAGCTCGACTCGATCCCCTCAATACTAATTATCATTGGGGAAGGTGATTTGGTCGAGGTAGTTCAAGGATGGAATTCCCCGCCAAAGTAGTGCTTCAACCTATGTCCATTCACCTTGAAATTGGGGCCATCATTTTGAGCTAGCTCGATGGTCCCATATGGAAAAACTTGAGTCACGGTGAATGGACCGGACCAACGGGATTTCAACTTACCGAAAAAGATTTTCAAACGAGAATTAAAAAGCAAAACTTGATCCCCAATGTTAAAAACCCGGTTTTTAATTTTTGAATCATGCAACTTTTTAGTCTTTTCTTTATAAATCAATGAATTTTCATAAGCAATATCCCTTAATTCATCCAATTCATTTAATTGCATTTTCCGGTGTTTTCCTGCGGTCTCAATGTCGTCATTACAATGCTTTAGGGCCCAATAAGCCTTGTGTTCCAATTCAATTGGCAAATGTCAATTTTTCCCATACACAAGCTTATAGGGGGTGCACCCAATGGGAGTCTTATGAGCGGTCCTAAATGCCCATAAAGCATCGTCCAACTTATCCGACCAAGATTGTCGGTTTTCCCCAACGGATCTCTCCAAGATCCTCTTCAAAGCTCGGTTTGAAACCTCGACTTGCCCACTCGTTTGTGGGTGATAAGCCGTAGAAAGCTGATGTGTAACCCTAATACTATCTTTTTAGTTAATTAAAAATGTAGCTTTTGCAAGATCTTTGTTTGTGTTGCTCGTACCCAATCATATTTGTCGTTGTTTCGGTCTCGGTATCTTCTCGAATCGATCACGGTTCAAAGTGGAATTGCTGTTCTTGGTCACTAAAAGGGGGAGCTTTTGATCTATTTCTAATGGTGAGATAAGCAATAAAATAATTAAATGACAAAACGAAAATGAAGTAAATCAAACTAACCTTAATTTGGCGGGAAAACGAGAATTGAAAACTGAAACTGAAAACTAAATGCTTATCCGGAAAATGTTATGAATCCCTTATCCGCAATACACAAATACAAACCTTATCCAGAATACACAAAATTCCCTTATCCGGAAAACAGAACACCACCTTATCCGGAAAAACACTATGGAGCTACTATCCGAAAAACGTATGGAACCTTCATCCGCAATACTTAGTTGAAACCTTATCCGGAAAGCAAGACAAACACCTTATCCGGAAAAACGTCCTCTTCCTTATCCGGGAAACCAAACACGACTCTTATCCGGAAAAATAAACTTGGTTCTTATCCGGAATGTCTATCCGGAAAACGTTGTGAGGATTTTTATCCGGAAAAACTTGCTTCGAAGCCTTATCCGCAAAAACTTCTTTCTCTTATCCGGAATACATAACAAATGAACTTTATCCGGAATAAACTTAAATCTCCTTATCCGGAAAACGATGTGAAACTCCTTATCCGGAAAATTGGACGAAAACTCTTATCCGGAATAATTATCCGGAAAACCTTATCCGCAAAAAAGAAGAACTAGGGGAGCTAATCCGGAATAAGGGTTTGAGACCCCTTATCCGGAATCCTTGAAACTGCTGCTTATCCGCAAGCTGGACGAACGGTTTATCCGGAATAAGGGTTTGGGACCCCTTATCCGGAATACTAAGGATATAAACTTTCCAAACTATGAATAAATAGTGAATAAGCCAAATCCCAATAAGCACTTTGCCAAAAGCTAAACCAAAAGATTTTTAGAAAAAGATGATTAAGCTAAAATTTAAAAACTTTTAAAACCTTAATAAGCTAAAAATCAAAAACCACTTTTATATCAAAAACTTAAACTTATCAAATCAACTTATTTTTCAATAAGATAACACAATAATCAACCAAATCACAACCACTACATACTTATTAAATCAAACCATAGATTATTAAGAAAGGAAGAATGAGAGATTATCAAAAGATTGCTTGTATTAAAAGATTTAAAAGTACAAAACTTAATATAAAACTAGAGAGAGAAAGTGCTTAAACATTTTAGAACTAATAATGAAAAACTAAAAATTAACTAGCTAACCCCCTCCTAATGTGATTAGGAGGGTATTTATAGGATAAGTGGAAGGTGCATGTGTGATGTGCTTTCTTCTTTCTTTTCTTCTCGACTCGATTTAATACTTTGTCTTTTCACGACGTCGTCTCGGGATTTGAACTTGTCTTAATAATTTTCTTCTTTAATTTAGACTTGAGTTCTTCGATTTCATTAAACTTCCGTCTTTAGACTTTTTCTTCGATAAATCTTCAGAATAGGTCTTGGACATCCGTTCTTTAAGCACTCTTGATCTCTTGACTTCGTCTTTTCTCGTTTTCTTCGATAAAAGCCCGTGAAAGCCCGTGTTTTCTTCCTTTTTCATCTTTTGGTCCTAAAACACAATAAAAACACAACCCACGCATAATTCCGACTTTTACGACATAAAATACACGTTTTGGTCTTGTTATTATTGGAAATAAGTGGTAAAAGGATAAGTGTTTTCACACTTATTAAATCCCCTACACTTGACCATTGCAATGTCCTCATGCAATGCACTAATTTCAAAGCACGATTTACATTTTTCATCATAGATAATCCACCTTGGCCTTTATTAAATACTAAACACTAAGAAAACTAAAAAGAACAAAATAAGTAAGAAATCAAAGACTTACATTGGGGTTTTAGGTTGTCATGAATGTTCATCATTCTCAAGTTTCACGTTCCCCATACCAAGCTTAAAAACGAGATCATCGTTATTATAAGTTAGCAAACTAACACGAACTCATGTGGCCTAATTATTCACTTAGACTCCCTTATTCCTAGGTGGACGATTTAATCAACAGTTAGCTAAAGGACAAAATCTTTTAAAACTGCTTCTCGGGACCTCATAAAGTTCAAATCTTGGCATAACCCTCTTCACGATTTGAGACCTTTCTCGGACCGATATTTGGCAGCGACTTTATACTTCAAATCTTTGAGAGATGTTCTTCAAATTATGGTATTCTCTTTATAATAGGAATTTCTTCACTTGAAGTTTTGAGAGATTCTTCATATTAGGACCACGACTTCTTCATTTTTCTCCAATCTTTATTTTGGACTTTGATATACAACGATCCGCCTCCTTTTAGGACTTGGATCTATTTATCCTCATACCTTGTTAGGGCCTTTTCGGATAGACTTCTCCATGATCTTTTGGGGAGTTTTTGCTTTTCGTTGTGTGTCTCGATCCTTCATATTGATTTTTGATAAATGATTCTTCACATCACTTTTGGATCTTTAGCAACAAAATGTAGCCCTCATGCCTTGTTAGGGCCTTTTCGGACTCGCCAATCTTCGCATACCGCTTCAATAAGTTATCCCTTGGCTATGAACTCTAACTAATACCGAGCAACTTTTAAACGATCTTGTGCTAGAAGCTAAGTAACTTTTCAAATCGTACAACCTTATTTATTGCAGATAAATTTATTAGCAAGTGATGGGAGAATAGGCTTATAATCAACTCACATAAATTTACGAAAGAATACCAAACTTAAAATTGACTCTATCATCTCTCGTCCTCCACAGTTTAAAATCTCAAGGAATGAGACTCGTGGATACTTAGCCAACTAAATCAAAGTTTTGGGTTTTTGAGTCATCTATAGGATCTTACAAACTCTTAGACTTTTCAAGTTAGAATTCGCGTTTTAAAGTTCCCTTGATAAACGACTCTCTAGGATCAATTATAGGAACTTGCGAAAAGTTCTTGTTCTTAACCCGTGAGAGTTAAGACTTTCGCGTTTTAAAGCTCCCTATATAAAAGCCTAGCAAAACTTGACTTAAACATGTTAAGGATACTAGCTAGAGTAAACTTAGATAAGTAAACTCAGGTTGAGTCAAAATATTCACGACTTTAAAAAATTTAAAACCACTTTATTGCAAATTTATTATAGCAAGAAAAGAAAATAACCATATCAACGGAAAATACAACTATACAACTAGGCCAAAATAGATTAAAAATTTTGAAAAATGTCGAAAAATCAAATTTTCTAGTTAAAATGAGGACAAATTCATGGAAAAGACCACTTACTTCGATAGAAGTCCCCCCTACATTTGATATAAACATTGTCCTCAATGTTTAAGCATATGGGAGTAAACTCCCCTACACTTAGGACATTGTGCACGTTGTTTCATATTGAAACACGATAGTTTAGTATAGAACCAGGAAGATGGGAATACGGGATCACGGTTCATCAACAGTCATCAAAAGTGCTTCATTTGAAAGGTCGAATCCTGCACATGATAAGAAAAAAGCAACATACACCTACAAGCTCCCCCTACACTTAGGGTAAAAACGGGCAAGGTTAGATACACGGGTTGCCTCCCGAGGAGCGCTTGTTTTTGTTCACCGAGTCACGAGCCTGACTCGGTCCCGAAACTAGTTCATGGGAAACGTGGTGAGGGATGGAATCATCTAATGAGAGATGTCCTCACCAAAGTACAACTTTAAACGCTGGCCATTCACCTTAAAATTGGGCCCATTTGCCTGAGAAAGCTCTATGGTGCCATAGGAAAAGACTTTGGCGACGGTGAATGGACCAGACCAGCGGCTCTTCAACTTGCCCGAGAAGATCTTCAACCGAGAGTTAAAAAGTAAGACTTGATCTCCAACGTGGAACTCTCGGTTCTTAATTTTGGCATCGTGGATGATCTTGGTCTTCTCCTTGTAGATTAATGAGTTCTCGTAAGCTTCATTCCTCAGTTCATGTAGCTAGTTGAGTTGAATCTTGCGAAGATCACCGACTTTGTTGATGTCGAAGTTAGCCCACTTCAAGGCCCAGTATGCCTTATGTTCCAGCTCGATAGGGAGGTGGCATGCTTTCCCGTACACAAGACGATAAGGTGTACACCCAATCGGGGTCTTATAAGCGGTACGGAAAGCCCACAGAGCATCATCAAGTTTATCGGCCCATGAGGCATGATGCTCTTATACAGTACGTTCCAAAATTCGCTTCAATCCACGGTTGGATATCTCGGCTTGACCGTTGGTTTGAGGATGATAAGCGGTGGAAAGACGGTGATTAACACCATACTTAGCCATGACTCTTGCAAATTGATCATTGCAAAAATGAGTCACGCGGTCACTGATGATAGCACGAGGAACACCGAATTGAGCAAATAATTGCTTCAAAAAGTTCACAACCACCCTCGCATCGTTCGTAGGGAGAGCCTTAGCATCAACCCATTTAGAAACGTAGTTAACGGCTACGAGGATGTACTTGTTTCCTTTAGAAGAAGGGAATGGCCCCATAAATTCGATGCCCCATACATCAAATATTTCACATTCTTGTATGAAATTTTGAGGCATCTCATCTTTATGTGTGATCTTGCCTTGTCTTTGGCAAGAATCACAATGTTTAACCATTTTGTGAGCATCACGATAAATGGTGGGCCAATAAAATCCCGAGTCAAACACTTTCTTCGTGGTGAAATTAGGACCAAAGTGACCACCGGTGGGTCCTTTGTGGCAAGCCTCGAGAATGTCTAAAGCTGCCGATCCGTCAACACATCGACGAATAATAAAGTCAGCGCATTGTTTGAAGAGAAAAGGGTCATCCCAAAAGTAAGTCTTTACATCATTCAAGAACTTTTTCTTTTGTTGGAATGTTAACCCTTTGATGAGCACACCACCCGCTAAGTAGTTTGCAATGTCCGCAAACCACGGGGTGTCATCAAGATTGAGATTTATAGACATTAAGGTCTCAAGGGGAAAAGATTCATTGATCTCTTTGTTCGGATGATCCCCTTAATATGGATCCTCAAGTCTACTTAGATGATCCGCGGCTAGGTTTTCAGCTCCCTTTTTGTCACGAATTTCAATGTTAAATTCTTGAAGGAGTAAAACCCAGCGAAGAAGTCTTGGCTTAGATTCGTGCTTAGTCATCAAGTACTTCAACGCGGAAAGGTCTGTGTATACAATGGTAGTGGATAAAACAAGATAGGGGCGAAATTTTTCAAAAGCATAGACAACAGCTAAAAGCTCTTTTTCGGTTGTCGTATAATGCAATTGATCCCCCGTCATTGTCTTGCTAGCATAATGGATTGGCTGGAAGTGTTTATTCACTCTTTGGCGCAAAACCGCTCCAATAGCAATGTTGCTAGCATCGCACATCAACTCAAAGGGTAGCTCCCAATTAGGGGTAACCAAGACCGGTGCCTTAGTTAGCTTATCCTTAAGAAGTTTGAAGGCTTCAATACACTCTTTAGAAAAGATAAAAGGAGTATCTTTTTCCAAGAGGTGGGTCATCGGGCGAGCGATTTTAGAAAAATCCTGAATGAATCGACGATAGAAGCCCGCATGACCCAGAAAACTTCTCACACCCTTCACGGTTGAAGGTGGAGGTAATTTGGCTATGACATCCACTTTAGCACGGTCGACTTCAAGACCGGCTTTTGAGATTTTGTGTCCTAGCACAATGCCTTCTTTTACCATAAAATGGCATTTTTCCCAATTTAGAACAAGGCGAGTGTCTTCGCACCGTTTAAGCATACGTTCTAAATTGGCAAGGCAAGAAGAGAATGAATCCCCAAAGACCAAAAAATCAACCATGAAGACTTCCATGGTTTGCTCAACCATGTCATGGAAAATAGCTAACATGCACCTTTGGAAAGTCTCGGGGGCATTGCATAAGCTAAAAGGCATTCTTTTGTAGGCAAATGTGCCATAGGGACAAGTGAATGTTGTCTTCTCTTGATCTTGGGGATCGATGGGTATTTGGAAATAACCCGAGAAACCATCTAGATATCTGTAATATTCATTACCCGCTAAACATTCAAGCATTTGGTCCATAAAAGGAAGAGGGAAACGATCCTTTCTCGTGGCATCATTGAGTTTGCGATAGTCTATACAAACTCTCCACCCAGTAACGAGACGTGTAGGAATCAACTCGTTGTTTGCATTGGGCACAACAGTGATTCCGCCTTTCTTACGCACACAATGGACTGGACTAACCCACGGTGAATCTGAGATAGGGTAAATCATGCCCGCATCAAGAAGTTTGATAACCTCTTTTTTGTTAACGTCATGGATTTTAGGATTCACCCTTCGTTGGCTTTGAATTGTGGGCTTAAAGTCGTCCTCCATGAGAATTTTATATGTGCAAAAGTGAGGATCAATTCCACGAATATCGGAGATTTTCCAAGCAATAGCTCTTTTATGTTTCTTGAGAACTTCAATGAGACGAGTTTTCTCATCGGGTTTTAAGTCCTTAGCAATGATAACAGGAAGTTGATCAATGCCTTCTAAGAAAACATCCTCGAGATGAGGAGGTAAGTCCTTAAGCTCAAGAGTATGAGGATCCTCAATAGATGGTACAACTAACGATGGATCATCATTAGTCACCTCTTTAGGAGAAGGAGGAGAAAAAGGGTCTTCATTGAGAAGTTTCTCAATTTTACGAATGTCTTCTTCCCAATCGGTGGGAGAATCATCATACTTAAGATCAAGTGGACCCAAGCTAGCTTCAAAATCATCCAAAAGAAAGTCACTTTCTCCAAATAGAGTCAATGACGGAGCAATTGAGGAAACGATCTCAACATTGGGTAGAGAAGAGAGATTACTTTTGCAAGCATCATGAAAGTGTTCTTCACAAGTCTCATAGAGAACATCAATAGCATTAACACTCTCATATGAATAAGGTTGCTTAGAAATCTTACCCATGTTGAAGACAATTTTATCGTCACCAACTCTCATGATTATTTCGCCCGCGGCTACATTAATGAGAGTGCGACCGGTCCTCAAGAAGGGACGTCCAACGATTAATGGAACACGGGGGTCTATTTCGTAGTCAACGACAACAAAATCCGCCGGGAAGGTGAATTTGTCAACGCCAACGAAGACGTCTTCGGCTATCCCCACTGGATAAGCAACCGTACAGTTAGCTAATTCCAAAGTCATTTTGGTGGGGACTAGCTCGGGGAGAGATAATTGCTTCCAAACACTTAAAGGCATTAAGTTTATACTGGCACCTAGATCGGCTAGGGCCATGCAATTCTCTACTCCCGGGAAGTTGCAAGGAATCAAGAAGCGACCCGGATCACCAAGTTTGGTGGGAAATTTTCTTAAGAGAACGGCGGAGCAATTCTCATTAAGTTGGGTCTGAGCAATGTCAAGAAGCTTCTCCTTCTCACTAAGAAGATCTTTAAACATCTTCGCATATATAGGCATGTGAGCGAGAGCCTTAGCAAAGGAGATGTTAAAATTCAACTGTTTAAACATTTTGAGAAAGTTTGAAACTTGAATATCATCCTTGCTCTTTTGCTTCTCTTTCCGCAACCTAGAAGGATAAGGTATATTGGATGAAGAGGAAGGCTTTAGGGGGGTAGGATCACTCACAACCGCGGGTGGTGGGGGAATGGGGGTAGAAGGCAAAGGAGGTGAGGAAAGTTGCTCTTTTTCCTTGTTCACAATCACGGGTGGAGGTGTAGGAAGCTCGGGTTCCGTATAACCTTTTCCACTACGAGTAGTGATTGCTTTCATCTCCCCTCTTGGATTAGCAACGGTGTTACTCGGAAGAGTACCCGAAGAAGAGGGTTGATTACCTTGGAAGAGCGAACCGATCATATCACGTATATTATCCGCTTGAGTGCTGAAAGAGTCTCTCATGTCTGCACGAATATCATTGCTTTGTTTCGCCATGTCATTCCTTAGCTCGACTCGAATATTGCTCCCTTGTTTCACCATGTCTCCCTTCAAGTTGATGAATTGACTCTAAAGATTCATCACCATCTCTCTATTAGACCTCATGAACGTCTCGATGTCTTGATTCAATGCCATCGGTTGATTGAGAGGTGGAGCTTGGTAAGCTTGAGAATTTCCTTGAGGTGGGTATGGGTTTCTTTGGGATTGATATTGATTGTTAGCACGAGGTTGGGATTGGTTATTTCGGTTATAGCTTTGTTGTTGGTTTTGGTTTGGAGGAGTAAAACCTGGTGGTGCAAAATAGTTGTTTGAACGATAACATAGCATGTTACAGTCTCCTTGAGGACGAGCTTGATAGCCTCCCGTGGGATAAGTACCGTATGCCGCGTTAACGTTTTCACAAAAATTTCCTTGAGTAGAAGGACAATCATTGTAAGAATGAGGACCACCACATGTGTCACAAGAAATAGCAACGGCTTTAGCTTGTTGAGTGTGGTTATTAGCCAAAATTTGCATATTTTTGCTCATTTTGATAATGGCTCGTTCCATGGCGGACATGTCGGTGGTGGAAGAAGTAGATGAAACATTGACTCTCGGATTAGATCTTGAGGATGCGGATGAATCCCAATTCTTGTGGTGAGTAGTCATGTTTTCAATCAACTCTCTACACTCCTCTGGTCTCCTTTTCATAAAAGTACCACCGGCGGCGGCGTTGATCGTGTCACGATCACGAAAAGTGAGACCATTGTAGAAAGTATCAATGAGAGTCACGGGGAGCATGTTGTGATTTGGACAACGGTCGATCAAATCATTGTATCGTTCCCAAGCATCAAAGAGCGATTCATCATTGTCTTGCATGAATCCACTAATTTGGTTACGAAGGCTCGTGACCATGGATGGTGGGAAGTAGCGCGACAAAAAGCGTTGAGTCATGTCGTCCCAAGTATGAATAGAATTCTTTGGGAGACGGTCAAACCATTTTTCGGCATGGTGAGAAAGCGTGTGTGGAAAGAGTTGAAGGCGAAGTACATCCATAGAAACACCGGGATCTTCATGCTTTGAGTCATGGTAATAAATTTGTCGAGGTGCTTGTTTGCATCAGCATCCGGCAATCCGCGAAATGGATTTGTTTGCACTTCTTGAATCATGTGATGCTTCAACGAAAACTCCTGAGCCGTGATTTGCATCGGCGCAATCGGGCCTCCACGTCCGTTCATCGTAAGTTGGCATAGCTCCTCCATGGTTCGTAGGTCGGGTAGGGGTGGATTATTCATGTTGGGGTGAGGTGGATTATTATTGTTGTTGTGTACACCGGCCATGTCTAAATTATCGAGAGTCTCGGGCTCGGGATAAGACGTTGACCGAGTACGCATACACTAAAAAGAAAATGCAAGAGAAAATATTTTTGGGTTTTATAGGTTTTTTAATTTTTTTGTATTTTTGAAAATTTTATATTTTTATGGGTTTTTGAAAATTTTTGTACTAGAAAATAACGTTCCCGAAAGAACGGATCGCAAAATCCAATTTTTCTCACAAGAAACCGTTGATCCTTACGAAAAGAGCCTGCAGCGGCGCCATTTAATACAGTCTTTTTAGTTAATTAAAAATGTAGCTTTTGCAAGATCTTTGTTTGCGTTGCTCGTACCCAATCATATTTGTCGTTGTTTCGGTCTCGGTATCTTCTCGAATCGATCACGGTTCAAAGTGGAATTGCTGTTCTTGGTCACTAAAAGGGGGAGCTTTTGATCTATTTCTAATGGTGAGATAAGCAATAAAATAATTAAATAACAAAACGAAAATGAAGTAAATCAAACTAACCTTAATTTGGCAGGAAAACGAGAATTGAAAACTGAAACTGAAAACTAAATGCTTATCCGGAAAATGTTATGAATCCCTTATCCGCAATACACAAATACAAACCTTATCCGGAATACACAAAATTCCCTTATCCGGAAAATAGAACACCACCTTATCCGGAAAAACACTATGGAGCTACTATCCGGAAAACGTATGGAACCTTTATCCGCAATACTTAGTTGAAACCTTATCCGGAAAGCAAAACAAACATCTTATCCGGAAAAACGTCCTCTTCCTTATTCGGGAAACCAAACACGACTCTTATCCGGAAAAATAAACTTGGTTCTTATCCGGAATGTCTATCCGGAAAACGTTGTGAGGATTTTTATCCGGAAAAACTTGCTTCGAAGCCTTATCCGCAAAAACTTCTTTCTCTTATCCGGAATACTTAACAAATGAACTTTATCCGGAATAAACGTAGATCTCCTTATCCGAAAACCGATGTGAAACTCTTTATCCGGAAAATTGGACTAAAACTCTTATCCGGAATAATTATCCGGAAAACCTTATCCGCAAAAAAGAAGAACTAGGGGAGCATATCCGGAATAAGGGTTTGAGACCCCTTATCCGGAATCCTTGAAACTGCTGCTTATCCGCAAGCTGGACGAACGGTTTATCCGGAATAAGGGTTTGGGACCCCTTATCCGGAATACTAGGGATATAAACTTTCCGAACTATGAATAAATAGTGAATAAGCCAAATCCCAATAAGCACTTTGCCAAAAGCTAAACCAAAAGATTTTTAGAAAAAGATGATTAAGCTAAAATTTAAAAACTTTAAAAACCTTAATAAGCTAAAAATCAAAAACCACTTTTATATCAAAAACTTAAACTTATCAAATCAACTTATTTTTCAATAAGCTAACACAATAATCAACCAAATCACAACCACTACATACTTATTAAATCAAACCATAGATTATTAAGAAAGGAAGAATGAGAGATTATCAAAAGATTGCTTGTATTAAAAGATTCAAAAGTACAAAACTTAATATAAAACTAGAGAGAGAAAGTGCTTAAACATTTTAGAACTAATAATGAAAAACTAAAAATTAACTAGCTAACCCCCCTCCTAATGCGATTAGGAGGGTATTTATAGGCTAAGTGGAAGGTGCATGTGTGATGTGCTTTCTTCTTTCTTTTCTTCTCGACTCGATTTAATTCTTTGTCTTTTCTCGACATCGTCTCGGGATTTGAACTTGTCTTAATAATTTTCTTCTTTAATTTAGACTTGAGTTCTTCGACTTCAATAAACTTCCGTCTTTATACTTTTTCTTCGATAAATCTTCAGAATAGGTGTTGGACATCCGTTCTTTAAGCACTCTTGATCTCTTGACTTCGTCTTTTCTTGTTTTCTTCGATAAAGGCCCGTGAAAGCCCGTGTTTTCTTCCTTTTTCATCTTTTGGTCCTAAAACACAATAAAAACACAACCGACGCATAATTCCGACTTTTACGACATAAAATACACGTTTTGGTCTTGTTATTATTAGAAATAAGTGGTAAAAGGATAAGTGTTTTCACACTTATTAAACCCCATATTTCCTTAGGACCCTTTCGAATTGGTCGTTACAAAAATGGGTTCCACGATCGCTTATGATGGCACGAGGGGTTCCAAACCGAGAAAACAAGCTTTTCAAAAACTTGACTATCACACGAGCATAATTGGTGGGCAGAGCCTTAGCTTCCACCCACTTAGATAGGTAGTCAACCGCAACAAGGATGTACTTATTACCACGAGATGATGGGAACGGCCCCATAAAGTCGATGCCCCAAACGTCAAAGATCTCACACACTTGGATGATATTCTGTGGCATTTCATCTTTTTGTGAGGCTTTTCCTTGTCGTTGGCATGAGTCACACGACTTCACAAGCTCATGTGCATCTCGATAAATAGTAGGCCAAAAGAAGCCGGCATCAAACACCTTCTTAGCCGTGAGATTAGCACCATGGTGACCACCCGTGGGTCCCTCGTGACATGCTCTAAGGATAATAGAAGCTTCGGTACCAAAGACACAACGTCGGATAATTTGATCCGCACAAGTTCGAAACAAGTAAGTGTCGTTCCAAAAGTAGAACTTGACGTCACGAAAGAATTTTCGATTTTTTTTAGTCGTCATACCCTTGATGATGAAGTTGCCCGCATGGTAATTTGCGATGTCCGCAAACCATGGGGTGGAAGAATCCATCTTAGAATTCACTACACCAAGTGTCTTGAGCGGAAATGTTTCGGTGATTTCCTTGGGCTCGTAAACACTTTGGTGAGGATCTTCCAAACGAGAAAGATGATCGGCCGCTAGATTCTCGGCTCCTTTTTTGTCAACAATTTTGTGATCACATTCTTGAAGGAGGAGAATCCAACGAAGTAACCTAGGCTTTGCATCTTGTTTAGCCATAAGATACTTGATGGCCGAATGATCCGTATACACTATGCATTTCGTCAAGACGAGATAAAGTAGAAATTTCTCAAATGCATACACCACGGCAAGGAACTCCTTCTCCGTTGTAGTGTATTTTAGTTGAGCCTCGGTCATCGTCTTGCTAGCATAGTGAATAGGCAAGATGTGCTTTTCATGACGTTGCCCCAATACGGCCCCAACAACGTAGTCACTAGCATCACACATGAGCTCAAACGGGAGGTTCCAATTGGGAGCAACAAGAATGGGAGCTTCGGTAAGTTTCCTCTTAAGGATCTCAAAGGCTCGTACACAATCTTCGTCAAAGACAAAACGTGCCTCTTTCTCAAGAAGATGTGTAATAGGTCGAGAGATCTTTGAAATATCCTTGATGAATCGATGTTAAAAGCCCGCGTGGCCTAGGAAACTCCTAACTCCCTTAACGGTTTTGGGATGAGGTAATTTGGCGATGACGTCTACCTTAGCTTGATCTACCTCAATCCCCGCTTTCGAAACCTTGTGCCCTAAGACGATTCCACTTCTAACCATAAAATGACATTTTTCCCAATTGAGCACAAGGTTGGTTTCCTCACAACATTTCAACATTCTCTCAAGATTTGACAAACACGAAGTGAACGAATTACCAATCACGGAAAAGTCATACATGAAGACTTCCATCGTCTTCTCGATCATATCATGAAAAATAGCCATCATGCACCTTTGAAAGGTTCCCGGTGCATTGCAAAGTCCGAATGGCATTCTACGATAGGAAAACGTTCCATATGGACACGTAAACGTAGTTTTTTCTTGATCACGAGGATCGATGGGGATTTGGAAGTAACCGGAAAAACCATCTAAAAAGCAATAGAAATCGTTTCCCACAAGACGCTCCAACATTTGGTCCATGAAGGGCAAGGGAAAATGGTCTTTTCGAGTGGCTTCATTCAACTTACGATAGTCAATGCACACTCTCCATCCGGTCATGAGTCTAGTGGGAATTAACTCGTTTGCATCGTTTGGCACAACGTTCATTCCTCCCTTTTTAGGGACACAATGGATAGGAATCACCCAATGGCTATCGGAAATAGGGTAAATCATTCCCGCGTCAAGGAGTTTTAGGACTTCCTTTTTTATGACGCCATGAATTTTGGGGTTCACCCTTCTTTCACATTGGATTGCGGGCTTGTAATCCTCCTCCATTAAGATTTTGTGGGTACAAAATTTGGGATCGATCCCCTTAATGTCGGATAACTTCCATGCAATTGCCCCTTTGTGATCCTTTAGAACATCGACAAGTGTGGTTTTTTCATCATTTGAAAGTTCTTTCGCAATAATAACCGGCAACTTGTCGCCCTCCTCCAAAAAGACATACTCAAGATAAGGAGGTAAATCTTTCAACTCGAGGATAGGTGGTTCCGCAATTGAAGATTTAGGCTCGATACTCATAACCTCCTCGGGTGGAGGAAATGGTAAATCGTTAAGAAAATCCTTGATAATCGAGAAGTCCTCATCATTGTCGAGGTCTTCGTCACAAGTACGTGGAACGTCGAATTCTTCCAACGTAAAACCACCACCTTCAAATGGAGTGAAGGTTGGTGTCGAGTTATCAAGAATGGGATCAAGCATAGTGGGTTTGCCACTATTTTCAACATCACCAAAACCTATAACTTCTTGTGAAAATTCCTCGCAAACAACGTCGATCATATCAACGAGGTTTATTGTAGCAACGGAATAAACATGACAAAGTTGAGAATTTTGAGTTGCGTTTATAACAAGTTCCTCATCGTTGAAACGTAAGGTGATCTTTCTAGCAAGAACATCGATCAAAGCCACAGACGTATCTAAAAACGAACGACCTAAAATGAGAGGAACTTGAGGATCCGTGGGAATATCGACAACGATAAAGTCTACCGGATAATAGAACTTTCCCACTTTCACAAAAACGTCTTCCGCCAATCCACATGCGCGAATCGTGGAGTGGTCGGCCAACTCGATAGACATTAGTGAAGGAGTAAGATTAGGAAGATTAAGCGACTTTAAGATTGCAAGTGGCATCAAGTTAATGCTAGCACCAAGATCGGCCAAGGCATAGCATTCTTCCATATCTTGAATTGCACAAGGGATCAAAAATTTACCGGGATAACCGACTTTTTGAGGTATACGATTAAGATAAACCGATGAACAACTAGAAAATTGATGCAATTTCTCCTTGTTGTTCAACATACTCTTAAAGTTAGCGGCAATTCGAGGCATCATGACCAAAGCATCGGTGAAACTCACATTAAAGTGCCAATCACGAAACATTTTCATAAAAAGCTCAATTTGATAATTGTCGCGCTCTTGTCGTTTCTCCTTCCTATGTCTCGATGGGTAAGGTAAGGGTGGTGTGGGTTAGGGCATAGGCATAGCCTTTGGAATCTCGGGTTCCAATGTTGGTAATGGGTCAACCGTAGGTATGGCATGAGCGGTACTTTGTGGTCTTGAGATATGCTCTTTTTCGACCACCACCTCGGGTTCTTCCTCAATTTCCTCCACCGTTGGAGTAATTGGTTGAGGAGTCGGTTCCTTAAGTGTCTTACCACTTCGTGTGGTAATCACTTTCATCTCTCCCTTCGGGTTTGATATGGTGTTACTAGGTAAACTACCCGAAGTAGAAGCTTTGTTCCCCGTGACCGCTTCCAAAATAGCATTAAGCTTAACATCTTGACTAGCGACTTTTTGGTCTATCCTTTGTTCAAGCCTAGAATGACTTTGCTCAATTTTATTGTTTTTGACCTCTAATTTGATTAGCAAAATCATTTTTCAACTCATTTTTCATGTTGGTATTTTCCTTGGCTAAATTAGCTATCTCCTTTGCATTTTTAGCCGCTTCTCTAGCTTGACTAGCCAAATGCTCTTGAATGTTTTCCAAAATCTTATCATTTGCTGTAGCGTAATTCAAAAAGTCCATTGGAAGTTCTTTAGTGTAAACATTTTTAAGACCTTGACTTGTGTTTTGAAATTACGGTTTTGGTTTTGGTTTTGCAATTCGCTACTACTCCCTTGATTCCATTGTTTTTATTACCCTTGTAATTGTTTCTTTGATTGTTTTGGTAACCAACTTGATTGTTTCGATAATTGTTAGCAGTTTGATTTGGTGGAAAACCCGGTGGATTCAATTGATTAGTGCCGGTAACTTGACCGTTTTGGTTATAAGTTCCCGCGGCCGCGTAGGCACTCGAAGTGTTACCACCGTGGTAATGCACTCAGAGTAATCGTGAGCTCCACCACAATACATACAAGAAACCTCAACCGCTTTAGCCATAGCAGGAGTGGGTTGTTCACCAACTTTAAACTCAATTAACAATCCTTTAAGCTTATCAAAAATCTTGTTTTCCAAATTAGCCTCGATTTGGCAAGAATCAATGGTATGGACAATGAAGGCGAAGGTGAAGACGAAGTCTTACGAACACTTGACGTGCTATGAGGACTATAAACCTTAGACCTATTCTCAATGATTAACAATGCTTCCTCGACCGTCTTACACAAAAAATTACCACCTGCGGCGGCGTTAAGATAATCACCCTCATGATCGGTCAAGCCATTGTAAAACGTGTCAATTTGATGCATGTCGGAAAAACCATGATGAGGACATTCGTGCAACATTTCCTTAAACCTATTCCAAGCCGTCGAAAAACTCTCATTATACTCTTGTGAAAACTTTGAAATCTCGTTTTTCAAATGCGTAGTCTTAGAGGGCGGAAAAAATTGGTTCACGAACTTTGAAACGAGATCCTTCCACGTCAATATAGAATTGGGTGGCTCTTTCTCTAACCAAATTTTTGCGGGCCCCGCTAAATAATACAGAAAAAGCATCATTTTAATCGAGTCGTTAGAGACATCCTTAAACTTGCAATTGGCGGTAAGACGATTGAATTGACGAATTTGGTTATGAGGGTTGTCCTTTTTGTCACCACGAAACTTGTTGTTTTGAATCATGGACAATAAACCCGTCTTAACCTCAAAATTCTCCGTAAGGATAGCGGGAATCACAATCGCTTCTCCATAACCCTCGGTGGGTGCTTGAAGCAACTCCATCATAGTACGATTAGCCATGGGTGCTTCTTGTTCTACGATGGGTTCGACAATGGGAGATTCTTCTCTAGAAGATGTTTGGTTTCCTTCCTTTTGACGACGTTTACGTGCACATCTTGCTTTGGAGCGAGTTTGCATAAACGTCACGTACAACAAGGGATGAGCAAAGAATATTCTTTTTGGTGTTTTTACTTTTTCAATTTTTTTGTGGTTTTTGATTGTTTTTACTTTTTTTGGATTTTTGTGATTGTATTAAGTAGACCAAAATCTACAAATCTCCTCCTTAATCAAATCTCTTAATTAAAGAAGCCTCAAGGAATGAAAACGATCACGTGAAGTGAACGCCTTCGATGACTTTAGAACGTTGGTGGAACACCAAAACGTTCAAGAGGGTTTAATCAAATGAAACCAAGAAAGTATATATAATACTTAATAATACTTTGGGCGGCAAAACCCTCGATTAGCTCTCAAAATCAAATACTCACAAGCAAGCGGGGAAACGAGGCGGCGCGAAGCACTTAAGAGCCTTTTTCCTTAGGATATATTTTATAATATCCGCCTTATACCCACTTTATAGTTTGTATTTTTCAAAATCGAGCTTCACGAAAGTATTTATCTATTTTTGCCTTTCTTTCTTGTTTGAGATTCGAATACGATGATTGGGTAATGACCTCCCAAGTCAAGGTTGTGATTTCTCCCTTTTGGAGTACTTGTGTATTTATTGTTCTACGTATACATTATAGTAATAGTATTCACACAAAAAATGAAAAACCTATAATACGTATTAGTAGAGTGCTACTAATACAATTTGCTATTATGGCTATATAAAAACAACAATTTTTCCAATCAAAACACAACACGCCTCCTCGGCAGCGGAGCCAAAATGATAGTTGAGTTTTTACGTCTTTTAGGAAAAAGAGCGTAATTAGGGTAAGTACGACGATTTAGGAAAATCGTGCACAAATGACCCAAAGTGGGGATCGTTCTCAAGGAGGCTTGGTGTGTGTGTTAAGAAATGATTAGTAATGTGATTATATGATTATGAGAAAGAATATAGAAATGAGATAAGAAGAGAATGACGGTTACGAAGACGGGTTATACTAGGACGAAAGGGTCGTACACGTAAAACCGTAAAAGCACCAAATTTAAAAATTTACCCTAAAAATTCCTAAAAAAAGTGCAATAAATCCTAAATAATGTATTAAGAGTTTACAAAAAATCAAAAATCACCCAAACCTTTTATTTAATTAAATAATGATTTTTTAATGCTAATTAAAGCCCTAAAAATCAATTTAATTAATAAAAAGCCCAAAATGAGATTTATCACTTTGTAAACCTCTAAAATACACTAACTTAATTTAAAAATATTTTTGAAAATTTTAAAATTAGTTAAAACTATTTAAAAACAATTATAAACTATTAAAACTTAAAATAATTATAAAAATTAATCTAAGGACAATAAAAATATTCTAAAAGTTGCAAAACTTCCTAAGTTTATGTATCTGAACTAGGAAAATGAAAAAAAAACTAGAAAAAAACTAACTTTTAATTTCTAATAATAAAATAATAATAAAATAATGTCAAAAATCCAAAGTTTATAAAAAAATTCTAAAAAATTACCTAAAATCAAGTAAAATGTAACTAAGAAAAATATGCAAACAAAAGTTCCCAAAACCTTTTTAAGAATTTTATATTAATTATTAAAGTTGATTAAAACCCCTAAAATCATATAAAATCAAAAATAAGTTAATTTGAAAACTTTAATTGATGTAAACCTCAAAAATACTATTGAAAACTTAAAAACTATTTTTTTAGATTTTTAAAACACTTTTTTCTATTTTTTAATTACTTTCTAAGATGAAAACTAAAAATAATCCTAATAATTTAAATACAAACGTGAAAAATAAATTTTTAATGCCAATAAGTCTTAAAATTAACAAAGATCAAAGGAAAATTGAAATACAGCTGAAAAGTTTGATAAATAAGCTCAAATCGGCTTGTTTATAAGCTGCCCTAGTAAATAAGCTAATTTCAAACACACCTTAAGTATTAGAAAAACCAAGTGATAACCAGTCAAAGACCCTAGGGCAACTGGTTATCACGTTGGTGTGTGGGAGAGATGGTGCAGGTTCGAGTCCTGGCCAGTCTCTTTTTGTTAAAACTTTTTTTTTGTTTCCTTTTTTCAAAAACTCAAACCAGTTAACTTACTAGCTTCTAAAACACAAAAAAACTTTAAGAATCAAACAAGATTAAGACCTAAAATCAAAAAAACGTGCCCAGTTTGCTATAGTAACCAAATAACTTGAAAAATAGTGCTATCCGAGAACCAAAACATTCTCTGATAATTCAGAAAAACCCTCAAAAGGCCTTGGTGACCCGATTGGCTTAGGAAAGCCTTTGGATGCTTTATTTTTGGCAAGAATAGGCACCCTACAAGTCAGTTGACTTGTGGGAGTCACAAATAACACAAAAATAGCAAATACAAGCAAGAATCTCACAAGGACAATCACAAATAGGGGTCTGGTTGCATAGGTCTGATGCAAAATGCACAACAATGAATTTCATCTGGCCAAAACTTGTTCCAAACCTTACCAATCTACAACAAAATAGGCTACAATCTTGAATTAGCAGTCTCTTAAACAGATAACAAGATTTGGAGGTCTAATATTTGCAAAAACTTACTGAATTTTAAGCTAGCAGATTTAAGACTATTTTTACTAAAATACAACATCCAACTATTTCAAATCCTATTTAATTTAAGTCATACTGTCATAGCAAACTCACAAAGACCTAAGAAGTATGAATGACCAATTTTTAACAGATTCAATAAATTTTGTATCAATTAAACCCTAAGCCCAAACACCACTTACAAATCTGAATCAAAGACTTAACAAGGAATTTTAGAACAAGAGTGCTCCAAACAGATTAGTATCTATCTAAACATGATTCAAAAACACAAACAAAATTAGATCAAGTCATTTACTAACACATAAAGCAGATAGCACAAATAGCATTACAAATTCACCATAAATCTTATCAAGTTCAAAATTAGAGTTCACTATGGTTCAAGCTTCTTACCAACAAGCTGATTCCTTCTAGGACCCCTTTTTGAGCTTATGAAAATGAGTAGAGGATCCTTGTTGTTGGAATCTATAAGAGACCCAAAGGATATCAATATCTTCACAGCAACAAGAAAAATGTGATGAAATGAGAGTGATTTTTGCTTCCTTGTACATGCACAACACCACAAGACCAAGAACAGCTTCAAGTATCAAGGGCTACAAGCTTTTGGCTTGTTGCTTTTGATACAGTAAAATGTAAACAGAAAAAAAGATATCAAATTAGCAAGAAAATTTTCACCTCACAACACTTCCTACCTAAAGTCTATACCCACTGAATCTTGATATCTCTTAGATATCAGGGTTCTATGGTTATATAAGAGCTCTAAATAAGTAGCTTATGTGGCCTATAAACTTTCTAGCTTAACTGAAAAGCAGATTTGAACTCGAGGATGGGTGGTTCCTCAATTGAAGATTTGGGCTCGATACTCATAACCTCCTCGGGTGTAGGAAATGGGAAATCGTTAAGAAAATCCTTGATAATCGAGAAGTCCTCATCGTTGTCGAGGTCTTCGCACAAGTACGTGGAACGTCGAATTCTTCCAACGTAAAACCACCACCTTCAAATGGAGTGAAGGTTGGTGTCGAGTTATCAAGAATGGGATCAAGCATAGTGGGATTGCCACTATTTTCAACATCACCAAAACCTAGAACTTCTTGTGAAAATTCCTCGCAAAGAACGTAGATCATATCAACGAGGTTTATGGTAGAAACGGAATAAACATGAGAAAGTTGAGAATTTTGAGTTGCGTTTATAACAAGTTCCTCATCGTTGACACGTAAGGTGATCTTTCTAACATGAACATCGATCAAAGCCATAGACGTATCTAAAAACGAACGACCTAAAATGAGAGGAACTTGAGGATCTATGGGAATATCGACAACGATAAAGTCTACCGGATAATAGAACTTTCCCACTTTCACAAAAACGTCTTCCGCCAATCCACATGCGCGAATCGTGGAGTGGTCGGCGAACTCGATAGACATTAGTGAAGGAGTAAGATTAGGAAGATTAAGCGACTTGAAGATTGCAAGTGGCATCAAGTTAATGCTAGCACCAAGATCGGCCAAGGCATATCATTCTTCCATATCTTGAATTGCACAAGGGATCAAAAATTTACCGGGATAACCGACTTTTTGAGGTATGCGATTAAGATAAACCGATGAACAACTAGACAATTGATGCAATTTGTCCTTGTTGTTCAACATACTCTTAAAGTTAGCGGCAAATCAAGGCATCATGACCAAAGCATCGGCGAAACTCACATTAAAGTGCCAATCACGAAACATTTTCATAAAAAGCTCAAATTGATAATTGTCGCGCTCTTGTCGTTTCTCCTTCCTACGTCTCGATGGGTAAGATACGGGTGGTGTGGGTTAGGGCATAGGCATAGCCTTTGGAATCTCGGGTTCCAATGTTGGTAATGGGTCAACCGTAGGTGTGGCATGAGCAGTACTTTGTGGCCTTGAGATATGCTCCTTTTCGACCACCACCTCGGGTTCTTACTCATTTTCCTCCACCGTTGGAGTAATTGGTTGAGGAGTCGGTTCCTTATGTGTCTTACCACTTCGTGTGGTAATCACTTTCATCTCTCCCTTCGGGTTTGATATGGTGTTACTAGGTAAACTACCCGAAGTAGAAGCTTTGTTCCCCATGACCGCTTCCAAAATAGCATTAAGCTTAACATCTTGACTAGCGGCTTTTTGGTCTATCCTTTGTTCAAGCCTAGAATGACTTTGCTCAATTTTATTGTTTTGACCTCTAATTTGATTAGCAAAATCATTTTTCAACTCATTTTTCATGTTGGTATTTTCCTTGGCTAAATTAGCTATCTCCTTTGCATTTTTAGCCGCTTCTCTAGCTTGACTAGCCAATTGCTCTTGAATGTTTTCCAAAATCTTATCATTTGCTGTAGCATAATTCAAAAAGTCCATTGGAAGTTCTTTAGTGTAAACATTTTTAAGACCTTGACTTGTGTTTTGAAAATTATGGTTTTGGTTTTGGTTTTGCAATTGGCTACTACTCCCTTGATTCCCATAGTTTTTATTACCCTTGTAATTGTTTCTTTGATCGTTTTGGTAACCAACTTGATTGTTTCGTTAATTGTTAGCAGTTTGATTTGGTGGAAAACCCGTTGGAGTCAATTGATTAGTGCCGGTAACTTGACCGTTTTGGTTATAAGTTCCCGCGGCCGCGTAGGCACTCGAAGTGTTACCACCGTTGGTAATGCACTCAGAGTAATCGTGAGCTTCACCACAATACATACAAGAAACCTCAACTGCTTTAGCCATAGCGGGAGTGGGTTGTTCACCAACTTTAAACTCAGTTAACAATCCTTTAAGCTTATCAAAAATCTTGTTTTCCAAATTAGCCTCGATTTGGCAAGCATCAATGGTATGGACAATGAAGGCGAAGGTGAAGACGAAGTCTTACGAACACTCGACGTGCTAGGAGGCTATAAACCTTAGACCTATTCTAAATGATTAACAATGCTTCCTCGACCGTCTTACACAAAAAATTACCACCCGCGGTGGCGTTAAGATAATCACCCTCATGATCGGTCAAGCCATTGTAAAACGTGTCAATTTGATGCAAGTCGGAAAAACCATGACGAGGACATTCGTGCAACATTTCCTTAAACCTATTCCAAGCCGTCGAAAAACTCTCATTATACTCTTGTAAAAACTTTGAAATCTCATTTTTCAAATGCGTAGTCTTAGAGGGCGGAAAAAATTGGTTCACGAACTTTTAAACGATATCCTTCCACGTCAATATAGAATTGGGTGGCTCTTTCTCTAACCAAATTTTTGCGGGCCCCGCTAAATAATACGGAAAAAGCATCATTTTAATCGAGTCGTTAGAGACATCCTTAAACTTGCAATTGGCGGTAAGACGATTGAATTGACGAATTTGGTTATGAGGGTTGTCCTTTTCGTCACCACGAAACTTGTTGTTTTGAATCATGGACAACAAACCCGTCTTAACCTCAAAATTCTCCGTAAGGATAGCGTGAATCACAATCGCTTCTCCATAACCCTCGGTGGGTGCTTGAAGCAACTCCATCATAGTACGATTAGCCATGGGTGCTTCTTGTTCTACGATGGGTTCGACAATGGGAGATTCTTCACTAGAATATGTTTGGTTTCCTTCCTTTTGACGACGTTTACGTGCACGTCTTTCTTTGGAGCGAGTTTGCATAAACGTCACGTACAACGAGAGGATGAGCAAAGAATATTCTTTTTGGTGTTTTTACTTTTTCAATTTTTTTGTGGTTTTTGATTGGTTTAACTTTTTTTGGATTTTTGTGATTGTATTAAGTAGACCAAAATCTACAAATCTCCTCCTTAATCAAATCTCTTGATTAAAGAAGCCTCAAGGAATGAAAACGATCACGTGAAGTGAACGCCTTCGATGACTTTAGAACGTTGGTGGAACACCAAAACGTTCAAGAGGGTTTAATCAAATGAAACCAAGAAAGTATATATAATACTTAATAATACTTTGGGCAGCAAAACCCTCGATTAGCTCTCAAAATCAAATACTCACAAGCAAGCGGGGAAACGAGGCGGCGCGAAGCACTTAAGAGCCTTTTTCCTTAGGATATATTTTATAATATCCGCCTTATACCCACCTTATAGTTTGTATTTTTCAAAATCGAGTTTCACGAAAGTATTTATCTATTTTTGCCTTTCTTTCTTGTTTGAGATTCGAATACAATGATTGGGGAATGACCTCCCAAGTCAAGGTTGTGATTTCTCACTTTTGGAGTACTTGTGTATTTATTGTTCTACGTATACAATATAGTAATAGTGTTCACACAAAAAACGAAAAACCGATAATATGTATTAGTAGAGTGCTACAAATACAATTAGCTATTATGGCTATATAAAAACAACAATTTTTCAAACCAAAACACAACACACCTCCCCGGCAGCGGCGCCAAAATGACAGTTGAGTTTTTACGTCTTTTAGGAAAAAGAGCGTAATTAGGGTAAGTACGACGATTTAGGAAAATCGTGCACAAATGACCCAAAGTGGGGATCGTTCTCAAGGAGGCTTGGTGTGTGTGTTAAGAAATGATTAGTGATGTGATTATATGATTATGAGAAAGAATATAGAAATGAGATAAGAAGAGAATGACGGTTACGAAGACGGATTATACTAGGACGAAAGGGTCGTACACGTAAAACTTAAAAGCACCAAATTTAAAAATTTACCCTAAAAATTCCTAGAAAATTGCAATCAATCATAAATAATGTATTAAGAGTTTACAAAAAATCAAAAATCACCCAAATCTTTTATTTAATTAAATAATGATTTTTTAATGCTAATTAAAGCCCTAAAAATGAATTTAATTAATAAAAATCCCAAAATGAGATTTATCACTTTGTAAACCTCTAAAATACCCTAACTTAATTTAAAACTATTTTTGAAAATTTTAAATTAGTTAAAACTATTTAAAAACAATTAAAAACTATAAAAACTTAAATAATTATAAAAATTAATCTAAGGACAATAAAAATATTCTAAAAGTTGCAAACTTCCTAAGTTTATGTATTTGAACTAGGAAAAATGAAAAAAAACTAGAAAAAACTAACTTTTAATTTCTAATAATAAAATAATAATAAAATAATGTCAAAAATCCAAAGTTTATAAAAAAATTCTAAAAATTACCTAAAATCAAGTAAAATGTAACTAAGAAAAATATGCAAACAAAAGTTCCCAAAACCTTTTTAATAATTTTATATTAATTATTAAAGTTGATTAAAACCCCTAAAATCATATAAAATAAAAAATAAGTTAATTTGAAAACTTTAATTGATGTAAACCTCAAAAATACTATTGAAAACTTAAAAACTATTTTTTCAGATTTTTAAAACACTTTTTTCTATTTTTTAATTACTTTCTAAAATTAAAACTAAAAATAATCCTAATAATTTAAATACAAACGTGAAAAAAAAGATTTAATGCCAATAAGTCTTAAACTTAACAAAGATCAAAGAAAAATTGAAATACAGTTGAAAAGTTTGATAAATAAGCTCAAATCAGCTTGTTTATAAGCTGCCCTAGTAAATAAGCTAATTTCAAACACACCTTAAGTATTAGAAAAACCAAGTGATAACCAGTCAAAGACCCTAGGGCAACTGGTTATCATGTTGGTGTGTGGGAGAGATGGTGCAGGTTCGAGTCCTGGCCAGTCTCTTTTTGTTAAAACTTTTTTTTTGTTTCCTTTTTTCAAAAACTCAAACGAGTTAACTTACTAGCTTCTAAAACACAAAAAACATTAAGAATCAAACAAGATTAACACCTAAAAATCACAAAAACGTGCCCAGTTTGCTATTGTAACCAAATAACTTGAAAAATAGTGTTATCCGAGAACCAAAACGTTCTCTGATGATTCAGAAAAACCCTCAAAAGGCCTTGGTGACCTGATTGGCTTAGGAAAGCCTTTGGATGCTTTGTTTTTGGCAAGAATAGGCACCCCACATGTCAGTTGACTGTGAGAGTCACAAATAACACAAAAATAGCAAATACAAGCAAGAATCTCACAAGGACAATCACAAATAGGGGTCTGGTTGCATAGGTCTGATGCAAAATGCACAACAATGAATTTCATCTGGCCAAAACTTGTTCCAAACCCTACCAATCTACAACAAAATAGGCTACAATCTTGAATTAGCAGTCTCTTAAACAGATAACAAGATTTGGAGGTCTAATATTTGCAAAAACTTACTGAATTTTAAGCTAGCAGATTTAAGACTATTTTTACTAAAAATACAGCATCCAACTCTTTTAAATCCTATTTAATATAAGTCATACTGTCATAGCAAACTCACAAACACCTAAGAAGTATGAATGACCAATTTTTAACAGATTCAATAAATTTTGTATCAATTAAACCCTAAGCCCAAACACCCCTTACAAATCTGAATCAAAGACTTAACAAGGAATTTTAGAACAAGAGTGCTCCAAACAGATTAGTATCTATCTAAACATGATTCAAAAACACAAACAAACTTAGATCAAGGCATTTACTGACACATAAAGAAGATAGCACAAATAGCATTACAAATTCACCATAAATCTTATCAAGTTCAAAATTAGAGTTCACTATGGTTCAAGCTTCTTACCAACAAGCTGATTCCTTCTAGGACCCCTTTTTGAGCTTATGAAAATGAGTTGAGGATCCTTGTTGGAATCTATAAGAGACCCAAAGGATATCAATATCTTCACAGCAACAAGAAAAATGTGATGAAATGAGAGTGATTTTTGCTTCCTTGTACCTTCACAACACCACAAGACCAAGAACAGCTTCAAGTATCAAGGGCTACAAGCTTTTGGCTTGTAGCTTTTGATACAGTAAAATGTAAACAGAAAAAAAAGATATCAAATTAGCAAGAAATTTTTCACCTCACAACACTTCCTACCCAAAGTCTATACCCACTGAATCTTGATATCTCTTAGATATCAGGGTTCTATGGTCATATAAGAGCTCAAAATAAGTAGCTTATGTGGCCTATAAACTTTCTAGCTTAACTGAAAAGCAGATTTGAGAACTTCAAAATTTTGAAATCAAAAACTTAAAAATACTTTTTTGAAAACTCATTCAAAACAAACAAAACATGAAAAGTAAATGGAACTCAGTCTTTCTCATCATCAAACTCAATAACATTTTATATTCCTTCATAAAACTGGCTTTACAAGGTTTGTGAAAATAAGAGATAAATCAAGAACATCTAGCTGAATATGTCCTATGGTTCTTATATAGACGAGCTACAAGGGTTCTAGAACTGAAAAGAACTTCTAACCCTACTGATATGAACTTCCAATACCGCGCTTAAAGAAATTTGAATCTTTGAAGCATCTTTGACAATTTTGAAATTGGTCTTGATGCCATGTGATGATACAGCTGTTGGATTTTGATCTTGGCCATCCAATGTGGTTGTAAAAAGTAAGCAATCCCTCCAATACGTTGATTCTTTGTACTGGTTTTGTCTTGGAGCCAAAGTGTGGGTCAGGGGAAGCTGGGTTTATCACATGGGAGGGGATGGTGACGTTTTTGGGGATTGAAAAGGGATTATGGAACCCTTAATTAATATTCTGGAAGTTTATAGGGGAAAACCCTTTGTTTTGATGTGGGTTCGTCCTGGGTTTAGTTAGGGTTTATGGGAGATTAGGGGTGGGTTTTAATCTGTTTTGGGATTAGTGGGATTTAAAAATTATGTTTAGGAGGGAAAGTTAAACTGATTAAATAACCAGTTAACTTATTTAGTGGTGGAAGGTGACGTGGAGGATGGGGAGTGGTGGAGGGAGGTTTGGATGTTTGATGCAAATGGCCCCTGAAATCCCCTCTTGTTGTTACTTCAAGTTTCAAACAGCTTTAATCAACTTTCCCTTGTTTTATAAGTTTTTGTTTTTATAATTTTGCCACAAAAACTTTACAAAGGTTTATCCAAGGACTTGTTTTGCCAATTCATGATAATTGAAGGACTGATTTTGGCATTTTCTTCATTCTTCAAGGTCTTGACTTGTTTGTTGACTTCTTGGAGGATTAATATTGACAATTTAGTTTTGTTGAGGGACTAAATTTGCCAATTCTTCAAAGTTAAGGGTCCTTTTTGTAAATTTGACAAACTTTAGGGACCAATCTTGTAATTATGAATATACGAGGGTTTAAAGTGTCAGTTCTTCAATATTGGAGGACCCTTCTTCATAAATCTTCAAATCTTCAAGGGTTTTCTTTGGAAAATTCTTCATTAGGGGTTGGTTCATTGTGCGGCTTCGTTTCCCGTGTTCGTTTTTGTATAATTCTTGTGATCTTTTGTCATTTTCTCAATATCCGTACCTAAAATACACAAGCAACAAACAGAAGCATATATTTGGGTATTTTCATGATATTTAATGCATTTTAAGCCCTTTTTGGATGATGAGACTATGTATAAAAGCAGTCTCATCAAAAGCTTTCAATAAAGCTTAGAATGATTAAGCGCACAACGGAATTTAAAAAGCAAACCCCATCATATAACATGATAATGTTGCTATGAGGGATTGAAAGTTTGGGGCACACCAAGTATATCAACAACTTCTCTTCTCACGCTTGAATAATTCATCTGAATTTTTCTTCCCTTTGAGAGTTCAAGTTATGCATACTAGAAAGAATCAACACATTTCTTCCCCCACATAGTTGAAGAAAATAAACCAATCCCAAGTATGAAGCTCAAATACTGAATTAGACACTTTACACCATTCATGAAGCTGACATCGTAACACCAGAGTCAATTAAGTCCCGGAAATGCACATATCTTCTTCCGGAGATGCACCAGAGTCAATTAAGTCCTTGAAGTGCATATCTCTCCATATAGGATAATGATGATGAATAATTGCAACAACAAAACAGTTAAACATCGAATTAGTAGTGTACCGTTTAGAGATTGATAACGCCACGAGTTAAAACACTGATTTTCTCTACGGCTATGACAAATGTCATCCCGGAATGTCTTCAAATCAAAAGAAGGTATGAAGTTCATCACGTGTACTCGTTGTGCGTTCAATGTGTCTTCTTCTTCCCCTTGATGGTTTTGAAACTCGGAACCATCAATAAATCGTACGCACATGTACCTGAAATCTCGTGAGAATAATAAATAAGCTGAATTATATATTTTGTGAGAATCAGCTGTTGATCGAAAATCTCTACTCATAAAATCTCCATGGCCATCTATACCAACCCACTTGAAAGCATTTTGAAGTGACCACTGATAGAATGAACCAAATACATCAAACGTGAAACTGAATAAGAATCCTTCGATCTTGTGACTTAAGCTTGCACTATTGTTGAATGAGGAACGGTGGAGAAATCTCTAAGTACCCAATGCATCACTGAAGAAGTCTATAAGCACAACACCTCTTGAAATTATCCATGTCAACTAAGCGCGTGACACTGAGTACAACAATGTAACCCCTTTAAGTGATAGTTATCCGAGTCATCAACCAACCACCCCAAACCCGGAAACTAGATAAACAAGTCTTCATTTTAAGATTTAGCACGAGGAAGTTATCATCAAAGATAATATAAGTTCACGCCTTCAAAAAATCCGTCTTGAATTTCAAATTATTAATACCTGATCAAACAAATCCGTAGCCACAAAAAAATCGCCAATTTTTTCTTCGGTCTCGTTAAATAATTTTAGTCACTTTGGCTCGTCATTTTGTCTCGTCACTTTGTCCTGATAATATCCAATTATATCCAACATGACTTAACAAAACAAAATTTGTTAAAAAAATTATCTTTTAACACAAATTCATGTCCAATGTTGATTCATAATATTTTACATATGTGAGGCCCATCATTGCATAAAACAAACGCAGCCCCATCATATGGCAAAAATGAGACCCCATCCAACCTTCGTATATAAAACACATGCTACTACTTTTGCCAAAATTAGGATGACACCAAATTTTTATATTTGTCATCATCAAGCTGGCATAAAAATTGTATCCCAATGTGAATAAAATAAAAAGAAAGCGGATGGGCCCAGGTACGAATATACCCGGTTAGTAACTTAACACCCGGTCCACTATTTAATACCTAAAATTAGGTATTTAGTCCCCCAAAAGCTAATCTCATTTTACAAAACTCGCAGCCTCCAAAACACTCTCATCCCAACCTCGTTACATCCGCCCCATCCTCCTTCATCTCCTCACCCACCATCTCTGCAAATCTCATCAGATCCATCTATCAAACAATACCCCATCTCCACTCATATCTCAATCTTTGATACAATCAATCCCATCTATCTTATAAATCCCACGAATCTTCAATCTTAAATCCAAACAGACGAATATCAAATCCAAGCCACAAACTGGTTTAGCTTCGAGAGTCTTTCTAAACGAGATCAAGAAGGATGAAAAAAAATTCGACATCAAGAACATATAAATGTTCTCGGGTAGGTTTAGCTGATTGCATGTTTGATTTAGTTGGTTTCTTAAAATGTTAAATCGAAAAGAAGATTGATTATAATATTTTTGTTACTAATCATTCTTTTAATTCGAATATTAAAGTGGGAAACCAAAAATAGATCTGTGATGAATATGTTAAACGAGAAAAAAATCTTTTGAAAGATAAATAGATCGTTTAAACAATCTGAGATCTTTCTGAATCTTGATTTCTGTTTCGATGCTTTTTGATGTTTAGAGGGAATTAGGTGACGATGGGATTTAGGATTTGATTGATGGTGTTGTGGAGTAATAAGGTTGGAGATTTGTTGGTCCTGGTCAAATGTTGTTTTAATAAAAACAGTCGCAATGTTCATATTAAAAACCCATCGCAATGTTTTAATCTTGCATCGCAATGTTTTTTATGTATCCATCGGAATGTGAATATATAACACCCCATTATGATAATGGAATGTCACACGTAATTATGGCGTGTCATCAAAGCATACAAGTAAAAATGTCTAAACATTACATGACCATAAAAGGAAAATACCGGAATCAAACATTGGTAGTCCAAAAGTAAAGCTCATCACACATAAACATAAGCACTGTAAAGGAAAGGACTAAACAATGTCCATAGCAAGAGTATCAATGTAAAGATAACGCATAAAGTAAAGAAAGGCTAGAAAGCTTCCAGTCCATATGCACGTACGCTTAAAGTCTACGAGCGTCCCTGGGTACCTATTGTTTTGGGAACATAGAAAAGGAAAACGGCTGAGCAATACGCTCAGTGCACGGATGTACAATAAAGCATGAATAGGATAAGCAATTAACATATAACAGCGAAAGAAACTAAGTCCCGAGTAACCTTGTTAAGTCTTGATAAAACTGGTTTTATAGTTTGAAAAGCCTTATGTTAATCTTATAAAAACTGTTTAACATGTTCTACATTAGCCAATATAGGCCATGAAAATACACCGTGCATGAATACTTGGAGGGGTGACCTCATCATGGAAATTAGAGGGGCTGCCTCTAATTTAATATACTGGTTTAGGTAGGAGGGATCACCTCCTTGTGAAGGATGCAAGGCACACACCACATTCACACTGAGTAATCTGCTGAAAACATGTAACTAGGATGCACCCATACGCCCCACATGATAATAATAATATGGCCAAAGGCTGAAGGGACGCCACGAGCTATCACTCCATCGTGGTGAAGTCATAACATTGGTGCCTCCAGTGTTATGGTTATGGTACCTCCATAACTAGGTGAAACTGGTCATGCATGTATATGGCTTTAGGTATCTAATTAAACATAAGCAATTAAAAACATATAAAACATATACTGGGAAAATAGTTGGCTGCATACGGGGAATCCTAATAAGGAAGAATGTCCATACTGAAAGGACGGGAATCCGTACCTTATGTCCAGTGAACGAAGAAGACGAACTGAGAGGAATCCTACTTCCGTATCACTAATGCTACATAAATACATACATGAATAATTATCTGCTTACTAAATACTTAACTGGTTTTACGTCATGTCTTAGCTTATTTTATATGTTCATATCATGTTTTGCTGTTTAAAGCCTTAAACTATGTTTATCTTATATTATGTCTATTCTGATTAAGTACTTCTGGTATTTCATGTATTATTATGCTTACTGTGTAATAATGAGTAACTTTTCAAAAATAGCAGGTTTTCTAAAATAGAAACTTTCCAAAAATAGAAAGTTACCAAAAATAGAAAGTTTCCAAAAATAGAAAGTTTCCAAAAATAGAAAGTTTCCAAAAATAGAAAGTTTCTGAAAATAGAACTACTGCTTAAAATAGATAAGTTTCTAAAAATAGAAAGTTTCCATAAATAGATCAGCTGTCTTAATTAAATAAGTTTCCATAAATAGATTACCTGCCTGATCTAAATAAGTTTTTAAAATTAGAAAGTTTTCATAAGTAGATTAGCTGCCTTAATTAAATAAGTTTCTAAAATAGAAAGTTTCCATAATTAGATATAAGCTGGTTAAATAAGCTAAGTATATAAGCCTAAGTGTTTTTCTGATTATTTTCTAAGTCATAATGATATATTGTATAGTTTATTAATTATTTCATGTAATTTAAATAAACTATAGGTTAAAAGTATTTAATTAAAATATATCATGTTTTTAATTAAATAAAGTTAATTACTTAGGTTAAAACATGTATTATTATTTATTAATAGTATAACCTAAGTCATGTTAATTATGTAATTATAACCATGGTTTTAAATAATTAATTAATTATAAGTCTAGAAAATATAAAAAAAATACTTAGGTTAATAATTTCATGATCTAATAATTAAATTATAACCTTAGTCATGTTATTAAATTAATCATGTCATATTTATTAATTTAACTTTAACATATGATTATATAAAAAATAATCTAAACATAAACCGTGAACCGGATCTTGACTAGAAACCATGAACCGGACATGAAATCGACACTATACCCCGAACCACTTTGGGGTTCCCCTTGTCTTGCTGCTACCGTGGGACCCACACCACCCAACCGGGACCATTTGGTCTCGGTGGTGGTGTAGTAGCCAAACCGAGACCCCCTTGGGGATCGGTTTAGGCGCCGGCCAAACAAACACCCCTAGAAACATCCCTTTTTGATTTACCCAATAACCATTTTCATGTTTGATCTATGTTTTTAATTATGTTTTAAAAACATCATGTTCTTAATTAATTATTAGATCAAATCAAAAAGGAAAGGATAAAAAGAATATACCGAATGCGTGGATCTAAACGAGGATGAACAAACACGAACACTTGCACCAAAACCCAAGATCAAAATCAAATAAACACCCTCCTTTGTGTGTTTATATGTGGCGGCCAAAAAAGAAGAAGAAGAGAAGGAGAAAACTTTTTTAGGTTTTTGTTTAATCTTTTGTAAAGTGAAAAATGACTAGCTAATTTTACCTTAACCCCTTCTTAGTAAGTTTTGAGATGGGCTTGACCCATCTCCTTATTGTTGCCGCGGGTAGGGGCCCCACATGGGGTACCCGTACCGTTTTCCATGTCTCGATGTTTAATTGTTCGTTCGTGTTTATTTGTGTTCACGTTTTGTGTGTTCTCGTTAAATCATTACCGTGAACTCATATATTTATACACGCTCGTAATAAATATATATACGTAATTAATAATAGTTCGTGATTTAATTACGTTCATGATTTCATGATCGCATGTTCGTGATTAATTATTGTTAAATAATTATTGCGTGTTCGTGCGTAATAAATACTTATCGTGTTCTAACACGTACGTATTACGTAAAATCCTAACACGTAATCGTAATCATGCTATAATAGGAAAGTTTTAATCTAGTACGTACGATCTTAAGGGTACTATTCATGGTAAAAGCATGCGGGTTTTACAACTCTTCCCCCCTAAAAAGAATAATTCGTCCCCGAATTATAGATAAAGTAAACTGAAAAAGAAGAACATACCCGAATTCAAAATATGAAATGAGGGTAAGAAGCCCGGATAGACTCCTCTGTTTCCCAAGTGGCTTCCCGCTCGGTATGATCCCTCCATAGGATTTTGACGAATGGAATCGTCTTCCTTCTCATGACTCGTTCTTGTCTGTCAAGAACTCGTTCGGGTTCTTCTATAAAAGTGAGATCTTCACGTATTTGTTCCAGTGGATACTGAACCATGTGAAGGGGATGATACTGGTACCCTCTGAGTAAGGACACATGAAACACATTGTGCACATGCGAAAGCTGCGGAGGTAACGCCAATCGATAAGATACTTCACCGACTCGTTCAATGATATCAAACGGTCCGATGAAACGAGGACTGAGCTTCCCTTTAATCCCGAAGTGTCTAACACCACGTGCCGGCGAAACCTTAAGGAAGACGTGATCTCCTACGTTAAAATGTATGTCCCTACGATGCTTATCGGCGTAACTCTTCTGACGTAACCGTGCTTCCAGAAGTTTCTGCTTAGCCACTGCGATCTTTTCATTGGTCATCTCTATGATTTCAGGTCCTTCAAGTGTTCGCTCGCCAACCTGATCCCAGCAGATTGGGGCGCGACACTTCCTGTCATACAACATCTCGAAAGGAGCACACTTGATACTTGCATGCCAACTGTTGTTGTATGCAAACTCCACCAAACAGATGTAATCGTCCCAATCACCCGTCCATTCCAACGCACATGACCTCAACATGTCTTCCAATGTCTGAATAGTTTGCTCCGACTGTCCGTCCGTTTGAGGATGAAAAGTCGTGCTAAGCTTAAGTTGTGTACCCAAGCTTTCTACAGACTCTTCAAAAATCGCAAAGTGAAACGAGGATCTCTGTCTCAGACGATGCTGGATGGAGCACCGTGGAGTCTCATGATCTCTCTTCTATACGTATCGGCAAGTTTACTTACCAGATCTTCCTTGCGGATCGGTAAGAAATGAGCTGATTTGGTAAGTAGATCTACGATAACCCAAATTGCATCGTGCTTCCTCTTGGTAGGCAAAAGACGAGTAACAAAATCCATGGTGATTTTGTCCCACTTCCACTCTGGAATATCTAACGGTTGAAGGAGACCGCCAGATCGCTGATGCTCGATCATAACCTGCTGGCAGGTAAGACATTTGGAGACGTAAGTGGCCACATCCTGTTTCATACCACTCCACCAAAAGTACTGCTTGGTGTCATGGTACATCTTAGTCAAACCAGGATGTATAGAGAATGGGGAGCTATGAGCTTCAGCTAACAAGGCTTCCCGGATTTCTTGGTCATCAGGAACACAAAGTCTCGTGCCCTGTCGTACGATACCATCTGCATCTACTCTGAATTCCGTCTGTTTCTCCAAATTCTGTACTATCGCCCAGATTTCTCCATCATCTTTCTGAGCTTCCTTGATCTTAGAGAGTAACTCGGGTTCTACTCTAAGATTAGCCCAGTAACCGTGTTGTCCACGTACCATGATCTCGATGTCAAGTCGCTCCAAGTCTCTTATGATTTCCTCCTCAATTTTAATGTCGTTGATCATTCCGGACTTCCTGCTAAGAGCATCTACTACTACATTAGCTTTTTCGGGATGATACTGTAGATTAATGTCATAATCCTTCAACAGCTCCAACCATCTCCTCTGCCTCATGTTCAATTCACGTTGAGTGAAGATATACTTCAAGCTCTTGTGGTCCGTGAAAATGTCACATGATTCTCTATATAAGTAGTGCCTCCATATCTTCATTGCAAACACGACTGCAGCAAGTTCCAAGTCAAGCGTGGGGTAATTTTCTTCATAAGGCTTAAGCTTCCGTGAAGCGTACGCGATCACTTTCCCATGTTGCATGAGAACACAGCCAAGTCCCTTCCCCGATGAATCACTATAGATTTGAAATCCACCCGTACCAGATGGGAGAGTAAGAATAGGTGCAGATACTAGCTTCTGCTTCAGGTCTTCAAAGCTCTTCTCTCGTTCTTCAGTCCAGACGAATTTCTCCCCTTTTCGCATCAGTTTGGTCAATGGTAGTGCTAAGCGGAAAAGTTCTCCACGGACCTACGTTAATAGCTAACTAAGCCTAAGAAACTGCGGACTTCCGTCGCTGATGTCGGCCTTGGCCACTTAGTAATGGCCTCAACCTTCGCTGGATCCATAGTGATTCCGTTTGCTGATACACTGTGAGCTAAGAATGCCACCTTGTCTAACCAGAACTCACACTTGGAGAATTTATCATACAGCTGCTTCTGGCGAAGAATCTGTAGTACCGTACGATGATAGTCTTCGTGTTCCTCCTTAGACTTTGAGAAAATCAGGATGTCATCGATGAAGACAATGACGAACTTGTCTAGAAATTCATGGAAGATTCTGTTCATCAAATCCATGAACACTGCTGGAGCATTTGTCAGGCCAAATGGCATAACTACAAACTCGTAGTGGCCATAACGGGTACGAAAAGCAGTCTTGGCGATATCCCGCTCCTTGACCCGTAGCTGATGATAGCCTGACCAAAGATCAATCTTGGAGAAGTGTTTAGCCCCTTGGAGTTTGTCAAACAGATCGTCTATACGTGGTAGTGGATACCTATTCCGGATAGTAATCTTGTTGAGATCGCGATAGTATGCAAAGACGCATACTACCGTCCTTCTTCTTAACAAACAAGACCGGTGCGCCCCATAGAGATGCGCTCGGTCGAATGAAACCTCGTTCAAGAAGTTCTTACAGTTGATCCTTTAGCTCTTTCTGCTCTATGGGAGCCATGCGATAAGGAGCCTTGGAGATTGGTTTAGCTCCTGGAATAAGCTCGATACTGAATTCCACTTCTCGTGCAGGTGGTATGCCCAGAAGTTCTGCTGGAAATACATCTTGGAATTCCGACACTATAGGTTGATCCTGAATTGATGGAGATTCAACATCCATGTCGTGAACTGTAGCTAGATAACCCTCGCAGCCATGTGACAGTAGTGCACGCGCTTGCAGGGTAGATATGATTTGTACAGACCGCCTGGGTATGAACCCGTTATGAATGTACTCTGGTGCATTAACATCACAGAAGATAACTCGATATGAATGGCAGTCTATGGTAGCATGATGCTTGGATAGCTAATCCATGCCCAAAATCATGTCAAAGTCATTCATGTCCAGCGGAAGTGCGTCAACAGGTCGAACCTTATCGTCAAATTCTAGGGGAAGACTCTTGTATACATGGGTGATTAATATAGAGTCCCTCAAAGGTGTGGAAATAGTAAGCCTATTCTCTAGTGGCATGGGGAGCATCCTAATGTTCTTAGCATAAGTAGTAGAAATAACCGAGTGAGTAGCACCCGTATCGAAAAGAACACATGCAGCTTGACCATACATATACAAGATTCCAGTGATGGTACCTGTAGACTTGTTGGCCTGGTCTCGAGATGTCGTGTGGACACGCCCAGTGGTAGGAGGCGGCTTGGAATCAGCATGTCCTGATGTACCCTCCATCTCTTCCTTACGGCAATCCTTCATGATATGGCCAGGAAGACCACACTTGAAGCATGTGTTAGTGTTACGGCGACATGGCCCTGGGTGCCTACGGTGGCAAGTAGAGCAAAGGGGATGAGTAAATTCTCTAGCAGGTGCTCTGGCTGGCTTTGAACCTGATAAAACATTTTACATAAGACATGATAATAAGATACAAAGGACAATGCGGATAATCGTAAGATTGAATACCAGTGATAGCTGGACGGCTAGGCTGTGAACCTCTCTGGTTCTGGTCCCTATCGTTTCCATGGTTCCTGGTAGAAGTTTTGCTAAAGTGTCAGAATATGAGTTATAACATGAAATCATAAGAAAGTTGCGTAAGTATTAGGACCTGCTATTGTTGGAGTATCCAGCGTTGTTACGGTAATTATCATTACCGCCACGCCTATCCGTATCAGAACGGTCGTTAGTCTGACCGTTTCCCTTGGGCTGATGAGACTGCTGCTGAGTAGCCGGCTGAGACCGGTCCCCAGTTTTCTTCCTGGAAGATACATTTTAAAGAGATGAATAATTGACATATATGGAAAGAATACGGATTGATCACCACTTGGATACGAATGTTTACCTCTTGTCGGGTCTCTTAGCTTCCCCGAAATCATCTCTCTCCTGCAGCATCTCTAGCTTACGTGCTGCATCGGCCACTTGTGCTACAGTGTTGAACGTAGCACACACCAGACTGTTTGCGACCGATGTGCGAACAGCCCACCTAAAGTGGTGTGCCTGCTCTTCCGGAGTACCTGCTGTTGCACCAAGGAAACCAGCTAAGCGAAGAAAGCGCTGCATAAACTCGTTGCTATTCTCCCCAGCTCTCTGTCGGATCCCATGGCACTCTCTCTTGAGCTTGTCTTGCTCAGCCTTGGGAAAGAACTGCTCCATCACCCTGTCCTTGAACTGAGCCCAAGTCAAACCAGCAACCCACTCGTCACCACCCTCAGACTGCATCAATGCTAACCACCAATTTAGCACATCGCCTTCGAACCGATAGCATGCCAACCTCGCCTTGTATGCGGGGTCACAACCCATAGCATTGAAAATCTTCTCGATGTGAGCCAACCAGCTTTCAGCATCACTGGGGCTATCTGTCTTCTTAAAAGATCGAGGACGGAGCTTGTTGAATCTCTCCAGCCATACTGCTAATGTCACTGGAGGAGGAGGAGGTGCCTGATTATGCTGTTGATTGTTGGTAGTTTGAACATCAGCCCTGATGTCGTTCCTCAGTTGAGGAAGCAAAGCTTGCATTACAGCTTGGATTGCAGCATTGAGTTGTTCTTGTTCGCGTGTGAGAACCATCTGAGAATATAACATAAAACATATGATTAAACAGATCAAAACATAAAATATATATATACATGAAAAAAATTTATAACAAAATTTCAAGAGAAAACTTTTATGCAAGAAAATTTTGTGTATGAATGCATGATGCAGTTTTATGAAAACTTTTGTATGCTCGAGAGTGAACGCCTATGGTCAGTTCAACCAAAACAAAATACATGGCGAGGGGACGCCTATGGGTCGGTCCCAAATTTAAAAGTTTCGATAAAACACATGCGACTAAATAGGGCCAGTCCTGTACCAACCATAACTTAGTCATAAACCTGCGACAATGACATGTATATGTATGCATAAAAACGATGAATTCATGAAAACGACTGTCAGTTCTAGGAAGACCGTAGTGACTACCCACTAATCACATGTCATATTTTGAGAGCCTACAGGTCAAAGCCTTGGCTCTGATACCATAATTGTAACACCCTATTTTGATAATGGAATGTCACACGTAATTATGGCGTGTCATCAAAGCATACAAGGAAAAATGTCTAAACATTACATGACCATAAAAGGAAAATACCGGAATCAAACATCAGTAGTCCAAAAGTAAAGCTCATCACCCACAAACATAAGCACTGTAAAGGAAAGGACTAAACAATGTCCATAGCAAGAGTATCAATGTAAAGATAATGCATAAAGTAAAGAAAGGTTAGAAAGCTTCCAGTCCATATGCACGTACGCTTAAAGTCTACGAGCGTCCCTGAGTACCTGCCGTTTTGGGAACATAGAAAAGGAAAACGGCTAAGCAATACGCTCAGTGCACGGATGTACAATAAAGCATGAATAGGATAAGCAATTAACATATAACAGCGGCAGAAACTAAGTCCCGAGTAACCTGGTTAAGTCTTGATAAAACTGGTTTTATAGTTTGAAAAGCCTTATGTTTATCTTATAAAAACTGTTTAACATGTTCTACCATTAGCCAATATAGGTCATGAAAATCCACCGTGCATGAATACTTGGAGAGGTGACGTTATCATGCAAAATTAGAGAGGCTGCCTCTAATTTAATATACTGGTTTGGGTAGGAGGGATCAGCTCCTTGTGAAGGATGCAAGGCACACACCACATTCACACTGAGTAATCTGCTGAAAACATGTAACTAGGATGCACACATACGCCCCACATGATAATAATAATATGGCCAAAAGCTGAAGGGACGCCACGAGCTATCACTCCATCGTGGTGAAGTCATAACATTGGTGCCTCCAGTGTTATGGTTATGGTACCTCCATAACTAGGTGAAACTGGTCATGCATGTATATGGCTTTAGGTATCTAATTAAACATAAGCAATTAAAAACATATAAAACATATACTGGGAAAATAGTTGGCTGCATACGGGGAATCCTAATAAGGAAGAATGTCCATACTGAAAGGACGGGAATCCGTACCTTATGTCCAGTGAACGAAGAAGACGATCTGAGAGGAATCCTACTTCCGTATCACTAATGCTACATAAATACATACATGAATAAGTATCTGCTTACTAAATACGTAACTGGTTTTACGTCATGTCTTAGCTTATTTTATATGTTCATATCATGTTTTGCTGTTTAAAGCCTTAAACTGTGTTTATCTTATATTATGTCTATTCAGATTAAGTAATTCTGGTATTTCATGTATTATTATACTTACTGTGTAATAATAAGTAACTTTCCAAAAATAGCAGGTTTCCTAAAATAGAAAGTTTCCAAAAATAGAAAGTTACAAAAAATAGAAAGTTTCCAAAAATAGAAAGTTTCCAAAAATAGAAAGTTTCCAAATATAGAAAGTTTCCGAAAATAAAATTACTGCTTAAAATAGATAAGTTTCTAAAAATAGAAAGTTTCCATAAATAGATTAGCTGCCTTAATTAAATAAGTTTCCATAAATAGATTACCTGCCTGAATTAAATAAGTTTCTAAAATAGAAAGTTTCCATAAATAGATTAGCTGCCTTAATTAAATAAGTTTCTAAAATAGAAAGTTTCCATAATTAGATATAAGCTGGTTAAATAAGCTAAGTATATAAGCTTAAGTGTTTTTATGATTATTTTCTAAGTCTTAATGATATATTGTATAGTTTATTAATTATTTCATGTAATTTAAATAAACGATAGGTTAAAAGTATTTAATTAAAATATATCATGTTTTTAATTAAATAAAGTTAAATACTTAGGTTAAAACATGTATTATTATTTATTAATAATATAACCTAAGTCATGTTAATTAATTAATTATAACCATGGTTTTTAAATAATTAATTAATTATAAGTCTAGAAAATATAAAAAAAATACTTAGGTTAATAATTTCATGATCTAATAATTAAATTATAACCTAAGTCATGTTATTAAATTAATCATGTCATATTTATTAATTTAACTTTAACATATGATTATATAAAAAATAATCTTAACATAAACCGTGAACCGGATCTTGACTAGAAACCATGAACCGGACATGAAATCGACACTATACCCCGAACCACTTCGGGGTTCCCCTTGTCTTGCTGCTGCCATGGGACCCACAACACCCAACCGGGACCATATGGTCTCGGTGGTGGTTTAGTAGCCAAACCGAGACCCCCTTGGGGTTCGGTTTAGGCGCCGGCAAAACAAACACTCCTAAAAACATCCCTTTTTAATTTACCCAATAACCATTTTCATGTTTGATCTATGTTTTTAATTAGGTTTTAAAAACATCATGTTCTTAATTAATTATTAGATCAAATAAAAAAGAAAAGGATAAAAAGAATATATCGAATGCGTGGATCTAAACGAGGATGAACAAACACGAACACTTGCACCAAAACCCAAGATCAAAATCAAATAAACACCCTCCTTGGTGTGTTTATATGTGGCGGCCAAAAAAGAAGAAGAGGAGAAGGAGAAAACTTTTTTAGGTTTTTGTTTAATCTTCTGTAAAGTGAAAAATGACTAGCTAATTTTACCTTAACCCCTTCTTAGTAAGTTTTGAGATGGGCTTGGCCCATCTCCTTATTGTTGCCGCGGGTAGGGGCCCCACATGGGGTTCCCGTACCGTTTTCCGTGTCTTGATGTTTAATTGTTCGTTCGTGTTTATTTGTGTTCACGTTTTGTGTGTTCTCGTTAAATCATTACCGTGACCTCATATATTTATACACGCTCGTAATAAATATATATACGTAATTAATAATATTCGTGATTTAATTACGTTCATGATTTCATGATCGCATGTTCGTGATTAATTATTGTTAAATAATTATTGCGTGTTTGTGCGTAATAAATACTTATCGTGTTCTAACACGTACGTACTACGTAAAATCCTAACACGTAATCGTAATCATGCTATAATAGGAAAGTTTTAATCTAGTACGTACGATCTTAAGGGTACTATTCATGGTAAAATAATGCGGGTTTTACAGAATAAAAGTCCCATCGCAATGTTTTTAATCTGTTTTCCATCGCAATATTTTCTCTACACCCCATCGGAATGCATCCGTCGGAATGCATCCATCAGAATGCATCCGTCGGAATGCATCCGTCAGAATGCATCGAATGTGTTCTATCGGAATATTCGATCGCAATGTAGAAACCATTGGTTTTTGCGATCGCAATATTCCGATCTGAATGTGAATCTGAAATCTTATCTGTACTTTTTCCTGATATTCATGAACATGTTTTCTGGGCACATTCTTATCTTCATCTTCAAAAAAAATATTAGGTAACCCAGAACTGATGTTAAAAAAGATGATATAACAGAAAAACCATGTAACAAAATGATAAATCAGATTATGAGTATAATGATAACCATGATGACTGTGTAACCGACTGTTTTGATGGACATGATAACTGATATGAGACAAGAGATAAAACCATGGACTTTTCAGATCAGATATGTGGACTGAGTATATGGACTGAGTGACAAAGAAACAGATTATGACAAAAAAACTGTGACCATCGGGACAAGAAAATAAACCAATCGAACCAAAAAAATGATCAGAACAAGACCAAAAAAAATCTTTTTTTAGACCACCAAATCGAAAACAAGAACACGATCCAAGGATTGAACCGATGCTCTGATACCAATTGTGGATTTGCTTTTAGCTAATCCGGTGGTCTAGGTGGGTGGTGGAAGGTGGAAGCCATGGATGAGTTGAGAGATAGAGAGGTTGTGCGTGAAATAAGAAAAAGTGTATTAAAACAAGAAATGAAACACAATCAACACCCCTCCTTGGAAGCCTTGGAGGGGTATATATAGTCACACACGACCCTTAAACTATACATTGTTCCTAGTCTAGTCTAAGCGTGTGTGACTATGATAACTAATGGGAATTCTTAAATGTCGTCACATAAAGTGAATTTCCAACAAGAAATGATACCGATTTGTAACATAATCACATATTTACCATATAAGAATAAATTGACAAGGTTGGACCTGATTGATGAGAACATCATATGATAAGATCAAATGGTTCTTGTTCACGAATGTTGGCCGCCTCGTCACGTCTGAAGTCATCTCTTGACACCACATGTACGATTGGTATTGTTGTCTTGACACCAATTTGTGAACTTGGCACGTTCGGCATCGAAAATTCTGAATGCTTGACAATTGCTCCCCCTCAATTGTTGACCTGTGTTCTATTGAAAGAGTTGTAGTCGCTGTTTGAGTAGTCGCATCTTCGAGTATGTAGATACCGATTGTAGATAGCTATGGTTGTAGAGATGATAGCTTCATAAAAACAAGATTTCTCTTGTTTTAACAAATGAATGCACTGAAGCGTACATAGATTTGTGTTAGATTATGTTTTAATGTAAACACAATCCCTTACATGGTTATAAAGTAAACCATGCCCGAGAAAATTAATTCCCGTTGTTGAGCCAAAGCTTTCATAAGAAATACTTGACTTTAATATGAAAAGCGGGTTGCAGTCTGAAATAATTACAAGCCATATGGGTATGCTTTATGAAACATTTACAACCTTTGTACGAACTCTATTTATGACGCCGTGTCAATATTAATCGACATTTCTAAGGCCGTAAATATTATCGTACCAAAAGACATGCCTTTTAAAAATAAAGTAAAAAATATTTTTGGATTTTTTCTGAATTTTTCAATTTTTATGGTTTTTATATGGTTTTATATTTTTGTATTTTTCTTTTTTGGATAAAAATATAAACAATATATACAGATGATCACCAAGGATACAGAGAATAGTTTACCATCACTATTCTTTCGCTTCATCTGCCAGTTCCTTAAGAGTCTTAGGCGAGAAGGTTCTCATTCTTAGCTTGTCGGCCAAAAATTCAATTTGAGCGCGATCTAAAGCTTTCGTAAAAATATCTGCCAATTGATACTCAGATCGGACAAAGTAAAGCTCTATCACTCCATTTTCCTCTTGCTCCTTGATAAAGTGGTAGCGAATGTCAATATGCTTCAACGGGGAGAATTGAACGTTGTTGCAGCATAAGGCAATTGCACTTTTGTTGTCGCAGTACATTGGAATTTTGTTGAAACCTAGACCATAGTCGGTTAATTGTGATCTCATCCAAAGAATTTGAGCACAACAACCAGACATAGCTATGTATTCTGCTTCCGTACTTAAAATTGCAGCGCTTTTCTGCCTTTTCGATGCCCAACTGATTAGTCGATCTCCTAGTAGTTGCAAAGTTCCACTCGTGCTACGCCTTGTATCTTGACACCCCGCGTGATCCGCATCTGCATATTCCATTAGTGCAATCGAAGAGTCCTTCAAATACGAAAGTCCCCGATTAATGGTTCCTTTAAGATAACGAAAGATCCGTTTAACAGTAGCTAATTGTAACTCAGTAGGTCGAGTTTGATACCGAGCACACATACATATAGCAAACTGAAGATCAGGTCGACTAGCTGTGATATATAGAAGAGTACCGATCATTCCACGATAAAGTGTCGGATCAACGGCAACTCCATGTGGATCTGCATCAAGCTTAGCTCGTTACACCATTGGAGTATCCACGGGGTCGTAAGATTCCATCTTATATTTCTTAAGAGATTCAAGGGCATACTTGGATTGATTGATAAAGATGCCTCTGTGACTCTAATGAGACTGCTTTTATACATAGTCTCATTGTCCAAAACGGGCTTTAAATGCATTAAAGATTATCAAATATACCAAATATATGCTTGTGTTTGTTACTTGTGTATTTTAGGTACGGATATTGAGAAAATGACAAAAGATCACAAGAAACATGCAAAAACAAACACGGGAAATGAAGCAGCACAATGAACCAAGCCCTAATGAAGATTTTCCAAGAAAAACCCTTGAAGATTTGAAGATTATGTAAGAAGGGTCCTCCAATATTAAAGAATTGACACTTTAAACCCTTGTTTATTCATAATTACAAGATTGGTCCTTAAAGTTTGTCAAATTTACAAAAAGGGCCATCTACTTTGAAGAATTGGCAAGAATGGTCCCTCAACAATCATGACTTGTCAATATTAGTCCTCCAAAAAAGTCAATCATACAAGTCAAGACCATTATCTTTGAAGAAAATGTCAAAACAACCCTTCAAGAAACAACAAATGGCAAGAAATACCCCTGAAAATACTTTGGAAAAGTATTTGGGGCAAAAGTGTGAAAAAGAGAACTTGACTAACAAAGGAAAACAGATTTTGGTGTATTAAGCTTCAAATGAAAGAAAGAAGAGAGAAGAAGGACTGAAATGGGCAGAAAACAAAACTTACCTTAACCAACCCTTGCATGACACGTGCCCCACTTACCCATTTCCACCAATCACAAGGCTCCCTTCCTCCACCTCAACATCCACTAAACTGGTTTAAGGTTTATTAAATCCTTGGCGCCTAAACTAGATTAAACTCACCCACTATTCACTCAAGAACAAATTTGGGTATTTGTTAATCACCAACAATTAAACCCTAATCTTCTCCAGAATTAAGATTAAGGTATCCCTAAACATAACCAAATCACAAAAACCCTTGCCACATCATCACCTTGGTCACATGTTAAACCCTCCTCACACGGTTTTTGGAGAAAAAGCCAAAAACCCTGCCACATCCAACTTCCAAGATTGAAGCTTGAAACTTAAGATTATTTTGAGCCCTTGATGCAATTCCTACACACTTTACAGGTTCACAAACAGCCAAAGAGTTCACATGATCAAGCATAAAGCCAAAATTCTCAAGGGCAAAATGGGACTTCTACAGCTTTAGGGTTTGCGTTTTTTTTGTTCTTAGTTAAGCACTGTAGCCTATAAAAGGCATAGGACTCTTTCATTTTCAGTTTGCTCTTGATTTTTCCTAGTTCACTTTTCTGTAAATCCTTGTTCATTGTTTAATGAAAAGAGTTTGAATTTATGAAGAAAAACCTAGTGCCAACCTTTTATATATTCTTGTTTATGTTATATGTTTGCTAAACCTGAATCTCAAAACATTTTTTAAGCTTTGTGCAAGAAATTGCTCAAAGTCCTAAAACCTTGATATTTTGCTAAGTTCCTTGGTACACCTTGGAATTCTTAGGCTATAAGTGGATCATAGCATCCTGATATTGTGTTATCAAGGTGTTGTGAGGCTTATAACTTGGGGATAAAAAAGTGTGGGGTACAAGGGTTGCATTAATCAAGATTTTGTCACATTTCTGTTTTATATTTTTGCTTCTAAGTTTGTTCCATCTTAGCAGATTGATATTGGAAGCTTGTGCTTGTTCTTGCTAGCACATCAGCTCAAACATACGTGGGTGTAGATGTACATCCATGAAGTTTGAACCCTTAATCTCAAAATCTGTCAAAAATTTGGATATTTGTGATAATTGAGTTCTGTTTGTGTATGTGTTGTTCTTGGGCTCCAAATCTTGTTGTTTCTATTTAAGTTTGATGTTTTGATGCTTATGTATGCATGTGCTAACCTAAATCCAACTATTGATTTAAAAATATAAAGGTGTGTTTGTATCAACTGCATATTGAAGTATATGTGTTATTGGTTATGTGTTTGCTGTTGTATGTTGCTAGTTCATGCTTAAGAAGTGCAATAGAGTGATAATCTGCAAGTTGTATGCTTTTGAACACCTAAATCAAACATATGCTTATAAAATCTTGATTTGTTGATATTTTGGACTGTGTGCACACCTAGTTCTTGGACTAGACTTAGGATAAAAAGTGATAAATCATATCCAACATAACCTATTAAGAGGATTTAAGTGTTTAAATTTGGTTGTGTGGTCAAGTATATCAGCAAGTGTTCATAACTGCATGTTCTTAGTTCATCAGTAACTTTTTTGTGCTTGAATCTTGATCTATACCTTGAACCATTGCATGAAACCTGTTTAAATTTTTTCATTTGAATTTATTATTGCTTGTGTATGCATTTGGTGAAGTTTGGATGGCTGATTTTTGCTAAAACTGCTTATTGAGTGAAATCTGCTTATTGTTCATGTCTGTGTCTGATCTGGTGATGTTTTGATTAATCTGTGCTAATTGGCTGATTGGAATTATGTTTATGTGATTGATATTGACTCCTTATGACTAACTGATCATTTGGGTGCCTTTGCTTGTCTTGAATCCACAAAAAGGCCATATAAGACAAAAAGTCAAAAAGGTCAAGCAAGGGGAAAAGTTCCCACTGCTCAACCTCCAAAACTAGCCCCTGTTAGTGTAAAACATCATTCAGCTTATTCATAAGCCATATTGGCTTATCCAGACTTGCAACAACTAATTTTTTGTGATAAATCTTCCTCATTTGACCCATTTATTTGATCTGGAGCTTATTAGACTTTGACTTTGACTTTTTACTAGAAAACTCATTAAGTTGACTTTTAAACAAGTGCTTATCTGCTTATTCTGGCTTATTTCTTGTGCTCATTTGAAATTTTTTTGATTATTTAGCTTAATTAAGTCATTTAAAAGCTTTTGAAAGTTGAATCAACACTTGAGGTGGTCTAGAACTCAAAAACGACTATTTTGTCGTTTTGTGAAGAGAGTCTTGGCTTATTTCAGGATCATTTCTTGTGCTTTTTCCAATTTTCTTTTTACAGATCTCTTAATTAACTCAAAAGAAGCTTGTGTGTCAAATTTTAGCTTATGGCATCAGCTTATAGCTTAATGGGCCAAAAAGCCCATTAAGAATAAGCTGCTTTGAAATATGCTAGCTTAAACACATTTTCAGCTTTTGGGCCTTCAGATTTTTGTTCTTAAAATCCAATTTTAAGTCAGATAGGAGATTTTGGGCTTATTTGGACAACATTTTTCTTATTGGGCCAATTTGAGCCCATTAATGGATTGTTTGCACTTTTAGCCCATTTCAAGGCCCAATAGGGATATTTTCGTAATTTCAACTTCATTTATGTATTATTTAGGTTAAAATAAGTAGGTTTGCAACTTTTTAGAATTTTTTATAAATTTTGGATTTTTATTAATATTTTATTATTATTTTATTATTAAAAATTAAAATTTAGATTTTTCAAAATTTTTCATTTTTCTTAGTTCAAATACATTAAGTTAGGAATTTTACAATTTTTAAAATAATTTTGTTGTCACTAGATTAATTTTTAGAATTATGTTAAGTTTTAATAGTTTTTAATTGTTTTTTAATAGTTTTTATTAATTTTAAAATTTTCAAAAATAGTTATAAACTTAGTTAAGTCATTTTAGAGGTTTACAAGTGAAAAAAATCTCATTTTGGGCTTTTTGTTAATTAAATTGATTTTTTGGGCTTTAATTAGCATTAAAAAATTATTATTTAATTAAATAAAAGGATTGAGTGATTTTTGATTTTTTGTAAACTCTAATTACATTTTTTAGGATTTATTTCAATTTTCTAGGAATTTTTGGGTAAATTTTTAATTTGGTCACTTTTTACGATTTTACGTGCACGACTATTCGTCTTAGTTTAATTCATAATCGTAACCGTCATTCTCTTCTAATCTCTTTTCTTCTTTTCATTTCTGATCAATATAATCACAAACCATTAATCATCTCTCTACACAACACACTTGCCTGCTTGAGAACGATCCCCACTTTTGGGTCATTAGTGCTTGGTTTTCCTAAATCGACACTTAATACTTGCCCTAATTACGCTCTTTTCCCTAAAAGACGTATTTTACAACTATCAGACATATCTGAAGACCTAAGAAGAATGATACCTTGCCCATCATTGACATCTTAAACTTGTAAGACATGAGTGTCCCAAACTCATCGGATAAGGTTTGGGTCGAGGCAGCAAATATAATATCATCAACATATATTTGTACCATAATCATATCTTTACCTCGTTTCTGAATGGACATCGTGGGATCCACCTTCCCTTTAGTGAAGCCTTACGTGATGAGGAATTGTGACAATAGATCATACCATGCGCGTGGAGCTTGCTTCAACCCATAGAGAGCCTTCTTAAGCTTGTACACATGATTAGGATATTTAGGATTCACAAAACCATCCGGCTGTTGAACATAGACCTCTTCCTTGATTTTACAATTCAGAAATGTCGTCTTCACATCCATCTGATAGACGATCATATTCATGTTGGATGCATAAGCGAGGAATAGTCTAATAGCTTCCAAACGGGCAACAGGTGCAAAGGATTCCATAAAGTCGATGCCCAATAATTGCTTGTATCCACGTGCTACTAGTCGAGCTTTGTTATTCAATATTCCGCCTAACTCGTCGAGTTTCACCTTGTAAACCCATTTCAAAGTGAGTAACTGCACTTGATCCGGGCATGAGACAAGTTCCCATACTTCAAGACGTATAAATTCATTAAGTTCTTCTTTAGTAGATTCTATCCAACAGGATTGAGTAAAAGCTTCTTGCAATGTCTTAGGTTCAACTTCAGTGAGAAAAGCATCAAAATGACAAAACATTGCATTATCTTGTAACTGATTTCGTGTGGACACCGGACGATTAGGGTCACCAATAATAGAATTTATAGGATGATCCTTTGTCCACTTGCTGTCATGTTCACGAATCCGTGGATGGGAGTAGACCGTAGTAGGAGCTTCCTCTGAGTTGGACGACCCGACTTGATTATGGTCGGGAATTGGTACACCAAATAATGGAAGTTCACGTATTTGAGCGAATTCCAAATCGTGATCATCATCATCCTCTTCATCATCAATAGGCATGACATGGGTAGTTGAAACATGTGTTGGTTGAGAATTACTCGTTGAAGGTATATCTTGACCAATTATAGGTGCAGATGTGTCTGATTGTGCTTCGGTTACTGGAGTGACAACTACGGTTACAGGAGCTATTACCTCATGTTCTGGAGCAACAATACTTGGAGGAGTAAAGAATTCATCAAAGAACGGTTGAAACAACGTATCCCATTCATTCCTAGAAGGTGGTATAAATGATGATGAAGTAGGGTAATTTGGGACTAGACCAGAGCTAATGTTACTGGGTCCCATTTCATGAAGTACGGGTTTAGAGTTGCTTTGCTCAGAAGCCATAGCCGTCAGCTCATCAAAATCAACATTCATAGTTTCGAGGATCTTACGAAAATTACGATTGTAGATTCGGTATGCCTTCTTTGTGGGTGCATAACCAATGAAAATACCAATATCAGCCTTGGGTTGAAGTTTTCCCAAATTGTCACCATCATTATTTGGGTAGCAAAGAGAACCAAATACATGAAGGTATGATAAATCTGGTACTTTTCCATGGAGAAGCTCATAAGGTGTTTTACCATGGCGTTTACGAATTAGTGACCGGCTTTGGGTGTACACTGCTGTAGATACTTCTTCTGCCCATAAAAACGATGGAGCCTTTGCGTAAATTAACATCGTTCGAGCAGCTTCCATAAGTGTGCGATTTCGCCTTTCAACGACAGCGTTTTGTTGTGGAGTGCGAGCAACGGATGTTTCATGAGAAATGCCAACTTCTTCATAATAATCACACAATATTTGATTCACAAATTCAGTTCCATTATCTGTACGAATGCGTCGGACAGTAGTGTTGCGACGCACATGAATCATCTTGAGAAATCCAATGATGAATTTAGGTGCCTCATTTTTTGTTGTAAGAAAATTCACTCATGTAAACCGAGAGTAATCATCGACAATTACGAGTATGTACTTTTTGCCACTAAGACTTTCAACACGCATTGGTCCACAAAGATCCATATGCAACAAGTAGAGTTTCTCTTGGTTGGTGTCTTTAATCTTGGATTTGTATAATTTCTTAGTGCTTTTCCCCATTGTACACGCAGAACACAAATGGTCCTTGTAAAATGTAAGTTTAGGAAGACCAAGAACAAGTTCGTTTTTTGCCAAATGATTAATAGCGTCAAAGTTAAGATGAGATAACCGTCGATGCCATAAACATGACTTAGTCATTGATGCTTTGGAGAGAAGACATACGGGAGAAGCGGCCATCATATCTTGTAGAGACAAAGTGTACAATTTATTCCCTCGAGTACCTTTCAATAAATCAACCCCTTCCAAATTATGAATGAAGCAGGTATGCCCTCGAAAAGCAACTTCTATGTTTGCATCACAAAATTGTCCCATAGACAATAAGTTGTGACCGAGACCTTCCACATAATACACTCTTGAAATTATAACATTCCCAATATGATATTCACCGTAACCCATTATCTTTGCAATATGAGCATTTCCAAATCGAACCATACCAAGAAACTTGCTGACGAAATTTCAGAGCTGAGAGCAATCTCCGGTCATATGTTTAGAGCAACCAGAGTCCAAATACCAGAGAACAATTTGGACCACCTGTTTTCAACAACAACAGTAGACAATGCATTGGAAACTACTGGTTCTGGAGTGTTAGCAGATACATATATAATGTTATCAGAATTGCTAACATTTGTGTGACCCTTATATTTCCTGCGTTTTCTAATGTGATTTTTATCACTAACAGTTTTTATTGTTCTAATTTTCTGAGGTTTTGGAGTAATAGCGGGCACTACAGTGGGAGTAGACCTATTTAAAGGGCACTTGGTTCCTACGGTAGTGTTGGTGTTCCTAGATAAAGGACACGCTTGTGTTTTGGTAGCCTTGGTACTCCTAATTAAAGGGCACGCTTTCTTCGCTTTCTTCGCTTTAGTGGGAGTGATCCTAGTTAAAGGGCACATATTTCCTACTATAGTGAAAGTTCTACCAGTGGGGCTCCACATCCAACCAACTTGGGTTAACACTTTCCCAATCGGTTTCCATTCTAATCCATTTTTCCGGGCATACATCTCATTCACATGGTGAATAAGGAAAGAATCATGACGAATAGAAAACATACATTCATTGCAATTCCAAAATTTCAAATTAGAATTCACAGTAGGCTTAGAACACTACACAACCGTAGAGCCTTTAAGTTTAGCTACATGATTCTTTTTATTCAAAATAGAAGTAACATTCCTAGGATGGGCTTATACATTCTTCATCACTTGACTACTAGATGAGGGGAAGATCCTATCATTCTTCTTTTTTATTTTAAGCTTAGATCTTTGAGCCTCAGTAGGGATGCTTACTCCTGTAGAAGGCAACACAGGAATATTAGAAGCTGGTTTTGATTTTGCCTTATCTTTAGTGACCAATGTTTGAGATGGTTTAGTCCTAGGGCCCTTGTTAAATGGTGTGACGGTGATGAGGTTCGTTTTGATGGCACTAGAGGACGGTGCTGAGACAGTGGTTGCGTTATCCACAACATTCTTACCTTTTAGTGTACGAAGCGTTTCCTTTAACTCAGTCAAAGCCAGATTTTTATCATAAATTTGTTCCCTCAAATTAGATATTTCCACCGACTTTCGATTCAGTCGTTCAATCAATGATTGATCCTGTGCAGTGGTGTTAGCACATGTGGGCTTTACTGAATCGAAGATTTGTGTATTTTTCTGTTTTAAGTTATCAACTTTGGACAAAATCTTGGAAACTCGATTATCTAGATCAAGTTTTAAATTCTCAGCGGCCTCAAGTACGTTCACACGGTTAAGCTCCTTAGATTCCTCTATGTCTATTGGCAACAAGTTAGCAACCTTGTCACTTAGCTGACGCTGTTTTGATTGTAAATTCAATCGAAAAATCTTTTGAAAATTTGCATCATCGATATTAACACCTTCGAATGACGTTTCAAAGATTTCTTGAATAAATTGTTGCTTGCATTCAAGCGAAATACAATGTGTTTGAATCTCATCAAAACTTTTTGAAAGCGAAGAATACGAATCTTGAATCTTTAAAAATTTAGCGTCAGATTTGTGACAAGTACTATCTACCACATTATCCACATATTTATTATTATGCAAAATAGAATCATTATCAACACTTTTATTCAAACAGACGGAGATAATATCATGAGACATCACTTGCTTCAGAAGCTGATCATTTTGGCGTGAAATCTGTTTTATTTCAATTAAACCATTTTCATAAGCATCATCCATTTCATTGAAAACGCGTCTAAATTCTTCTATTTCCAAAAGCATTTCTTGATCAACATTGCGAAGACAAGCTTTAATATTGTTTACAAGTGGAATAATTTTGTCTCGAAATGCAGCTCTAGTGTGCTCAAAATTCCATTCACCTTCTGTTATGGCCGAAGCCGTCGTACGTTCCACAATGACCTTGTCAAAATCGGCAAAGTGTTGGTCCACCGCATTTAAACTATCAAATGCCTTACTTACTGGTAGAATTAACTTGGTTAAATCCTTTTTGACAAGTGTAGGAGACGTACTAGGAAGGTTTTCCGTTGATAAACTTTGGGGCACAAAAGCTGTTAATTGAGATAATTCCTTTTGTAATCAAATACGAGTCTTTTTATCAAATTCATCTTTATTATGCTTAACATAATCAATCTTATGGAATTTTGAAAGCATTTTAGAATGAGTTTCTTCCGCAAGTGACTGTGTCTCCTCAGTTCTATGAACATAAGGTGCTTCTTTCGATTTACTAATTAGGGTCACATCATAAAGACAATGAATATATTCCTGAGCTTGTTTTGCATAACCGGGATTAGGTGGTAAATCTTGAAGACGCTTAAGTTCGAGTTCTTTTAACGATTTAGTTTAAAGATGAACCTTTTCTTTGGAAGCGTATTGTTTTAAAAGCTGTTGTTCCTTGAATTTAAGAAGTTTGGTAGCATTATTTTCTGATTCAAACTTTTTAGACTCGAGAGTTTCAAAATCCAATTTAAGTGTCTGAAAATCATTTACAACCGACTCTTTTTCTTTTAATTCACTGGAAAGATTAGCTTTTAATGATTCTATTTCTTTTAAGTGTTCAATCCTTTCAAAATGAAATTGGTCAAATTCAGAACATGTTATTTTCTCTACTTGAGGGACCATTTCAAAAGTTTTGACCTTTTCTTTATGCAACTCAAGCTCAGCTGTTAGGGTGGAATTCGTATCTACGGATTGTCTGAGAGTCATATGCATTTGATCAATAATATGTTTAGGCACCATGACCAAATCATGTTGAGCATAACATTCCATATCCGTCGTAGCATTTGGTTGAGGTTCACTCAAATGTGTAGGATTGGGTACCACATCATTTGAGTTACTAGTTCCCGAATGCTGTTCGAGGTTGTCATTTTCATGCCCAACTTGATGTGGGTTATCATCATTACCAAGATTGGTTGTGCTGGGTACCTCACTCACGACATCAGAACCGTAGTGAGAGAGACTAGTAATACTTGGTTTTTAGGCCTCGTATCAAAATTCGTAGTCCCAAGTCTTTTCGAATTGAAAACCGGTTTTAAGTGCGACTCAATCGTCTTTTGGTGAATCAAGAGAATGGTTTGGTTTTGATTGTCTATTTTAAACTATAAGCAAGTAATTAAAGTGTCGTTGAGTAAAATGGAAGAATAAAGATTAATACTAAGATGACGAGTAAAAATAAATGCTTGTAAACTTAAAGGTAACAATGGAAAAGTACTAGCACACTAAGTAAAACTAACTTTTGGAAAACTCTCTAAAAATAAGAACTTAGTTGAAAAGAACTAAAAGAAAGTAAGATCGGACTACACCAAAAACTCACAATCGGAATAAGCCAAAACAGCCCCAGATCGGAATGTATTCCGGTCTGGTGGTCGGAATATGGTGCGGGGACAAATCGGAATATAGCAAAGAGGGTAAATCGGAATGTTACTAATGGTCCAAATTGGAATACAACAATCAAACTCAATCAGAATATAGAGAAAAGCCTCAATCGGAATATGGGACAAAAGACTACCAATCGGAAAGTTCAGCAAAGAGGCCAGATCGGAATACTAACATACCCACCGTCGGAATGAAAGCCCTATTCCGATCACTATGATCGAAATATTAAGGGTGCAATCGGAAAAATTCAAAACCCTCTTCCAATTGGACAATCGGAAAGAGGGATGGTGCGTTTGGTCGGAATGGGCAGCAATCGGAAAAGGGTTTTAGTCCCTTTCCGAAATTTGTGGGATTCGGTTGGAAAGCAAGAAAATAAGCTATAATTGAGAGCTTATTCCCAAAACTAGACGAATCAACATAAACGAAATCAAATAAGCACTTTAATCAACTTATCAAACCTCAAATTAAGCAACTTTATGGATCAAATAATAAAAAACATAAACTTTTTAAGAAAACTTTTTATAAGAAAAATAAGCTAATCATAAAAATAAGCCAATAAGCACAAAATTCTTAAAGCTTAATCAAATGAAAAACTTATGAAATGATCAAAAGACTAACTTTTTAAGCACGAAATCAATTAGAACAACACGGATCATATGATAATCGCACCAAAATCAATCTTAAATCAAAGAAAAGTAGAATGAGAATAAGGATAAGAAGCTTAAAATGAACTTGATTAATAAAAATAAGCAATACAAAGTGTTTAATCTTAAAAGATTAAGAAAGAAGATGAAATTTAGTGAGAGAAAGTTTAAGACTTTCTCTCTCTAAAACTAGAGAAAACTAAGAAAAAGTGAAAATTAACTAAAACTATCTCCCTCTCCTCCTAATGACTATTAGGAGGGTATTTATAGAGAAGGTGGAAGGAGTGCATGTGTTTCATCTTCTTTCTTGCTTTCTTCATGTTTTCTCGACTCGACTTTATTTCTTTGTCTTTGTCATCTCGGGATTTGAACTTGTCTTTTAATTTTCTTCTTCTATTAGACTTAAGTTCTTCGACTTCGTTTAAACTTCCGTCTTTAGACTTTTTCTTCGATAAATCTTCAGAATAGGCCTTTGGACTTCCGTTATTTTTGCACTCTTGATCTTTTGACTTCGTCTTTTCCTGTTTTCTTCGATAAAAGCCCGTGTTTTCTTCCTTTTTCATATTTTGGTCCTAAAACACAATAAAAAAACAAACCACGCATAATTCCGACTTTTACGACATAAATCACACGTTTTGGTCTTGTTATTATTGGAAATAAGTAGTAAAAGGATAAGTGTTTTCACACTTATTAAATCCCCTACACTTGACCATTGCAATGCCCTCATGCAATGCATTAATTTTAAAGCACGGTTAACATTTTCCATCATAAATAACCCACCTTGGCCTTTATTAAATACTAAACATAAAAGATAGAAATAAGTAAAGAAATTAAAAACTTACATTGGGTTTTGGCGGCCATGAACGTCCATCATCCTCAAGTTTCACGTTCCCCATACCAAGCTTAAAAACGAGATCATTGTTATTATAAGTTAGCAAACTATCACGAACTCATGTGGGCCAATTACTCACTTAGACTCCCTTATTCCTAAGTGTATCTCTTATATTTTATTTTTGTCTTGAATGATCACGAGGATGCATTGTTTGACTTATTTCGATAGTTATTTAGGCCGAAAATAAAGTGAACGATTTAATCAATAGTTAGCTAGAGGACCAAATCTTTTAAAACTGCTTCTCGGGACCTCATAAAGTTCATAACTTGGCATAACTCGCTTCACGATTTGAGACCTTTCTCGGACCGATATTTGGCAGCGACTTCATACTTCGAATCTTTGAGAGACGTTCTTGAAATTATGGTCTTCTCTTCATAATAGGAATTTCTTCACTTGAAGTTTTGAGAGATTCTTCATCTTTGGACCACGACTTCTTCATTTTTCTCCAATCTCTATTTTGGACTTTGATATACAACGATCCGCCTCCTTTTAGGACTTGGATCTATTTATCCTCATACCTTGTTAGGGTCTTTTCGGATAGACTTCTCCATGACTTTTGGGGAGTTTTTGCTTTTCGTCGTGTGTCTCGATCCTTCATATTGATTTTTGATAAATGATTCTTCACATCACTTTTGGATCTTTAGCAACAAAATGTAGCCCTCATGCCTTGTTAGGGCCTTTTCGGACTCGACAATCTTCGCATCCCGCTTCAATAAGTTATGCCTTGGCTATGAACTCTAATCCGTACCGAGCAACTTTTAAACGATCTGGGGCTAGAAGCTAAGTAACCTTTTAAATCGTACAACCTTATTTATTGCAAATAAATTTATTAACAAGCGGAGGGAGAATAGGCTTATAATTAACTCACATAAATTCATGAAAGAATACCGAACTTATAATTAACTCTATCATCTCTCGTTCTCCACAGTTTAAAATCTCAAAGAATGAGACTCGTGGATGCTTAGCCTATTAAATCAAATTTTTGGGTTTTCGAGTCGCCTATAGGATCTTGCAAATTCTTAGACTTTTTCAAGTTTAGAAATCGCATTTTAAAGTTCCCTTGATAAACGACTCTCTAGGGTCAATTATAGGAACTTGCGAAAAGTTCTTGTTCTTAACCCGTGAGAGTTAAGACTTTCGCGTTTTATAGCTCCCTATATAAAAGCCTAACAAAACTTGACTTAAACATGTTAAGGATACTAGCTAGAATAGACTTAGGCAAGTAAACTCGGGTTGAGTCAAAATGTTCACGACTAAGAAAAATTCTAAACCACTTTATTGAAAATCTATTCTAGCAAGGGAATAAAATAAACATAATAAAGGAAAATGCAACTATACAACTAGGCCAAAATAGATTAAAAATTTTGAAAAATGTCGAAAAATCAAGTTTTCCGGTTAAAATGAGGGCAAATTCATGGAAAAGACCACTTACTTACTTTGATAGAAGTCCCCCCTACACTTGAGATAAACATTGTCCTCAATGTTTAAGCATGTGGGAGTAAACTCCCCTACACTTAGGACATTGTGCACTTTGTTTAAATCTTGCTAAGGAAAGGACAACTAAAGTGAATTCAATGTGAACATATAGAATATGAAATATTGAATCACAAGAGTTTAGGATAGAACCGGGAAGATGGGAACACGGTATCATGGTTTGTCAAAAGTCATCAAGGTGGATCTTTGAAGCTTTAATCCCTGCACAGCACAAGAAACAAGACAACAAACACATACGGGGCTCCCCCTACACTTATTATGAAAGCAGTAAAGGATAGATCACGGGTTGCCTCCCGAGAAGCGCTTGTTTTTGTTCACCGAGTCACGAGCCTGACTCGACCCAATTTTAGTTCATGGGGAACGTGGTGAGGGATGGAATCATCTCTTGAGAGATGTCCTCACCAAAGTACAGCTTCAGACGCTGGCCATTCACCTTGAAATTGGGCCCATTCGGCTGAGAAAGCTCAATGGTCCCATAAGGAAAGACTTTGGCGACGGTGAATGGACCAGTCCACCGGCTCTTCAACTTGCCAGAGAAGATCTTTAACCGAGAGTTAAAGAGTAAGACTTGATCACCAACGTGGAACTCTCGGTTCTTGATTTTAGCGTCATGAATGATCTTGGTCTTCTCCTTGTAGATCAGCGAGTTCTCATAGGCTTCATTCCTTATTTTATTTAGCTCGTTGAGTTGAATCTTGCGATGATCACCGGCTTTGTTGATGTCAAAGTTAGCCCACTTCAAGGCCCAGTGCGCCTTATGTTCCAGCTCGATTGGGAGGTGGCAGGCTTTCCCGTACACAAGACGATAAGGTGTACAACCGATCGGGGTCTTGTAAGCAGTAAGGAAAGCCCACAGAGCATCATCTAACTTATCGGCCCACGCGGCGCGATGCTCTCCCACAGTACGCTCCAAAATTCTCTTCAAGCCACGGTTGGATATCTCGGCTTGCCCATTGGTTTGGGGATGATAGGCGGTGGAGAGACGGTGAGTGACACCATACTTTGCCATGACTCGTGCAAATTGATCGTTGCAAAAATGAGTCCCGCGGTCACTGATGATAGCACGAGGAATGCCAAATCGAGCGAAAAGCTGCTTCAAAAAGTTCACAACCACCCTCGCATCATTCGTAGGAAGAGCCTTAGCTTCAACCCATTTAGAAACGTAGTCGACGGCGACGAGGATGTACTTGTTCCCTTTGGATGATGGAAATGGCTCCATAAAGTCGATGCCCCATACATCAAAGATTTCACATTCCTGTATGAAATTTTGAGGCATCTCATCCTTATGTTTGATCTTGCCTTGACGTTGGCAAGCATCACAATGCTTAAACATTTCGTGAGCATCACGATAAATGGTGGGCCAATAGAATCCAGAATCAAACACTTTTTTAGCGGTGTAGTTGGGAGCAAAGTGACCACCGGTGGGTCCTTTGTGGCAAGCTTGGAGGATGTCAAAAGTTGCCGGTCCATCAACACAACGACGAATGATCAGATCAGCACATTGTTTGAATAGATAAGGGTCATCCCAAAAGTAAGTCTTAACATCATTTAAGAACTTCTTCTTTTGTTGGGATGTTAACCCTTTGATGAGAATACCACCCGCTAAGTAGTTTGCAATGTCCGCAAAACACGGGGTGCCATCAAGATTGAGATTTATGGACATTAAGGTCTCAAGGGGGAAAGAGTCATTGATCTCTTTGTTCGGATGATCCCCTTGATATGGATCCTCAAGTCTTCTCAGATGATCCGCGGCCAGGTTTTCGGCTCCCTTCTTGTCACGAATTTCAATGTTGAATTCTTGAAGGAGTAAAACCCAGCGAAGAAGTCTTGGCTTAGAATCATGCTTTGTCATCAAGTACTTCAACGCGGAATGGTCCGTGTACACGATGGTGGGGGATAAAACAAGATAGGGGCGAAATTTCGCAAAAGCATAGACAACAGCTAAAAGCTCTTTTTCGGTTGTCGTATAATGCAATTGAGCCCCCGTCATTGTTTTGCTAGCATAGTGGATTGGTTGGAAGTTCTTATTCACTCGTTGACCCAAAACCGCACCAATAGCAAAGTCGCTAGCATCGCACATCAATTCAAAAGGCAGCTCCCAATTAGGGGTAACTAAGACCGGTGCCTTAGTTAGCTTATCCTTAAGAAGATTGAAGGCTTCGAGACACTCTTTAGAAAAGATAAAAGGAGTATCTTTTTCCAAGAGGTGGGTCATTGGGCGAGCGATTTTAGAGAAATCCTGAATGAATCGACGATAGAAGCCCACATGACCCAGAAAACTTCTCACACCCTTCACGGTTGAAGGTGGAGGTAATTTGGCTATGACATCTACTTTATCACGGTCGACTTCAAGACCGGCTTTAGAGATTTTGTGTCCTAGCACAATGCCTTCTTTTACCATAAAATGGCATTTTTCCCAATTCAGAACAAGGCGAGTGTCTTCGCACCGCTGAAGCATACGTTCCAAATTGGCAAGGCAAGAAGAGAAGGAATCCCCGAAGACCGAGAAATCATCCATGAAGACTTCCATGGTTTGCTCAACCATGTCATGGAAGATAGCCAACATGCACCTTTGGAAAGTCCCGGGGGCATTGCATAAGCCAAAAGGCATTCGTTTGTAAGCAAATGTGCCATAGGGACAAGTGAATGTTGTCTTCTCTTGATCTTGGGGATCGATGGGTATTTGGAAATAACCCGAGAAACCATCAAGAAAGCATTAATATTCATTACCCGCTAAATGTTCAAGCATTTGGTCCATAAAAGGTAGAGGGAAATGATCCTTTCTCGTGGCATCATTGAGTGTGCGGTAGTCTATACAAACTCTCCACCCAGTAACGAGACGGGTAGGAATTAACTCGTTGTTTGCATTGGGCACAACGGTGATTCCGCCTTTCTTAGGCACACAATGGACTGGACTAACCCATGGTGAATCCGAAATAGGGTAAATCATACCCGCATCAAGAAGTTTGATAACCTCTTTTTTGATGACTTCATGTATTTTAGGATTCACCCTTCGTTGGCTTTGAATTGTGGGCTTAAAGTCGTCCTCCATGAGAATTTTATGTGTGCAGAAGTGAGGATCAATCCACGGATGTCGGAGATTTTCCAAGCGATAGCTCGTTTATGCTTCTTCAACACAGCGACAAGTCGGGCTTTTTCGTCTTCTTTCAGATTCTTTGTGATGATGACCGGTAGCTTCTCGTCGTCTTCTAGGAAAACGTACTCAAGATGAGGAGGTAGGTCCTTAAGCTCAAGAGTAGGAGGATCCTCAATAGATGGTGAAACTAACGATGGATCATCATTAGTCACCTCTTTAGGAGAAGGAGGAGAAAACGGGTCCTCATTGAGAAGTCTCTCAATAGTACGAATGTCTTCATCCCAATTGGTGGACAAATTATCATACTTAATATCGAGAGGACCCAAGCTAGCTTCGAAATCATCCAAGTCACTTTCTCCAAATAGAGTCAATGCTGGAGCAATTGAGGCAACGGTCTCAACATTGGGTAGAGAAGAAAGAGTACTTTTGCAAGCATCATGAAAATGTTCTTCACAAGCCTCATCGAGAACATCAATAGCATTAACACTCTCATACGAATAAGGTTGCTTAGAAATCTTACCCATGTTGAAGACAATTTTATCGTCACCAACTCTCATGATTATTTCGCCCGCGGCTACATCAATGAGAGTGCGACCGGTCCTCAGGAATGGACGTCCAATGATTAATGGAACACGAGGATCCATCTCGTAGTCAACGACAACAAAATCCGCCGGGAAGGTGAATTTGTCAACGCCAACAAAGACATCTTCGGCTATCCCCACTGGATAAGCAACCGTACGGTTGGCTAATTCCAATGTCATTTTGGTGGGGACTAGCTCGGGAAGAGATAATTGCTTCCAAACACTTAAAGGCATTAAGTTTATACTGGCACCTAGATCGGCTAAGGCCATGCAATTCTCTACTCCCGGGAAGTTGCAAGGAATCAAGAAGCGACCCGGATCACCAAGTTTGGTGGGCAATTTCCTTAAGAGCACTGCGGAGCAGTTCTCGTTAAGTTGGGTCTGAGCGATGTCAAGAAGCTTTTCTTTATCACTTAGAAGATCTTTAAACATCTTAGCGTATTTGGGCATGTGAGCGAGAGCCTCGGCAAAGGAGATGTTAAAATTCAATTGCTTAAACATTTTTAGAAAGTTTGAAACCTGAATGTCATCCTTGCTCTTTTGCTTCTCTTTCCTCAACCTTGAAGGATAAGGTATATTGGATGAAGAAGAAGGCTTTAAGGGAATAGGATCACTCACAACCACGGGTGGTGGGGAAATGGGGATAGAAGGTGAAGGAGGTGGGGAAAGTTGCTCTTTTTCCTTGTTCACAATCACGGGTGGAGGTGTAGGAAGCTCGGGTTCCATAACCTTTTCCACTACGAGTGGTGATTGCTTTCATCTCCCCTCTTGGGTTCGCAACGGTATTACTCGGAAGAGTACCCGAAGAAGAGGGTTGATTACTTTGGATGAGCGAACCAATCATATCACGAAGGTGAACCGCTTGATTATTGAAAGAGTTTTGCATGTTTGCATTGATTTCATTGCTGTGTTTGGCCATATCATTCCTGAGCTCGGCGCGAATATCGTTCCCTTGTTTTGCCATTTCGCCCTTCAAGTTGATGACTTGACTCTGAAGATTCGTCACCAGCTCCCGATTAGTCTTCATGAACGTCTCGACGTCTGGACTCACTGCCATCGGTTGATTGAGAGGTGGAGCTTGATAAGATTGAGAATTTCCTTGAGTTGGGTATGGCTTTCTTTGGGATTGATATTGGTTTTGAGCACGAGGTTGGGATTGGTTGTTTCGGTTATAGCTTTGTTGTTGGTTTTGGTTTGCAGGAGGGAAACCGGGAGGAGCAAGATAATTGTTGGAACGATAACTTAGCAAGCCACGGTCTCCTTGAGGGCGGGCTTGATAGCCTCCCGTGGGATAAGTGCCGTAAGCTACGTTAACGTTTTCAGAAAAATTGGCTTGGGTAGAAGGACAATCATTATAAGAATGAGAGCCACCACATGTGTCACAAGAAATAGCAACAGCTTTAGCTTGTTGAAAGTGGTTTGTGGCCATGGCCATGAAATTCTTGTTCATTTCAGCGAGTTGTCGAGAAATTTCACACATTTCAGGATTGGAGGTAGTAGAAGAAACATTGACTCTCGAGTTAGATCTTGAGGATGCGGATGAATCCCAATTCTTGTGGTGAGTAGTCATGTTTTCGATCAACTCTCGGCACTCCTCCGGTCTCCTTTTCATAAAAGTACCACCGGCGGCGGCATTGATCGTGTCACGATCACGAAAAGTGAGCCCATTGTAGAAGGTGTCAATGAGAGTGACGGGGAGCATATTGTGATTAGGACCGCGGTCGATCAAATCATTGTACCGTTCCCACGCATCGAAAAGTGATTCATCATTCTCTTACATAAATCCACTGATTTGGTTACGAAGGCTGGTGACCATGGATGGGGGAAAGTAGCGCGATAAAAAGCGTTGAGTCATGTCATTCCACGTATGAATAGAATTCTTAGGAAGACGGTCAAACCATTTTTCGGCATGGTGAGAAAGCGAGTGTGGAAAAAGTTGGAGGCGAAGGTCATCCATAGAAACACCGGAGCACTTCATGCTTTGGGTCATGGTAATGAATTTGTCGAGGTGTTTGTTGGCATCATCATCCGGAATTCCACGAAATGGGTTCGTTTGCACTTGCTGGATCATGTGATGCTTCAACGAAAACTCCTGAGCAGTGACGTGCATTGGCGCAATCGGGCCTCCGCGTCCGTTCATGGTGGGTTGACACAATTCCTCCATTGTTCGTAAATCAGGTAAGAGGACATTGTTGTTGTTGTTGTTGTTGTTGTTATTATTCAAATTGGGTAGAGGTGGGTGATTATTGTTGTTATTAACACCAGCCATATCTAAATCTTCACGAGTCTCGGGCTCAGAATAGTTCGAAGATCTAGTACGCATACACCTGCAGAAGAAAAATATACACAAAGAATATCTATATAATCTTTCTGGTGCAAAACCTTTAGAAAAAAATTGTTTTTAATGATTTTATAATGTTTTTGTATTTTTTGAAGAGTTTTATATTTTTTTTTGGATTTTTGAAAATTTTTAAAGCAAGGAAAATAACGTTCAAAGAACGGATCCCAAAATTCAATGCGTCTCTCACTAAAAACCGTTTATCGTAACGAAAAGAGCTGGCAGCGGCGCCATTTAATACTTGGTTTTTAGGCCTCGTATCAAAATTCGTAGTCCCAAGTCTTTTCGAATTGAAAACCGGTTTTAAGTGCGACTCAATCGTCTTTTGGTGAATCAAGAGAATGGTTTGGTTTTGATTTTCTATTTTAAACTATAAGCAAGTAATTAAAGTGTCGTTGAGTAAAATGGAAGAATAAAGATTAATACTAAGATGACGAGTAAAAATAAATGCTTGTAAACTTAAAGGTAACAATGGAAAAGTACTAGCACACTAAGTAAAACTAACTTTTGGAAAACTCTCTAAAAATAAGAACTTAGTTGAAAAGAACTAAAAGAAAGTAAGATCGGACTACACCAAAAACTCACAATCGGAATAAGCCAAAACAGCCCCAGATCGGAATGTATTCCGGTCTGGTGGTCGGAATATGGTGCGGGGACAAATCGGAATATAGCAAAGAGGGTAAATCGGAATGTTACTAATGGTCCAAATCGGAATACAACAATCAAACTCAATCGGAATATAGTGAAAAGCCTCAATCGGAATATGGGACAAAAGACTACCAATCGGAAAGTTCAGCAAAGAGGCCAGATCGGAATACTAACATACCCACCGTCGGAATGAAAGCCCTATTCAGATCACTATGATCGAAATATTAAGGGTGCAATCGGAAAAATTCAAAACCCTCTTCCGATTAGACAATTGGAAAGAGGGATGGTGCGTTTGGTCGGAATGGGCAGCAATCGGAAAAGGGTTTTAGTCCCTTTCCGAAATTTGTGGGATTCGGTTGGAAAGCAAGAGAATAAGCTATAATTGAGAGCTTATTCCCAAAACTAGACGAATCAACATAAACGAAATCAAATAAGCACTTTAATCAACTTATCAAACCTCAAATTAAGCAACTTTATGGATCAAATAATAAAAAACATAAACTTTTTAAGAAAACTTTTTATAAGAAAAATAAGCTAATCATAAAAATAAGCCAATAAGCACAAAAGTCTTAAAGCTTAATCAAATGAAAAATTTATGAAATGATCAAAAGACTAACTTTTTAAGCACGAAATCAATTAGAACAACACGGATCATATGATAATCGCACCAAAATCAATCTTAAATCAAAGAAAAGTAGAATGAGAATAAGGATAAGAAGCTTAAAATGAACTTGATTAATAAAAATAAGCAATACAAAGTGTTTAATCTTGAAAGATTAAGAAAGAAGATGAAATTTAGTGAGAGAAAGTTTAAGACTTTCTCTCTCTAAAACTAGAGAAAACTAAGAAAAAGTGAAAATTAACTAAAACTATCTCCCTCTCCTCCTAATGACTATTAGGAGGGTATTTATAGGGAAGGTGGAAGGAGTGCATGTGTTGCATCTTCTTTCTTGCTTTCTTCACGTTTTCTCGACTCGACTTTAATTCTTTGTCTTTGTCGTCTCGGGATTTGAACTTGTCTTTTAATTTTCTTCTTCTATTAGACTTAAGTTCTTCGACTTCGTTTAAACTTCCGTCTTTAGACTTTTTCTTCGATAAATCTTCAGAATAGGCCTTTGGACTTCCGTTCTTTTTGCACTCTTGATCTTTTGACTTCGTCTTTTCCCGTTTTCTTCGATAAAAGCCCGTGAAAGCCCGTGTTTTCTTCCTTTTTCATATTTTGGTCCTAAAACACAATAAAAACACAAACCACGCATAATTCCGACTTTTGCGACATAAATCACACGTTTTGGTCTTGTTATTATTGGAAATAAGTAGTAAAAAGATAAGTGTTTTCACACTTATTACTAGCAACGAGAGCAGCTGAGGCTGAGTGAATGTCATCACAATCCGAATCATATGTGTCAAGATCGTCTGCTTGATATGCTGCATTAGAAGTAGAAACGACTGCAATGCCTTCATTATCTGCTGCCCCTGGGTCTGCAAGAAATTCTAACTCTTCTGAATCCAAAATCTTTCCCTTAGACTGAGCATCAACCAAATACATCTTCTCACGAAACCATGTTGCATCCCTTCTTCTTTCTGGCTGAGTGCATTCCCTAGCCATATGACCTTGTCCTCGGAAATTGTAGCAAGTCACAACCTTTTGAGGACCAATAGGGCTTCCATTTCCATTAGCTTGAGAATTCACAGCTTGAGCATTCACAGTCCTTGTAGGAGTTCCATATGAATTTTGCCTTCCCTGAATAGGTTGCACCGTCACTTGAGCATCTTGAACAGTGGCTTGTTGTCGAGGATTTGAAGAGGTGCGGAGCTGATTGTTTGTTGGTGGAAATCCTCTAGTTGCAACAAGTTTTGACAAATAGGCAATGAGATGGTTTAGAACAACAGCTGGCGTATCATTTGGAGTAAAGATCGGTGCTTGGATTGGTGGAAGTTCATTAGAGTAGAATGCTTGTGTTGGTTGTGCTTCAATTGGAAAATATCATTGCTGAGGAGTATAGCCCATTGGAGAAGTGTTGGCTTGTGATTGTGATGTCTGATGTGGTGGTTGCTGTGGAAAAGATTGTTGATGAACACTTTGTTGAAATGCTTGTTGTGGCATCATTAGTGGTAGATAAGATGGTTGTTGTGGTTGCTGATATGTGTGTGGTGGTAGTTGCTGCAAGTATGATGGTTGTTGATAAGTATAAGCCATGTTTTGTTGAGAAGCTAATACAAGGCTTTTGGCCTAATTAAAAAGATTAGTTCGTTTAAGTATGTCTTTCGAATTGAAAACGGAGTTTAAGTGTGCGCCTCAGTCGTTCTTTGGTGAAACAAAAGTGTGTCGATGTAGTATATTAAAAAGTGCAAAACTATTAAAGTAAATGACGTTAAATAAAAGGCGTTAAAATAAATCTAAGTCTAATTAAAAGAAAGGGTGCAATATTAAAACTTTTAAAAGTAAATAACGAGAAATTAAGTGACTTAAAGTTAAAGCGTGACGAGAATTAAAACGACAAAGTATTAAATTGTAAACTTAAAAATTAAACAAGACAAAATAGAAAATAAACCTACCATCGAAATACATTCCGATCAGAATGATGATCGCAATGTACTCTCACCTCCTGATCGGAATATGGCCTCGTCGGAATGCTATTGGAATGCACTTACCTTTCTGATCGGAAAGTGATCGGAATTTCAATCGGAATGCTGTCACCTACCTGATCGGAATACCAATAAAAAAACCCCCAGATCGGAATGTTACAAACCAAACCCTTATCGGAATAAGGAGTGGACTCCCAATCGGAATGCTGTCACTAGACCTGATCGGAATGTCAGACTTACCCTAGATCGGAATGTATGCAAACCCTTTTCCGACCAAGCAAAGAAGCGCTGTTCGGAATATGAAACCCTTTTCCGACTGGTATGGTCGGAATATAGTAAAGAGAAAGGAAAATAAGCAAGATAAATAAGCTATAAATCAAATAAGCACTAGACTAAAATCCTAAGGAAACACGTATAAGAAAAAGCTAATAAGCTACAGTTTAAAGACTTTTAAAAACATAAAATGAAACAAAGTTTACGCAAACAAACTTTTATATAAAAATAACTTTTATAAAAACTTAGAAACTTAAAAATAAACACAAATAAGCTATAAGAATCAATAATCCAAAACAATCAAAAGCATAAAAACATAACCTTTAATCAAATAAGCAAGATAATAAACACATAAACATAAAGATCAAGCAAAGAAAGAAAGGTAGAATGAGAGATTTAAACAAGAAAAGTAAAGGTGCAATAAAAATAAAAGTAACTTACTTGAAAAATAAGGTGCAAGACAAGGTAATTAAAGTGCAATAAAGTAAATGTGCAAGTAAATAAAGATGGAAGAACTAGTGTCACTCTAGCCAACAAGAGTAAAAATGATTATCCTAATGACTATATATAGGGGAGGATTAGGAAGCTTCCTCCCCTCCTTCATTTCTTCTTAATTGCACCATTAAGTCCTTCCCTTCTTAATCTTTTTTAATCTTGGACTTTAATGACTTTTGGCTCGGGATTTCTTTAAACTCGTCTTTTAATTCTTCAACAAATAAGACTTGAGTTCTTCGGCTTTTAGTACACTTCCGTCTTTTGACTTTTTCTTCGATAAATCTTCAGAATTGGTCTTGGACTTCCGTTCTTTTTGCACTCTTGACTTCTTGACTTCGTCTTTCATCTTTTTCTTCAATAAAAGTCCGTGAATGCCCGTGTTTTCTCCACTTTTCACAATTTCGTCCTAAATCACAACAAAAACACAAACCACGCATAATTCTAACATAAAAGACATAAATACACGTTTTGGCTCGGTTATTATTGTAATTAAGTGGTAAAAAGGATGGGTGTTTACACACCTATCAAATCCCCTACACTTGACCATTGCAATGTCCTCATGCAATGCATTAGTTACAAAGCATGTTTACATTTTTCATCAAATTCAACCCACGTTGGCCTTTATTAAAGAGATACAAAACTATAAACATTCAAAGGAAGAAAATAAAGAAATCAAAAACATACCTTGGGTTTTGGAAATGTCATGAATAATCATCATCCTCAAGTTTTCACTTTCTCCAAACCAAGCTTAAAAACGAGATCATTGTTCTTATAAGTTAGCAAACTAACACGAACTCATGTGGGCTAATTATTCACTTAGACTCCCTTATTCCTAGGTGTATCTCTTATATTTTATTGTTGTCTTGAATGATCACGAAGATGCATTTTTTACTTATTTCGATAGTTATTAAGTCCGAAAATAAAGTGAACGATTTAATCAATAGTTATCTAAAGGACAAAATCTTTTAAAACTGCTTCTCGGGACCTCATAAAGTTCATATCTTGGCATAACTCGCTTCGCGATTTGAGACCTTTCTCGGACCGATATTTGGCAGCGACTTCATACTTCAAACCTTGAGAGACGTTCATGAAATAATGGCCTTCTCTTCATAATATTTCTTCACTTGAAGTTTAGAGAGATTCTTCATATATGGACCACGACTTCTTCATTTTTCTCCAATCTTTATTTTGGACTTTGATATACAACGATCCGCCTCCTTTTGGACTTGGCTTTATTTATCCTCATACCTTGCTAGGGTCTTTTCGGATAGACTTCTCCATGACTTTTGGGGAGTTTTTTTGCTTTTCGTCGTGTGTCTCGATCCTTCATATTGATTTTTGATAAATGATTCTTCACATCACTTTGGATCTTTAGCAACAAAATGTAGCCCTCATGTCTTGTTAGGACCTTTTCGGACTCGCCAATCTTCGCATCCCGCTTCAATAAGTTATGCCTTGGATATGAACTCTAATCATTACCGAGTAACTTTTAAACGATCTTGGGCTAGAAGCTAAGTAACTTTTCAAATCTTACAACCTTATTTATTGCAGATAAATTTATTAGCAAGCGATGGGAGAATAGGCTTATAATTAACTCACATAAATTCCCGAAAGAATACCAAACTTATAATTGACTCTATCATCTCTCGTTCTCCACAGTTTAAAATCTCAAGGAATGAGACTCGTGGATGCTTAGCCTATTAAATCAAAGCTTTGGGTTTTCGAGTCGCCTATAGGATCTTGCAAATTCTTAGACTTTTTCAAGTTTAGAAATCGCATCTTAAAGTTCCCTTGATAAACGACTCTTTAGGATCAATTATAGGAACTTGCGAAAAGTTCTTGTTCTTAACCCGTGAGAGTTAAGACTTTCGCGTTTTATAGCTCCCTATATAAAAGCCTAGCAAAACTTGACTTAAACATGTTAAGGATACTAGCTAGAGTAACTTAAGATAAGTAAACTCGGGTTGAGTCAAAAAATTCACAACGTTTGAAAATTAAAACCACTTTATTAAACATGTATTCTAATAAGGAAAGGAAAATAACTATACAAAGGTAAAAACTAATAGGCCAAAATAGATCAAAAATTTTGAAAAATGTCGAAAAATTGATTTTTCGGTTAAAATAAGGACAAATACAAGGAAAAGGCCACTTAACTTCGATAGAAGTCCCCCTACACTTAATATAAACATTGTCCTCAATGTTTAAGCATGTGGGAGTGAACTCCCCTACACTTAGGACATTGTGCACTTTGTTTAAATTTTGATAAGGAAAAGACAACTAAAGAGATTCCTATTTTAATATTGAGAAAATATAAAATAGTGAATCGAAAAGAGTTTAGGATAGAACCGGGAAGAAGGAAACACGGAATCACGGGTCGTCAAGAATCATCAAGAGTGGATCATTGAAGCTCGAATCCCTTAATAGTAGAAGAGAGGAGAGGAAATAGCAAACACCAACGGGTCTCCCCTACACTTAGGATAAAGAAAGCTAAAAGATAGATACATGGGTTACCTTCCAAGAAGCGCTTGATTTTTGATTACCGAGTCGTGATCCTGACTCGACCTTGATCATCATAGGAAGAAGCATGAAATATATCCACCAGGATCAAAGACATAGTTTTCGTCCATCAAATAGCACAAGCTTAAGGTGAACAAGGCAAGCCAAATAAGAGTAGGCAATGTTCCCTTAAGCAACGATGGAGCATGGTGGGAGCAAGTATGATGAGGTACAAGCATATCTTCAATATTTCCAAAGATCTTTCCTTTTATTTCATCAGGTGGATACTGAGATGGCTGAAGAATATCAATACCGGGGTCGAACACCTTTTCCTTTAGGGGAAATAGCACTCAGACTCAGCAGAGTGTGAAGAGGGTCCGCGAAGAAGATGCACAACCTCGTCCTCAGAAGGTGGACAAAGAGGTGTTAAATCATATGTGTTGCGGATATTGGTGTCGACCGGTTTCTTCTCCTTTGAAAGAATGTTCTTTAAATCTAAAGTAGGATCAAGACGATAATCTTCAAAGTCCAAAGGAGGAGCATCACTCTCATGAGGGAAGTAAGTGTTGAGAAACGTAGAGAAGTCTTCCTCAAAAGAGTAATCATCCAAAGTAAGATTAAGCATGGATGACGGAGGATCTTCATCATGTGAAGAATCGCTCGAAAGAGTATCGGCCTCATCAAAATCATCGTATGTGGGCAGATCGGGATACTCAGAAGTAAGGTCATCATAATCATCTGAATCTGAGTTAGAATCATCATCATCATAAGAATCAAAGATCGGTGGAGAATCAAAAATGGGAGAAGCGTCCAAATTGGAGAGAGAATCATCCACATCATCGTGAAAAAGTGGATTATCAATGCAAGACTCGAATAGAGGATTGTTGTAGACGACAAAATCATCAAGCACATTAATCATATTCGCAGATTCTCGTCCAAAGGATTTGCTTGTAAGCTTCCCCATTTTAAAATATTTTGAATCATTCCCGACACTTAAGATTAACTCACCTTCGGCAACATCAACTAGAGCTCGTCCGGTTCTCAAGAATGGCCGACCAAGTATTAAAGGAATACGAGGGTCCATTTCATAATCAACAACGACAAAGACGACCGGGAAAGTAAATGTGCCAACTTTAATAAACACATCTTCGGCAATACCAACTGGGTAAGCGAGAGTGCGATTTGCAAGTTCAAGAGTCATCTTTGTTGGAGTGAGGTCGGGTAATGATAGTGTTCTCCAAACACTCAAAGGCATAAGATTAATACTGGCCCCGAGATCAGCTAGGGCAGTAAATTCTTCAGTTTTGTTGAAAATGCAAGGCAACACAAAACGACCGGGATCTCCAAGCTTTTCTGGAAGTTCTTTTAGAATAACTACAGAGCAGTTTTCATTTAAGCGTGTGTTGGCGAGCTCAATCAGCTTCTCCTTCTTGTTAAGCAATTCCTTAAATGCTTTAACAAATTTCGACATGTGGACAAGTGCTTCAACAAGGCTAATGTTGATGTTCATTTGAGAGAGCATCTTCACATAGCTTTGCACTTGACAGTCATTCTTGGTTAGCTCGTTGGTCTTGCCTAAGCGAGAAGGATATGGGATATTGGGTTTGGGTGGTGAAGGTGAAGGTGGTAAAGGTTGAGATGCTTAAGGGTCCTTATTGGAAACATCGTCATGACGAGGCGGAGACGGTAATGGTGCACTAATACTAGGTGTAGGAGGAGTAGGGATAAATGGTGGTGGAGGAGGTGTAGATGATGGGGGGGGGGATTGGTGGTCCTACTATGGTGACTCCACTACGGGTAGTAATAGCACTCACATTTGCTCGCGGATTGGTGACGGTGTTTGAAGGTAGAGAACTCGAAGAAGAAGGTTGAGCGGCGGGCAAGAAACTAGCAAGCATATTCTTCAAATCATTTGTTTGATTGCTGAAGGAGGATTGGATATTATCGTGAAGCTCGGATCTTATCTCATTTCCTTGCTTGGTGATATCTCCTTTCAAGTTAATAATTTGGCTCTGCAGATTCTTGATTTGCTCACCTTGGGTTCTCATGATGGCTTCAACATCCGGATTGATGGGTGGGGTTTGTTGAGTGGGTGGGTGATAAGGATTAGAAGCTCTTGGTGGAATTTGGTTGCTTCTATTGTAGTTGTTGGCGGGGTTTTGGTTTTGAGGAGAAAAACCGGGTGAAAGGTAGTTGTTACATCGGTAACTCAGCAAATTTCTATCCCCTTGAGGTCGAGCTTGGTAATTTTCCGGTGAATAATTACCATAAGCTGCATACACGTTTTCCGGATTTCCTTGAGTAGAAGGACAATCGGTGTATGAGTGAGGATCGCCGCATGTTTCACAAGAAGGTGCAACCGCTTTAACTTGTTGTTGTTGGTTTGAAGCGAGAAGCAAGATACTTTTGCTCATTTCAGTCATCATGCGGGTGAGTTCGGTCATATCAGGGTTTGCTGAAGTAGAAGAGACATTGACTCTCGGGTTGTTCCTTGAAGATGCGGAGGAATCACAGTTTTTGTGGTGAGTAGTCATGTTCTCAATTAACTCTCTACACTCCTCGGGTCTCCTTTTCATAAATGTGCCACCGGCGGCTGCATTAATCGTATCACGATCAAGAAAAGTCAAACCGTTGTAGAAAGTATCAATCAATGTGACTGGAAGCATGTTGTGGTTTGGACAACGATCAATCAAGACATTATATCTTTCCCAAGCATCAAAAAGAGATTCATCGGGATCTTGCATGAAACCGCTGATTTGATTGCGAAGGCTCGTGACCATGGATGGTGGAAAGTAGCGTGATAAAAAGCGTTGAGTCATGTCATCCCAAGTATGAATAGAATTCTTTGGAAGACGATCAAACCATTTCTCGGCGTGATGTGATAAAGTATGTGGAATGAGTTGTAGGCGAAGAACATCCATCGTGGCACCAGGCAACTTCATGCTTTGGGTGATTGTAATGAACTTGTCGAGGTGTTTGTTGGTATCATCATCAGGCATTCCGGCGAATGGATTAGTTTGCACTTGTTGAATCATGTGGTGCTTCAACGAAAACTCCGGAGCCGTGATTTGCATCGGCGCAATCGGTCCTCCTCGTCCAAACATGGTAGGTTGACAAAGCTCCTCCATTGTCTGAAGATCGGGCTGTGGAAGAACATTGTTGTTATTGTTGAGGTGCGTTGGATTATTATTGTTGTTAACACCTGACATAATTAAATCGCCTCGAGTCTCGGGCTCTTGATAATTAGAAGATCTAGTACGCATACACCTGAAAATGCAAAAGAAAAAGAAACCAAACAAAAAGACAATATATATACACAATAAAGATAAAATCTTTTTGGATTTTTGAAAATTTTAATTTTTATGGATTTTTATCAATTTTTAATTTTTATGGTTTTTTGAATTATTTTTTATGCAAGAAAAATGACGCTCACAAGTGAACGGATCCCAAAAAGCAACGCGTCTCTCACAGAAAACCGTTAATCTTGACGAAAAGAGCCGGCAGCGGCGCCATTTAATACAAGGCTTTTGGCCTAATTAAAAAGATTAGTTCGTTTAAGTATGTCTCTTCGAATTGAAAAAGGAGTTTAAGTGTGCGACTCAGTCGTTCTTTGGTGAAACAAAAGTGTGTCGATGTAGTATATTAAAAAGTGCAATACAATTAAAGTAAAGGACGTTAAAGTAAAAGGCGTTAAAATAAATCTAAGTCTAATTAAAAGAAAGGGTGCAATATTAAAACTTTGAAAAGTAAATAACGAGAAATTAAGTGACTTAACGTTAAAGCGTGGCGAGAATTAAAACGACAAAGTATTAAATTGTAAACTTAAAAATTAAACAAGACAAAATAGAAAATAAACCTACCATCGGAATACATTCCGATCGGAATGATGATCGGAATGTACTCTCACCTCCTGATCGGAATATGGCCTCGTCGGAAAGCTATCAGAATGCACTTACCTTTCTGATCGGAATGTGATCGGAATTTCAATCGGAATGCTGTCACCTACCTGATCGGAATACCAAGCAAAAAACCCCCAGATCAGAATGTTACAAACCAAACCCTGATCGGAATAAGGAGTGGACTCCCAATCGGAATGCTGTCACTAGACCTGATCGGAATGTCAGACTTACCCTAGATCGGAATGTATGCAAACCCTTTTCCGACCAAGCAAAGAAGCGCTGGTCGGAATATGAAACCCTTTTCCGACTAGTATGGTCGGAATACAGTAAAGAGAAACGAAAATAAGCAAGATAAATAAGCTATAAATCAAATAAGCACTAGACTAAAATCCTAAGCAAACACGTATAAGAAAAAGCTAATAAGCTACAGTTTAAAGACTTTTAAAAACACAAAATGAAACAAAGTTTACGAAAACAAACTTTTATATAAAAATAACTTTTATAAAAACTTAGAAACTTAAAAATAAACACAAATAAGCTATAAGAATCAATAATCCAAAACAATCAAAAGCATAAAAACATAACCTTTAATCAAATAAGCAAGATAATAAACACATAAACATAAAGATCAAGCAAAGAAAGAAAAGTAGAATGAGAGACTTAAACAAGAAAAGTAAAGGTGAAATAAAAATAAAAGTAACTTACTTGAAAAATAAGGTGCAAGACAAGGTAATTAAAGTGCAATAAAGTAAATGTGCAAGTAAATAAAGATGGAAGAACTAGTGTCACTCTAGCCAACAAGAGTAAAAATGATTATCCTAATGACTATATATAGGGGAAGCTTCCTCCCCTCCTTCATTTCTTCTTAATTGCACCATTAAGTCATTCTCTTCTTAATCTTTTGTTAATCTTGGACTTTAATGACTTTTGGCTCGGGATTTCTTTAAACTCGTCTTTTAATTCTTCACCAAATAAGACGTTTTCTTCGATAAATCTTCAGAATTGGTCTTGGACTTCCGTTCTTTTTGCACTCTTGACTTCTTGACTTCATCTTTCATCTTTTTCTTCAATAAAAGCCCGTGAATGCCCGTGTTTTCTCCACTTTTCACAATTTCGTCCTAAATCACAAAAAAAACACAAACCACGCATAATTCTGACATAAAAGACATAAAATTCATGTTTTGGCTCGGTTATTATTGTAATTAAGTGGTAAAAAGGATGGGTGTTTACACACCTATCAGAAGCATACATGGCAAGTGGATCATGAACTTGAGGTATAGACAACCGAGCCTCGATCACATGGCATTCGTGTTGTTGAAGAAAAGCTTGATGTTGATCCACACTGGTGTTATGCAAGTCCTTAGCTAATTTAACAGCCGTCACGTACTTACGCCATTCTGAAGGAAGGGTGTTCAAATACTTGGTGTTTAATTGAAACGTAGGAATTTTCATGCCATAGATATTGAGCTCATTCAACAATAGGGTAAATCTCAAATAGTAGTCATTGAGAGTCTCCCCGAGGACATAGACAAACTTATCAAAAGTATCATAAAGCTTACACTCTCGTTCTTGTTTAGTTAACGAGGTGCCTTGCATTAGAACACGAATTCTATCTCATAACTCTTTGGAAACTTTATGTTTGCTGACGAGTTTGTATACATCTGGAGGAAGGGCTTGAAGAATGATGTTTGTAGCATACTTATCACATTTGTCTTGAATCTTCATATCTCCAGTCAATTCACCCGTTGTGCGAGGACGAGTAACTGTACCTTCCGTCACTGTACCATAATCTAATGGTCCATTGAACACCGATGCCCAAATGAGATGTCCATTCTCTTTGTTTAACATGTAAAGTTCCATTCGGGATTTCCAATCCTCGTACATGGTCTTCTCCAACATTGGTGGACGATTATCCGTACCCGAGATGATGGACTTATCTGTAAGAGATGTGTACTCCATTTCGATAAGTTAAGATTTACAAACGTTGATCGAACAATGAAAGAAAGTAAATGTGTTTGTTGTTGTGAGTTGAAGTCGAGAAACAACGTTGAAATCCCCTAAAATATGTTCTCGATGACCAAAAAAATTCCAAGACGAACAAAAACACACGAATATCCTGTCGGAATAATCTATCGGAATACCCGTGTCGGAATAAACTATCAGAATACCCCTGTCGGAATGATCTATCAGAATACCTCTGTCGGAATAATCAATCGGAAAACCTGTCAGAATATAACTATCGGAATACCGTCGGAATGACCTGTCGGAATACTAGTATCGGAATAACCGTCGGAATGACTTGTTGGAAAACCAGTATCGGGATACCCCTGGAAATAACGATCGGAATATGAAAACCCTTTTCCAATGGGAGCTGTCGGAATACCTAAACCCTTTTCTGATGGTTTCTGTCGGAATATTACCCACTTTTCTCGGACAAAACTCAACCAATTCTAGATTTTAAGCCACAAAATGATCAAAACACCCAAAAATTTTGTCTTTTTAGCCAAAGTAAATATACCAAATCTCTACCACAACTATGTAGAAGATTTGTATCAAGAAAAAACCATAAAAAACACAAAAAAATTGGTTCGTATGAAATGGATCAAAATAGGCACAAAAAATGAAGAACACAAACACATAAACAATACAATCATCCCATGGCTCTTGATACCATTTGAAGGATATTGTAAATCTTTCTTATGTTTTAGAGAGAGAAAGAGATAGAAATATGGTAAGAACACACACACACTTTGAGAGAGAAAGTATGAAAACCCAATTTTTACTATGTGTAAAGTTATGTGAACCAACACCCTCTCCAACTAAGGAGAGGGTTTATATATCCAAGCCCATGAGATGGGCTTGGGCTTACAATGGGCCGCCGGCCTACACATGTTGTAGGCTTGGCTTGGCCTTGTTTCCTTAATATTAAGTTAACTAAACTATGAGCTATTACTTAGACTATTGTTGGAGTGACCAATCCTTTCTAATACATAAAACGTATTTCCAACAATTATGGCATGTCATCAAAGCATGCAAGGTAAAATGTACTAATCATACATGACCAAAGGGACAACTAGAATCAATCATCGGTTCCCTAAACATAAGCCCAAAACATAAATAAAATGGATGAACTAAAGTAAGACTAAACAAGCATCAATATATGAAGGCAAGAGGAGAAGAAGTATAAGGTAGCTCCCATCCTATGCATGTCCTCCCAATTCTCCAGTCTAACCTTGGATACCTGCCGTTTTGGGACATGGAAAGAACAGTAACGACTGAGAAATATGCTCAGTGAATGGATATATGACATAGCATGAATGACATATAATAGGAAATAAATGTAAAGCATGAATAGCAGCAGAAATGAATAAGTCCTGGAAGACCTGAAACATGTTTTCTGGTTTTATATTCTAAAAATATAGCTTATGTTTACTTATGAAAATCTGTACTAGTTTAATATACCAAAAGCCAATATAGGTCATGAGGTCAACAACGTGCATGAATACTTAGAGGGGTGACCTCATCATGCAAATTAGAGGGGATGCCTCTAATTATATGGTAATGGGTAGGAGGGATCAGCTCCTTGTGAAGGATGCAAGGCACACAGCACATTCACCATGAAATCCTGACTGACATTGTAACTAGGATGCACCCATACGCCTCACATGATAATAGTAATATAATAATGGCCAAATAATTGAAAAGGATGCCACCAGCTATTACTCCGCCATGGTGAAGTCATAACACTAGTGCCTCTAGTGTTATGGTTATGGTACCTCCATAACCAGGTGAAACTGGTCATGCATTTATATGGCTAAGGTAACTAATAAAACATAAGCATTTAATTTGTAACTACTGGGGAAAACAGTTGGTTGCATACGGGAAATATAAAGGAAGTGGTTGTCCTTAATGAAGGACGATAAATACATACCTTGTGTCCAGTAGAAGCTAACGGAAACGCTGAAGAACTTACTCCGACTTGACGGATAATAATACATAAGAATAGGGACGTGTATGAGTTGTTTGAGATACATGTATTTTACTGGTTCTGTGTGTTCTTAACTTGTTATTCATGTTCTGATATGTTTTAACTGTTTTAAGTATTAATTGTAGTTATGCTTGTATTTTGTTGTTTATTATTCATGTAATAAGGTATTATAATACTTGTATTGTAATACTAAGTAACTTTCTAAAAATAGCAGGTTTCTTAAAATAGTAAGTTAATAAACTACAGATTATAAGAAATTAATTAAAATACATGTTTAGTTAAATTAAGCTAGGTAAATAGTTAGGCTAAGTCATGAATTATTTAAGCAAAATAATTATAACCTAATTCTTGAATAATTAAATAAACTGGTTTTTAATATCGACCCGAACCAGAACCCGAAAGTCCTAACCAACCGAGCCAAAACAAACAGCCCGTCAGTTGCTAGACCGGCTAGCCGGCTGCCACTGACAGCTCAAAGTTTCCCCTGCCGAGCCACTCGGCTAGCCACTGCCAAGCCAAACGTGGCCCCGGCTTAAGTCGGGTTCCCACTGTTTTTGTTATTCGAGCCACACCAAGACCCTAGTGGTCTAGGTTAACACGAAAATAAAACCAAAACCACATCTACACCATACCCCGGACTCCATGTCGGGGTTACCCAGTCGTGCGATCAACCACAAACAACCAGACCGAGACTTTAAGTCTCGGTGGTTGTGCGAACTAGGCAAACCGAGAGCTTTGAGCTCTCGGTGGTGGGTCGACCGAACCATAAACCAACCCAAAACCCTTCCTTTTTATGAATCTTGATTATACTAACATGTTTTCTTGTTTCTTTTTAAGATTTAGACACATGATCAAATAAAAGTAAAATAATCAATAAAAAGTAAAAGGTTTTGATCATACCAATGACGTAGACGAATGGAGGTTATTAACACGAACACTTACAACCAAAAATCAAAGATCAAAATTAACAAACACCCCTTGTGATGTTCTTGGTGGTCGACGATAAGAAAGGGAGAGAAGAGAGATTAGGGTTTCTTTAATTTTGATAAAAACTATATTATAAAAATCCCTGGAGTTTTTATTAAACATCGTTTAGTATTAGGTCTTGGGCCAAAAGGCCCATTCCTTGTTTTGGTCTCCCTTAGCAGCGGCATACATAGTCCAACAAGACAAAACAATAGTTTTCCTAAGTTAGTTAATTATTCATGTATGTTCGTGTCTAAGTGTCATGTTTTAATGTTGTGCATTTATATCGTGATCATGTGACATTTATAATATACATAAATACTTGATATTAAATGTCGTGAAACGTGTAATATATAATAAATGTAAAGTTTTTAATTTATCATATTTTCGTATATCTACTGTTTACATGTACTGTTCATGGTATTTTAATGCGGGTTTTACATTTCATAATCATCAGGAGGATATCTTGATGAGTCATTGATCCCAATTTCTTCCATTGATTTATTTGTAAAGTTGATGGAATCCATATTTTCATCAAATGTGATATGAAATTATTCCTCAATTTGTTGTCTCCTTGTGTTAAAGACCCTGAAGGCTTTGGAGACAAAAGAGTATCCAAGAAAGTATCCATCATCAGCCTTTGCTTAAATTCCCCAAGATGATCCTTTTGAGTGTGAATGAACACAGGACATCCAAACACATGTAAATAGTTGATATCTAGAATCCTTTCCCTGAATATTTCATAAGGAGTCTTATCATGTATTTTAACAATTATACATTTGTTCTGAGTATAACAAGCAATTTTTACAGCCTCAGTCCAGAAGTGTTTTGAAAGTTGTGTAGGGAGAAGAGAAGTTCTGAGAAATTCCTTTCTCATCACAAAAACTCTCAAGCTCTTGGTTCCTGAATTCTATTCCATTATCAGTTTTTATCTTTTTGACTTTGGTATCATTTATATTTTCTACTTTCCTGATGAAAGACTTGATGAATTCAGGAGCCTGACTTTTCTTTTTAAGGAAGTATATCCATGTGTATCTAGAGTATTCATCAACAATCACAAGGGTATATTTCTCATGATTTATAGACATGAGACTGACATGTCCAAATAAGTCCATATGAAGAAGATGGAGACACTTCCTGATAGAAAAGTTTTGTTTTGGCTTGAAAGAATCTCTCTTGTGTTTACCTTTTTCACAAGCTGAACAAGGTTTGTCTTTTGAGTACACAAGAGATGGTAAGCCAAGAACATTGTTTTGTTTTGCAAGTTTGTTCATGTCTTTGAAATTTAGATGTGACAATCTCTTGTGCCAAAGCCAATTGACAGAGTCTAAGGCTTTAGCAAAGAAACATGCTCCTGAGAGAGTTACTGATGACATGTCCAAGACATATACATCATTCCTCCTTGGAGCAGTCAGTACAATTTCTTTGTTGGCATTGAAGATTGTTCCTTGCTTATCATCAAACTGAACGATGTACTTAGCATCACACAGTTGGCTGATACCTATGAGATTGTACTTCAGACCATTTACAAACGCCACTTTTGAGAAAACTATTCCACCACATTTTATTGAACCATATCCCTGAGTAACATAAGATGAGTTATCACAAAATACTACCTTAGGACCTGGTTGCTCCACGTATTTGTGTAGATAACGTTTGACCCATGTGATACTTCTTTAACACCCACTGTCTAAGTAACAGACAGGCTCCTTGAAGTGTTTCTACATAAATAACGAGGTGGATTATTTTCTTTTGTGAGCCCACTTTTTAGTAGGCTCTTTGGCTCTAGGAGCCTGACGTCTTTCACCTTATTTAAAGTATTCAAACTCAGCATTGTCTGAGGTGGAGTGAACATTGCTTCCTAATAAGTGTGTAAACACTTATCCTTTTGCCACTAAAATCAAGGAAAAACAAGACCGAATCATGTGTTTTATATCAATAAAGTCGGAATTACGCGTGGTTTTGTGTTTTTGTGTTAAAATAGGTACAAATGATCAAAAGAAAAGAAAACACGGGGTTTCACGGTCAAATGTTGAAGAAAAGTCCAAAAAGAGACGAAGACAAAGCCAAAAGACCAAAAGTGTGCCCAAGTTCACGAAAACTGGTTGAACCGACACGAGTTTGAAGAAATGATCAAAGAAGCCGAATTCAAGTTCGAGTTTTAACGGATTTTACTTTTTGAAGATATTCGAGCAAAGAGGGTCCCACACTTGGGTATTAGGCCTAAAAAGCCCAATAACCATTTTTGTTTAATTATCTAACGGATGGAAAATGTTTCTTGGGCCTAAACCCATTTAATTTAATGGGAGTATTCAATTTAGGACGGATTGGGAAATAGCTGGGCCAAAGCCCATTAAACTTGGTCAAAGCCCACACTACCACCCGGTCAAACCCAACTCCCAAAACTCACCACACGTGTAATATCTTTACCCTACCTCACGTTTAGTATTTACTTTACCCAAACTTTTTTTTGTTCGATAAAAACAAGATAGCTTTCCTCTCCCCTTCTTTCTCTCCAAACCAGACGCACCATTTTTTACAGTAACCCTAATTTAACCATCGCCCAATTTTTACCCATAAAAAAATGGGGTTTTTCCCTTAAACGTTTAATTCACATCAAAGGGAATTAAATCCCCAACTTTTCGGAAGAAATCACTCATTGTGGTCCTCAATCCTCCTGACATGGCTAATCTTTTGTTGCTGATTGGTGAAAACAACTTCCATACACAAACCCTCCAATAATCTTGTTCCACCTCAGCATTAAACAAGCGCAACAAACACAAAACCACCACGAGGGCGATCCGTGTGATGCTTGGATGATCTCTGCCGTTGATTCAAGAGAAGAGAGAGAAGAAAACAAATATGCGGCCAAGATTAAAGACCTTGGGCACCAAGGAATAGTTTGAGCTATAAAACCCCTTCATTGTAATTCATTATCAAGCTTTTTCTTTATTTTCAGTTTCTTTTAATTAAATTAGGAGTAGGGTAAATTAGCTTTAATTTTCTAAAAATTAGATTGGTAGGTTTATTGTAATATTTAAATTCCACTTCTTGTAATTTTTTTTAATATTAATGAAAAGCTATTTCTATTTATACTCGTCTCCTTTTAATTTCATGCAAAGATCGAATTATTTTACTCTTTAAAACTGTTATGTTACTGTTCTTGTTATTATTATCATTATAAAAAAAATTAAAAAAGAAATAAAAAAAAAAAATGATAAACCGTTCGAGATCTTTGATGGTTCGAGAAGTGGTGATGATAAAGATGGTGGTGTTCGTTTCCAATTGATAAGATGGCTCAGCGCCTCGATCTTCGTCGCAACGGTTTCGACATCAAGTTCCCTTTAATATCTTTTAGTTGTTCTTATTTAAGTTTTTATAAGTTACTGTTATTTATTTGTGTTACTGATTAGTTTTTATCTATTTGGTTCGATTTAAGTTTAATATCTGCTTAATTTGTTTTTGCTTATCACTTAAGTTTAAGTTGTTATTTTGCGTTTGATTCTGTTTGGGCTTCGAGTAGTATAAATCTGATTTGTTCTTTGTTCCTTCTTATTTGATTAATGTTTTTAGTTCTCCTTATTAGGTTTGTAGCTTATTTTGATTCAGCTTATCTATGATTGTTTAAACTTTCCAAGTAGAGTTTGGATTATTTGATATAGCTTTTTTTCCTGTTTTTATTAAATAGACTTATTTGGGTTATTTATTTTTAGCTTATCAGTTTTTATGCTTATTTCCTAGATTTATTTTTTATTTATAGCTTATTTACTTGCTTATGTTATCTCTTCTTATTTAATATAGCTTTTATCAGTTTGGCTTACTTGTTTGCTTTTTGTGTTAAGTTGGTTATAGCTTATTTAGTTTGGTAGCTTATTTGCTTATTTAATTAAGTTCGTTTAGCTGTATTGGTTTTCTTTGCTTTGTATTGTTTCTGCATAAAACTCAGACCATTTAGTCTGAGTATCAAGATCCCAAAAAGGTCCACAAAAATTAAATATAGCATAAAATTCGTTTGGGGAGGGATTCGATCCCCAGACCTCTCGCTAAACAGTCCAGCGCCCCAACCAGTTACTCTAGGCCTTTTCTTGTGTATTCATTTGCACTTCTAAATTAATATAGGATTAGATTTAATTGGGCAGTTTATTTAAATTAAATTAGTTTAATACAAGTTTAGTTTTCTTTAAATTAATTAAAAAGTTTTATTTTCTTTTATAACAGTTTTTATAAATATAAAAAAAGACAAAAAATATTTTATTTACTTTTATAATTTTAAATTACTTTTCATTTTATTTTGTTTATTTAAAAATAGTTTTTATTTACATTGCTTTAAAATTAGTTAAATTAATCTAGTTTTTTTATATATAAAATTAAGTTTTTAAATAAAATTCTTTTTACATTAAATTTTCAAAATAGTCTTATTAGATTAAATTAGATTTAAATTTTAAATTGGTTAGGTAATTTTTAAATAGTTTTCTTTTATATAGATTTAAAAGTAGTTTTCAATTCTCATTTAAATTTCAGATTTAAAATAAGTTTTCAATTTATTAAGTTTTCTTTAAAAAATAGATTTTAATTAAAAGTTTTTAAGTTTTATTAATTAGTTAAATTTTATTCTCAAATTAATAGTTAAAATAGTCAATTAAAATAGTTTTCTTTTAATTAGTTGATTTGAGTTAGCTTAAAAAATACCAAAAATAGATTTTACCAAAAACAAAGTTAAGTCGATACGTTAAACCGGAAATCAAATTCGAGTCGAATCGAGGAAAAACGAACATTAATTGCACAACATATAAAAATCCTAGTTTCAAATGGCGCCGCTGCCGCTTCACTCGTACGATTGACGATTTTTCGTGAAGAAGTTTGGATTTTGGGATCCGTTCTTTTTGAACATTACATTTCTTGCAACAAAATCAAAAATACAAAAAAATCAAAAACTTAAAAATACAAAAAAAATTAAAAAATCACAAAAGCAATTTCTTTCCTAAGAATTGCAACAAAAAAATTAAATAAAAATCAAAAGTAATACTTTTTCCTAAAGGTATTACACCAAAAATATTACGTATTAGTGTTAATTTTTAGTTCGATTTCTTTCGATTTTTCTTGTATATATATATTTTTCTAAAAAAATACAAAAATATTCTTCTTTATCCTCTATTGTGTTTAATTCTTTTTCTCAACCCCTCTTATTTATAATTCTTCATGGATTTGTCTTGCGTTCGGTGTGGGAGACCATGGCTTGGTTTTCCAATATGTCCATGGTGTACTTGTGCGAAGTGTGGTTCCGATATCGACAATACACAATTTGGATTTTGTCCATTGTGCAATTCTAGAAATTCGTACTTCTCCTCTTACACAAATTTCTCCCCTCCTCTCGTCTATGACAATCCCTATCCTCAACATGCACTGGGTTTTTCTCAATACCCGTGTTGCAATCATTGTGGGGGCCCTCACGATACTTCTTATTGTCAACCGATGAATTATGAGCCACATCCGTGCTATAATTCCGGTTTTCAAAATTTTGAACCCCCACAAAACTCCGTCGTTCATCAACCTTCTTTTAAGGAACAAAGCATTAGTTTGGATGAAATTCTAGAAAGCTTAAAACAACTCAAAATTAGATTGCATGACGAAAGACAACAAGAGCAAGTATCTACTCTTAGTGTTTCTACTCCTCCTCTTGTGCGTTCTTACTATTATGATGATGATGACGATAAGAATACTATTTCTTGGAATGATCTTTGTGCTCAATGTCCTAGTGCAATTGTAATTCCTTCTCTCAATATCCCGAATGCATCTAAGGATTTTGATACATCGAGTGAGATTAGTGATTTTGGGCTCGACAAATTCTTTGATGAAGTTTATGATGTGCCGACTTTTGCTGAGCTTACGGACACGGTCGTTCCGCTAGTCCATGATCACATACTCACAAATCCAAATGCGAAAATTAATTCTTCCAATAAGAGTTATATATGTGGTGAGTATGATGATTTCATCTTTGAGCTCGAGATTAAGGAAATTATCGACCGAGAGCTAGCTCTTTTACCTCCACTTCCACCTACAAGTGAGGACGATTTTTCCAATATCGAGGCCGAACTTGATGAGTTGGAACGTCTTATTTTTAATAATAATGACGAACCAACTCACATGACCACGCATCCAATTCTCGAGGAGTTACCTAATAAACACTCCTCTAATGAGAATTACGTTTACCACATTCGTGAGGATTTAACTTATCAACAAATCCCATAAATGAATGATGGTTTCGTACTTGATCGTGATCTCTTCGAGAGAATTTCTAAAATCCTCAATGAGGGGAACGACAAACCTTTGTTTGACGAGCCTATCTATGATGAAGAAATCGAAGAGATTCACGTTCATGAGGATGAATGCTTTGACCCGGGAGGTGACATTGACCATTCTTTGATTGATACCTTTACGGCTTTGCCGAATAGTGACCATCCTATGTCTTTGAGGGATGACAATTTGTCTCCTTTACCCATTCCACCTCCCGTGGATCACCACCTCACATACTTCTCGCATGTTGAGCGGACTTTTCTCCCATCCAAGACTTATCCTCCTGCCTCTCATTTATTATGTTCATCCGGGACCGAGGATAAGATTTTTGATCCCGGTATTACATTGGAGGCTTCCCCATGGACCATTTAATTCGGGGTCGAGTCAGGCTCGTGACTCGGTTAACAAAAACAAGCGCTTCTCGGGAGGCAACCCGATGATTTATTTATCTATCTTTTATTTTCTACAATAAGTGTAGGAGGAGCCGTGTAGGTTGTTTGTTTTGTGTGTTGTGATTGTGCAGGGACATGTGCTTAAATGATCCACTTTTGGTACTTTTGACTAGACCCATGTTCCCGTGTTTCCCGTGTACCCGGTTCCTTCGATAAGTTTTTGCTATTGTGATTCAATCTTGTATATAAATAAAACGAATAAATGTAATCACTTTAGTTGTCCTTTCCTTAGCTCGATTTTAAACAACGTACTCAATGTCCTAAGTGTAGGGGAGTTTATTCTCCCACATGCTTAAACATTGAGGACAATGTTTATATTAAGTGTAGGGGGATTTCTATTAAAATTTTAGTGGCCTTTTCCATGAATTTGACCCAATTTTACCGGAAAAATTTAAAAAATTTTCAACGTTTTTCAAATTTTTGATCTATTTTGGTCTAGTAGTATTTTTTTTATTTTCTTTTATCATCGCATCTTATATTTTCCATTTCAAGAATAAAGTCAAAAATGAATAAATAAATAAAATGGTTTTAACAAGTTTAGATGTCTTTGATATATTAGGCCCGTCGTGAATATTTTGACTCAACCCGAGTTTACTTATCCAAGTTTACTCTAGCTAGTATCCTTAACCATATGGACCTTAATTGGTTTATTAGGCTAAGCATCCACGAGTCTCATTCCTTGAGATTTTAAATTGTGGAGAACGAGAGATGATAGAGTTAATTATAAGTTCGGTATTCTTTCATTAACTTATGTGAGTTAGTTATGAGCTTTTTCTCCCATCGCTTGTTAATAAATATATTTGCAATAAATAAGGTTGTACGATTTAAAAGGTTACTTAGCTTCTAGCACAAGATTGTTTAAAAGTTGCTCGGTATTAATTAGAGTTCATAGCCAAGGCATAACTTATTGAAGCGGGACGCGAAGATTGGCTTATCCAAAAAGGCCCTCACAAGGCATGAGGATACCCGGGTCCAAAAAGGCCCTAACAAGGCATGAGGATTCACTTTTTTTGCAAAAGATCCAAATATGACATGAAGATCATTAATCCAAATCAATATGATGGATCAAGACACACGACGAGAAGCAATTACTCCCCTTAAGATCATGGAGAAGTCTATCCAAAAAGACCCTAACAAGGTATGAGGATAAATAGATCCAAGTCCGAAAAGGAGGCGGATCGTTGTATATCAAAATCCTAAATAAAGAAGAGGATAAATGAAGAAGTCGTGGTCAACGTTTGAAGCATCTTTCACTCCTAATGAAGATGTATACCAAAATGAAGAGAAGACCATAATTTCAAGATCGTCTCTCAAGATTTGAAGTTTGAAGTACAAGCCAAATATCGGTCCGAGAAAGGTCTCAAATCGTGAAACGAGTTATGCCAAGATATGAACTTTATGAGGTTTTGAGAAGCCGTTTTAAAAGATTTTGTCCTTTAGCTAACTATTGATTAAATCGTCCCACTTTATTTTCGGCCTTAATAAATTATCGAAATAAGTCAAAAATGCATCCTCGTGATCATTCAAGACAAAAATAAAATACAAGAGATACACCGTAGGAATAAGGGGGTCTAAGTGATTAACTAAACCACATGAGTAAGTGTTAGTTGTGCTAACTTGTAATAACAATGATCTCGTTTTTAAGCTTGGTATGGGGAACGTGAAACTTGAAGATGATTAATATTCATGACACCAAAGCCCTAATTCAAGTCTTAGATTTCTTTACAAGTTTCTTCCATCAAATAATTTTCAAGTGAATAAAATTGTTATCACTTTTTTTCCTTTAAAGTTCTTATCTTTCCGTCGTAGTAATAATAGTATATATTAATAAAGGCCGAGATGGATTAATTATGAGAAAAATATAACTTATGCTTTAAAATAATGCATTGCATGGGGTCATTGCAATGGTCAAGTGTAGGGGATTTAATAAGTGTGTAAACACTTATCCTTTTGCCACTAAAATCAAGGAAAAACAAGACCGAGTCATGTGTTTTATATCAATAAAGTCGGAATTACGCGTGGTTTTGTGTTTTTGTGTTAAAATAGGTACAAATGATCAAAAGAAAAGAAAACACGGGATTTCACGGTCAAATGTTGAAGAAAAGTCCAAAAAGAGACGAAGACAAAGCCAAAAGACCAAAAGTGTGCCCAAGTTCACGAAAACTGGTTGAACCGACACGAGTTTGAAGAAATGATCAAAGAAGCCGAATTCAAGTTCGAGTTTTAACGGATTTTACTTTTTGAAGATATTCGAGCAAAGAGGGTCCCACACTTGGGTATTGGGCCTAAAAAGCCCAATAACCATTTTTGTTTAATTATCTAACGGATGGAAAATGTTTCTTGGGCCTAAACCCATTTAATTTAATGGGAGTATTCAATTTAGGACGGATTGGGAAATAGCTGGGCCAAAGCCTATTAAACTTGGTCAAAGCACACACTACCACCCGGTCAAACCCAACTCCCAAAACTCACCACACGTGTAATATCTTTACCCTACCTCACGTTTATTATTTACTTTACCCAAACATTTTTTTGTTCGATAAAAACAAGATAACTTTCCTCTCCCCTTCTTTCTCTCTAAACCAGACGCACCATTTTTTACAGTAACCCTAATTTAACCATCGCCCAATTTTTACCCATAAAAAAATGGGGTTTTTCCCTTAAACGTTTAATTCACATCAAAGGGAATTAAATCCCCAACTTTTCGGAAGAAATCACTCATTGTGGTCCTCAATCCTCCTGACGTGGCTAATCTTTTGTTGCTGATTGGTGAAAACAACTTCCATACACAAACCCTCCAATAATCTTGTTCCACCTCAGCATTAAACAAGCGCAACAAACACAAAACCACCACGAGGGCGATCCGTGTGATGCTTGGATGATCTCTGTCGTTGATTCAAGAGAAGAGAGAGAAGAAAACAAATATGCGGCCAAGATTAAAGACCTTGGGCACCAAGGAATAGTTTGAGGGTTTCTCTATAAAACCCCTTCATTGTAATTCATTATCAAGCTTTTTCTTTATTTTCAGTTTTTTTTAATTAAATTAGGAGTAGGGTAAATTAGCTTTAATTTTCTAAAAATTAGATTGGTAGGTTTATTGTAATATTTAAATTTCAGTTCTTGTAATTTTTTTTAATATTAATGAAAAGCTATTTCTATTTATACTCGTCTCCTTTTAATTTCTTGCAAAGATCGAATTATTTTAATCTTTAAAACTGTTATGTTACTGTTCTTGTTATTATTATCATTATAAAGAAAAAAAATGATAATAAATTAAAAAAAAAATGATAAACCGTTCGAGATCTTTGATGGTTCGACAAGTGGTGATGATAAAGAAGGTGGTGTTCGTTTTCAATTGATAAGATGGCTCAGCGCCTCGATCTTCGTTGCAACGGTTTCGACATCAAGTTCCCTTTAATATCTTTTAGTTGTTCTTATTTAAGTTTTTATAAGTTACTGTTATTTATTTGTGTTACTGATTAGTTTTTATCTATTTGGTTCGATTTAAGTTTAATATCTGCTTAATTTGTTTTTGCTTATCACTTAAGTTTTAGTTGTTATTTTGCGTTTGATTCTGTTTGGGCTTCGAGTAGTATAAATATGATTTGTTCTTTGTTCCTGCTTATTTGATTAATGTTTTTAGTTCTGCTTATTAGGTTTGTAGCTTATTTTGATTCAGCTTATCTATGATTGTTTAAACTTTCCAAGTAGAGTTTGGATTATTTGATATAGCTTTTTTTCCTGTTTTTATTAAATAGACTTATTTGGGTTATTTATTTTTAGCTTATCAGTTTTTATGCTTATTTCCTAGATTTATTTTTTATTTATAGCTTATTTACTTGCTTATGTTATCTCTTCTTATTTAATATAGCTTTAATCTGTTTGGCTTACTTGTCTGCTTTTTGTGTTTAGTTGGTTATAGCTTATTTAGTTTGGTAGCTTATTTGCTTATTTAATTAAGTTCGTTTATCTGTATTTGTTTTCTTTGCTTTGTACTGTTTCTGCATAAAACTCAGACCATTTGGTCTGAGTATCAAGATCCCAAAAAGGTCCACAAAAATTAAATATAGCATAAAATTAGTCTGGGGAGGGATTCGATCCCCAGACCTCTCGCTAAACAGTCCAGCGCCCCAACCAGTTACTCTAGGCCTTTTCTTGTGTATTCATTTGCACATCTAAATTAATATAGGATTAGATTTAATTGGGCAGTTTATTTAAATTAAATTAGTTTAATACAAGTTTAGTTTTCTTTAAATTAATTAAAAAGTTTTATTTTCTTTTATAACAGTTTTTATAAATATAAAAAAAGACAAAAAATATTTTATTTACTTTTATAATTTTAAATTACTTTTCATTTTATTTTGTTTATTTAAAAATAGTTTTTATTTACATTGCTTTAAAATTAGTTAAATTAATCTAGTTTTTTATATATAAAATTAAGTTTTTAAATAAAATTCTTTTTACATTAAATTTTCAAAATAGTCTTATTAGATTAAATTAGATTTAAATTTTAAATTGGTTAGGTAATTTTTAAATAGTTTTCTTTTATATAGATTTAAAAGTAGTTTTCAATTCTCATTTAAATTTTAGATTTAAAATAAGTTTTCAATTTATTAAGTTTTGTTTAAAAAATAGATTTTAATTAAAAGTTTTTAAGTTTTATTTATTAGTTAAATTTTATTCTCAAATTAATAGTTAAAATAGTCAATTAAAATAGTTTTCTTTTAATTAGTTGATTTGAGTTAGCTTAAAAAATACCAAAAATAGATTTTACCAAAAACAAAGTTAAGTCGATACGTTAAACCGGAAATCAAATTCGAGTCGAATCGAGGAAAAACGAACATTAATTGCACAACATATAAAAATCCTAGTTTCACTTCCACATATGTTGCAGCTTAGTCCTACTGAGGATTCAGTATTTTTAGATGACTCAGCTAGCATGCCTCTCCTGATCATAATTATTCTGTTGTGTCTTGAGGTGGTTGATAATCGTAGAAATACGTCTTTTAGGAAAAAGAGCGTATAATGGGCAAGTATTAAGTTGCACGTTTTAGGAAAAAACGCGAAACCGAACAAATGCGGGTTCGTTCTCGAGGAGGTGTGTGTATTAGATGCCAATTATAAATAACAAAGTTTGGGGTAGAGTCATTTTTGGATGAGAAAAGAAAGAAAAATAAAGACGAGCTACGACTACAATTAAACTACGACGAGTGACGTAAAACGCGAACGTAATTACGTAAAACGTGAAAAATTAAAAATTTTAAGCTAAAAACAAATTAAAAATGAAAACTAAGTCTAAAATAATATAAATAAGGATAAAAATCCAATAAATAAATTTTAAAACTTTTATTAATTAAATATTCAATTTTTAATGCTAATTAAAGCCCTAAAATTAAATATAATTAAGAAAAAGCTCAAAATATTATTTTATTGAACAAATAACTCACTTATAATATTTAAAGACTAAAAAGTATTTTTCCTAAATTTTAAATACTATTTTTCTATTTTTAAAAGTCTAAAAACTATTTTTAAACTAAAATAATGATTAAAAATAATAAAATAATGATAAAATAATTTGACAATTTTTAAAATCCTAAATTATAGTAATGAACAGTAGAAAAATAAAAAAGTTTGAAAAATTAAATATTTTTTACTAAAAGACAAAACAGTATACAATTAAAACCCTAATTAAACTAAATAAAATCTAAAAATTAATTAAAAAGTGAACAGTAAAATATTTTTGAATTAAAGTCTTAAAATATTTTTCTAAATATAAGAAAAATTTTAAAACTGAAAAATATTAAAATTTTACACTAAAAGACAAAAAACAGTCAATTAAAAAGTAATTTAAAATGCTATTAAATCTAAAAAATGGAAAATGAACAGTAACTAAAAATTTAACTAAACAGAAAAATCACAAATTAAATAAGAAAAATAACAAAACTGGTTTGAAGATCTAATTACTATTTTTCACCACTAAAGACAAAAAAGATAGAAAACTGAAAGTGACATTTGGCTCCCTTTGTTTGCTTGTGAAGCAGTGGGAACTTTTAACACTAACATTGGGAATTGAGTTCCCACTGCCAGGTATAAAAACAAGGTCTGGGCACCTTTTTAATTATAGCTTGAGATTTAATAGGATTTGTTGGCAAACAAAGGCACCCCCACAACCAGTTGGGTTGTGGGGAGTCAAATAAAATATAAAATCACCAAGTTACTAACAAGAATCAAGCACACACACCCTATTACAGTCACTGTATAGGCAATGGGGGGGTCTGTTGGGACTTTGCTGATGCAAAGTGCAAATGGGTGAGTTTTGGTTGGCCAAAACTCACTCAATTCACTCCCTAACATACCCAAACCGCACACAAATCCTACCCTAACCTAAATCCTATCAAGCTCACAAATTTGAAGACCAAAAACTACAAAAACAAGGCAGTTAATGGCTTTCTGATTTTTGGACTATGTTTATCAAGACTTTAGCATGAAAAACTTTCACAAACCTTCCAAATCTACCACATAAAGTTGATAAAACATAAAGCTAATAAAATGGGAGCATTTAGACAGATTTCAAACCAAATACACTTCACCCATTGATTTTAAAAACAGGATCCAAACTCCCCTTTAAAACAGAAACTTGAAATTTAAACAAGAGATTGTGACCTATCTTGAACCAAATCTAGTCTACTCTATCCTAACATGCCTAAGATCAACAGATAAGCAATATCCTACATTTGATCAAAATCCTTACAGCCTAATATTCTAAATCAACCTAGCTCAAATAAAACTTCCAAGCAAGTATAGAAAGAAAGAAAAGGTCTTTACCTTGTGACCCTACATCCAGGCATCACAAAGGCAGCTTTTGCCTTCTCCATCAAGCTCAGGCTTGATCTGACCAATCTCAGAAAAGGGCTTGTGGTATGTTAGATGATGATGATGAATTCAAGCAGAAATCCATCCTCCATATGCATGATTCGTGTACCTGTCAAGATCAAAAGGAAAAAGAGAAAGAGTGACCTGGGAATAAGCCACCAAAAAGTGTATAAGCCTGGCTTATTGATTAAGCCAGCTTATCACTTTTGGCTTAAATAAAAAAAATCCTTGAAACTGAAATTCTTCAAAACACTTAAACCAAACAGAAACTTGAAGTTTCTTGACAAAAGAGTATTAAAACTAGCAAACCAATTTTGAAATTCCACTTTCACTTCATATCAAAACTGATTTCAATATTTTACAAACATTTGCCAATAGAACTTCAAAAACTGATTTTTAAGAAATCTCTTGATAAACTTGAAAAACTAGTAACTCTAAACAATTTCTCAATCAAGGAATATCATCAAACTTAAAGCTTAAACTTGGAACTCAGATTATGCAGTTTAATAATTTTTCACTTTCATTAATAAAACTAAGAAATTACAAAATCTGGAACGGTTATACAAGGTACAAGTCACCTTGTATATATACGGATGAATAGAAAATTATAGAAAAGAAAACCCTAAACATGCTAATTCCTAAAAAGCCCTTTGAAAATAATCTCGAATCTTGGTCAACTTGATCTTCACGTGATTCTTGCTTGGAGAGTGATGTGCCAGCATGTTTGAGAGACATTGGGATAAAGAAATTGAATCATAGTCGTTGGATGGACTGAGGATTCCCATTTTACTATTTTGGGAGAAGCAGGGGAGGGACGGGGGGCCCATTTGAGTCACGGGTTGGTATTGTTTGTGAGTGGGAAAGGTTTGGGGTGGGGTTAATCAGTAATCTGGAGAAAATAAGGGAAACCCCCTTTGAATTAAGGGGTGTAGGAAATTAGGGTTTATGGGGATGAGGTAGATTAGCAGGTGAAGTTTAATCCGAATTGGGGGTATTTAGGATTTAAATTTGTGTTTTAGAGGGAAATTAAGAGGGCTTTGACTGGTGCTTTTGACCAGGTTTATTTAAATAAACCTGTGGTGGGTGGCGTGGAGTTGGAGGGTGAGTTGGAGGGTGTTGATTGGTGGAGTAGGGTGGGTTGATGAGGTGTTAGCATGAGAGTGGTGGTGGGGAGTTTGTATGTCTGGGCAAAAGTGACCCCTGCTTTTCCAATCTTTCTTCACTTTGTAGTAAATATCTAAAAAAACTCAAATTCCTTTGTAATAAGTTTGGCTGACTTGTCAAACTTGGCACAACAAGTTTTCAAACTTGTTTAAAGGACTATAAATGCAAAATGAGCATTCTTCAAGGGCTTGTCTTGTTATATCTTGATAATTTAGGGACCCAAATGCAAATAGTGAGTATTGCGAGGGTATAAATTGCCAAGTCTTCAAAAGATGAAGGACCAATCTTGCCAATCTTCAATTCTTCAAGGTCATTTTTGGAAATTCCATACTTGGGTCCGGTTCTTTGTACGACTTCGTTTCCCGTGTTCGTTTTTGCTTGATTCCTTTGATCTTTTGGTGAATTCACGATATCCGTACCCAAAATACACAAGACACAAATACAAGAATATATAGGGGTATTTTCATGATATTTTAAGCGTTTTAAGCCCGATTTGGATGATGAGACTATGTATAATTGCAGTCTCATCACTACCCCATACTAAACCATTGTCGTGTCCCCACGCAATGCTAGAATTAAGTATCTTAGCACTTCCAAAATTTATTTTATGATGACATTTATTGAAAACGTAAACTTAAATAAACTACTACACGTGTTTTAGACCTAATGAATGATTTTCATCACTATTAAGTGACTTTTGGGATCATAGAACAAGAACACGTGAATGCTTCGTTAGAAATAATTTCTTCGTCCTCGATTTTCACCCAATTCCATGCTAAGCGTGTGACGAGATCATTGTTATTATAAGTTAGCAACACGATCACTTCTTATGAGTGTTAATTACGAACTTGAACTCCCTTATTCCTACTTGGTATCTCTTATATTTTATTTTTTTCTTAATGATCACGAGGATACATCATCGACTTATGCGTGAAGGAGATTATGTCTAAAAATAGAGTCTTAACGGTGTAACCAAAATCATTAAATTAATAATTCACCCTAATAGACAACGATGTCAAAAAACTAAGTCAACAAGAAGGATCGATAAACACGGTTTTATAACGGTTTTGAACATGAGACTTACTACCAAGACTTTTATACGCCCCCTAACGGAAGCGCCTTATTATCTTTGGTTTACCTCCATCTTTTATTCAACTTCGCCATGAAGCTTTTATTATGACTTCGGTCTTGCCTTGCCTTTTATTATTCGCCTCATCGGTGGTTTTATTAGCCAAAGACGTATATCCTCACGCTAAAGCGAATTTTGGATCTTTAAAGCTTCGAAGATTAAGGCTTGATTCACTTTCAGATTGGGCACAGATTTTTCGGCCTTGTGAGCTTCAAATTTTTGCTTAATTTAGGTGAGCACTTGAAATCTTATTATTAGGTGTAACTTTCGATTATTCGGGTGCGAATACTTCAAAACCGTGACGCTGGAGATACCTTAATGTTTTCCCAATTTAATTACATGGAAGCTACTAAAACAAATTAGAAACCAACAATAGTGATTAAACCGCTAAATCAATATTTATTAACAATTTATTATCAAAAGCGTGGGGAGAATAAGCTAATAATTACTACACATGAGATCGTGACGATTACGAGACTTATAAATAACTCTATCATTTCTCGTCCTCATTTAAGAGACTTAGCCTAAAAAGTTAAGTTATCGAAGCTAAGTGCTCAACACGCACGTTCGAGTCAAAAATTACTCTTATTCTCACCATCGGAAAACCTACATTCGTGTCTTAAACACTTATGAAAAACAAGAAAAATTTTAAAATTTAGCCATTTTAAGCCTTATTTGCAACAAAATGATAACAAAAAGATGAAAATTTGGATTGTGTGTTGACGTAAGCAAGGTGAAGTATCTACTCACCCCCCCATACTAAAACTATACATTGTCCTCAATGTTTCAAGTCTAGGGGTGAAAACACCCCCATACTAGAGATGTAGTCGAATGCTTAATCTAGAGCATGGAAAGGGTAAAACGAATAACCTAAAAGCCGTTTATGAATTATGCTAATAAGATAATCGTTAGAACATAAAAGGATATCATCGGATATCGGAATCTCCAAAGGCAACGATCGAAGCTTGAGTGCTACGAACACGAGAGGCTTTAATGATGTCGAAGTACCTAATGAATTACAATCACGAACAACCACGGAACAAAGGTTGGAAGGGCACAAATCCTCTCACATTAAACTAATTAGAAAGCAATAATATGTACATGGATAAGCATGGGTCTCCCCCACGAGGCACCTTGTTTTTGATAACCGAGTCAAAAGCTCGACTTGAATCCCCATAAATGCGATCATTTAGGGATAATCATGGTTCGGTCATTTTTGGTGGGACTTACATGTAATCAAGGCCCAAAAGCAACCGTGTATAAAGGCAAAACCTCTATACCAGGATCAAAGATCGTGTCTTCGTTTTCGGATGATAAACGAAACAACACGACTTTCAACATCATCGTCCCAAAGGGACACAAGAAAATAGAATGAGAAGAGAAAGGTGGGACATTGGATGGGCAAAGAAATCGAGTTACTCGAGCTAAACTCACACCGTAAGTGTAGAAAGGATTTCTAGTGACTACTTCGGTAAAAGACCGAGATTTTATCTTAAACGTGATACCGGGGTCAAAAATCTCGTCCTCGGTGGAGAATTGTTAGGGAACAAATGGGGCTTCCCCCACACTAGATCCACACAAAACGTCGTCAAAAGAAGTAGACGCGTTTGTAGCAAGCTCAATTAAGCGAGGTGATGACGGAGTTAACTTCGAAAAAATTTTAAAATCAATTTTAAAATCATTCCCTTTTTCATTTTTTAACTCTTTGTCACGAAAAACCGAGTTGATTAAAATGAAAATATTTGGTGTTTCTAAAACAATTCTTGGCACACTTAAAATTTTCACATTTAACTTAAAGGCGGAAGGAGGATTTAAATTTTTAAAACGTGAATCGATTAATAAATCATCCCCCTCCGGGCTAACGCAACGGTCCTCATCAAACTCTAAAATAAAAGGTGGATCATCAAGAATACGGTTGATCTCGGAAAAATCTCCATCGGGATCAAAAAGTCTTCTCTTCCTCGTGGAAGAGGTTTGAAAATCAAATTATCGATAGTCGAGTCGCTAGCTTCAACCGTCGTGAAACTAGGAAAAGAAGGCTCTTCGATTGAAGATTTTGCCTTTGTCGTTTCGACCTCGACATCGAATAACGTATCGATGTAAGCAAGGCCATCGGCGGACTTCTCACATGATAAATCCAAAATCTCACTCGATGTGGGATTAAGAGTAAAAGGCTCGTCTCGTGACGATTTTGCCTTGACGGTTTCAACTTTGCCTTCGAAGGGATCGAACGTGGGTTTTCAATCATTTTAGCAAAACTACTAACACGTCCCTTCGGAATTAATTTTCGTTCTTCTTGTAAAAACGAGGGTTCAATGATTTCCTTTAAAACCTTTTCACATTTTTCTTTTTCAAAATCATTTAATGGAATTTCTTCGTCAAGATTAAGTGTATATTGATTTAGAAAATCCTCAATAATTTCATCCTCATTAGAAAAATTAGGTTTGGAAGGTACAAGATTTAATACTCCCAAGTATCCTACGAGTTTTTCCTTTGGTTTATTTTCAAAAACATTTTTCAAAACTTCGTTGGATGACGTTTTCGTTTCCTCTACGTTTTTGCAAGACGACGAAGGTTGCATGACTCTAAAATTCGAGAGATATGGATCAATACGAGACGTACGAGTCTTAGGAGTCGATAAGGCTTTAACCTCTCCCTCGGAATTAGGATTGGTGTTATTTGACAAAGAATTAAAATTTTCCACTAAGCCTTCGAACATTAAAAGAATTTTATCTCTCTCATTAGCATGATTTTCCTTAATGTAATCCACGTATCCTTTCCACATCTCTTGATTTTGATCATACAAACGTTGTTGCTCTTCAAAAAGGATATCATAATCGTTTTCCATTTTTTTGAAAGTTTCCCTTTGGGTTGCCATTCGTTTATTACAAGATTCCTTAAGGCTTTTCATTTGTTCTTCCACCATCGTTAATTTCTCATTATTTCGTCTCACAAAATCATTAAAGGAATTATGAATAGACTCATCATTGCAATTAAAAAACGGATCATACGACGAATAAAACGAAGACGATGGGTGACCTTGGTCGTAAGATTGAAAATTGTTACCATGATCACGTGGAGCGGGGTTATAGATATAACCTCCTCGACCTCCAATAACCTCACAATAAAAATAGATGGCACCATCGGGCGGGCCCCCACAATATGGACACGAATAATATCCACCATTATTTGACATGATGCAACGAGAATGGTGTTACGAGAATTAAACACTAGAGGGTTAGAAATAGAATTAGTGGATAAGGGTAAGAAGAATATTTTTGATTTTTGATTGTTTTTAATTTTTTGGATTTTTGTTGTATTACGTAGACTCAAATCTACAAATCTCTCCTCGAATCAACTTTCTCGATTAAAGGAGCCTCAAGGAATGAAAACGATCACGTGAAGTGAACGCCTTCGATGACTTTAGAATGTTGGTGTAACACCAAAATGTTCAAGAGGGTTTAATCTTAAAAACAAGCAAATATATATACGTAGATAATACTTTGGTTGGCAAACCCTCGATTAGCCCTCTTTCTCAAAACATGCACAAGCAAGCAGAAGAAACGAGGCGGCGCTAAGCACTTAAGAGCCTTTTTCTCTTAGGTCGTGAAATACAACCGCCTTATACCCACCTTATAGTTTGTGTTAATTGAAATTAAGCCTCACGAAAGTATTTATCTATTTTGCCTTTAAACTTTTGCTTTGGATTCGAATACAATGATCGAGTGATGAAATCCCGAATCAAGGTTGCGTTTTCACGCTTTTGGAGTACTTGTATTTTTATTGTTCTACGTAAGTACAATATAGTAATAATATTCAAAATAAAAACGAAAACCGATATATCTAAAATATAGTAAAATGATTGTTGTGTGTTTAATTTAGGAAAATTAAGCACGGTTTATTTGGAAATTATAATATAATAAGGAAAAATAACAAAAAATGAGTATGTACGATATTCACGCTTTCCAAAATTTGAAAAGCAAAAACACACCACTCACACAAACACGATACTAATAATGGCACACTAAAAACACCTCCCCGGCAGCGGCGACATTTTGATAATCGTAGAAATACGTCTTTTAGGAAAAACAGCGTATAATGGGCAAGTATTAAGTTGCACGTTTTAGGAAAAACAAGAAACCGAACAAATTCGGGTTCTCGAGGAGGTGTGTGTATTAGATGCCAATTATAAATAACAAAGTTTGGGGTAGAGTCGTTTTTGGATGAGAAAAGAAAGAAAAATAAAGACGAGCTACGACTACAATTAAACTACGTCGAGTGACATAAACGCGAACGTAATTACGTAAAACGTGAAAAATTAAAAATTTTAAGCTAAAAACAAATTAAAAATGAAAACTAAGTCTAAAATAATATAAATAAGGATAAAAATCCAATAAATAAATTTTAAAACCTTTTATTAATTAAATATTCAATTTTTAATGCTAATTAAAGCCCTAAAATTAAATATAATTAAGAAAAAGCTCAAAATATTATTTTATTGAACAAATAACTCACTTATATTATTAAAAGACTAAAAAGTATTTTTCCTAAATTTTAAATACTATTTTTCTATTTTTAAAACTCTAAAAACTATTTTTAAACTAAAATAATGATTAAAAATAATAAAATAATGCTAAAAATAATTTGACAATTTTTAAAATACTAAATTATACTAATGAACAGTAGAAAAATAAAAAAGTTTGAAAAATTAGATATTTTTTACTAAAAGACAAAACAGTATACAATTAAAACCCTAATTAAACTAAATAAAATCTAAAAATTAATTAAAAAGTGAACAGTAAAATATTTTTGAACTAAAAGTCTTAAAATATTTTTCTAAATATAAGAAAATTTTTAAAACTGAAAAATATTATAATTTTACACTAAAAGACAAAAAATAGTCAATTAAAAAGTAATTTAAAATGCTATTAAATCTAAAAAATGGAAAATGAACAGTAACTAAAAATTTAACTAAACAGAAAAATCACAAATTAAATAAGAAAAATTACAAAACTGGTTTGAAGATCTAATTCCTATTTTTCACCACTAAACACAAAAAAGATAGAAAACCGAAAGTGACATTTGGCTCCCTTTGTCTGCTTGTGAAGCAGTGGGAACTTTTAACACTAACAGTGGGAATTGAGTTCCCACTGCCAGGTATAAAAACAAGGTCTGGGCACCTTTTTACTTGTAGCTTGAGATTTAATAGGATTTATGGGCAAACAAAGGCACCCCCACAACCAGTTGGGTTATGGGGAGTCAAATAAAATATAAAATCACCAAGTTACTAACAAGAATCAAGCACACACACCCTATTACAGTCACTGTATAGGCAATGGGGGGGTCTGTTGGGACTTTGCTGATGCAAAGTGCAATTGGGTGAGTTTTGGTTGACCAAAACTCACTCAATTCACTCCCTAACTTACCCAAACCGCACACAAATCCTACCCTAACCTAAATCCTATCAAGCTCACAAATTTGAAGACCAAAAACTACAAAAACAAGGCAGTTAATGGCTTTTTGATTTTTGGACTATGTTTATCAAGACTTGAGCATGCAAAACTTTCACAAACCTTCCAAATCTACCACATAAAGTTGTTAAAACATAAAGCTAATAAAAAGGGAGCATTTAGACAGATTTCAAACCAAATACACTTCACCCATTGATTTTAAAACCAGGATCCAACATGCCTAAGATCAATAGATAAGAAATATCCTACATTTGATCAACATCCTTACAACCTAATATTCTAAATCAACCTAGCTCAAATAAAACTTCCAAGCAAGTATAGAAAGAAAGAAAAGGTCTTTACCTTATGACCCTACATCCAGGCATCACAAAGGCAGCTTTTGCCTTCTCCATCAAGCTCGGGCTTGAGCTGACCAATCTCAAAAAAGGGCTTGTGGTATGTTAGATGATGATGATGAATTCAAGCAAAAATCCATCCTCGAATATGCATGATTCGTGTACCTGTCAAGATCAAATGGAAAAAGAGAAAGAGTGACCTGGGAATAAGCCACCAAAAAGTGTATAAGCCTGGCTTATTTATTAAGCCAGCTTATCACTTTTGGCTTAAATAAAAAAAATCCTTGAAACTGAAATTCTTCAAAACAATTAAACCAAACAGAAACTTGAAGTTACTTGACAAAAGAGTATTAAAACTAGCAAACCAATTTTGAAATTCCACTTTCACTTCATATCAAAACTGATTTCAATATTTTACAAACTTTTGCCAATATAACTTCAAAAACTGATTTTTATGAAATCTCTTGATAAACTTGAAAAACTAGTAACTCTAAACTATTTCTCAATCAAGGAATATCATCAAACTTAAAGCTTAAACTTGGAACTCAGATTATGCAGTTTAATAATTTTTCACTTTCATTAATAAAACTAAGAAATTACAAACTCTGGAACGGTTATACAAGTTACAAGTCACCTTGTATATATACTGATGAATAGAAAATTCTAGAAAAGAAAACCCTAAACATGCTAATTCCTAAAAAGCCCTTTGAAAATAATCTCGAATCTTGGTCAACTTGATCTTCACGTGATTCTTGCTTGGAGAGTTATGTGCCAGCATGTTTGAGAGACATTGGGATAAAGAAATTGAATCATAGTCGTTGGATGGACTGAGGATTCCCATTTTACTATTTTGGGAGAAGCAGGGGAGGGACGGGGGACCATTTGAGTCATGGGTTGGTATTGTTTGTGAGTGGGAAATGTTTGGGGTGGGGTTAATCAGTGATCTGGAGAAAATTAAGGAAAACCCCTTTGAATTAAGGGGTGTAGGAAATTAGGGTTTATGGGGATGAGGTAGATTAGCAGGTGAAGTTTAATCCGAATTGGGGGTATTTAGGATTTAAATTTATGTTTTAGAGGGAAATTAAGAGGGGTTTGACTGGTGCTTTTGACCAGGTTTATTTAAATAAACCTGTGGTGGGTGACGTGGAGTTGGAGGGTGAGTTGGAGGGTGTTGATTGGTGGAGTGGGGTGGGTTGATGAGGTGTCAGCATGAGAGTGGTGGTGGGGAGTTTGTATGTCTTGGCAAAAGTGACCCCTGCTTTTCCAATCTTTCTTCACTTTGTAGTAAATAGCCAAAAAAACTCAAATCCCTTTGTAATAAGTTTGGCTGACTTGTCAAACTTGGCACAACAAGTTTTCAAACTTGTTTAAAGGACTATAAATACAAAATGAGCAATCTTCAAGGGCTTGTCTTGTTATATCTTGATAATTTAGGGATCCAAATGCAAATAGTGAGTATTGTAAGGGTATAAATTGCCAAGTCTTCAAAAGATGAAGGACCAATCTTGCCAATCATCAATTCTTCAAGGTCATTTTTGGAAATTCCATACTTGGGTCTGGTTCTTTGTGCGACTTCATTTCCCGTGTTCGTTTTTGCTTGATTCCTTTGATCTTTTGGTGAATTCACGATATCCGTACCTAAAATGCACAAGACACAAATACAAGCATATATAGGGGTATTTTCATGATATTTTAAGCGTTTTAAGCCCGATTTGGACGATGAGACTATGTATAATTATAGTCTCATTGGTGGTATGATCGTTGGTTCCACAAATTTCACACTCAGGGTAGTATACACAATCATCAGGCCTATGATCGAAGATGCCATAATGTGTACATGGTGGGAAAGGCTTAGCCTTGGATTTCTTGATTTGTTTAGAGGCGGGCCCATAGTTGTAAGGCTGAGCTTTATAACTATTAGCATTCCTAAAAGAAGCCATGTGTGTTTCATGATCAGCAGTCCTGTGATCTTCACTTTTACACTTTATGCAATAGAGGACTCTGAAGCAATCATCAGTGGTAGGATTTGTGTAGTGACATAATTGACAGGAAGGTTTCTTTGTTTTAACCTTCTTGGAAGACTCAGGTTCCGTTTTGTTGCTTTTTGATGATTTAGGTTGTGAGGACACAGAAGATCTACCCTAAGATTTAGAGGCTGAGTTCAACTTTGCTTCCAAGAATAGTTGGAACTATCTACTCAACTCCTCTTGATTTAAAACAGAAATAGAGTTTACTGAGTTTGTAGGACTCCCTGAGGGAGATATAGGTTTTGTTGTTTTCTTAGTGACAGTTCCTGAGTCAGTATGATTCAATGTCACTTTTGAATCAAGCTTTGTTTGTACAGGACAACCTAAACCAGCTCTTCCTTTGGGTGAGTGTTCTTGATACAACAGTGGACTTATTTTAGAACATGGACTTGCCCCTTGAAGAGTTTTCAAAGGTGGTATAGGAGTCTGAATGTCCTCAGCAACACTTGATGGTTCAGTGTTACTGGAATTGTCAGGGACATCAGTCTTCTCGTTAAGACCAAGTAATTCATTAACAGCCTGAGATTTAAGTATTAATATTTTTCCAGTATCAAAATTAGGTAACACACTCTCAGGGCTTGATCTTTCCACCCAGTATTTTGACTTAGGTATCATTTCATGATCAAACCCCACTGAGTTTGGGAGAAATGCTTTTTCACTCAATTCCTTAGTAAGTGGTTTCTCAGTGAGTTGGCGTGCCCCAATAATTTTTTTCTTTTGCGCAGGTATTTGCTTGTTTATACACTGAGACGCTAAGGTAGAGCTATTACTCCATTCTCATTGATGCGTTTTTCTTCCTTAAGTTGTTCTTGAAGAGCATGATTAATTTTAGTAAGTTCAGTGTTCTGAAGTTGACAGCTTACTGCTTCAAGTTTGGCTTGTTTCAAAATCAATAAATCTTCTCTAGATTTGTTTAATTCAAAAACAAGTTTATTATATTTTGAAAGAAGGTTTAATCTCTGCTCTTCAACAAATGATAAGTCAATATTTATATACTTAAGGACCCTTTTCCAATCAGACTCTTCATCCATAGAGAGAAGCATGTTTACCTTTCTCATGGTGATGTCAACCCATTCTCCATTTCGAGCATGACTCTTTCCAATAGATAGTTCAACATCAACTAGAGCCATCAACACTTGATATCTAACTTCCTCATCTTCTGAGGACAAATCTTCATCATCCTAATCAAAGGTTTCAGCTACCAGTCCTTTAGCTTTGTTCTTAGGAGGTTTTTGAGTCTGGGTATTTGAAGGTCCAGCTTCTAAAAGTGCAAGCTTTGCTTTAACCTTTTTATATTCAGACCTATAATCCTTCTCAATTTTATTATTATTCTGAAAGCTTTGGTTAATTGGAGAAGCCTGAATCAATTTGGTGTAAACTTAGGTTGAAAATTGTCATTCCCTGATGATGAATTTTGACTTTTATATGAGACAAATGGAGTTTTTGAAAGACAATATTTTGCAAAATGCCCAGTGTTACCACATCGTTAACAATCCACTCCCTCACTGGATTGATTTCCAGTAAATCTAGTTCTTTTGATATAACGTTTGGTATTTTCCAACATGGCCCTTTCATGATATTCCCTGTTTAGAACCCATATGTATTCAGTACTAGATCTTTCATCAACCTCATCATCTGAGGTCTCCTGAAAGTCTTGAACAATTGCATTCGAGTAAAAAACAGTTGTAATGGGTCCATGATCAATAGGGGTTGGTTTGGCTGAGGTGTCTATTAATAAGGCTTTTTTAGGCTCAGTATATCTTCTATTTATCAGATTATCTTCATAGATAAATCTTCCATAGATGTCTGATAATCCTGAGTCTGAATGTGATTTGCATTTCTTAGTCCTTGAGAGAAACCAAGCCATTTTCAATGAGACTATTCACAAAACCTACATTGATTTCATGCTTTGACAACTTCACCCCATCATTTGATAGCTCACTGAGCAAGGTCTTATATCTGGTATAGGTCTGAGGAAGTGTTTCAGATGGTTTGGCCCTGAAAGTGTTATATTCTAACTTCAAGTCCATAATCTGATTTTCCTTAGTATCGGATGGTCCTTAGAAACTATGAACAAGAACTGTCCAAGTTTCTTTGGCCGTCTGACACTCGATGACAGCCTCCATAATATCGTCAGGAAGACAAGATATTATGATGCTTTTGAGACGTTGGTCTTGATTGAACACTCTCATTTCATCGTCAGACCACTGGTTTTTAGGTTTGTCATCACCTGCTGCTGTTTTTGGTTTGAATCGACCATTCGTAATACAAGTGATGTAATAAGGTTCCATTCCCATCAAATAACATAACATTCTTTTCTTCCATTTGTAAAATCTTTCAACTTCTAACTTAGGAGCGTTAACAGAGTAACTTGCTCCCTTTTTGTTAACAAGTTGAGGTACATTACTTTCAGCCATAATGGATCAAGGTTTTAAAAACTTTGAGACGGTAGTTAGAAAGTTTTATAATCATATCGCTCTGATACCACTTGTTGGTCCCTTGTAATTAGTGCTATACATAAGAATACTAAGTATAGACCTAACCCATGGTCAAGTAATGTAATAAACATAAGACAAAGTAAAGTAAATAACACAAAGGTTTTCAACGTTTAACTCTTAGCTTATTAAAGAATTATACCCTATTATATGCGAAGCTACAATAAGGATTGAATAAACAATGTGTGTTTTGGTGATCTCCTCACTAACAAGCTAATCCAATCCTAACGATTGCTAAGCTTGATGATGCTATCAAAAAGAGTTTAGAACTAAGTGTTTGATCGTATTTGGAGGAGAGAAACTTTGTTTGTGAATGTCTAAAGTATTTAGTGCACAAACTTATTTCTCTCATTTACAACCATCCTATTTATAGAAGCGAAGTTAGATAGAAGACAAAGAATTGCCCATGTGCAATTCTTGTCTTATTGGTACAGTATACAATCTTGTCTTAGCCTATTCTAAGTATTAGGACATAAGTCCTTTTACAGTGTTAGTACCCTATCTATCCCAAAGGAGTATGTCAGGCTAATTGTGTGATGTACTACATCTTATCACAATTCAACTTATCCCACCTTTACTTCAGTCTTTGAGGATGCTTTTCTTCAGGGAGATGTATGAGGTTCAGTGAGTCTATTGCCACAACTCACTGAACCCATCACCTTCTTCTTCGTCTTATAATTCATTCATTGAGCTTTGCCTTTCTGAATGCTCCAGTGTTTCTTTTAGACTCAGTCTAGCAACTCGAAGGTAACTCACTGAGTTACTATTCACTCACTGACTTCATTATGTTCAAGGTTAATACTTCACTTAGGCTGATTGTTATGCAAATCCATTAGTGATATCATTGGGCACTGAATTGACTTAACATAAGCAAGTGTCGAATCTTGAACTGAACCACGCAATTTTATAACTCCAAATAGTTAACCCAAGTCTGATACGAGTGTTTAAGTAAAATTAAGACCTTGGTGGTCAATCCTTTCCCAAGAACTAAGTTACCCCCGAACACCTACTGATAAGAATTTCTGTTGGACAAGATTTTCCACAAGAAGGATTCTCACAGCCTCAATCAAGTATCATGACATTACGCAGCTTTAAACAAACACACAGGAATCAATTTTTAGAGACAAACATAAAAACCAAACCTTACATACTAGCAGATTTTGAACAAACATAAAAAAATCAATTTTTAGAGACAAAAACCAAAACTTTTTGCTAAAGTCCACGTATCAAAGCTTATAGAAAGCTTCAGATATAAGCTTGGACTTTATGGTCAATTCTACCCAAAGTCCAGGCTATCCCAAACACCCCTTTATAAACTTGGAAACCAGATTTTGACAGAGAAAAGCTTCTTTTAAACATCACAAACTCAAAATTAACACTAATCAGCAACTAAGAACAACAACTCCCAAAACCTTACATACTAGCAGATTTTGAAGAAACATAAAAAAAAATCAATTTTTAGAGACAAAAACCAAAACTTTTTGCTAAAGTCAACGTATCAAAGCTTATAGAAAGCTGCAGAGCTAAGCTTGGACTTTATGGTCAATTCTACCCAAAGTCCAGGCTGTCCCAAACACCTCTTTATAAACTTGGAAACCAAATTTTGACAAAGAAAAGCTTGTTTTAAACATCACAAACTCAAAATTAACCACGTATTATGTATCAAATAACATTCAATCAAGGACACATGAACACAGAATCTTAGGCTTATGCATATTTTTTAGCAAAATTAAAAAAAAACTAAAAGAAAGAGTAAATTGAACCTTAAAGGACACACATTCGTGCCCTTGACCACGAGCTCATGTACACGCATGTGTACAAGCTTTCCAAATTTATGCTAAGATCAACAAACAAACACCACGTCTTGTAGACTTGATGGGGTTAGCACAAATGTTAAAGTGAATCACTGCTTGTTTTATCTCTTCTTGAAAATCTTCCACACAACCTTTAAAACCTCACAATTTGAAATCTTTCTTGATTAACTAACAAAAACATATTTGAAAAACACAACTGCATAAAAGAAATACGATTTTGGAACAGGTTTTACAAAACACAAACTTTTCAATGTACTTTTTTGAAAAAGGAATTATATTTGACTGAACTTGAACTCAAAAACATAAACACAGGGTAAAAATGAAACTGAATCTTTCATTCATAAAAAAAATCGGATTACAAAAAGTGTTTAAGATAAAAATTGGAACAAAATGAAACCTAAACCCTAGCTGGAAACATTCATCAATCTTCCAATATTGCCCTTGGAATATGCCAAAGAATATGCCCAAATTCCAATTTTTTCATAACACATCATGTGATTGCCAGTGTACTAGGATGCTTGATACTCGTTGGATTGTTGTGGAGAACACGGTAGAAGATCTTAGACGTTGGATGTGTCAAGAGTGTTGCATTCTTGTGTATCTCGTGATCAATAGCTGGCTCTTTTTGTCTTCACGCTTGGCCAAAGTCTGATGTATCACATGAGATTCCTTTCTTTCATGGTTAATTAAGTTTTCCGCAACTTAATTTAAAATTTTTCTTTGTCTTGTGATTATTAATTATGGGTTTATGTTTAGGGTTTATGGGGGGATTAAGGTGTGCATTTGATATGATTTGGGGTGGGGTAATGTGTTAACATGGTAAAAACATAATATTTAATACTAATTTGAAACAATTAGTAAATAAATATTAGGAGATAGTAGGTGATGCAGATTCGGGTTAATGGGTTTGGTTGGGTCAGGTTTGATGAGGTGTAGGGTGGTTATTGGTGATGAGTAAACATGGGTGGGTAAATGATGGCAGTTGGTTTTTTTTGGTTAAGTAAGTTTTGGATATTGGCAAAGTTAATCCCTCCATCTAATAGCCTCTCTTTAATAGTTTTGCAAACAAGGTCCTTTGGCATTTCACAGTTAATCCGTTTGCCATTGCATGGTTAGTCCTATGTAACATTAGAGGACCTAAATTGTCTTTCTTCAAACTTCAAGGGCTGGACTTGCAATGTTATCAAACTTTAGGGACCCCATAGTATTTTGAGATTCTTAGGGGTATAAAGTGACAATCTTCAATTGTTAAGGACTAAACTTGTACAATCTTCAAACTGCAAGGGCATTTTTGCAAAATTCTTTATTCGGGTTCGGTTCATTATACGACTTCGTTTCTCGTGTTCACTTTTCTTTGTTTCTTTGTGATCTTTTGTCTTTTTCTCGATATTCATACCTATAACATATAACAAACGAATACGAGCAGATTTTATGGTATTTTATGACGTATTTAGGTATTTTAAGCCCGTTTTGGACGATGAGACCATGTATAATTGTGATCTCATCAGGAACTAAGGAAGGCGTTCAGAAGGAACTATGTCCAGCAAAAGAAGTGCGACAAGAGTCCTGTGTCACTCGCGAGGGTGAAGTAGAGGCACAATGAAAGTCTGGAAGATTTTATGAGCGCTTCAAATCCGAGTGCAACCATATCACGGAGTGCCTAGAGATCCTGAAGATTTCAGGGTTCCTTGCAGGCATCACTAATCCAGACCTAATAAGAAAACTAAATGATAGGACCCTAGAAACCTTTGACAGAGTGATGAAGAGGGTCTGCGCGTTTATTCAAGGAGAAGCTACAGCAACAGACAGCCGACAAGCAGCCTTGAATTTCAAATTCAAAGATCGATCGAGGAAGCAGCCGTATGGCTAGAACATTATCCGTACCTTAGACTTCCGCAATATAGCGAAGCCTGAACATAATAACAACAGTAAATGCACCCCATTACAAATAACCACTAGGGAGATATTCCTCTCCGAATGCATGAATTTCCCGAAGCCCAGCCCAATGATAGGTCCAACGGACAATACGGACAACAACAAGCACTGTGAGTATGACAATGATAAGGGACACACTACGGATGAGTTTATCCAGCTAAAAGGCACATTGAGAGTCTTGTTAAGGATGGTAAATTGAACCACCTCATACGGGACTAGAGAAAGGGGTTGATGCAAAGAAAAATGAAGCAAAAAAAACCGAAGGAAAAACCGATAACCATCTACATGGTACAAAAGGGGAAGCTACACATACAGAGGAAAACGATACAAGAGTTCGCACACAACAAGGAGATATCATTCCCCATTCTTACTGATATGGATTATAGGATAGGTTCACTATCGATCAACATAATGCTTGATAAGCGACATGTGTGTCGAGGGAGGATCCGCAGCGAACATATTGAATGAACATTGCTTCGCGCAATTGCCAATGGAGATTAAGAGGGAACTAAAGGAGACCTCTTCAGTACTCATATGATTCAATGTCGACAAGACTCGACCCTCAGGACACCTTTCTACGCAAGTAACAGTGGGACCTAATGGACATTCTACTACTATGTGGATGGACTTTATGGTTGTGCAATCTTAGTCGTCATACAGCGGCATCATTGGACATCCTGCACTCTTAACATTACGCGCTATACCATCCATAATTCACGGCATGCTGAAATTTCCAGTGAAAGAGGGAATAGTTACAATACGTAACGTGGACACACATGAAGAGATAAATAACGTTTCTACTAGTAGCAGGAAGAGAAAAGATGTCGGAGAAAGCGAACATAGCACAAGTTCTCGCCCATATTCAACACGAAGGAAAAGTAGTTCGTACCAAGTAATACCACACAAAGATAACACATCCAGAGGCATAGGGTCATCAACAGACCTCCCATGGACCCTACTATCGACAAGCTTAACAAGGAAAGGATGACCTGATGCAAGCTTCATCCTCACGGACCAGGGAGATATACAGATCACCCACGCATTATGCTTTGAATTCAACGCAACGAGCATGGAGGCGGATCATGAAGCGCTGATAGCTGGGCTGAGCTTGGCGCTGTGAATGGAGGTAAAAACTCTGGTGGCTTATGTATATAACCCCTTACTAGGAAATAGAGTAGCAGGGTTGTGCGATCCTCTAGGGAGCACGCTCATCCAGTACACAAGGAATATAAGGGCTATGATCAGGAAATTCACCTATTTTTCCATCCGAGTAATCTCAAAAGAACAGGGCGTAATGTCAAGGTCCATGGATCGTCTCTCAACGACCAATGTTGAAGATACCCCTAGGCATGTACTTACCGATTTTATTCTAGAAAAATCTTTACATGCGCACGCAATACCTGCAGCGAACGGGGAAAGGTCACAAACATGGATGAAACCAGTCGTAAACTATTTAGTCCAACACAAACTACCGAGCGACAGCAGAAGCGCCAAACGCCTGCAGTACAGGGCAACGCAGTTTACCGGCATGAATGGAATTCTATACAAGAAATCAATGCATGGTCAGAATCTACAATGCTTGGGGCCTGAGCAAGCGCGACTGATTATGGAAGTCGTGCATAAAAAGACATGCTGCCAAGGTCCAAAAGCTATGGTACGCGAAGTTGTTCGCTCAGGATATTTTTGGCCATTAATACATAGGGATGCTTACAAAAAGGTAATGCGGTGTCGCCAATGCCATGCACGCTCGAACATGGAGGCGAGACCGTGCAAAATACCCGGAGGTGCGCCTGGCGCACGAACGAGTAGAGGAGGAATTATGTCAAGCCTGAGGTGCACATTTGAGTCTCTCGCCTGAGCGTAGCCTACGGTGTGGTAGCAATGTTCCCATCCCAATGGGATAGCCAACAAGAATCAGGGGGAATCACCGCTCTGCCAGCTAGAGCGATCACCCTCAGATCACATTTAGAAAATAGAGATGGCAAAACAAAGGGCACAGGTCGCGCCAAGGAGTTTTGGAGCACGTCCCAAAAGTGCAGGATATGAAGTGATGGTCGTTCACAGTCACCACCGAGTCAGCTGAATCGGCACGAGAAACAGGCGGGACACAATCATAGATTGAAGCAATACTACCTCTGAGGCACCGTGTAATCAGCATGGATCACCCTCTTGGTCGCGGTCAACTCTTAATAAAGATTCATGTATTTTTTCATTTTTTTGGTAATTTAGGATTTATTTTTCAATGTTTTCCTTTCCAACACTTGTAGGAGCATAAAATAAATTACGCGGTCCCTAGCTAGTTCCGTAGATCATACTTTTTCTTCATTTGTGATTTTCATTTTCCTCAATAAATTGAAGTTATGCATATAATATGTTGCAATTTTCCTATATACACACATTGCGCCCCCATTGTACATGTACAAATAAAGTTTCTAGGAAAAATAAGAGGAATAAGTTTACCATACTAATTAAACTTGTCACGTAAGAGGGATGCACCCCCAGTGACGCCGGATCAGGTATCCTTTATTAGGCAGCTTACTATAAGATATTGAAGTAAGTATTGCATTCCTCACATTCCATGATGGATATACACAAGACACAGTGTGCACGCCTAACAAACACGTCATTATCTATGAAACCGCTTATGGTAGTAGTGGCAGGCCACACGTAATGAACTTTCAACTCACCCATAAGCTCAGAGCTACACTTCACTGAATGTACTCATAAACAGGCACTTACACTCACAATCTCAGGCGTGGGTACAAAGACATGGACATATATAAATAAAGATATATATATATATACATGCGTAGGACGCTATATGTAAACAACGGCGCATGACACTATAGATACAATAAAGTACTTACTTTACGAACAATGATTGAATAAGTTCAAAGTTACAACTATGCACATAGTACAACAGCTACCCATTATGACAGGTCACCGGCTGAAAACAATATCTTTAATCTACGATAGGATGGGTTCAGCGATGCACGATGTTCTGCCCAACCCTCCTTCATATATTGCAAGACACGCACATGATGTGAATCAATAGAAGGTAGACTTACAGCTACACGATCAGATCGATTAGGGTCCGCCAAACCTAAACCAATAACCGCACCTGTGGCAGAAGACTGGTTCTTATTCGTAACACGTATGGCATGATGCTTCAACTTGTCTTTAAGCGAAACCATCTTTGGCACACCAGACGAATAGACAGGAACCTATAGTTGTGAGATATTCGGCTTGGCAATACCGTTGGGATCCTCCACTGTACCCTCTTCATATTGTCTCGCCAAAGTAAGTCTCGTCATGAGCATACTGATCTTGATTTTTTTCAACAATATCTATGATGGGCAGTGGATAATCTTTCAATCTACGACATGCGACGTCCAAGCCTTCTAGGGCATAACAAGAATATATAGAAATACCCTCCAGAGGTATTGTCAGTACACCATCTTTGAAAGTGCGCTCCATAGCAAGACTTTTCCCTAATAGCTGGGCAGAAGAAAAAACCTCCTGGAACGCTCAATTGATGTTAGGTGACTCCAAAGAACCTTTCGCAGCCAGAGGAAGACCGTACCTAATTAGCCATTGCCTATCTGTGCGTACTGTTGTTAGGTGAGGATATATCTCCTTATCAAAATCGGTGCTTATACACTTCAGAATCTCTGCTTTCCTAACCATATCCTTACGACAGTTGGCAACAAAATTATCACAATTTTAAGTAAGGACTCTCATACCCTCCTTAAGCTTAGATATGACCCAACGATCTTCCTCCTCTTGTCTTACGCGACGACAACTCTCTCGATCTATAGATTCTGATAAAGATACCTTCTCATCTTCCAAGTATTGTATGGATCCGGCATTTATACTAGACACGTCGCGCAGATACGCTAGTTTAACTTTGGCACACACAAGCTCGTTATCTTTTTCTTCTAACACTTGAGTAATTTTCGAGGAAAATTGAGCCAGGCGCTGAGATAGATGCACAATCTTCTTATTGAAATGAGCAGCTAACTTTACCTCTTGTGACGCGCCTATGGCCAGCTTTCTCATAAGCATTTCTTCAGATAATTCGTCAAGAAGTCAAGCATGTCCAGGAGGGGTTAGATGTTGGTGAAAGTCCTTACGTTCAATTATACTATTCAGTGCGCAGAAGCGTGTACACTCCCAGGGGGAAGGAATTTCATAGAGTTGGATGTGCTAGCATCAGCTTTGGTTACCGCAAAGCGTAAGCTGCACATTTGATACCATGGAAACTTTAGGAGGTAACCTTTTTATTGACATTATCATATGCTAGAAAACATAATTGCGATATACATACCTCGGAGAAAGAATGTGCTCACGTGGCCTTGTAAGCATACCTAATGCGGTGAAATCAGCGCGTGGTCTGGTCACCCGTGACCTACTCCTCTTGGGAACTTGATCTGTTGGGGAGAACGGTAACCTTCGGTATACAGGGACCGGAGTGATATTCTCAGAGAGGCCAGCGCGCGAGCTATCCTCAAGGCTAGGGTCTTTCTCACTTGACAGATCTACTTCTTCAGACAAGGATTCCAATATACATGGATTGCTCCAAATAGGAGTGGCATTCAGTGCGACCAACCTCTATGTACCTTCGCTGGTAGAAGGGGAAGGAAATTCAAGGGCTTCAGTACGTTGACCAACGCTCCATCCATTAGATAGTTCAAATGGCGTAATGGGTCGAGGACGCATAGTTACATCACAAGGGTACTCGCGCTTCACGAGTTGTGTATAAGTTAACTCTATCAGAATAGAGAGGAAATATGAGCAAATACGCAAGAATATTTGCATTTACAATTTCAACAAAAAAAGAGAAGGGATTTTTTACCATGACCAAAGTTGTCAAAATACTGCGAAAGGTGATTCGCAGGTAGGGTATAATGATGACTCAGCCCTAATGTGTATAGTAACGCCTATGACTACTCCTGCATTGGTATGCGGTCGACGTCTATTCTCTACGCATCTTCCTCGTTATAAGTGCCAGGGATTGGGCGGTAATCTTTCATCATGGTATCGGGAGTAATGAGTCATAGTCGAACGGGAATAAAACCTTGATTACCCAGAAAAATTTGTCGTTCCATTTCTTCAAGGAGTCTATTTTAACTTTGTAGCATTGCAATTGGCCGGGGCGCTTGGCGAACGATATCCATCCGTCTATCCAAGAGGGGCGATAGAAGACACGAAAAAAATTTATGGACGGGTCAATATTCTTCAATAAGTAGTTTATTTCAAAATTAGAGATCTTCGCTGCACCAATACAGTGCAGTTGGGACATATGTATACCGTAGTAGCTTAGCACATCGATTAGGAAGCGGCTTAGTGGTATACGGTTGTTGGAGAACTCGAAAAACCTGGTATATACGGCAATTTTCCAATCAGGGAAGCTTCCTATGTGTGCTTGTGGATCCAGCACAGTCGGATGGAGGTCTGCAAAAATGTGATATTTGGTGGAAAACGTGGAAAGTTCTAGTTTAGAATTGTGTGACTTCGCATCAAGATAATTAAGCTTGATATTAATTTGAAGATCTTTTCTGCTCGAATGATTGTTTCTCGTTGTTTTTTGAAATGATGTGAAGAAGATTGAAGGTCAACAGGACTGCATTTATATCCACCTTACAGATATGGGATCATGCGACGTGTGTCCAAGGGATTAGTGCATCCTACGGTGTTAACTAGTTGGATCCTCTGACGTGGTTGATGCCTTTCCTAGTTCCTAAAGTGGGTTGGTACTAGTGGTGAGTGACGTGGATGCATGTTCGCGGGTACATTCAAAATCATTTTCGTTTGCATTAACGTTGCACACGAACTTCTTTTCGCTGCATAATTTTATGAAGGGGCCTTAGTGATAAATAGTCTAGTAGCCGCTGTTAGGACCTGCGACCACTAGACTAGGGGGGACATGATGACGTATAGTCCCTAGTCGGGTTGGATAGTCCGACTCACGGGTACTACCCATATCCATTAGGAATGGATTAATACTTATGCGATGCGCGCACAGCCAAGAAGGCCCAGTAAGTTGATGTCGGGCATACGGTTCATTACTTAATCGTGTCCTCGTCGCACTCCAACAGGATCGGACAAGAATATAATCTATCATATAGATATATTCTCATAAGGGTAAGAGATATACACTTACCTTGGTTATGCGATAAGGATCAAGCTACTTTGGGTCATTATCTCTTCCTTAGGCCGCAAGAGTAGGAGAGCCCAGCCAGAACTCTCTCGGGCATAAAAGGAACCCCCAAGGTTCCACAAAGGTACGATACACACAATACTCTAAACCCTCACATATACTCAAACCGATTACTTAGTCTCACGTCGGAGTCTAATCGTTGGAAAAGCACCCACGGTAAGCCTAACGGTGTCACTTTTTAGTGTGCAGGGTCTTCAAACAAGTTTCACTTGGTGCAAGAGCCGGAGTCCACAAGACGCCGAATTAAGCCTAATTCGGGTCTAGCTAGGTCTATCCAACTTTTGTATCAACAACTAAAAATAAAAATGAAAAGATAAATAAAATAAAAAGGAACTCAAACAAAAAATATTTTTGCATTTTTTTACTAAGTTAAAAAAATAAAGAAATAATAGAAAATAAAAATGAAAACGAAAACGAATTATTGTACCAAATTAGTCAAAACCGGATGGTTCGAATGACTTCATGGTTCTAAACACGGGGTTTGGGATCAAACCGGAGCGAATAGAAATACGAACAAGACATAAAATATTAGAACGTGGTGGTTGCGTGGGTTATGAGTAAAAGAGGTAGTTGGTTGTTATCTCGAAGAACGGACGTTAAACAAGTTAAAACACAACTAGGAAAGGTTTTGGGTAAGGCCCGGTTTAAATAAAAGAAGATAAAAAGAAAACATTTATTTTTACAAATTAAAAGGAGCCGGCGGCTGCTTTGGCAGGCTGATCGGCTTCTTGCTTCTGTGGACAGAAGTCCAGCGGCTACTTTCGTAGGCTGGAGACTTCTTTTTTCTGTGGAGGAGGATCCGACAGCTGCTTTCGTAGGCTGGTGGCTGCTCGCGTAGTGTTCTTTTTTTTAACCTTCTAAACTAACAGTTTTAATAAAAACACTTTTGTTGGGAAAATTAAATGATCACTATAACACTTAATCTAAACACAATATAACAATGATGTGCCAAAGAAGCCTTTCAAAATCTGGAATATGAATGACGAATTGCTTCCTTTCAATGTAGACAGCTATCAAAATCAATGGCACCCAAACGGAATTTCCCATTTATGTCGTGTCATCAAATAATCCTAACATCGAGGGGAACAGTCTTGCTAACTGATTGTAGTGATTTTTGTACACTTTATTTTAGGAAAAACAAAGCGACAAATCGTTGGGTAACTATTAAACCCTACGTTTTAGGAAAAACATAAATATTCGACAATTAAGTTCGTTCTTGGTGGAGGTATGTTGTTTATAATGCCAAGTTTAGAAACATATAGGGTGTTATTACGCTATTGGAAAGTGAAATAAAAAGAAAACGGAAGACGGATTAAGCTAAAATTTGCCTACGACGCAAAACGCGTAAACGTAAAACGACACGTACTTTTCGACTATACCTAAATTTTTTTGAAAAACTATAAATAAATTAATAAAATATAAACTAAGAAAAGAAATAAAACAAATTTTGTGAAAACGATTTTTATTATTATTATTTAAAGTTTAATAAAAAAACCTAAAACTAAAAATAATTAAATAAAAGTCAAACCAAAAATTTTTCTTTTAGTAAACCTAAAATAAACTTTTCTACGTTTAGAAATGATTTTTTGAAATATTAAAATTAATAAAATATATTTTTTATTGAGTTTCTGAAAATGAAAAAGAAATAATCCTAATAAATAATCTAAGAATGGGAAAAATATAAAAAGTACACAAAAAAAATCCTAAACTTTACCTGGAACACTAAAAAATAAGAAACACTAAAAACCAAAAGCCAATAAGCCAAACAGACTTATTTAACCCACAACTTATTTTTATAACCAAAAATGAAAAAGATAATAAATAGAAAATAAGGGGAAAACATGACAGGAATAAGTAACATGGCACACTTGTAAGCTCATGGAACCTTGCTAGACAGGTCACATGTTCGATACTGGGCCACGTTACTTTTTTGGAATTATTTTTTTGTTTTTTATTGCTTTGTTTGGATACAACAGGCACAAAAGGTAACCAATAAGCAGTTGCTTCCTGGTGGTCAAATATAAGCTGTAAAAACCCAGGAACAGGCCACGAATAGAAGCAAACAATCACATATAGTAGCAGTAAACAAATAGCCAATATTAGTACTAACGGTGGCAAAAAATCTTCCCACTGTTACTATTAATTACACAGACACCAAAAATCAGACAATGACCCTTAATTGTTTTTTAATGACTTTCAAAAGCTCTCACAAGCTTCAATAAGTTGTCAAATTATCAAGTGAGATACAAAAGACCTAAGACAACTTAAACAGCAACACCTTTACAAGGTTTGGACTTTTAAAAAGCACTTAGATATATGGAAAAGCAATACTAAAGCTATGTGACAGTTTATGAGGGAAAATTGGGCACAAGTTAAGACTTAAAAAAGAACACAAAGTGTATCCAACACTCAAACAACATACATAGAAATTAGATACATCAGTTAACAACCCAAACACACAACATCGATCATCCTTGGTTGATTTAAACATCATAGAATATCATCACACCATTACAACTTGAAAAACAGATAAACTTTTTTAGAGACTTTGCAAAACAAGATTTTTAAACTAACAACCTAATTTTTTTAACCAAAAATAAATTATCCTAGATCTAATCTGTGTGCACAGGTAAATTGTGGGCTTTGGTGGTCACTCCCTACCCCAACCACTCACTATCCCAAACACTCCCTTAAAACTAGTTAATCATTTTTTAGCAAAGATTTTCTTGTTTAAACACAACAAACACCCTATATAAGGACTGCTAAAGATCAGAGGTCATTCAAACAACAAATTTAAGCATCAATCTCACAAATTAACAGCATAACATGCAACCACTTAACATATATTTTTTAGACACGAAGAAAAAGAGAGGATACTTACTTCAAGCGTGCACTTTTAAACCGTTAGGGTTTTGATCTTTTGTGTATGCACATACACAAACTTCCTAAACCCATGAAAACACAAAAAAAAAACAAACAGTAACAATAATCCAAGTTTCAAACTTTAAACAATCTGATTTTCTTCTTTTCTTTCAAAAATCTTTTTTTACAAATCTTGAAACTAGGACTACAAAGTAGAAAACTTTTGGAAACTTAAAACAACTAAGAACCCAAACAGATTGACAAATATGTTACTCTTGAAACAATAACAGTTTTACAAACAAATTAAAAAGGATTTTAGAAAACAAGTTTTTCTTTTACCAACCTTTCAAAAAACTTTGAAAAAGGAATTTCAAAGTGTAAAGTTCTTCTCACAAACAAACTTTCACAATTAAATTCAATGGAACTCAGAACTTCTAAAATTTAATACCACCTTTTATAAATTTTCATAAAAAGGGATTATATTAATTACTTTTACAAAATCTAGAACAATAAGAAACGTAGACCTAAGTGCCTTATATACTTGGCTTACAAACATCTAGAAAGTAACAAATACCAAACCTTAACTGATGTAAACTTCCAAATTTACCCTCTTGGTCTTTATTTGAATCTAGTCAAAATTGGGAGCCTGTGAATCTCTGTCCTTCCTATGTGATTGCCAGCTGTTAACTTTTGATCTGGTACGTGTGTTGAAGAGTAGGGAATAAAAAACTATCATGACCATCAATTCCACTGGCAATTCTTATTTTTTAGCAAAACGTGGGGCAGGGGAATCTCTGTGTGGGAGCATGGCTGACGTGGAGTGTTTTTGGGGGATGTGGTTATGTGTTAAAAACCCTCAATTGTTGATCTGGAAGCAATTGTACCATAACCCCTTGTTTTGAAGATTACTAAGGTTCTAGGGTTATCCCTGTACAGTGTTTAGTTTGATATATATTGGGGTGTTTATAGGTTGTTAAGCGCGTTTTAGTTAAATAACATTTTATTCAAACGTTATTTAATATACGCAAACCGGCTTGGGTAAACAAAGGTTTTGGGCTTTGGGGGTTTCAGTGGTTGGGCTTGGGTTTTATTTGGGTTTAGACTGGGTATTAGGGGTGGGCTGGCCGGGTTATGATGGGTTTGGGTTTCATAAATGGAAAAAGTGATCCTTAGACTCCATGAAATGTGGCAAAACAAGATGGCAACAATAAAATTAATTTTCCTTTTGTAAAATCTTATGCATAATTATATTTTCAGTCCTTGTAGTAGAAAAAGGGAATGAAATGTAACTAACGCATTCTTAAAGGGCTGAAATTGTCAAATCTTCAATCTTAAAGGACCAAACTTGTTGTAGATTGACTCTTCAAGGGCTAAATGTGACAAATCTTCAAAGTTGGAGGACCAAACTTGTAATTTCTTAAAACTTGGAGGGAATTTTTGCAAACTCCATAATCGGGTCCGGTTCTTGGTGCGACTTCGTTTCCCGTGTTCGTTTTTGCTTGTTTCTTTGTGATCGTTTTCCTTTTTCACGATATTCATACCTAAAATACACAACAAACAAACACAAGCATATTTTACGGTATTTTATGATATAATTAAGTGTTTTAAGCCCGTTTTGGACGATGAGACTATGTATAATTGCGGTCTCATCACTCCTCCATACTAGACTATTGACGTGCCCTCACGTAATGCTACAATAAAGTATCGTAGCATTTGCAAAATTCATTTTTATACGACTTTTATTGAAATTTAAACTTACTAAACTACTACTACGTATGTTTTAGACATAATGTATGATTTTCATCGTAAAATTGGACGTTTAGGCTCATAGAATAAGAACACGTGAATGCCTCATAGAGATAAGTTTATCGTTGATTGTGGTTTTTTAGTCACTTGTTTTAGGAAAAACAAATATATGTGGCAAGTATTAAACGTACACGTTTAGAAAAACGCGAATGCGAGTTCGTTCTTGAAGGAGTTGTGTGTTGTGTGCCAATTATATAAAAACAATTTTTGGATTAGTGATCGTTTTTGGACTAGAAGGATTTGAAATCAAAGACGAATTACGCTAAAAACTACACTACGACGGTTAAACGCGAAATCGTAAAACTCGACGAAAAATTAAACTTTACTAAAAATTACCAAATTTAAAATCTAAGTTAAGAAAAATGTAATTAAAACAAAAATGAAAATAAAAATTTCCAAAAGTTTTAACTAATTTATATTAATTTTTAAAGTTTAGTAAACAACCTAAAAATAAATAAAATAAATAAAAAGTGAAATGAAAATTTTATGTTATGTAAAGCTAAAGTAAATTAAATAAAGCATAAAAAATATTTTTCTAAAATTTTAATCTATTGTTTACTATTCTTAAATGGTTTTTAAAATTTTAAAACAAAAATAATCCTAATAAGTTATTAACTAAAGGGAAAATGTAATTCTATTTTCTAAAAATACCAGACTAAATAAGATACTAAATAAAAATGAATAAGTTCAAAAACACTAACCCAATAAGTTGTTAGCAGCTTATTAAGGTTCGAATTGGTTTATTAAGCAAAAACTAACCACCCCTTAAACAAATATGGGGGAAACCTTTACCAATAATGAAGCCCTGGCACAATGGTAACCCCTTGAGTCCTCCTACGAGAGGTCAAAGGGTCAAGCCATGGCAATGACTTTTTGTAATATATATATATATATATATATATATATATATATATATATATATATATATATATATATATATATATATATATATATATATATATATATATATATATATATATATATTCTTTTTTAAAAGTGAATGAACAATAACTAAACAACTAGAAGCATAAAATCAATGTCTAATCTACACGAATTTGCCCCAAGAGTATACTCAAAACCACACAGACCTTCACTTTTATGTTGTCCTGTGTTATGACTTGTTTATTGGGGCATATTTGGGAGCCCGACTTGGATATTTAGAGGTTTCTTGGGCAACAAATGGCAACCCCACACCAATGGAGGTGTGGGGAGTCAAGACTCTCACAAAAACACAGCCAAATAAACAAAGCACTCAAATTCATCAACAAAAGTCACAAAATGAACAAAGATATCGGACTGATGGGTTGCTGTATGGAAACAGTGGCTATAAGCTAATTTGTTTAACCTCCAAAAGCAATATAAACATCAACCAACTAGCAAATTCCCCTAAAACTACACAAATACTAGCTATTGACCAAGCATCAACCCCTAAGGCACCTGATCAAGACTCAATAGGCTGCTGGTTGTTTGCTAGGCAACAGTGAGCTAAGTTGCTAGTTTTGACCAACCAACAACTATCCAAACGTAAAACCAAATATACTAGACTTAGATTCTAACCTAACCTTTCCAATGAACCAAATATTGAAGCCGAAAAGCACTAAAGAAGCTCTAACTCCTACTGATTATGCAATTGGGGGTCTGGTGAGTTTTTGCTTACACAATGAGTACAATGGCCAACGTTTTACCACCAAAATGACTTACAAACAATACACCAGTAACAAGAACCCTAAATTAACCTAATACTTTAGTGATATCTAGATTCTATAACTAGAACACCAACATCAAAGCCCGAAATGGCCAGTGTTTTGATACAGTGGACAGTAAGGGTGTGAATGCTTGTGCACAGTGAGTTGCAATATGATTTTAAGCTACCTATATTTCACCAAAAGGCTCTCTTACCTAATGCAAATTATGAGCACTCCTAAACCAACATGAAATCACATCTGGTGACCTAGTTATCAAACTCTAAAGCACCAAATCAAGACTCTACACCCCTAAGATGGCAGAAAGTGCCTGCAGTAATGATATCGATGCTTTTTGCTGATGCAAACTACCCTTTGTTGGATTTTAAACCAACTTAAATTGAACCTAAGCACTACCAAACCTTAATTCCATATTATGAAATCCTAACCTACCTTATACTCTACCAATTTCCCAAGAATTGGGACTTAAAAAACAAAATTTACCCTATAGCGGTCTACTGATGGCAGAAACTATCAAAACCACCAAAAACCAGATTTTGTAATAAAAACTTCAAACAACCACTTGATTTGACCACACTTTAACCTAACAAAGCTATTCCATTCAGACTCACAACCTTAAAAGCTGACTATCTTAGGTTATGATCTAGATCCAAGTACCCATAATGCACTAAAACTTAAGAATTTCAAACAAAATTGTATCAAAACCAACCAAAGCAAACATAAAACATGTAGGGAATATCATTCAAACACAGAAATTAACTCAAATGGAATTAAATCACATTCTTAAAAAAATCACAAAGCACAAATTTCATAAAATTATATAAGGTTGAAGCTGATACCTTGTGGGACCTACATCCAGGCCCCACAATGGCTGCTGATGCCATTTCCATACATGCTAATGGATAGTGATCTTTTGGAAGGATTATGATGATGCGAACTAATGTCTTCAAATGGAAAGGAGTGGTGGTCTACAGCAGACTAACACCACTCATGAACTTCTACTTGTTTTCAACCAAAACAAAGAAAATCTATAAACTTCAAAGCCTTAGTCAAAAGCTTTGTCAAGAGCTTTTGACTAGGGCTTATGAAACAGTGGGGTAAGCAACAAAATAGGAAACAAGATTTTTTTTAAAAGAAGTATCTTTTTAAAACATCAACTTGGGACTTAACACGAGTATTAATAGCTTATATAAGCTATGTGAGGTTGTTTGGTGTCAATCAAACAAGTCCACAAGCCAAATAAGCTGGATCTCAAAACCAAAATTTTGCCAAAGAATTTTTTGAACAAAAAACCAGTTTAATAAAAATCTTAAACTAAATGCATAAAAGTAAAATTTTAACTAAGGTGATGTTTGTTTTTTCAAAATACATCTGAACGAACTCTATTATCTGATTCGGTCAAACATTTTATGATCCAACCTGTTTGTTTTATTTTAGTGTTCAGAGGCTAAAAAAGTCTGAAAACCTCCTTTTGAGTTAGAGGTTAAATAATGTCTGTTTGTGTCTAAAAGCCTAATAAACTACCCTCAATCTGATAAATATATTCAACTTTCTATCAATCCCCTCATCCATCATCTCTCCGTCTGTAACACCCTATTTTGATAATGGAATGTCACGCGTAATTATGGCGTGTCATCAAAGCATACAAGGATAAATGTCTAAAACATTACATGACCATAAAAAGGAAATACATCAAACATCGGTAGTCCAAAAGTAAAGCTCATCACACACAAACACAAGTACTGTAAATGAAAGGACTAAACAATGTCCATGGAAAGAGTATCAAAGTATAGATAATGCGTAAAGTAAAGAAAGGCTAGAAAGCTTCCAGTCCATATGCACGTACGCTTAAAGTCTACGAGCGTCCCTGAGTACCTACCATTATGGGAACATGAAAAGGAAAACGGCTGAGCAATACGCTCAGTGCACGGATGTACAATAAAGCATGAATAATATAAGCATATAAGCATATAATAGCGGAAGAAACTAAGTCCCGAATAACCCGGTTAAATCTTAGTAAAACTGGTTTTATAGTTTGAAAAGCCTTATGTTTATCTTGTAAAAACTGTGTAACATATTTTACCATTAGCCAATATAGGTCATGAGAATCCACCGTGCATGAATACTTGGAGGGGTGACCTCATCATGCAAATTAGAGGGGCTGCCTCTAATTTAATATACTGGTTTTGGGTAGGAGGGATCAGCTCCTTGTGAAGGATGCAAGGCACACACCACATTCAAACTGAGTAATCTGCTGAAAAACATGTAACTAGGATGCACCCATACGCCCCACATGATAAATATAATAATATGGCCAAAAGCTGAAGGGACGCCACGAGCAATCACTCTGCCGTGGGGAAGTCATAACACCAGTGCCTCTAGTGTTATTGGTATGGTACCTCCATAACTAGGTGAAACTGGTCATGCATGTATATGGCTTTAGGTATTCTACTTAAACATAAGCAATCAAACATATAAACATATACTATGGGAAAACAGTTGGCTGCATACGGGGAATCCTAATAAGGAAAGAATGTCCATACTGAAAGGACGAGAATCTCTACCTTATGTCCAGTGAACGAAAAAGACGAACGGAAGAGAGTCTTACTTCGGTATCACTAATGCTACATAAATACATACGTGTATAAGTATCTGATTACTAAATATGTTACTGTTTTTATGTCATCTCTTAGCTTGTTTTATACGTTCATGTCATGTTTTACTGTTTTAAGCTTTATATTGTGTTTATTTTATATTCTGTCTATTCTTATTAAGTATTACTTGTATTTCATGTATTATTATACTTGTCATGTAATAATAAGTAACTTTCTAAAAATAGCAGGTTTCCTAAAATAGAAAGTTTCCAAAAATAGAAAGTTACCAAAAATAGAAAGTTTCCAAAAATAGAAAGTATCCAAAATAAAATTACTACTTAAAACAGATAAGTTTATAAAAATAGAAAGTTTCCATAAATAGATTAGCTGCCTTAATTAAATAAGTTTCTAAAAATAGAAAGTTTCCATAAATAGATATAAGATGGTAAAATAAGCTAATTATATAAGCTTAAGTGTTTTCGGATTATTATTCTAAGTCATGTAGTTATAAAGTATAGTTTATTAATTATTACATGTAAATTAAATAAACTATAGGTTAAAAGTATTTAATTAAATATATCATGTTTTTAATTAAATAAACGTAAAATACTTAGGTTAAAACATGCATTATTAATTATTAATAATATAACCTAACTCATGTTAATTAATTAATTATAGTCATGGTTTTTAATAATTAATTAATTATAAGGTCTAATAAAATATAAATACTTAGGTTAAAATTCATGATCTAATAATTAAATTTATAACCTATGTCATGTTAATTAAATTAATCATGTCATGTTTTATTAATTTAATTTTAACACATAACTAGTAAAATCATAAACCTTAAAAATAATCTATGAACCGGACCCGTGACTAGAAACCATGAACCGGACCCGTAATCAACACCATATGATAGGTGTGTAAACACCCATCCTTTTTACCACTTAATTACAATAATAACCGAGCCAAAACGTGTATTTTATGTCTTTTATGTTGGAATTATGCGTGGTTTGTGTTTTTGTTGTGATTTAGGACGAAATTGTGAAAAGTGGAGAAAACACGGCATTTACGGGCTTTTATTGAAGAAAAAGATGAAAGATGAAGTCGAAAAGTCAAGAGTGGAAAAAGAACGGAAGTCCAAGACCAATTCTGAAGATTTATCGAAGAAAAAGTCAAAAGACGGAAGTTTACCAAAAGCCGAAGAACTCGAGTCTTATTTATTGAAGAATTAAAAGACGAGTTTAAAGAAATCCCGAGCCAAAAAGTCCTTGAAGTCCAAGATTAACAAAAGATTAAGAAGAAAGGACTTAAATGTGCAATTAAGAAGAAAGGAAGGAGGGGAGGAAGCTTCCTCTAACCATCTTCCTAATCTCCTATAAATACTTCCCATTTTCATTTCATTTAGTTTTGTTGGCTAAGGTGACAATTAGTCTTCCACCATTTTCATATCTTGTCATTTACCTTTCATGTCAATTTAAATACATGTTTTACACTTTAATTATCCTTTTAATTCCAAGTAAGTTTTTAATTTGTGTTCTTTAAATTCGTGTCTTTAATCTTTCTTTATCATTTGATCAAGTTCTTTTTATCAGTCTCATTCTACTTTTCTTTCTTTTTTTGATTCGGTTACAGTTTCGGATTAAGCAAGTTTTTGTTTAATCCATTTGCTTGTTTGATTAAAAGTTTTGTCGTATCTTTTTCCTTTAAAGTCCTCATACGAAATAAGCCACGAGTTTGACAACCTTGTGTGCTTATTTGGTATTTTACTTAAGTGTTTTCAAAGTTTTCTTAAAAGTTTTACTTTTTAAGTTTTAATTTCTTTTAGGTTTCGTCCTTTAAATTTTGAAAGGTTTTAACTTTTCAGCTTATTGTCTCATTTTGTTTCCATTTCATTCAAATTATTGGTTACTGCTTATTAGAATTAGCTTATTTGGATTTGAGCTTATTGCGAAATTGTGCTCCGTCGGAAAGTAAGGGTTTACTACATATTTCGACGGCTTGCTTTACCACATTCCGATAGTGACAGTGTTGGGACAAAGGATTGCATTCCGATCCGGGACTGCGATAGAAGTATCATCTCCCTCATTCCGATCTGGGATTGCGATCGCACATTGCGATCGCACATTCCGACTGCTCTTGAGGCTTACTTAGTCGAAGTGCTGCCCAATTTTCCTAAGCAACATTGCGATCTGAACTGCATTTCGATCTGACACATTGCGATCTGGACTACATTGCGATCAGGATCATATTCCGATAGGTTGTATTCCGATAGCTTACATTCCGATAGCACATTCCGATCTGGATTCCGATGGTATGGTGACAGCATTCCGAAAGTGGATTCCGATGGTTATGGGTTTTGGATTTTAATACTTGTCAAGTTTAATTTCTGTCACGCTTTAATTTTAAGTCATTTAATTAATTTAAATTTCAAAAGTTTTTAAATATGGCACCACTTTTACTTTTAACTAGACTTAGGTTTATTTTAACGTCACTTTTAATTAAACGCCATTTACTTTTAAATTTTGGACATTTTCATATACTACAACGACAAACATTTTTGTTCCACCAAAATACAGCTGAGTCACATAGATAACCTAGATCAATTCGATTAGACATACTTAAACGAATCTTTTTAACCTGAGTAAAACCCAGTTATTAAATGGCGCCGCTGCCGGCTCTTTTCGTAAAGATTAACGGTTTTCTGTGAAAGACGCGTTGCTTTTTGGGATCTGTTCATTCGTGAGCGTTATTTTTCTTGCATAAAAAATTCAAAAAATCATAAAAATTAAAAATTGATAAAAATCCATAAAAATTAAAAATTTCAAAAATCCAAAAAGATTTTATCTTTATTGTGTATATATATTGTCTTTGTGTTTGGTTTCTTTTTCTTTTGCATTTTCAGGTGCATGCGTACTCGATCTTCTACTTATCAAGAGCCCGAGACTCAAGAAGATTTAAGTATGTTAGGTGTTAACAATAACAATAATCCGTCGCACCTCAACAATAACAACAATGTTCTTCCACAGCCCGATCTTCGGACAATGGAGGAGCTTTGTCAACCTACCATGTTTGGAGGAGGAGGACCGATTGCGCCGATGCAAATCAACGCTCCTGTGTTTTCGTTGAAGCACCACATCATTCAGTAAGTGTAAACAAATCCATTCGCTGGAATGCCTGATGATGATGCCAACAAACACCTCGACAAGTTCATTACAATCACCCAAAGCATGAAGTTGCCTGGTGCCACAATGGATGTTCTTCGCCTACAACTCTTCCCACATACTTTATCACATCATGCCGAGAAATGGTTTGATCGTCTCCCGAAGAATTCTATTCACACTTGGGATGACATGACTCAACGCTTTTTGTCGCGCTACTTTCCACCATCCATGGTCACAAGCCTTCGCAATCAAATCGGCGGTTTCATGCAAGATCCTGATGAATCTCTTTTTGATGCTTGGGAGAGATATAATGTCTTGATCGATAGATGTCCAAACCACAACATGCTACCTATGACATTAATTGATACTTTCTACAACGGTTTGACTTTTCGAGATCGTGATACGATTAATGCAGCTGCCGGTGGCACATTCATGAAAAGGAGACCCGAGGAGTGTAGAGAGCTAATTGAGAACATGACTACTCACCACAAAAACTGGGATTCCTCCGCTTCTTCAAGGAACAACCCGAGAGTCAATGTTTCCTCCACTTCACCAAACCCTGATATGACCGAACTCACACGCGTGTTGACCGAAATGAGCAGAAGTATGCAAATTTTGGCTTCAAACCAACAACAACAAGTTAAAGCTGTTGCTACTCCTTGTGAAACATGCGGCGGTCCTCACTCATACACCGATTGTCCTTCGACTCAAGGAAATCCGGAAAATGTGTATGCAACTTATGGTAATTGTTCACCGGAAAATTACCAAGCTCGACCTTAAGGGGATAGAAATCTGCTGAGTTACCAGTCCAACAATTACCTTTCACCCGGTTTTTCTCCTCAAAACCAAAACCCCACCAACAACTACACTAGAAGCAACCAAATCCCACCAAGAGCTTCTAATCCTTATCACCCACCTGCTCAACAACCCCCACCCAGTAATCCCGATGTTGAAGCCATCATGAGAACCCACGGTGAGCAAATCAAGAACCTGCAGAGCCAAATTATCAATCTGAAAGGAGATATTACCAAGCAAGGAAATGAGATTAGATCCGAACTTCGAGATAATATTCAATCCTCCATCAGCACTCAAACGAATGATATAAAGAATATGCTAGCTAGTTTCTTGCCCCCTGCTCAACCTTCTTCTTCGAGTTCTTTACCTTCAAACACCGTCACCAATCCACGAGCAAATATGAGTGCTATTACAACTCGTAGTGGAATTACCATTTTCGATCCACCGATCCCGCCCCCATCATCTACACCTCCTCCACCACAATTTATCCCTACTCTTCCTACACCTAGTATTAGTGCACCATTACCGTCTCCGCCACGTCATGACGATGTCTCTAGGAAGGACCCTTCAACATCTCAACCTTTACCTACACCTGCACCTTCCCCACCCAAACCCAATATCCCTTATCCTTCTCGCGTAGGCAAGACCAAAATGCTAACCAAGGATGACGCTGAAGTGTCACGCTATGTGAAGATGATCTCTCAAATGAACTTCAACATTAGCTTTCTTGAAGCACTTGTCCACATGCCCAAATTTGTTAAAGCATTTAAGGAATTGCTTAACAAGAAGGAGAAGCTGATTGAACTCGCCAACACACGCTTAAATGAAAACTGCTCTGCAGTTATTCTTAAAGAACTTCCGGAAAAGCTTGGAGATCCCAGTCGTTTTGTGTTGCCGTGCGTGTTCAACAAAACTGAGGAATTTACTGCCCTTGCCGATCTCGGGGCCAGTATTAATTTGATGCCATTGAGTGTTTGGAAAACACTATCATTGCCCGACCTCACTCCAACAAAGATGACTCTTGAACTTGCAAATCGCACTCTCGCTTACCCCGTTGGTATAGCCGAAGACGTGTTCATTAAAGTTGGCACATTTACTTTCCCGGACGACTTTGTCGTTGTTGATTATGAAATGGACCCTCGTATTCCTTTAATACTTGGTCGGCCATTCTTGAGAACCGGACGAGCTTTAGTTGATGTGGCCGAAGGTGAGTTAATCTTAAGAGTCGGGGATGATGCTCAAGTTTTTAAAATGGGGAAGCTTACAAGTAAATCCTTTGGAGGACGAGAATCAGTGAATATGATTAATGTACTTGATGATTTTGTCGTCTACAACAATCCTCTATTCGATTCTTGCATCGATAATCCACTTTTTCAAGATGATGTGGATGATTCTCTATCCAATTTGGACGCTTCTCCCATTTATGATTCTCCACCGGTCTTTGATGCTTATGATGATGATTCTAGCTCAGATTCGGATGATTATGATGACCTTACTTCTGAGTATCCCGATCTACCCACTTTTGATGATTTTGATGAGGCTGATACTCTTTTGAGCGACTCTTCACATGATGAAGATCCTCCGCCATCACTCGATCCTACTTTGGACGATTACTCATTTGAGGAAGATTTCTCTGAATTTCTCAACACTTACTTCCCTCATGAGAGTGATGCTCCTCCTTATGATTTTGAAGATTATCGTCTTGATCCTACTTTGGATTTGAAGAACAATCTTTCAAAGGAGAAGAAACCGGTCGACACCAATCTTCGCAGCACATATAAGTTAACATCTCTTTTTCCCCCTTCTGAGGACGAGGTTGTGCATATTCGCGGATCTTCTTCCCATTCTGCTGAGCCTGAGTGCTATTTTCCCTTAAAAGGAAAGGTGTTCGACCCTGGTATCGATATTCTACAGCCATCTCAGTATCCACCTGATGAAATAAAAGGAAATATCTTTGGAACTTATGGAAATCTGCTTGCACCACTTCACCCTTGCTTCCACCGTGCTCCATCGCTGCTTAAGGGAACCTTGCCTACTCTTCTTTGGCTTGCCTTGTTCGCCTTAAGCCTCTGCTATTTGATGGACGAAAACTATGTCTTTGATCCCGGTGGATATATTTCATGCTTCTTCCGTTGATAATCAAGGTCGAGTCAGGCTCACGACTCGGTTAACAAAAATCAAGCACTTCTTGGGAGGCAACTCATGCATCTATCTTTTCACTTTCTTTATCATAAGTGTAGGGGGAGACCCGTTGGTTTGCTTTCTCTCCTCTCTTCTTTTTATCAGGGATTCGAGCTTCAATGATCCACTCTTGATGATTCTTGACGACCCGTGATTCCGTGTCCACTTCTTCCCGGTTCTATCCTAAACTCTTTTCGATTCACTATTTTATATTTTCTCAATATTAAAATAGGAATATCCTTAGTTTTCTTTTCCTTAGCGAGATTTAAACAAAGTGCACAATGTCCTAAGTGTAGGGGGGTTTACTCCCACATGCTTAAACATTGAGGACAATGTTTATCTTAAGTGTAGGGGGACTTCTATCGAAGTTAAGTGGTCTTTTCCTTGTATTTGTCCTCATTTTAACCGGAAAATCAATTTTTCGACATTTTTCAAAATTTTCGATCTATTTTGGCCTATTAGTTTTTCTCTTTGTATAGTTATTTTCTTTCCTTATTAGAATAAATGTTAAATAAAGTGGTTTTAATTTTCAAAACGTTGTGAATCTTTTGACTCAACCCGAGTTTACTTATCTAAGTTACTGTAGCTAATATCCTTAACGTGTTTAAGTCAAGTTTTGCTAGGCTTTTATATAGGGAGCTATAAAACGCGAAAGTCTTAACTCTCACGGGTTAAGAACAAGAACTTTTCGCAAGTTCCTATAATTGATCCTAGAGAGTCGTTTATCAAGGGAACTTTAAAATGCGATTTCTAAACTTGAAAAAGTCTAAGAGTTTGCAAGATCCTATAGGCGACTCGAAAACCTAAAACTTTGATTTAATAGGCTAAGTATCCACGAATCTCATTCCTTGAGATTTTAAACTGTGGAGAACGAGAGATGATAGAGTCAATTATAAGTTCGGTATTCTTTCGGGAATTTATGTGAGTTAATTATAAGCCTATTCTCCCATCGCTTGCTAATAAATTTATCTGCAATAAATAAGGTTGTACGATTTGAAAAGTTACTTAGCTTCTAGCCCAAGATCGTTCAAAAGTTTCTCAGTATGGATTAGAGTTCATAGCCAAGGCATAACTTATTGAAGCTGGATGCGAAGATTGGCTAGTCCAAAAAGGTCCTAACAAGACATGAGGGCTATATTTTGTTGCTAAAGATCCAAAGTGATGTGAAGAATCATTTATCGAAAATCAATATGAAGGATCGAGACACACGACGTAAAGCAAACATTCCCCAAAAGTCATGGAGAAGTGTATCCGAAAAGACCCTAGCAAGGTATGAGGATAAATAGATCCAAGTCATAAAAGGAGGCGGATCGTTGTATATCAAAGTCCAAAATAAAGATTGGAGAAAAATGAAGAATTCGTGGTCCAAGTATGCATCTCTGAAAACTTCAAGTGAAGAAATTCCTATATGAAGAGAAGACCATAATTTCATGAACGTTTCTCAAGGTTTGAAGTATGAATTCACTGCCAAATATCGGTCCGAGAAAGGTCTCAAATCGCGAAGCGAGTTATGCCAAGATATGAACTTTATGAGGTCCCGAGAAGCAGTTTTAAAAGATTTTGTCCTTTAGCTAACTATTGATTAAATCGTTCACTTTATTTTCGGACTAAATAACTATCGAAATAAGTCAAAAATACATCCTCGTGCTCATTCAAGACAATAATAAAAAAATAAGAGATACCCCTAGGAATAAGGGAGTCTAAGTGAATAATTGGCCCACATGAGTTCGTGTTAGTTTGCTAACTTATAATAACAATGATCTCGTTTTTAAGCATGGTTTGGAGAAAGTGAAAACTTGAGGATGATGATTATTCATGACATTTCCAAAACCCAAGGTATGCTTTTGATTTCTTTATTTTGAATGTTTATAATTTTCTATCTCTTTAATAAAGGCCAACGTGGATTGATTATGATGAAAAATGTAAAAGTGCTTTGTAACTAATGCATTGCATGAGGACATTGCAATGGTCAAGTGTAGGGGATTTGATAGGTGTGTAAACACCCATCCTTTTACCACTTAATTACAATAATAACCGAGCCAAAACGTGTACTTTATGTCTTTTATGTTGGAATTATGCGTGGTTTGTGTTTTTGTTGTGATTTAGGACGAAATTGTGAAAAGTGGAGAAAACACGGCATTTACAGGCTTTTATTGAAGAAAATGATGAAAGATGAAGTCGAAAAGTCAAGAGTGGAAAAAGAACGGAAGTCCAAGACCAATTCTGAAGATTTATCGAAGAAAATGTCAAAAGACGGAAGTTTACCAAAAGCCGAAGAACTCGAGTCTTATTTATTGAAGAATTAAAAGACGAGTTAAAAGAAATCCCGAGCCAAAAAGTCCTTGAAGTCCAAGATTAACAAAAGATTAAGAAGAAAGGACTTAAATGTGCAATTAAGAAGAAAGGAAGGAGGGGAGGAAGCTTCCTCTAACCATCTTCCTAATCTCCTATAAATACTTCTCATTTTCATTTCATTTAGTTTTGTTGGCTAAGGTGACAATTAGTCTTCCACCATTTTCATATCTTGTCATTTACCTTTCATGTCAATTTAAATACATGTTTTGCACTTTAATTATCCTTTTAATTCCAAGTAAGTTTTTAATTTGTGTTCATTAAATTCGTGTCTTTAATCTTTCTTTATCATTTGATCAAGTTCTTTTTATCAATCTCATTCTACTTTTCTTTCTTTTTTTGATTCGGTTACAATTTCGGATTAAGCAAGTTTTTGCTTAATCCATTTGCTTGTTTGATTCAAAGTTTTGTCGTTTCTTTTTCCTTTTAAGTCCTCATACGAAATAAGCCACGAGTTTGACAACCTTGTGTGCTTATTTGGTATTTTACTTAAGTGTTTTCAAAGTTTTCTTAAAAGTTTTACTTTTTAAGTTTTAATTTCTTTTAGGTTTCGTCCTTTAAATTTTGAAAGGTTTTAACTTTTTAGCTTATTGTCTCATTTTGTTTCCATTTCATTCAAATTATTGGTTACTGCTTATTAGAATTAGCTTATTTGGATTTGAGCTTATTGCGAAATTGTGCTCCGTCGGAAAGTAAGGGTTTACTACATATTGCGACGGCTTGCTTTACCACATTCCGATAGTGAGAGTGTTGGGACAAAGGACTTCATTCCGATCCGGGATTGCGATAGAAGTATCATCTCCCTCATTCCGATCTGGGATTGCGATCGCACATTGCGATCGCACATTCCAACGGCTCTTGAGGCTTACTTAGTCGAAGTGCTGCCCAATTTTCCTAAGCAACATCTGAACTGCATTGCGATCTGACACATTGCGATCTGGACTACATTGCGATCAGGATCATATTCCGATAGGTTGTATTCCGATAGCTTACATTCCGATAGGTTGCACCTTATATTCCGATAGCACATTCCGATCTGGATTCCGATGGTATGGTGACAACATTCCGAAAGTGGATTCCGATGGTTATGGGTTTTGGATTTTAATACTTGTCAAGTTTAATTTTTGTCACGCTTTAATTTTAAGTCATTTAATTAATTTAAATTTCAAAAGTTTTTAAATATTGCACCACTTTTACTTTTAACTAGACTTAGATTTATTTTAACGCCACTTTTAATTAAACGCCATTTACTTTTAAGTTTTGCACATTTTCATATACTACAACGACAAACATTTTTGTTCCACCAAAATACAGCTGAGTCACGTAGATAACCTAGATCAATTCGATTAGACATACATCAACGTATCTTTTAACCTGAGTAAAACCAGTTATTACCATACCCAGACCAAGGTCGAGGTTCCCCTTGTTTTAGCTGCTGCCGTGGGACCACCACCACCATACCGAGACCATATGGTCTCGGTGGTGGGTAATAAGCCAAGACGAGACCCCCCTTGGGCTCGGTTAGGCGTCGGCCAACACAAAACACCCCTAAAAACCCTTGTTTGATTTACCCCATAATCCTTAACATGTTTAGAATAATTGTTATTAATTAGTTTAATTAAAAACACCATGATTTTATGTAATTCAATAAATCAAAACATAAAGAAAAAGGGTTAAAAAGTTATACCGAATACGTGGGTCAATTAAGGATGAACACACACGAATTCTTGCACAATTTCCAAGATCAAAATCAAACCGAACACCCCCTTGTGTGTTCTTAAAACCGGCGGCCAAAGAGGAGCTAGAAGAAAAGATTTTAGGGTTTTTGTTATTTTTTTGTTTTGTGAATAATGACACAAGTTTTACCCCTTAACCCCTTGTTAGTAAATTTTGCATGGGCTTGGCCCATGTCTTTGGTGTAGCCGTGGGTAGGGGCCCCACATGGGGTAACCCGTACTTTTCTCGAGTCTAAATATTATAGTGTGTGTTCGTGTTTTATAGTGTTCGTGTTTTATGTGTTCTAATCAATTATTGATCGTGACTTAATATATTTATTCGTGTTCGTAATAAATATATATACGTAAATAATATTATCTCGTGATTAAATTACGTTCATGATTTCATGATCGCATGTTCGTGATTATAATTATTATTTAAATAATTATCGTGTGTTCATACATAATAAATACTTATTAATACAAAGCTTTTAGCTAAGTATAAAAAGTTTATCGTCCGATCTCTTCGAATTGATTTCCAGTCTAAAGTGCGACTCAATTGTCTTTTGGTGAACAAGAGAATGTTTTGGTTTGGTTTTCTAATTTAAACTAAAAGCAAGTATGAAAATGTCGTTGAGCAAAATTAAAGCGTTTAAATATTAAACTAAAGCTATTTAGAAAAACTCTATGTAAAACTTTAAAACTTAAAAACATGTTCTATCGGAATGTTGCAAATCATTTCTATCGGAATGCACCAAAGTCATAACCATCGGAATAAATATCAAAACAAGCCATCAGAATATTCAAAGGTAAAGCTGTCGGAATGTTAATCTGAATACCCATGGGAATGTCAAATACAATTCTGTCAGAATATGGTCCGTCGTAATGATCACATTCGGAATGTCCTAGATCGCAATGTCAGATCGGAATAATCCAAATACCTTTGTCGCAATGTCCAGATCGGAAAGTTGTGAACTAAAATTGGGCAGAGTTTCGTTTCAAAGTAACCTTAGTCCCGTCAGAATATGAGATCGCAATGACCGATCGCAATCCAGATCGGAATAAGGGGGAAGTACAAGTTATCGCAAAGTAGAACCCTTGGTGGGTTATTGCAATAGAAACCAAGGCCCAATCTGAATGTGCAATACCCAATATTGCGATGAACACAAGCAGTAGTAATCCAAAATTGGTGGTAAGCTTAAAACTCAATAAGCACGGATAATAAGCTATCTTAACCAAATCTTAAATAACTCAATAAGCTTAAATTTGATAACTTTAAAAAACATGAAATCATAAACTTTTATAAAAGGAATTTTAGAAAGACTAAACCTTATGAGAATCCGAAAACCAATAAGCTAAACTTGAAATAAGGCCATAAGCATAAAGAGCTTATAGCTTATACATGAGTGAGCTTATGTGGGAACAAAGGAAATGAACTTTCTAACCATACAACCTCAAATTCAATCACGGATCATGAAGGATTCGGATCAAAAATAAGGTTTCGGATTAAGAAATAAGCAAAATTCAAGAAATGTAGAAGGAGATTAAAGAACACAAATCTTAAACTTTTACTTTTGATTAAAGAAAATCAAATACAAAGATTAATGAAAGCTTAAAAGAAAGGAAAGATGAAAAAACTTAGTGAGAGAAAGTTTTGAACTTTCTCTCTCTAAAAACTAGAAAGGAAAAATTAAAAGTGCAACTAGCTAACCACCCTCCTAATGTGATTAGGAGGGTATTTATAGGGCAATGGGAAGTGCATGTGTGGTGTGCTTCCTTCTTTCTTTTCTTCTCGACTTGATTTAACTCTTTGTCTTTCTCGACGTCGTCTCAGGAATTGAACTCGTCTTAATAATTTTCTTCTATAATTTAGACTTGAGTTCTTCGACTTCATTAAACTTCCGTCTTTAGACTTTTTCTTTGATAAATCTTCAAAATAGGTCTTGGACATCCGTTATTTAAGCACTCTTGTTCTCTTGACTTCGTCTTTTCTCGTTTTCTTCGATAAAAGCCCGTGAAAGCCCGTGTATTCTTCCTTTTTCATCTTTTGGTCCTAAAACACAATAAAAACACAAACCACGCATAATTCCGACTTTTACGACATAAAATACACATTTTGGTCTTGTTATTATTGGAAATAAGTGGTAAAAGGATAAGTGTTTTCACACTTATTAAATCCCCTACACTTGACCATTGCAATGTCCTCATGCAATGCATTAAATTTAAAGCACGGTTTATATTTTCCATCATAAATAACCTACCTTGGCCTTTATTAAATACTTAAACATTTAAGGAAAATAAGAAGATAGAAAACAAGTAAAGAAATCAAAGACTTACATTGGTTTTAGGCTGCCATGATCGTTTATCATCCTCAAGTTTCACGTTCCCCGTACCAAGCTTAAAAACGAGATCATTGTTATTAAAAGTTAGCAAACTAACACGAACTCATGTGGGACAATTATTTACTTAGACTCCCTTATTCCTAAGTGTATCTCTTATATTTTATTTTTGTCTTGAATGATCACGAGGATGCATTGTTTGACTTATTTCGATAGTTATTTAGGCCGAAAATAAAGTGAACGATTTAATCAATAGTTAGCTAAAGGACAAAATCTTTTAAAACTGCTTCTCGGGACCTCATAAAGTTCATATCTTGGCATAACTCGCTTCACGATTTGAGACCTTTCTCGGACCGATATTTGGCAGCGACTTCATACTTCAAATCTTGAGAGACGTTCTTGAAATTATGGTCTTCTCTTCATAATAGGAATTTCTTCACTTGAAGTTTTGAGAGATTCTTCATCTTTGGACCACGACTTCTTCATTTTTCTCCAATCTTTATTTTGGACTTTGATATACAACGATCCGCCTCCTTTTAGGACTTGGATCTATTTATCCTCATACCTTGTTAGGGCCTTTTTGGATTGACTTCTCCATGATCTTTTGGGGAGTTTTTTGCTTTTCGTCGTGTGTCTCGATCCTTCATATTGATTTTCGATTAATGATTCTTCACATCACTTTTGGATCTTTAGCAACAAAATGTAGCCCTCATGCCTTGTTAGGGCCTTTTTGGACTCGCCAATCTTCGCATCCCGCTTCAATAAGTTATGCCTTGGCTATGAACTCTAATTAATACCGAGCAACTTTTAAACGATCTTGGGCTAGAAGCTAAGTAACTTTTCAAATCGTACAACCTTATTTATTGCAGATAAATTTATTAACAAGCGATGGGAGAATAGGCTCATAATTAACTCACATAAATTCACGAAAGAATCCCAAACTTATAATTGACTCTATCATCTCTCGTTCTCCACAATTTAAAATCTCAAGGAATGAGACTCGTGGATGCTTAGCCAATTAAATCAAATTTTTGGGTTTTCGAGTCGCCTATAGGATCTTGCATCTTCTTAGACTCTTTCAAGTTTAGAATTTGCATTTCAAAGTTCCCTTGATAAACGACTCTCTATGATCAATTATAGGAACTTGCGAAAAGTTCTTGTTCTTAACCCGTGAGAGTTAATACTTTCGCGTTTTAAAGTTCTCTATATAAAAGCCTAGCAAAACTTGACTTGAACACGTTAAGGATACTAGATAGAGTAAACTTAGATAAGTAAACTCGGGTTGAGTCAAAATGTTCATGACTTTGAAAAATTTAAAACCACTTTATTAAAATTTATTCTAGCAAAGAAAGAAAAATAACTATAAGAAAGGCAAAACTAATAGGCCAAAATAAATTAAAATTTTTGAAAAATGTCAAAAAAATAGATTTTCCGGTTAAAATGAGGGAAAATACAAGGAAAAGACCACTTAACTTTGATAGAAGTCCCCCCTAAACTAAATATAAGCATTGTCCTCAATGTTTAAGCATGTGGGAGTGAAATCCCCTACACTTAGGACGTTGTACACGTTGTTTAAATCGTGCTAAGGAAGAGACAACTAAAGTGATTCCTATTTTAATATTGAAGAATATAAAATAGAGAATAAAAAGAGTTTAGTATAGAACCGGGAAGACGGGTACACGGAATCACGGGTCGTCAAAAGTCATCAAGAATGGATCTTTGAAATCTCGAATCCCTGCACAGAATAAGAAACAAGACAACCAACACATACGGGGCTCCCCCCTACACTTATTATGAAAATAGTAAAGGATAGATCACGGGTTGCCTCCCGAGAAGCGCTTGTCTTTTATAACCGAGTCACGAGCCTAACTCGACCCAAATTTAGTTCCTGGGAAAAATGGTGAGGGATGGGATCATCTCATGAGAGATGTCCTCACCAAAGTACAGCTTCAAATTCTGGCCATTCACCTTAAAATTGGGACCATTTGGCTGAGAAATCTCAATGGTCCCATATGCAAAGACTTTGGCGACGGTGAATGGACCAGACTAGCGGCTCTTCAACTTGCCAGAGAAGATCTTTAACCGAGAGTTAAAGAGTAAAACTTGATCACCAACGTGGAACTCTCGGTTCTTAATACTTGCGTCATGGATGATCTTGGTCTTCTCCTTGTAGATCAGTGAGTTCTCGTAAACTTCATTCCTCAGTTCATTAAGCTCGTTGAGTTGAATCTTGCGAAGATCACCGGCTTTGTTGATGTCGAAGTTAGCCCACTTCAAGGCCCAGTACGCCTTATGTTCCAGCTCGATGGGGAAGTGGCATGCTTTCCCGTACACAAGACGAGAAGGTGTACAACCAATCGGGGTCTTATAAGCTGTACGGAAAACCCACAAAGCATCATCTAACTTATCGGCCCATGCGGCATGATGCTCTCCTACAGTACGTTCCAGAATTCGCTTCAATCCACAGTTGGAAATCTCGGCTTGCCCATTGGTTTGGGGATGATAGGTGGTGGAAAGACGGTGATTGACACCATACTTAGCCATGACTCTTCCAAATTGATCATTGCAAAAATGAGTCCCGCGGTCACTGATTATGGCACGAGGAACACCGAATCGAGCAAACAACTGTTTCAAAACGTTCACAACCACCCTCGCATCGTTCGTTGGGAGAGCCTTAGCTTCAACCCATTTAGAAACGTAGTCAACGGATATGAGGATGTACTTGTTCCATTTGGATGATGGAAATGGCCCCATAAAGTCGATGCCCCATACGTCAAAGATTTCACATTCTTGTATGAAATTTTGAGGCATCTCATCTTTATGTGTGATCTTGCCTTGGCGTTGGCAAGCATCACAATGTTTAACCATCTCATGAGCATCACGATAAATGGTGGGCCAATAAAATCCCGAGTCAAACACTTTTTTGGCGGTGTAGTTGGGACCAAAGTGACCACCGGTGGGTCCTTTATGGCAAGCATCAAGGATTTGCAAAGCTGCCGGTCCATCAACACATCAACGAATGATCAGATCAGCATATTGTTTGAAGAGATAAGGGTCATTCCAGAAGTAAGTCTTAACATCTTTGAAGAACTTCTTCTTTTCTTGGGATGTTAACGCTTTTATCAGAATACCACCCGCTAAGTAGTTTGCAATGTCCGCAAACCACGGGGTGTCATCAAGATTGGACTGAATAGACATTAAGGTCTCAAGGGGAAAAGAGTCATTGATCTCTTTGTTCGGATGATCCCCTTGATATGGATCCTCAAGTCTACTCAGATGATCCGCTGCTAGGTTTTCGGCTCCCTTTTTGTCACGAATTTCAATGTTGAATTCTTGAAGGAGCAAAACCCAACGAAGAAGTCTTGGCTTAGAATCTTGCTTAGTTAACAAGTACTTCAACGCGGAATGGTCGGTATAGACAATGGTGGTGGATAAAAAAAGATAGGGGCGAAATTTTTCAAAAGCATAGACAACAGCTAAAAGCTCTTTTTCGGTTGTCGTATAATGCAATTGAGCCCCCGTCATTGTCTTGCTAGCATAATGGATTGGTTGGAAGTGTTTATTCACTCTTTGGCCCAAACCGCTCCAATAACAAAGTCGCTAGCATCGCACATCAATTCAAAAGGTAGCTCCCAATTAGGGGTGACCAAGACCGGTGCCTTAGTTAGCTTATCCTTGAGAAGATTGAAGGCTTCAATACACTCTTTGGAAAAGAGAAAAGGAGTATCTTTTTCCAAGAGGTGGGTCATCCGGCGAGCGATTTTAGAGAAATCCTGAATGAAACGAAGATATAAGCCCGCGTGACCCAGAAAACTTCTCACACCCTTCACGGTTGAAGGTGGATGTAATTTGGCTATGAAATCCACTTTAGCACGGTCCACTTCAAGACCGGCTTTAGAGATTTTGTGTCCTAGCACAATGCCTTCTTTTACCATAAAATGGCATTTTTCCCAATTTAGAACAAGGCGAGTGTCTTCGCACCGCTTAAGCATACGTTCTAAATTGGCAAGGCAAGAAGAGAAGGAATCACCATAGACTGAGAAATCATCCATGAAGACTTCCATGGTTTCTTCAACCATGTCATGGAAGATAGCCATCATACACCTTTGGAATGTCCCAGGAGCATTGCACAAGCCGAAAGGCATTCTTTTGTAAGCAAATGTTCCGTAAGGACAAGTGAATGTGGTTTTCTCTTGGTCATGGGGATCGATTGGTATTTGAAAATAACCCGAGAAACCGTCTAAGAAGCAGTAATAATCATTACCTGCTAGACGTTCAAGCATTTGGTCCATGAAAGGAAGGGGGAAATGATCCTTTCTCGTAGCATCATTGAGTTTGCGATAGTCTATACAAACTCTCCACCCTGTAACGAGACGAGTAGGAATCAACTCGTTGTTTTCATTGGGAACAACGGTGATTCCGCCTTTCTTAGGTACACAATGGACGGGACTAACCCATGGTGAATCCGAGATAGGATAGATCATGCCCGCATCAAGAAGTTTGATAACCTCTTTTTTGATAACGTCATGGATCTTAGGATTCACCCTTCGTTGGCTTTGAATAGTGGGTTTAAAGTCGTCCTCCATGAGAATTTTATGTGTGCAAAAGTGAGGATCAATTCCACGAATATCGGAGATCTTCCACGCAATCGCTTTCTTATGATTCTTCAACACGTCAATAAGTCGGGATTTTTCTTCTTTCAGGTCCTTTGCGATGATGACTGGTAACTTCTTGTTGTCTTCAAGGAAAACGTACTCGAGATGAGACAGAAGATCCTTAAGCTCTAAATCCGGAGGATTTTCGATGGACGGTGTAGTCAACTTCGGATCATCGGTAGAGATCGCCTTAGGAGACTGTGGAGAAATATGGTCCTCATTGAGAAGTTTCTCAATGGTACGAATGTCTTCATCCCAATTAGAGGGAGAATCGTCTTATTGCAAATCCACATCTCCCAGAGTTGCTTTAATTTCTTTCAAGAGGAAATCACTTTCTCCAAATGGAGTCAATGATGGAGCAATTGAGGCAACGGTCTCAACATTGGGTAGAGAAGAGAGATTACTCTTGCAAGCATCATGAATGTGTTTTTCACAAGCCTCATCGAGAACATCAATAGCATTAACACTCTCATATGAATAAGGTTGCTTAGAAATCTTACCCATGTTGAAGACAATTTTATCGTCAGCAACTCTCATGATTATTTTGTCCGCGGTTACATCAATGAGAGTGCGACCGGTCCTCAAGAAGGGACTTCCAACGATTAATGGAACACGAGGATCCATCTCGTAGTCAACGACAACAAAATCCATCGGGAAGGTGAATTTGTCAACGCCAACGAAGACGTCTTCGGCTATCCCCACTGGATAAGCAACTGTACGGTTAGCTAATTCCAAAGTCATTTTGGTGGGGACTAGCTCGGGGAGAGATAATTGTTTCCAAAAACTTAAAGGCATTAAGTTTATACTAGCACCTAGATCGGCTAGGGCCATGCAATTCTCTACTCCCGGGAAGTTGCAAGGAATCAAGAAGCGACCCGGATCACCAAGTTTTGTGGGAAATTTCCTTAAGAGAACAGCGGAGCTATTCTCATTAAGTTGGGTCTGAGCAATGTCAAGAAGCTTCTCCTTGTCACTAAGAAGATCTTTAAACATCTTCGCGTATTTAGGCATGTGAGCGAGAGCCTCGGCAAAGGAGATGTTAAAATTCAATTGTTTAAACATTTTAAGAAGAAACTTGAATATCATCCTTGCTCTTTTGCTTCTCTTTCCTCAACCTTGAAGGATAAGGTATATCGGATGAAGAGGAAGGCTTTAGGGGGGTAGGATCACTCACAACCGCGGGTGGTGAGGGAATGGGGGTAGAAGGCAAAGGAGGTGAGGAAAGTTGCTCTTTTTCCTTATTCACAATCCCGGGTGGAGGTGTAGGAAGCTCGGGTTCCGTATAACCTTTTCCACTACGAGTGGTGATTGCATTCATCTCCCGTCTTGGATTCGCAACGGTGTTACTCGGAAGAGTACCCGAAGAAGAGGGTTGATTACCTTGGAAGAGCGAACCTAACATATCACGTAAATTATCCGCTTGAGTGTTGAAAGAGTCTCTCATGTCTGCACGAATATCATTGCTTTGTTTTGCCATGTCATTCCTGAGCTCGGCTCGAATATCGCTCCCTTGTTGCGCCATTTCTCCCTTCAAGTTGATGAATTGACTCTGAAGATTCGTCACCATCTCTCAATTAGTCCTCATGAACGTCTCGACGTCTTGATTCAATGCCATCGGTTGATTGAGAGTTGGAGCTTGGTAAGCTTGAGAATTTCCTTGAGGTGGGTATGGGTTTCTTTGGGATTGATATTGATTGTTAGCACGAGGTTGGGATTGGTTATTTCGGTTGTAGCTTTGTTGATGGTTTTGGTTTGGAGGAGTAAAACCGGGTGGAGCAAGATAGTTGTTTGAACGATAACTTAGCAAGTTACGGTCTCCTTGAGGACGAGCTTGATAGCCTCCCGTGGGATAAGTACCGTATGCCGCATTAACGTTTTCAGAAAAATTGCCTTGAGTAGAAGGACAATCATTGTAAGAATGAGGACACCACATGTGTCACAATAAATAGCAACGACTTTAGCTTGTTGAGGATGGTTATTAGCCAAAATTTGCATATTTTTGCTCAATTCGATAATGGCTCGTTCCATGGCGGACATGTCGGTGGTGGAAGAAGTAGATGAAACATTGACTCTCGAATTAAATCTTGAGGATGCAGATGAATCCCAATTCTTGTGGTGAGTAGTCATGTTTTCAATCAACTCTCTACACTCCTCCGGTCTCCTTTTCATAAAAGTACCACCGGCGGCGGCATTGATCGTGTCACGATCACGAAAAGTGAGACCATTGTAGAAAGTGTCAATGAGAGTGACGGGGAGCATGTTATGGTTCGGACAACGGTCGATCAAATCATTGTAACGTTCCCAAGCATCAAAGAGCGATTCATCATTGTCTTGCATGAATCCACTAATTTGGTTACGAAGGCTCGTGACCATGGATGGTGGGAAGTAGCGCGACAAAAAGCGTTGAGTCATGTCATCCCAAGTATGAATAGAATTCTTTGGGAGACGGTCAAACCATTTTTCGGCATGGTGAGAAAGCGAGTGGGGAAATAGTTGAAGGCGAAGTTCATCCATAGAAACACCGGGTGACTTCATGCTTTGGGTGATGGTAATGAATTTGTCGAGGTGTTTGTTGGCATCATCATCCGGAATTCCGCGAAATAGATTCGTTTGCACTTGTTGGATCATGTGATGCTTCAACGAAAACTCCTGAGCCGTGATGTGCATCGGCGTAATCGGTCCTCCGCGTCCGTTCATGGTGGGTTGACACAATTCCTCCATAGTTCGTAAATCAGGTAGGGGGACATTGTTGTTGTTGTTATTGTTATTCAAATTGGGTAGAGGTGGGTTATTGATGTTGTTATGTACACCAGCCATATCTAAATCTTCACGAGTCTCGGGATCAGAATAGTTTGAAGATCTAGTACGCATATACCTGCAGAAGAAAAATATACAAAGAGAATATCTATATAATCTTTTTGGTGCAAACCTTTGGAAAAGAATTGCTTTTTATGATTTTTCAATGTTTTTGTATTTTTGAAAAGTTTTTAAATTTTTATGGGTTTTTGAAAATTTTGGTACTTGAAAATAACGTTCCCGAAAGAACGGGTCCCAGAATTCAATGCGTCTCTCACTAGAAACCGTTAATCGTAACGAAAAGAGTCGGCAGCGGCGCCATTTAATACAAAGCTTTTAGCTAAGTATAAAAAGTTTATCGTCCAATCTCTTCGAATTGATTTCCAGTCTAAAGTGCGACTCAATTGTCTTTTGGTGAACAAGAGAATGTTTTGGTTTGGTTTTCTAATTTAAACTAAAAGCAAGTATGAAAATGTCGTTGAGCAAAATTAAAGCGTTTAAATATTAAACTAAAAGCTATTTAGAAAAACTCTATGTAAAACTTTAAAACTTAAAAACATGTTCTATCGGAATGTTGCAAATCATTTCTATCGGAATGCACCAAAGTCATAACCATCAGAATAAATATCAAAACAAGCCATCGGAATATTCAATGGTAAAGCTGTCGGAATGTTAATCTGAATACCCATCGGAATGTCAAATACAATTCTGTCGGAATATGGTCCGTCGCAATGATCACAATCGGAATGTCCTAGATCGCAATGTCAGATCGGAATAATCCAAATACCTTTGTCGCAATGTCCAGATCGGAAAGTTGTAAACTAAAATTGTGCAGAGTTTCGTTTCAAAGTAACCTTAGTCCCGTCGGAATATGAGATCGCAATGAGCGATCGCGATCCAGATCAGAATAAGGGGGAAGTACAAGTTATCGCAAAGTAGAACCCTTGATGGGTTATTGCAATAGAAACCAAGGCCCAATCGGAATGTGCAATACCCAATATTGCGATGAACACAAGCAATAGTAATCTGAAATTGGTGGTAAGCTTTAAACTCAATAAGCACGGATAATAAGCTATCTTAACCAAATCTTAAATAACTCAATAAGCTTAAATTTGATAACTTTCAAAAACATGAAATCATAAACTTTTATAAAAGGAATTTTAGAAAGACTAAACCTTATGAGAATCCAAAAACCAATAAGCTAAACTTGAAATAAGGCCATAAGCATAAAGATCTTATAGCTTATACGTGAGTGAGCTTATGTGGGAACAAAGGAAATGAACTTTCTAACCATAAAACCTCAAATTCAATCACGGATCATGAAGGATTCGGATCAAAAATAAGGTTTCGGATTAAGAAATAAGCAAAATTCAAGAAATGTAGAAGGAGATTAAAGAACACAAAGCTTAAACTTTTACTTTTGATTAAAGAAACTCAAATACAAAGATTAATGAAAGCTTAAAAGAAAGGAAAGATGAAAAAACTTAGTGAGAGAAAGTTTAGAACTTTCTCTCTCTAAAAACTAGAAAGGAAAAATTAAAAGTGCAACTAGCTAACCACCCTCCTAATGTGATTAGGAGGGTATTTATAGGGCATTGGGAAGTGCATGTGTGGTGTGCTTCCTTCTTTCTTTTCTTCTCGACTCGATTTAATTCTTTGTCTTTCTCGACGTCGTCTCGGGAATTGAACTCGTCTTAATAATTTTCTTTTATAATTTAGACTTGAGTTCTTCGACTTCATTAAACTTCCGTCTTTAGACTTTTTATTCGATAAATCTTCAAAATAGGTCTTGGACATCCGTTCTTTAAACACTCTTGTTCTCTTGACTTCGTGTTTTCTCGTTTTCTTCGATAAAATCCCGTGTTTTCTTCCTTTTTCATCTTTTGGTCCTAAAACACAATAAAAACACAAAACAAGCATAATTCCGACTTTTACGACATAAAATACACGTTTTGGTCTTGTTATTATTGGAAATAATTGGTAAAAGGATAAGTGTTTTCACACTTATTACTTATCGTGTTCTAACACGTACGTAATACTTAAAATTCTTATACGTGAACGTAAGCATGCTATAAAAGCAAAGTTATAATCTTGTACGTACGATCTAAAGGGTACTATTCATGGTAAAAGCATGCGGGTTTTACAACTCTTCCCCCATAAAAAGAATAGTTCGTCCCCGAATTATAGATAAAGTAAACTGGAAAAGAAGAACATGCCCGAGTTCAAAATTTGAAATGAGGGTAAGAAGCCCGGATAGACTCCTCTGTTTCCCAAGTGGCTTCCCACTCGGTATGATCCCTCCAAAGGATTTTGACGAATGGAATCGTCTTCCTTCTCATGACTCGTTCTTGTCTGTCAAGAACTCGTTCGGGTTCTTCTATGAAAGTGAGATCTTCACGTATCTGTTCCAGTGGATATTGAACCATGTGAAGGAGATTATACTAGTACCCTCTGAGTAAGGACACATGAAACACATTGTGTACATGCGAAAGCTACGGAGGTAACGCTAACCGGTAAGATACTTCACCGACTCGTTCAATGATATCAAACGGTCCGATGAAACGAGGACTGAGCTTCCCTTTAATCCCGAAGCGTCTAACACCACGTGTCGGCGAAACCTTAAGAAAGACGTGATCTCCTACGTTAAAATGTATGTCCCTATGATGCTTATCGGTGTAACTCTTCTGACGTGACCGTGCTTCCTGAAGTTTCTACTTAGCTACTGCTACCCTGTCATTAGTCATCTCTATGATCTCTGGTCCTTCAAGTGTTCGCTCACCAACCTGATCCCAGCAGATTGGGGCGCGACACCTCCTGCCATACAACATCTTGAAAGGAGCACACTTGATACTTGCGTGCCAACTGTTGTTGTATGAAAACTCCACCAAACAGATGTAATCGTCCCAATCACCCATCCATTCCAACGCACATGACCTCAACATGTCTTCCAATGTCTGAATCGTTCGCTTCGACTGCCCGTCTGTTTGAGGATGAAAAGCCGTGCTAAGCTTAAGTTGTGTACCTCAAGCTTTCTGCAGACTCTTCTAAAATCGCTAAGTGAAACGAGGATCTCTGTCTGAGACGATGCTAGATGGAGCACCGTGGAGTCTCATGATCTCTCTTCTATACGTATCGGCGAGTTTACTGACCGAATCTTCCTTGCGGATCGGTAAGAAATGAGATGATTTGGTAAGTCGATCTACGATAACCCAAATTGCATCGTGCTTCCTCTTGGTTGGCGGAAGACCAGTGACAAAATCCATGGTGATTTTGTCCCACTTCCACTCTGGAATATCTAACGGTTGAAGGAGACCGCCAGATCGCTGATGCTCGATCTTAACCTGCTGGCAGGTAAGACATTTGGAGACGTAAGTGGCAACATCCTGTTTCATACCACTCCACCAAAAGTACTGCTTGATGTCATGGTACATCTTAGTCGAACCATGATGTATAAAGAATGGGGAGGTATGAGCTTCAGCTAACAAGGCTTCCCGGAATTTTTGATCATCAGGAACACAAAGTCTCGTGCCCTGCCATACGATACCGTCTGCATCTACTCTGAATTCCGTCTGCTTCTCCAAATTCTGAATTATCGCCCAGATTTCTCCATCATCTTTCTGAGCTTCCTTGATCCTAGAGAGTAACTCGGGTTCTACTCTAAGATTAGCCCAGTAACCGTGTTGTCCATGTACCATGATCTTTATGTCTAGTCGCTCCAAGTATCTTATGATTTCCTCCTTAATCTTAATGCTGTGGATCATTCCGGACTTCCTGCTAAGTGCATCTACTACTGCATTCGCCTTTCCAAGATGATACTGCAGATTAATGTCATAATCCTTCAACAACTCTATCTATCTCCTCTGCCTCATGTTCAATTCACGCTGAGTGAAGATATACTTTAAGCTCTTGTGGTCCGTAAAACTGTCACATGATTCTCCATATAAGTAGTGCCTCCATATCTTCAATGCGAACACGACTGCAGCAAGTTCCAAGTCATGCGTAGGGTAATTTTCTTCATAAGGCTTAAGCTGCCGTGAAGCGTACGCGATCATTTTCCCATGTTGCATGAGAACGCAGCCAAGTCCCTTCCCCGATGCATCACTGTAGATTTGAAATCCACATGTACCAGATGGGAGAGTAAGAATAGGTGTAGATACTAGCTTCTGCTTCAGGTCTTCAAAGATCTTCTCTCGTTCTTCAGTCCAGACGAATTTCTCCCCTTTCCGCATCAGTTTGGTCAATGGTAGTGCTAAGCGGGGAAAGTTCTCCATGAACCTACGTTAATAGCCAGCTAAGCCTAAGAAATTGCGGACTTCATTCGCTGATGTCGGCCTAGGCCACTTAGTAATAGCCTCAACCTTCGTTGGATCCATAGTGATTCCTTCTGCTGATACAATGTGACCTAAGAATGCCACCTTGTCTAACCAGAACTCACACTTGGAGAATTTAGCATACAGCTGCTTCTGGCGAAGAATCTTTAGTACTGTACGAAGATGGTCTTCGTGTTCCTCCTTGGACTTTAAGAAAATCAGGATGTCATCGATGAAGACAATGACGAACTTGTCCCAAAAATTCATGGAAGATTTTGTTCATCAAATCCATGAACACTGCTGGAGCATTTGTCAGGCCGAATGGCATGACTACAAATTCGTAGTGGCCATAGCGGGTACGAAAAGCAGTCTTGGCGATGTCCTGCTCCTTAACCCGTAGTTGATGATAGCCTGACCTAAGATCAATCTTGGAGAAGTGTTTGGCCCCTTGGAGTTGTTCAAACAGATCGTCTATGCGCGGCAGTGGATACCTATTCTTGATAGTAATCTTGTTGAGCTCGCGATAGTCTATGCAAAGATGCATAATGTCGTCCTTCTTCTTAACAAATAAGACCGGTGCGTCCCATGGAGATGCGCTCCGTCGAATGAAACTTCGTTCTAGAAGTTCTTGCAGTTGATCCTTCAGCTCCTTTAACTCTATGGGAGCCATGCGATAAGGAGCTTTGGAAATTGGTTCAGCTCCTGGAATAAGCTCGATATTGAATTCCATTTCTCGTGCAGGTGGTATGCCCAGAAGTTCTTCTGGAAATACATCTTGGAATTCCGACACTATTTGTTGATCCTGAATTTATGGAGATTCAGCATCCATGTCGTGAACCGTAGCTAGATAACCCTCGCAGCCATGTGACAGCACTGCACGTGCTTGCAGGGTAGATATGATTTGTACAGACCTTCTGGGTACGAACCCGTTGTGAATGTACTCTGGTGCATTAACATCACCAAAAATGACTCGATATGAATGGCAGTCTATGGTAGCATGATGCTTGGATAGCTAATCTATGCCCAAAATCATGTCAAAGTAATTCATGTCCAGCGGAAATGCGTCAATAGGACGAACCTTACCATCAAACTCTAGGGGAAGACTCTTGTATACATGGGTGATTAACAAAGAGTCCCTCAAAGGCGTGGAAATACTGAGTCTATTATCTAGTGGCATGGGGAGCATCCTAATGTTCTTAACATAAGCAGTAGAAATGACCGAGTGAGTAGCACCCGTATCAAATAGAACACACGCAACTTGACCATACATATACAAGATTCCGGTGATGGTACCTGTAGACTTGTTGGCCTGATCTCGAGATGTCGTGTAGACACGTCCAGTGGTAGGAGGCGGCTTGGTATCAACATGTCCTGATGTGCCCTCCATCTCGCCCTTACAACAGTCCTTCATGCTTTGGCTAGGAAGACCACACTTGAAGCATGCGTCGGTGTCACGACGACATGGCCCTGGGTGCCTACAGTGGCAAGTAGAGCAAAGAGGATGAGTATATCCTCCAGCAGGTGCTCTGGCTGGCTGAGGACCTGATAAAACATTTTACATGAGACATGATAATAGGGTACAAAGGACAATGCAAAGAATCGTAAGATTGAATACCAGTGATAGCTGGACGGCTAGGCTGTGAACCTCTCTGGTTCTGGTCCCTACCGTTTCCATGGTTCCTGGTAAAAGATTTGCTAAAGTGTCAGGATTATGAGTTATAACATGAAATCATAAGATAAAGCGTAAGTATTAGGACCTGCTACCGTTGGAGCGTCCAACATTTTTACGGTAATTATCATTACCGCCACGCCTATCCGTAGCAGAACGGTCGTTAGTCTGACCGTTTCCCTTCGGTTGATTAGGCTGCTGCTGAGTAGCCGGCTGAGACCGGTCCCCAGTTTTCTGCCTGGAAGATACAATTTAAAGAGATGAATAATTGACATATATAGAAAGAATATGGATTGGTCACCGCTTGAATACGAATGTTTACCTCTTGTCGGGTTTCTTAGCTTCCCCGAACTCATCTCTCTCATGCAGCATCTCCAGCTTACGTGCCGCATCGGCCACCTATGCTACTGTGTTGAACGTAGCACACACCAAGTTGTTTGCGACCGATGTGCGAAGAGCCCACCTAAAGTGGTGTGCCTGCTCTTCAGGAGTACCTGCCGCTGCACCAAGGAAACTAGCTAGGCGGAGAAAGCGCTGCATGAACTCGTTGCTATTCTCCCTAGCTCTCTGTCGGATCCCATTGTACTCCCTCTTAAGCTTATCTTGCTCAGCCTTGGGAAAGAACTGCTCTATCACCCTATCTCTGAACTGAGCCCAGGTCAAACCAGCCACCCAATTATCACCTCCCTCAGACTGCTTCAATGCTAGCCACTAATTTAACACATCGCCTTCGAAGATCTTTTTGATGTGAGCCAACCAGCTTTCAGCTTCACTGTGGCTATCTGTTCTCTCGAAAGCTCGAGGACGGAGCTTGTTGAATCTCTCCAGCCATATTGCCAATGTCACTGGAGGAGGAGGAGGAGGAGGTGCTTGGTTTTTCTGCTGATTGTTGGCAGCCTGAACCTTAGCCCTGATGTCATTCCTCAGTTGAGGAAGCAAAGCTTGCATTGCAGCTTGGATTGTTGCATTGAGTTGTTCCTGATCGCGTGTGAGAACCATCTAACAGTATAACATAAAACATATGATTAAACAGATCAAAACATAAAATATATATATACATGAAAAAATTTATACCAATAAATCAAGAGAAAAATTTTATGGCTGAAAATTTGTATATGAATGCATGATGCAATTTTATGAAAACTTTTGTATGCTCGAGAGTGAACACCTATGGTCAGTTCACCCAAAATAAAAGACATGGCGAGGGGAAGCCTATGGGTCGGTCCCAAATTTAAATGTTTCGATAAAACACATGCGACTAAATAGGGTCAGTCCTGTACCAACCGTTATTTAGTCATAAACCTGCTACAATGACATATATATGTATGCATGAAAATGATGAATGCATGAAAACCGACTGACAGTTCTAGGAAGACCATAGTGACTACCCACTAATCACGGGTCATGTTTTGAGAGCCTACAGGTCGAAGCCTTGGCTCTGATACCATAATTGTAACACCCCATTTTGATAATGGAATGACACGCGTGATTATGGCGTGTCATCAAAGCATACAAGGATAAATGTCTAAAACATTACATGACCATAAAAAGGAAATACCGGAATCAAACATCGGTAGTCCAAAAGTAAATCTCATCACACACAAACACAAGTACTGTAAATGAAAGGACTAAATAATGTCCATGGAAAGAGTATCAAAGTATAGATAATGCATAAAGTAAAGAAAGGCTAGAAAGCTTCCAGTCCATATGCACGTACGCTTAAAGTCTACGAGCGTCCCTGAGTACCTCCCGTTTTGGGAACATGAAAAGGAAAACGGCTGAGCAATACGCTCAGTGCACGGATGTACTATAAAGCATGAATAATATAAGCATATAAGCATATAACAGCGGAAGAAACTAAGTCCCGAATAACCCGGTTAAGTCTTAGTAAAATTGGTTTTATAGTTTGAAAAGCCTTATGTTTATCTTGTAAAAACTGTTTAACATATTTTACCATTAGCCAATATAGGTCATGAGAATCCACCGTGCATGAATACTTGGAGGGGTAACCTCATCATGCAAATTAGAGGGGCTGCCTCTAATTTAATATACTGGTTTTAGGTAGGAGGGATCAACTCCTTGTGAAGGATGCAAGGCACATACCACATTCACACTGAGTAATCTATTGAAAAACATGTTGGATTGGATTGATTAGATGGAGGGATTGATTAAATAATATAAAGATGAGATGAAGGAGATGATGGTGTAGAGAGAGAAAGGAGAGAAGGGAGGAGGGTAGAGAGAGAAAGTAATATGGAATTTGTTAATCCCATTTAATCCATAACACAAGATTCTAGAGAGAGAAAGAGTAGAAAAGTAGAGAGAGAAACAAGAGAGATGGTGGAAGGTTTTTGTTTACTAGAGAGAGAAAGTAAAATCAACCAACACCCTCTTCCACACATGAAAGAGGGTATATATAACCTTGGCTTGTTGGGTCGTGGGTTTAAGTTACTTGGGCCGGGCTTGGCTTTCTTTTGGGCTTACGCCCCTAACTTATACAATATTAGCTTAAAGTCCAAGCCCGGTTTTCCCGACTAACCTATTACAATACATGACCAATAACGACTAAGATGACCTATTACATTCTTGTTTGACTATATAAAATATACGGCTAACAATCTCCCCCAATGTATCGGTCATCTTAAAAAGCATAAAAAGCATAAGATGATTGAGTGAATACATTCTTGTAGAGGAGATCTTCCTGCTTTGGTCTTGTATCTTGGTCTTGATCTTGTTTGTAACAGCGTTGTTCCTTCATGCTTTCGTGATCTTTATCTTGAGCCTTTGTCATTTGACTTTGAGTGCTTGAGATCTTCATCTGTACTCCTTGTGACTAAGATGACCTATTAAATTCTTACATTCTTAGGTATCTTGATTATCGCCATCTTGTGCTCTTGTGACTTCTGAATCGACATCGGTATCACAGCTACGCCACCTTCTTGATATGCAGCAACATATATAGACACGGATAAAATGGCTTTGAACATTTCATCCTAACTCGGTAGCGTTTTACCTCCGGTCAGTGAAGACCGTTAAACGGTATTAAATACCGTACCTGTGATCAGGTAGATTCGATTAAGAACCTCCTTGACAGGGTTTCCCGGCGGTAGCAGCCAGTTCTCTTTACTCGACCGTCTCAAAGCAGACTGCGAACGTAAAGAGTGAATCATAAGGATAAATTATCCGTCTGATTAGAGTCGTCAATTCAGATTTCCTGGAACAAGTTTGATTCTAAAAGAATCGCACCATTGTTGCTTTCCAGTTTGTCACAAGCTTGATTCATAGATAATCTTGCGAGTTACCTACCGCAGTGCTGTTTGATGTTGACACTGGAAGGATTTCCATTCGTCACTGTGAACACTAAATAGTGTCACTGTGAATGTTCTGGCAAGATCACACGGATTTTGCGAAGAAACCTGGAATCAAGTTTGAATCAATTAAGAATCCAAACTTAGTTGCTTTCCAGTTATCACAAGTTTGATTCGTGTAGAATCGCACAAGTTACCTACCATGAGCTTGTTTGATGCTGGCTCAAGCAGGATTTCCATCTTCATTGTGAATCGTATCACTCAAATGTTCTGGCAATATCACAAGGATAATGCGTAGGACTCGATTGTGTCCTAATGAGATGATAAATTGATCTCTTTTGGCTCTAGACTCAATAAGTGCATTTTGGTAATCGGAGGCTGGAGCAGACTGCCACCTTTTCAATATTAACTAACTCGGAGTGAGAAAGTCAATAGATACGTGTTGATCTCCGTGACAATGAGACAAGTTTCTTTTGAGAGAAACTCGAATGGCTGGGAAGGGTTGTGCATTGCAACACTGGGTCCATGATGACTTGTCTTCAATAGATGTATTTACCCGGTTTCTGCCTAAGTTGCATAGAATATTCAACTCCTTCAATGCTTACCAATACGTCATCATTAGCACCTTGTTGTGATTGTTCTAGTGCTAACTTAAGTAATTGGTCCGCATTCAGCTTCATTCAACTCCATCTTTCCTAAGGACAACTATTTCTATCTATGGAGTGTCCTTGGGTAGATCCCTCTGGTTCTGGTTGGATCATAGGACTTAGTTTCCTATCCTGAACCACCTTTTGACTCCATCGTTCCGTCGTGGATAGTAGGTTGTTTTGGGTAAAGATCGTAACCATAAAACCATTGAAAACCATTCAAAGTGTTTGATAAAAATCAAAACGTTTAACACTTTGAAAGTTTTACATTTCCAAAAAGCTCCCCCTACACACATGCATCGATATACGAAATAGTTTGGAATGTGAAGGAAGGAGTTGCACTTGAGTCTTTAAGATCACTTGTTGCGATATATTACATTTTAATCACATTTTCTCCCCCTATCTCTAATATAAAAATATAATATTAGAGATACCAATAGATTAAAATATGACAATTTCCGAAAAATCGACGGGAGAGAAACATGTGTGCACGCATGAATCATGGAACATTTTCAGTCGGGTCGCTCCCCCTCAACAATATATGTGTGTCTTGAGACAAAATTTGACAAAATTTTAGAAAAACGACACCACAAAATATGTTGAGGTACGGAGTTGAGATGCCTTTGCCGATAATATATGACAGATTTAATATCGTTTTCGGAATGTTTTGGATACATAAAATATGACAATTTTAGAGATGTACCCAACAACATTTAAGGCTTGATTTTAAAACGCTCCCCCCTCAAAAATTGATCAAAATAACATATGACATTTTTAGATATAAAAACCTATTATGAGGAAGGGAGTGTTGAACACACAATTTTGAAAGATTTAGAAAAACCTTTTGAGAAATTCTTGAAAAATTGTGTTCAACGGTTTTAAAATAATCAGGATAGAAGACTTCTCTTCTATTGCTTAGGGAAAGCGCACTGAAACGTACACTCCCCTTTCGGGTCCGTTTTTCATGAGCTCAAAACTTTGATTGTTTTGTGACTAGCTCATGACCGAGAAAAATAAATTTCCCATTATGAAGGATAAGTTATCATCCGTGATAAACTTTCCTTAAGTTGAAGTTCGAGTTCTAAGCTGACATTTACTTAGAAATCGTTTTTCATAAACATAAAAACTTTGAATGTTTTTATGAGAAGCTCATGACCGAGAAATATGAATTTCTCATTGAGAAGGATAAGTTATCGTCCGAGATAAACTTTCCTTAGTTGAGGTTCGAGTTCTAAGCTGTGATGCGCCTAGAAGTCATTATGAGAGAATATCAAGGAGCTTCATTTGCCAAAACCTCCAAGTCTTCTGGAGTCATATACTTCATACCAAGACGGCCAACGAGATACGCAAACCTATCTTTCGAGAGAGCTTTTGTAAACAAGTCTGCCAACTGGTACTCAGTTCTGACAAAGTATAATTCCATGATGTCGCGTTCCACTTGTTCCTTGATGAAGTGATATCTGACATCGATGTGCTTGGTGCGGGAGTGCTGAACCGGATTGCAAGATATGGATATGGCCGACTTTGAGTCACAATACATAGGTATTTTATCAAAGTGGAAGCCATAATCCGTGAGTTGAGTTCTCATCCAGAGGACTTGAGCACAGCACGCGGATAGAGCCACATATTCTGCTTCAGCTGATGAGAGCGAAGTGCAATCCTGCCTCTTTGACGACCAGCTGACAAGCTTGTCTTCCCCTAGAAATTGTATGCTACCAGAAGTGCTTTTACGACTATCAAGACAACCTGCGTGATCAGAATCTGAAAAAGCCGTTAGATGAAAACCGGTTTCCCTCGGATACCAGAGTCCCATGTGAATGGTATTCTTAAGGTACCGAAAGATCCGTTTAACCTCTTTGAGGTGATTTTGAGTAGGTCTGGCTTGATATCGTGCACAATAGCATGTCGCATGATGAATATCAGGCCTGCTGGCTGTAAGGTACATAAGTGACCCGATCATGCTGCGATATCGCGTTTGATCTACGGGATATGAGTACAAGTCAGCGTCTAGGGATGTGGTCGACAATGGTGTACCAACGCGAGCACATGAGGTCATACCATGCTTTTTAAGTATCTCTTGAGCATACTTAGCTTGGTTAATGAAGATACCACGTGGGGATTGATGAATCTGGAGGCCTAAAAAGAATTTTAGCTCCCCCATCATTGACATTTCAAATCTGCTGTGCATTAATTTTTCAAAATGTTTTGAAAGTTTTGGGTTCGTAGAACCAAAAATAATGTCATCAACATAAACATGCACCAGCATTATGTCCTCCCCATATTTATTAGTAAAGAGAGTAGGATCAATAGAACCTTTAAAGAATCCTTTGAACACCAAGAAGTTTGAAAGTTCTTCGTACCATGCCCTTGGAGCTTGTTTAAGTCCATATACAGCCTTCTTAAGACGATAGACTTTGTCAGGATGATGAGGATCGATGAATCCTTCCGGCTGATTCACATACACTTCTTCCTTCAAATGACCGTTGAGAAAAGCAGTTTTAACGTCCATCTGAAAAACCGTGAAGCCCTTATGTGCAACATAAGCAAGGAATATCCTGACAGCTTCCAAACGAGCGACTGGAGCGAATGATTCATCGTAGTCTATGCCTTCTTGTTGACGATATCCCTTAACCACAAGACGAGATTTGTTTTTGATGATGGTTTGTTCTTCATCAAGTTTATTTTTCTAGATCCATTTGAAATCTAGAATTGACATTCCATAGGGTCTGTCAACAAGTTCCCAAACATTTAGGCGTTCAAACTGATGAATTTCGTCTTGCATTGATTCAATCCACGCATGATCAGTCATGGCTTGTTTGATGTTTGTAGGTACAGCTGAACTCACGGTGAATGCGTACATACACACATCGCCATCGGTTTCGAGTTGTCTGCGTGTTCGAACCGGTTGTGAAGGATTTCCAATGACTTGCTCCAATGGATGATCACGTGTCCAATGGTGAGTGGATGGATATGGTTGGTAGAATGTATGCATGTTGGACGGATCAACATGTTGAGTAGAAGACTCTCCGACTTCGTGTACCGGTGTACCGAACGGATTGATAAATTCTTCATCGTCAGGTTGTGCATCGACTGCTTGATTGTTGTTTCCTCCTTCAACATTGACGGTTGGTGATGTTGGTTGTATGACTATTTCTTGAGTTTGTTGAGTATCCACCGGAATTGTCTCTTGAGCAACGGTTGCTGAAGTAGAGGAAGTTGTGTCTTTTTGATTTTGTTCAGGTGCATCAGCAGTATTGACAGCGGAAGGCTTTGACAAAACTTGATTGTTTCCATAGTAATATTCATCAAACATAGGATCATATAAGTCAACCAACTCATTCATATGTGTCGTATCCGTCGAGTCTGCTGTAGGAGTACTTTGTTAACATTCTTGCACGGGACGTACACTGTTTTGTGTAGGTGCCATTGCTGGACATTGAGGAGCGGGACTTGAGCTGTTGTGATCAAGTACCATTTGTGGCAATTCGTCAAAGTTTACAGGAATTGTTTCGACAATAATCTTTGTTCTCTTGTTATAGACTCGATATCCTTTCGACAATGTCTCATACCCCACAAAAATACATGCATCACCTTTTTCTTTCATCTTTTCGAGATTCTCACCGTCTTTAAGAATGTAGCATAAAGATCCAAATACGTGAAAGAATTTTACAGTAGGTTTCCTGCCATTGATGATGTGGTAAGGTGTCTTTTCATGTCTAGGGATAACGAGAGAACGATTCTGGGTATAACAGGCAGTTGCAATTGCTTCAGCCCAGAAGAATAGCGGTAATTTTGAAGCAGAAAGCATTGTTCGAGCTGCCTCAACCAAAGTACGGTTCCGCCTTTCGACAACGCCGTTTTGTTCAGGAGTTCGAGCAATAGACGTTTGATGTTCGATGCCTTCTTCTTGAAAGTAAGATTGCAAGTTCTTGTTCAAAAATTCAGTACCCCTATCCGTTCTTACGGTTAAGACTTGAGCTTGAAGATTGCGTTGTATCATCTTGAGAAAGTTTTTGAGAACCTATGGTGTTTCATCTTTGGACCTTAAGAAGAAAGTCTATGTGTATCTAGAGTAATCATCAACAATCACGAGAATATACTTTTTCCCGTTAATACTCTCTACACGCATAGGACCACATAAATCCATGTGTAGAAGTTCTAATCGTCCTTTTGAGCTTGGGGTAGTCTTTGATTTGAAAGACTTCCGTTTTGCTTTCCCCAACTCACAAGAAGAACAAAGATGGTCTTTGACGAATTTTAACTTAGGCAGACCGGTCACAATATCATTCTTAGAAAGCAAGTTGATGGTGTCAAAGTTGAGATGTGACAATCGTTGATGACATAACCATGCTTGAGATGATGAGGCTTTAGCCATTAAGCAAATCGGATTTGTTGAAGATGTGTCTTGAAGAGTTACTGTGTAGAGATCAGAACCACGAGAACCTGTAAGAAGGTCATTCCCATCGTAGTCTCTAACATAGCAAGTAGATTTCCGAAAAGCCACTTCCAAATCCGCATCACAAAATTGACCAACCGAGAATAAATTGTGATTCAGTCCCTCGACGTACCCAGAAACTTCTCCACGAAGTTAATGAGAAGCTTGAGATTGCCCGTCAAGTGCTTTGTGCACCCGGAGTCCATTATGAATAGGATGATTTCGACGAGCTGCAGAATAATTAGAAGACAATGTATCATTTGACAAATGGGAGCCCTTGATAGAAACGGGTTCCAAAATAGTAGTGGACCTAGATTCTAGAGGCAAGCTAACATTCATAGACCCAATTAGAATAGGGGTTGTCTTAGGTACCCATTTGTATCCAGGTGGTGTGAATCTTGAATACCCCCGTGTATATGTCCTAATCATGTTCTCATAAAGCTTCTTTAACCTGCTTTGTTTACGTAGAGTAGTGGATTCTAACGCACTTAGTTTCTTAAGTGGTTGATCAGTGGATTGGTTCAAAGTTCTTGTGGGTTCACTAGTACTAGTGGGCATACGAATAGGCTTCCTAGTTCTAGTATTCACGCCATTATGATTAAGAGCACAAGCATCATGATTGAAAGTACTAACACATTTTCCACATTCAACACAAACAAATTCAACATTCGAGGTCTTAGCATTTAAACTGTCATTACATGCAGTTACAGACGTTTTATTCTTATAAAACTTAAAATTCCTACGATGGTCTTCTACATCCAACTTCTTTCCTTGACTATTGTTAGGCATGACCTTATCTTGCATTCTATTGCTCTTAAGCTGTGGTCCGCTAATGCTAGTAGTGGGGATTACTCTTGTAGAAGAAGACACACGTTGATTAGTTTTCCTAATATTCTCAGGTAACCGCGATGTTCCAGTTTGAGTGGGCTTAGTGTTCATCTTATACATTCCAGGTGCTATCACATTGGTACTCTTATCATTTCCTATCTTAGGCAAAGTCTGTGGGGATTGTCCCAAAATAGATGATTTAGGGCATTTAACCACATTCGGTTGACGAACGGCGGGTGGTTTACCCAAAACAGACTTTCCTTTCATTTTCTCAATGAGTTTCTGTAACTCACTTATGGCTATGTCCCTTTCTTTTAGCTGAGCTTTCAAATCATTTATTTCGAAATCTTTTTCATTTAGTAGACGAAACGAAGAAGCTGACATTTCTTGACACTTTTTATGATTATGAGATTTTTCACCTTTTTGTAAAGTAAGTTCAAGAGAAATGGAGTGTTTCTCAAGTTGAGAAAAACTTTTCGAAAGTTTGTTGTATGACTGAATTTGTTTTGAAAGCTCTACTTCAAGATTGCGACATTTCTCGTCCGATTCTGACACTAGACATGCTACATGACAATATTGATCAAGATCGGTATACACACCTAGTATAGCATTCATATGGTCAGCATAAAAATATTCCTTAGAAAGTCGATCAATTTCGTTAGAAAGTTGGTGTTCTTGTGTCTTTAATTTAATTTGAAGAAAATCAACTTCATCTTCAAGAGATTTGACATATCGTAAATTAGTTAACATTTCCTCAGTGAGAGCATTATAAAACATTTCCACATTTTTTGAAAGATCATCAATGGTTGGAACAATGCATTGTTGAATGACGACTTTTACTTGTGGGTTAGGTTTAATATTCCAAATGGTATCCCTAGAAACTTTTTCATAGTCGACGACACCTTTGTACAAATTTAAAACCCCTTGTTTTATAAACACAAATTGCTGAACATTTTTTCTTTTCTCATCCCATTTTTGTTTTTCATCTGAAATTTGTTTTTCTAACAAAATTGATTGCTTTTTGAAACTCCTTTTTAAAGAAACTTTCTTTTGGGGTTCATCACTTGGTGGTGGAACATTATTGTACATTTTTTGTTCTTTGGAAAGTTCTTTTTGAGGAACAAACTTAATATAATTATCAGAATCAGAAAGGTTTATTAAATCACTTAAGTTTGATCGACTTTCTTCTTGTTGACGAATGATTTCGTCGTAGTCAGGGGAAAGCATAAGAACAAGATTATCAACATAACAACCGATATCATAAAGAGCAGGCTTGGTAACTTGAGCTTTCTTGAGATATTCAGGCTTGACAAAACTCGTTTTCATATTTCTATTTAGCATATTCATAGTTTGAATAGACTGACCCGTTTTGTAAACAATGTTGTTTAACGTGTCGACTCTCTTTTCCAAAGCAAGAATTTTTTTCTATATCCTTTTCTTCACAAGTTTTATAAAGCTCATTTTGTTCTTTGCTAACCGACTCTAATTCAGTAATTTGGAGTTTATGTAGCAGCAGTTGTTCTTCAAGTTCCGATATCTTCTGTTTTGACATATGAATTTCGTGTGTTACTTCAGAACAATATTGTTCGTTGAGCACCTTACGTTCATATACCAAACCATTAGCTATCGCAACCCGTCGATCAGCTTCTTTTACATAATCACACTCTTTAAGCCTGTCTATCTCCTCGGCTAAGGATGTGTTTGCTTGCTTTAAACGTTTATTAGCCTCTTTGTTTTCCTTAATTTCATGTTTTAAATAATCAATAATAGTCGCAAGCAAATCACGGTCCTCATCCGAGTCAGTATCCTGAACAGCTTTTTCGTCATCATTACACATATGTTGTGAATCCGTAGAGATATTGCTATCCTCCGTGTCCATACATATGTGTCGTTGATGCTTTCGGGTTGCTCAGGATGCCGTCGTTCATTAGCAAACACATTATAGTTATCATTTGAATATACCTTTTCAATTGGCTCAGTGTCGAAGATTGGTCCAGAATTTTCAGCAATCTCTGGAATCACTTCTTGAATCTTTACCATGTACACATAATGTGCCTCTAACTCTTGATCATCGGCTTCATCATCAGTGTCATCACGCCAGTCAACTTCATCTGCTGTGAGTGGAATTCCTGCTTCTTCTTTCTTGCACCGTAACATCTTTTCCTTGTGATATCCCGAATCCTTAACCCGTTTTGGCTTCTTGCATTCCCTAGCCATGTGCCCAAATCCCTTGCAATTGAAGCATTGAATCCCAGTCTTCTGCACAACCGGAGTGCCTATAGTATCTCTAGCCCCAACTTGATTCAGCATCCTCTGATTATCATACCTAGCATCACGATCATACCTAGGTGCATGATCAACTTCCTTATATCTAGCATTGGATGATGATCTGAGGTTGTTGTTGGTAGGTTTGTAGATCTTCTTATAAGTTGTGGTGAGTAAAGACATGAGTTCTTCAATCTTCTTGTCCCTTGAAGTTTGTTCATCATCATTGTCTCCATCTGACTCAGTGTCATACTTTGGAGTTGGAGTGGGGACAATTGCTTTTGTTTTGTGTTTAGCAGCAGCTAGAGGTTTGGTGGATGAGCTTGATGACTTTGAGGAATGAGTAGATGGTTGTTGACGGTGTACGGGTTTTGTTGAATTAGTGGCCACAAAAGCAATAGAATTAGCAGACCGTTCTGCCTTTTCAGCCCTTAGTTCATTCACTTCATTCTGATGTTGTTTCAAGATATCATAAATTTTGTGATAGGAGATGGTCTTGATATCTTCCCTTTGTTTAACCAAAGTCACAAACCTTTGCCATTCCGGTTTGAGTTGAAGTAGAAACTGAACATTGGCATGATGGTTGGAGATGGTGCACTGATTTCTGACAAGCTCATTCATCATTTTGTAGAATCTCGAGTAATATGAGTCAATGGATTCACCATCTTCAGATGTGAATTTTTCAAATTCCCCAAGTAGATTAGTCTCGAGATCTTGAACATTGATTGACTCACCTTGCTTCAATCGATGAATTGCATTCCATATTTCCATAGCATTAGGACATGCATCAACTGTGGAATAGATATCGTTATCAATTCCAGTGAGTATGAAGTTTACAGCATCAGCTTCAGCTTGGAGGAGTTTCTTTTTCTCAGCCGAACATGTGTCAAAATCCTCCATAGCTCGTATAGTTGATGAAGTACCATCCTCTGCCTGTGTGGTAATTGGTCTGAATTAAAAAACTGGAGGTGGATTCTCAAGGCAGTGACGAAGAGCAGTTCGGTTTTCTTTTCCGTCGAGAAATCTGAGAAAACGAGATCTCCATTGAACGTAACAACCGGCAGTGAGCACAGGTGGATTACCGTTGCCACCTTGTTCCAAACGAATTTGATTAGCAGTTGCAATGTTGATGTTGTTGTTAGACATGGTGAATACTTGTGAATGAATTACAGATCTTAGTAGATTTGTTGTGATGAGGTGTGGTAAAAAATTCGTAGCGTTCCGAGAATCTTCAGTCCGACAATAAATTCCTCAGTCCGACAAAACGGTAAGCCAAAAAATTTTGTATCGCCAAATTTTTAAATTGAGTTAGAAATAGTCAAAAACTAGTAGGGAAAAAATTTGATTTTACTTGACCTAAAAATTTTAACTCGCAATTTGATAGTGGCTATGTCTATAAAATGCTCGAACAAAAATTGGCTAAGATTCCGCAACTTTTAAGAAAGATCTCGCAATTTGGCACTAAATCCGCAATTCTTGGAAGATTTCGCAACTTGGCACTAAATCCGCAATTCCCTTAGAGTAAAAATTCGAAATTGCCAAAAATTACAAGATTTCGCAATACCGTGTGAGCATAAAATCCACAATAGTATAATTCCGCAACTTTTTGGCAATAAATTCGCAATTACCAAGATGTTCGATTTCGCAATGCCTGTAAATGGACAATTCCGCAATGCAACAAAAGTTCAAATCCGCAATGATTAGGTTACAAATCCGCAATGCATAAATCCGCAATACACAATTTCGCAATTCAAAATTCCGCAATAGGGCAAGTATTCAAATTCGCAATTCCCAATATGACAAGATTTCGCAATTCTTGAGGAGTACAAGATTTCGCAATAGCAGACAGAATTGCGAAATTGAAACAAAATGACCAAAGATGCGAAATTTTGGACAGAAGTTGCGAAATTGAGACCAAAGATGCGAATTTGAACCAGAAGATCCTAAAAAATAGGAACTATGAAGAACTCTTATGGAAAACGTGATTTCACACCAAAAATCAAGCCAAACACCCAAAAATTTTGCGTTTTTGACCAAACAAAGTAACCTAAATCACTACCACGCCTATGTAGATGATTTGTCTACTCACTAACACCACGAAAACGCAAAAAATTTTGATGATTCGAGCTAAATATGAAGAAAACACACGAATTTTAAGAGAGTAATACCACACGAACTTCAATCACCTATCTACTATAGGCTCTTGATACCAAATGTTAATCCCATTTAATCCATAACACAAGATTCTAGAGAGAGAAAGAGTAGAAAAGTAGAGAGAGAAACAAGAGAGATGGTGGAAGGTTTTCGTTTACTAGAGAGAAAGTAAAATCAACCAACACCCTCTTCCACACATGGAAGAGGGTATATATACCCTTGGCTTGTTGGGCCGTGGGTTTAAGTTACTTGGCCCGGGATTGGCTTTGTTTTGGTCTTACGCCCCTAACTTATACAATATTAGCTTAAAGTCCAAGCCCGGTTTTCCCGACTAACCTATTACAATACATGACCAATAACGACTAACATGACCTATTACATTCTTGTTTGACTATATAAAATATACGGCTAACAGAATTATGATAAAATGAAACCACCAACCCCTCCTAACATGCTAGGAGGGGTATATATAGCCCACCCTACATGTGGGCTATATGGACTATATGATAATAACTAGATCACGAGCCCATTACATTAATATATCGTTGGAGCGACCGATCCTTCATAAATATATAAAAACGTATTTCCAACAATCTCCCCCTAAGGGAGGTCGCTCTAAGAAACAAAGTTCTAAATATTCTATATCTCGTGATCTATGCTAACTAAGATGCGACCGAGACTTTATTAGGAAAAACGTATTTCCAACAATCTCCCCCTAAGGGACGTCACATCTTTTTACAAAATCTTAAACCTAGCATCTATGCTTGAGTCTTCGATCTTGTTCTTGTGAATATGCTTGATGTGATCTTTGACTTAAGTATTGAGCATGTTTTCTTTCCTTGACCTCGTGCATTCGTCACTTGTGACATTCACCTCTTCGTGACTTCATGTTCCACATACTTATACCGTTATAATTCTTGAAAGCTTCAAAGTTTGATACAACGGAAGACTTGACCTTCAGACTTTCTTGAATTTGTTGAAGTACTAAGTGTATGTAGTATAAGCATGTGGTGACGACTTATTCTGTATTATACACCGCAATGCCACCTTCTTGTTACGCTGCATAAGACAGTTAGCAACAAACCATATACACGGATGAAATGGCCTTGAACATTTCATTCTAATTCGGTAGCATTTTACCTCCGGTCGGTGAAGACCGTTGGACGATATTAAATATCGTACTTGTGGCAGGTAGTTTCAATAAAGAACGTCCTTGACAAGATTTCGCGGGTAAACCCGTTCTCTTTACTCGACCGTCCAAAGCTGACTGCGAACGTAAAGAGTGAATCATTTGGATAATATTATCCGCATGATTTGAAGCCGTCAATTCATGTTCCTGGAACAAGTGAAGTTCAATTAATAACTGCACCATCGTTGCTTTCCAGTTGTCACGAGTTGATTCGTATAGAATCTTGCAAGTTACCTACCAACTGCTGTTTGAGGTTAACACTAGAAGGATTTCCACTCATTACTGTAAACACTAAGGTATCACTCTGAGTGTTCTGGCAAGATCACTAAGATATTGCGTAGATGCCTGGAACGTGTTTAAATTCAAATAAGAATTAAACAACTATTGCTTTCCAGTTATCACAAGTTTGATTCATAAAGAATCGCACAAGTTACCTACCATGAGCTTTTTGATTTTCGCTCAAGAAGGATTTCCATCTTCATTGTAAATACTTTCGTATTACTCGGATGTTCAGGCAAGATCATGAAGATTTTGCGTAGGACTCTTAATATCTTTCTTACTTTTCACATTGTGTGAACAAGCAAGGAATAATGAAAAATGTGTCCTAATGAGATATTTGATGATCTCAAATGGCTCTAGACTCGATCGTGCATTTTGGATTTTAGTGATCGGAGGCTGGAGAGGAGTGCCACCTTTTCAATACCAATTTATTCGTAGTGAATAAATCAACAGATAATGTATTGTCTCCGTGTGATTAAAACAAATATCTTTAAAGAGATATCTGAGTTAGCTGGGATGGGTTGTGCCTTGCATCATTGGGTCCATGATGTATATCTTCAATATCAAGAATCATTAAAAATGATCTCAATAGCATATGAATTGACCCGGTTTCTACTTAGGTTGTAAGGAGGGCTTCTTTCTTTACACCCTTTATCTTTACAATTATTTTTCATTCTTCAACCCCTTCAATGCTTACCAATACGTCATCACTAGCACCTTGTTGTGATTGTTCCAGTGCTAACTTAAGTACTTGGTCGGCATTCAGCTACGTTCATAATCTTTCTCCATCTTTCCTGAGGACTACTATTTCTAGCTATGGAATGTCCTTGGGAAGATTCCTCCGGTTCTAGAGGAATCATTGGACTTTAACCTATCCTACCATCCTTATGTCACAACAATTTTCACCGTCGTGAATATAGATGTTTTGGGTAAGTGTATGTCACCATGAAATCCATTTTGAAGTGCAAATCCATTTTGCTCCCCCTTAACATATGCCACGATATCCGAAAACATTTCGCACATGTCGGGATGAGCTAACACGTTAAGTCAAACCATTTGTGATTAATCATTTCCCATATTAAATCACATTTTCTCCCCCATATTAAAAATATTAACTCAATCGATGTTTTTAATATCAATTGATTTAATAGCATTTTAAGAAAATTTGGGAAGAAAAATGCAAATCCAATTATCTTCATGAATTACACAAGCTCCCCCTCAAATTAATAAGGGTGTACTTGAAACGTAAATTAAATACCTTTTAAACACAAGTGTAAGGTATTTATCACGTGCAAAGATCATATATGATAATGTATTCACAAGATTAGCAATTTACGAGGTTGGACCTGAATAATGGAGAACATCATATGAAAGAAGCACATGGTTCTTGTTCACGAATGTTGGTCTTCCTCGTAACTTCTGAAATTATCTTCTCCTTTACACCACATGGACAATTTGATATCGTTGTCTTGACACCAACTTGTGAACATTGGCACTTTCGGCATCGAATAATCTGAACGCTTGACAATTGCTCCCCCTCAATTGTTGACCCGTGTTCTACTTAAAGAGCTATAGTTGTCGTTTGAGTAGTCGCATCGTCTAGTATGTAGATATCAATTGCACCGAACTTCGTATTGTGGAGTTGATAACTTCGGATTCTGAAGTCAAAGCTTTCTGGTGAAATGCTTGACTTCAAAGTGAAAAGCTGGTTACTATCTGAAATAATAGCAAACCATTTTGAGCATGTTTTAAATCTTTTAAACTTCTGCTCGAACTTTATTTACAACCCCGTGTCATTATTGAATGACATTTCTAGGTTCGTAAATATTATCGATTCCAGAAGACATGCTCTTTTTATCAAAACATTTTGAACACTCAATTTTGAAAGATTTAGAAAAAAACTTTTGAAAAATTCTTGAAAAACTGTGTTCAACGTTTTGAAAAACAGTTACTTGAGCTTAAGATGTTGAATATCTTACAAAACGAGCTCAAGTCCGAGAAGTTGTAAACTTCCCGTTGTTAAGGATAAGTTACCATCGGCGATAAAGTTTCCTTTTATCTGATGGACGAGTCCTAAGCTGACATTTACTTAGAAGTCGTTTTCATGAGCTTGAAAACTTTGACTGTTTTAACGGAAAGCTCATGACCGAGAAAGGTTTATTTCTCGTTATGAGGAAAAGTTCTCTTATTTAAAAGATACACTTTTCTTTCTGAGCTTAAAACTTCGAATGTTTTAATACAAGCTCATGACCGAGAAAGGTTAATTTCTCGTTAAGAGGATAAGTTATCCTAAAAGAGAATCTTTCCTTTATTTTAAGTTTAAGTTACAGTCTGACATTTATCTGTAAGTCATGTACACGAGCTTAAAACCTTTGAATGGTTTTAACGTAAGCTCGTGTCCGAGAAAACTTTAATTTCTCGTTAATGAGGATAAGTTTACCATCGGCGATAAACTTTCCTTTCTTTGAAGTCCGGGGCATAAACTGTGATGTGATTATACGCCATATACACGAGCTTAAAACGTTTGAATAGTTTTAACGGAAGCTCGTGTCCGAGAAAATTTAATTTCTCGTTTTGAGGATAAGTTTATCATCGGTGATAAACTTTCCTTTCTTTGAAGATCAGGTCATCATCTGATATTTAATGATAAACCATTTTTACACGAGCTTAAAACCATTGAATAGTTTTAAATTTAGCTCGTTTCCGAGAAAAATTAATTTCTCGTTGTAAGGATAAATTTATCATCGGTGATAAACTTTCCTTTCCTTGAAGCACAGGTTACAATCTGTGATCCGACTGTAAGCCTTTGTGAAAGCTTTAACCATGAATCCCCTGAGATACTAGTTTCTCTGATATCTGCTTCTTCAGCAACCAAACTCTAAGAGTGTCCTTAGTTGAACGGTATACAACGATTGGACGGCTTCGTTCTTTTGGAACATCAACTTTGGGACCTGCATTCTCATTAGGAATTTGCATGCTTTGACATGGGTTAGCGATATCAATTATAGAAGCACGTGGGGATTCAAAGTTAGCTTTACTTGTGTCGGAGGTGACCTGAGTAGATGATTCACTTATCTTAGTTGGCAAACGTTTACTTTTATAGAAAACCTTAAGTTCAGGCTTAAGTGGTGTATCATCTTTTTCAATTTCCTCCCTAGCAGTCTTAGTGAAGTCGGAGATTATCCTAGTTAAAGGGCACTTGTTTCCTACAAGAGTGAAAGTTCTACCAGTGGGGCGCCACATTTTACCAATGGGTTTGATTTTTGCAACCCACTGGGATTTAAGTCTAGCACGGGAGTTCACCTCATTAAGAAGTTTCTTGATATAAGAATCATGATTTGTTGTAAAGACACATTTTCTACATGTTTTACAAGTAGCATATTTAATGTCCGAGTAAGATCTAGAATTCCTGGACGATTTATTGATGCTCCTAGGATTTGACATGCTACGGTTAGCAGTGTTGGGTAATCTAGAAGGCATCTGTCTTGGTTTGAAAGTATTATCTCTTTCTTGTGTCTTTTGAATAGCTTCCCTTAGACCATATTTATGGTGAACGTCATTTGAACTAGTTCTAGACGTGGTCTTGGTATTTTTAGAGAAACTAGAGGCAATCGTGTGATTAGGTCTTGCTAAAGCTGTTTTGGTCACATTAGGCCTAGTTGCAGGAGTGACTGGTCTAGAAAGATGAACCAAATCAACTTGGGAGGCAAACCGCGGTCTCGAGGATTATGGTCGCTCGGATCTAAATGCAGTAGGTTGTCTGATAGTCGGTTGTCTGACGAACTGATTTGTAGGCGGTTTCCCCAAGATTGATGGTTTTTCAAGCTTAGTGTCCACACTAGTTCCTCTATTTTTTCTTAATTCGTTTTTCAACGCAGCTATAGCAAAAACCTTTTCCTGTACTTGAGCCTTTAAAGTTTCATTTTCTTGGAGCAATCTATCTTGGGATGCCAATTTAGACTCTAGTAACTGAATTTGTTTCAAAAGATTATCCTTTTCAGCTTTAGAATCTAAAACTTTTTGATCCAATATCGTTTCAAGAACAACGTTAGACTTTTCAAGTTTTTCAAAGTATGTTTCAAATTTGTCCGTTTTCTTAGAAAATTCAAGTTTGGCATCCTCAAGATCTTTTGATTGTTGAGCTACAATCGTTTCGAGCTCTCTAATCTTAGAATCAGAAGCAGTCAATGAAGCAGTCAAAAGACAATTATCATGATGTTTAGCATTTTGAACACTTTCTCCCCCATTATGACTCACATCGGATGAATCAGAAGTGGTATTTCTATCACTCTTTTCCATCTCATGTTTGTCATAATTAGGTTTAGAATGCTCAATATGCGGCATGGCATCAACATATACATCATAAACAACATTACATTGTACCATGTTTGCAGGCTCTTCGTCATAAACGGGTAAGGTGTCATCAAAAGAGATCTCGTGAACATTCCCTGACGTGCCACAGGTATCATGTTGTCCTCCTGATTCCGTGCTCTTGGCATCGTTAGGCTCCAAGTTTTCAACCGTATGACCAGTTTCCTCTTGCATCGAAGAGTCTTGCACTCCATTATCATACCTTTGTTGAAGTCGAGATCTTTCATAAATCGAAGACGAGACCGATGTCATGAGTTTCAAAATTGTATCACGGAAAACTCGAAGCTCGGTATGTGTATCTCGAAGAAATGATTGGAAAATCACTAAACTTTGAGGCTTGATGATATTGAATTGGAGGAAATGCGTGAGTTGTGTCACAAGAGCCTTATATGCAAGTGCCGATGCAGAGTGATTAAAGTTGTCATGATTGAGTTGCTCGGCGAGTTGTGTCAAAGTGGTGAATATTGAGGCGATGAATATATGACGATCTTGACCAAAGATTGTCACAAATTCGCTCCCTCCTTGAATCCATGAAAGAGTGACAAGATGAGACTGAAGCATTCGAAATGAAGTAATGCCACATTCTCTAATTTTGTTTTGCAAATTATGCGATTCTCCCTCGTTCGATGTCGACTTCAAAAAATCAATTGAAATTTTTTGTGGTTGTTTTCGTGATTTTGCAGTTCGTGAATAAAATTAGAAATTCATGGAATATGACAAAGCCACCGAAAAATCCGTGAGTTTCTTTGCGGCTCAAACGTTGATAAAACAAACCAGATCAAAAATCCGTAGTCACTAAAAAAATAAAGCCCGTCACTTTGACTTGTCACTTTTGTCTTTAAATTCGGCCACAAAAACTTTTAACCCGTCAAATATTTTTCCACGTTAATACTTTCAAAATACCCGCCTCAACACGATTTACCAAATCCAAGGATATCAAGTGATAAAATAAAAAAAATAAATTTAACTAAAAAAATTAACTTTAAAATATAAAAATATAAAATATTAACTTATATTAAAAAAATTTGCTTCACTCAAAGTAAAAAAAAAATATGTATCGATTAAAAAAGAAAGAAAAAAAATCTTAGATTTGATTTCTGTAGTACCCACGTGTTGGCCCTAAAAACGTGGCTTTTACAGCCTCTTGTTATCTCCGTCCCATACAAATATAAAAACTAATCTACCAGCCTCACACAGTCACTTTCTCTTTAATCTCTCTCTCTCTTCTCTTTAAAGCTCCAAATCTCAAACCTCCATCTTGTTACCTCCGCCCCCTCTCTTCATCTATCTCCTTTCACCAAATCCCAAACTTAAATCTGCTCAAATCCCAAACTCCATCTATCTCCTTTAACTCCCTTTTCGAACGAGAAGACAAGATCTAAAATTCGGCTTCAAGATCCTAGCTTAAAGGGTCTCGGGTAGGTTCTTACTTGATGAGTTCTTGTTGAGTCATAAATCGAAACAAAGATTTGGATTTAACATGATTGTTAAAATCCTTGCTTTATTTTCGAATATAAACGAAGGTTTGAGATGAGTCACTGTTTGTGTAACAGTCGAGTGTGAGTTGTGAGGTTCAAACGAAAGTTTCTGTGTCGAAAGTTTCTATGTCATGTGTTGAGTCGTGGTTGAGTCAGGGTTGAGTATGTTGGTGATTAGGTCGAGTCTTGATTTGTTTGGATCAATGAGAGTTGAGGGTGTGTCTGTCGATGTAGGGTTCGAAAGAGGGTGTCCGAGAGGGTGTGTCTGTGTGATGTGAGTGTGTCTGTGTGATGTGATGTGATGTGAGTGTGTCTGTCTAGTTAGCGAGTCTATATTGTTTAGACGAGAGGTGAGGGAGTTCGAGGGTGCCGTTATATTTGAATCTTGTTCATTCGGAAAAAGTGTTCATTCGGAAAAAAAATGTTCATTCAGAAGATTGTTCATTCGAAAGACTGTTCATTCGGAAGACTGTTCATTCGGAAGACTGTTCATTCAGAAGACTGTTCATTCGGAAGATTGTTCATTCAAAAGACTGTTCATTCGGAAGACTGTTCATTCGGAAGACTGTTCACTCGGAAGACTGTTCATTCGGAAGACTGTTCATTCGGAAGACTGTTCATTCGGAAGACTGTTCATTCGGAAGACTATGTCAAATCGGAAGAATATGTCGATTCGAAAGAATATGTCGATTCGGAAGAGTATGTCGATTCGGAAGAGTATGTCGATTCGGAAGAGTATGTCGATTCGGAAGAATATGTCGATTTGGAAGAATATGTCGATTCGGAAGAATATGTCGATTCGGAAGAATATGTCCATTCGGAAGAATATGTCGATTCGGAAGAATATGTCGATTCGGAAGAATATGTCGATTCGGAAGAATATGTCGATTCAGAAGAATATGGGGAAAACCGGTTGATACGGAATATTAAAAAATTTGACTATATAAAATAAATAAGACAAGAGGACGAAAGGATCATGGACTGAGTTTTTGTAACTAAGACAGAAAGACCAAATAAGATGACAAAAATTTGATTATATAAAAAATAATAAAAATAAAAAAATAAAAATAAAAAAATAAAAAATAAAATTTAAATCAAAAGTTAAGATATGATTATCAAAAAAATAAAATAAAAATGATAAAATTAAAAGTTCAATTAAAAGATTTCAATCAAGAATTCAATCAAAAGAAAAACACAAACTTTTTATAAAAATACAAACTTTTGAAGATTTGATGATAAAAGTTTTTGATTTTTGCATAACAAATTTGTGATTTTTATCTAAAATAAGTAAATCAAAGATTTGACTATGATTTAAAGCATAAAAATACAAACTTTTTTAAGATTGAAGCTTGATTAAATCAAAACCCATCAAAATCAATCAAAATAAAAGCAAGAATAAACCAATCTAACCTTGGCTCTTGATACCAATTGAAGGTCTACAGAAATCTTGGCCTATTATACATGTTGGATTGGATTGACTAGATGGAGGGATTGATTAAATAATATAAAGATGAGATGAAGGAGATGATGGTGTAGAGAGAGAAAGGAGAGAAGGGAGGAGGGTAGAGAGAGAAAGTAATATGGAATTATGATAAAATGAAACCACCAACCCCTCCTAAGATGCTAGGAGGGGTATATAATTGCCCACCCTACATGTGGGCTATATGGACTGTATGATAACAACTAGATCATGAGCCCATTACATTAATATATCGTTGGAGCGACCGATCCTTCATAAATACGTAAAAACGTATTTCCAACAATCTTCCCCTGAGGGAGGTCGCTCCAAGAAACAAAGTTCTAAATATTCTATATCTCGTGATCTATGCTAACTAAGATGTGACCGAGACTTTATTAGGAAAAACGTATTTCCAACAAATATAATAATATGGCCAAAAGCTGAAGGGACGCCACGAGCAATCACTCCGCCGTGGGGAAGTCATAAAACCAGTGCCTCTAGTGTTATGGTTATGGTACCTCCATAACTAGGTGAAACTGGTCATGCATGTTGATGCGACTGCAATTATACATAGTCTCATCGTCCAAATCGGGCTTAAAACGCTTAAAATATCATCAAAATACCCCTATATATGCTTGTATTTGTGTCTTGTGTATTTTAGGTACGGATATCGTGAAATCAACAAAAGATCACAAGAATGAAGCAAAAACGAACACGGGAAACGAAGCCGCACAAAGAACCGGACCTAAATCATGGATTTTCCAAAAAGACCCCTGAAGAATTGAAAGATGTCAAGAATGGCCCCTCAACTTTTGAAGATTGCACTTTATACCCCTAAGAATCTTAAAATTACTTTGGGGTCCCTAAAAGTTTGAATACTTTACAAGTTAAACCCTTGAGATTTGAAGAAAGTCATCACAAGTCCTTTATAGTTACAAAGGACTTATGATGCAATGAACCAAGGACAGATGGTGCAATTGACTATGGACCATGGATGCAAACTGTTAAAAGATGGGCTAACGAGGAGGGACCAAAGCTGTTAAAAAGAAAACCTACTTAACCAACCAAACCCAACTACCATTAACCCAACCCATATAACCCTATACCCACCAATCACAAAACCCCACGTCACCCTTTACCCACCCATTTACCAAACCCTTTAACCCAAACCCGGTTTTATTTATTTAACTGGTCAAAACCAAGTCAAATCCCCACTTATTTTTTAAACTCGTTTTTAATTATTAAACCTGGGTGGGAAACTTACACTGCTACAATCACAACCCCTAATCCCCCCAATCACCATCCCATAAACCCTAATCCAATCCTTAACACAAATCAAAGGGATATGTGTTCATCATTCACATAACATTAATTAACACAACCTCAAACACATTTCCACCCTCAAATCCCTTCCCATGCGACTGTATATCCCTCTCCCATTGGTCCCCTGACCCACGATTTGCAAGAATCCAAAAGGGCAGCAGGGAAATCATTGGCTCAGCTTGATTCCTTCCTCCCCAAATCAAAATAGACGGTCAAGATCAAGATTCCAACAGCTCATCACCACATGGACTTGGCAGAAGTCACAAGATGCATATTTTTGACCAAGACTGAATTCAAACAACAAGGGTATTGTTGGCATTTCATATTTATTAGGGTTTAGTAATTTTTGATTCTAGAAAATTCGTGTAGCCAATATATAAGGCAATGTAGGGTGTTTGTTTTCATTGTTCCAGTTTTATTCCAAAAACTTGTAATTCCCTTTTTAAGATAATGAAAGTTGGTAATTTGTGTGAAATTCCTTTTTTCTGTTTTAAAAGTTGGTATTGTGTATGAAATAATTCTGAGTTCCACCATTTATAAAACGTGTTTGAGTTCAAGATTTTTCGAGTCTAATTGCTTTTTCAAAAAACGAGTTTTGAAAAGTTGGTTTCTTGAAGGTTAAGAACCAATAAATCGTTTTATTATTGTGAGAAGGTGTCTTCTGAAGTTAATCTTTAATAGGTTACTGTTTTCAAAGAGTTTTTGAAAGAAAAGTTTGTGACAAAAGGTTTTAAGAAAGTGAAAAATTAGAGTTCGATTGATTATTGTGCTGGTTGTTCACTGAATCAAGGTTGTTGAACCTTGGTTCTTGTTTGTTCATTGTTTTTACAGGTTGGAAAGCTAGTGTACACGCGTACACTTAAGCTCTAACAACCTAGGGCGTGGATGTGCGCCCTAGAGGTTTGTCTAAATGCCTTTTTGATTTACGTTTTATGTCATTGATTGATTTTTGTCCTTTTTATTTTTATTTTTTTCGTCTCAAAGAAATGTTCATGAGAATTGAAGCTTTCTGTTAAGGTTGTGTTTGAGTATTTAACATGCTTGATTTGCTTGTCTTTTATGTTTAGAATGTGTTTAGGCTAAGTGTGCACTGATTTGGAGTCCAAGTTTTCTTTGAAAAAATTGCTTTTTGAACATGTAAAGTGTGTTTGGGAGAGCTTGGTGTGGGGAGTGCATACCACCTCTACGCTAGGCTAAATTCTGCACATTTTGAATAGGTTTGGTTATGTGAATTTTGACAGAAATCTTAAGTTTTAGCTTTAAATTCTTTAAATTGCATGTTAGCTATAAATTTGCCCCTTTTCAACTAGAATCTGTCAATCTTGAATCCTTGTTTTGTTGTGGTTTTAGTGTTAATTAGAGGTGCTTCTTGGTTAGTGTTACCTAGGCTTGACGAGGTTTGATGATTTAGCACAATTAGTGGGCATTCCTAGTGATTTAGTGTAAAAATTGATTTTGCAAGAGTTCATGAAATTTTGTCATGTTCATGAGTGTAATTGTCTCTGTTTAGATCCTGTGAGATCAGTTGATGCATGTTAGGCAACCAAGCAAGTTTCGTGTGATGGCTAAATTTGGCTTGTGGTTCAGTTCAAGTTAGATAATTGTACAAGTCCGATGAGAATGAGGTTTTTTTTAGTTTTCTGTATCACCTCAGTGGGTATTTCAAATAGCTTTAGTTGTTCTTAGGATGTTTAATTCTGATTAATCGGTTAGATTAGGGTAGTTCTGAGGTTTGTTGTTTGTTTTTTTTGTTGGCTTGTGAACAAACAGCATTCCCAATTTTCTGTGATAATTGGCTTTCGTGGCGTAATTCTTTGGTTTTATTTATGTTTGAGTTTCAAGATTATGTGCTTTGAGCCCATCTGTCCAAGCATTAACAACCAAACCAAGCTAAAAAGTGTGCTTGCTAAGTTCTTAACAGTTTAATTCATTCCTTAGTTTTAGTTTTTTGGGTTTTGCAAACCCTTTTAACTGCTTGCGGTTTGTGATTCGGGCCTGTGAGGATTGTATACAGCTTATAGTTGACTCCTCACTTGCAATACGCAAGTGAGAGTGCCTTATTGTACCAACAGCAATGGTTTGATTTGTGACTGTGATTGCGTGTGGTGTCATTCGCTATGCTAACGAATAAACCAAGCACACCAGTAAACCAAAAAACTAAGCGTAGAAGAAAAGGACTGTGCTTGCTCTTTGTTTTACATTTCACTGTGAGATCTTGAGCATACATGTGGGGCGTGGTCAGTATACTTTGAATTTGTGTTTAGCGTTGTTTTGTTAGTATGCCTACTATCCAAACCCAATAACGAACCAAGAAGTATTAAGGAGAAAACAAAGAGAGGGCTGCTGTCAATAGTTCATGCATAGAAAAAAAGGGTGTTTGAGTTACTTACTGTGAAATATAACCAGACTCATTGCTGTCAGTCCAAAAGCTGTCAAAATAAATTGCAAAAAGAGAGAAAAACTGGCGGTGAATGGGACTTGAAACCCTGACCATCACAGCAACAGAAAGACGCAGCATCCCACTGCAACACCATCTGCTCTACAACATACATTGTTTGTAATCCCATCCTTCTTCTTTATATACTCTGTTTTTTAACAACATACATAAAAAAGGAAGAAAAGGGGCCAAAGTGGGGCTCGAACCCATGACCTGCTGCTCAAGCACCCGACACCCCAACCATCTTCTCTAGACCATATTTCTTGTAAGACTTTACTAAATAAGTTATTTATTACCTTTTTCTCCTATTAGCTTATCAGCTCATTTAGCTTATTTTGGCAGCTTATCCTAGCTTATTGTTAGGTCTTTTGTTTTTCCTAGCTTTTAATTCGTATTTAGAATTTTCAGTAATTTTTTTAGATTTTTATAAAATCTTTTAATATTTTTAATCATTTAGTTAGTTTAGAATCGTTTTTAATTCATAATGAATAATATAAAAGTAAAAAAAATGTGATTCTTTTCCTGAAAATTTTATTTTGTCATTTAGGACGTAGAAAAAATAAATTTGTTTTTCTAGGACCTAAAATTGGATTATTTGCTCAAATATCGCGTTTTTACTTTCGTATTTATTTTTCGTTTGCTTACGTTAATTGTTTTAAGCCCATTTTTGTTTTTAAATTAGTTTTTATTTTTCTTTTTAAGTTTATTTAGTTTAATTTTAGTTAAGTTTCAAAAAAAATAAATTATTTTTTATTTTATTTTATTTATTTATTTTTTGTCAATTTTACGTTACGTTTCGCGTTTACGCGTTTTACGTCGCGATTCTTTTTTAGCGTAATTCGTCTTCCGTTTTCTTTTCTTTTCTTCTTCCAAAAACGTAATCACTCGAATAAATAACGTCTAATATTGTTGGCTAAACACCATACGTCCACCGAGAACGAACTCAACGACAAGTATTCGCGTTTTTCACAAAACGTGATACTTAATACTTACCCGCTTTTGTCGGTTTGTTTTTCCTAAAATAAAGTGTACAAAAATACCGCATCATAAATGGCGCCGCTGCAGGGGAGGCGTGTTGTGTTTTGATTTGGAATTGTTGTTTTTATATACTAACCAAAATAGTACTTGTATTAGTAGCACTCTACTAATACGTATTATCAGTTTTCGATTTTTGTGTGAATACTATTACTATATTGTATACGTAGAACAATAAATTCACAAGTACTCCAAATACGTGAGAAATCACAACCTTGACTTGGGAGGTCATTACCCAATCATTGTATTCGAATCTCAAACCAAAGAAAAAGGCAAAAATAGATAAATACTTTCGTGAAGCTCAATCTTGACAAATACAAACTATAAGGTGGTATAAGGCGTATATTATAAAATATATCCTAAGGAAAAAGGCTCTTAAGTGCTTCGCGCCGCCTGGTTTCCCCGCTTGCTTGTGAGTATTTGATTTTGAGAGCTAATCGAGGGTTTTGCCGCCCAAAGTATTACTAAGTATCATATATATTTTCTTGGTTTCATTGATTAAACCCTCTTGAACTTTTTGGTGTTCCACCAACGTTCTAAAGTCATCGAAGGCGTTCACTTCACGTGATCGTTTTCATTCCTTGAGGCTTCTTTAATCAAGAGATTTGACTAAGGAGGAGATTTGTAGATTTTTGTCTACTTAATACATTCACCAAAATCCAAAAAAGGTTAATACAATCAAAAACCACAAAAAAATTGAAAAATACAAAAAAAGGATCTTCTTTGCTCGTCCCCTCGTTGTACGTGAAAACGGGTTTGTTGTCAATGATCCAAAACAACAAATTCCGTGGTGATGAGAAGGACAATCCACACAACCATATCCGCCAATTCAATCGTCTTACCGCCACTTGCAAGTTTAAGGCTCGAATGACTCGATTAAGATGATGCTTTTTCCGTATTCCTTAGTGGGGCCCGCTAAAATTTGGTTAGAGAAAGAGCCACCCAATTCTATATTGACGTGGAAGGATCTCGTGTCTAAGTTTGTGAACCAGTTTTTTCCGCCCTCTTAGACTACGCACTTGAAAAACGAGATTTCAAAATTTTCACAAGAGTTTAATGAAAGTTTTTCAATGGCTTGGAATAGGTTTAAGGAGATGTTACATGAATGATCTCATCACGGTTTTTCCGACTTGCATCAAATTGACACGTTTTATAATGGACTTAATGATCATGAAAGGGATTATTTAAATGCCGCCGCGGGTGGTAACTTTTTGTGTAAAACGGTTGAGGAAGCTTTGGTGATAATTGAGAATAGATCTAAGGTGTATAGTCCTCGTAGCACGTCTAGTGTTCGTAAGGCTTCGTCTTCGGCTTCACCTTCTTTGTCCACTACCATCGATGCTTGCCAAATTGAGGCGAACTTGGAAAACAAGATTTTTGATAAGCTAAAAGGACTTTTGATTGAGTTTAACGTTGGTGAACCAAGTGCTCTCGCTACGGCTAAAGCGGTTGAGGTTTCGTGCATGTATTGTGGTGGAGGACATGATTTCTCCGAGTGCATTACCAACGGTGGTAACACTTCGAGTGCCTACGCGGCCACGGGAAATTACAACCAAAACCGTCAAGTTACCCGCTCTAATCAATTGACTCCACCGGGTTTTGGTTCAAATCAAAATGCTAACAACAACTATCGCAACAATCAAGTTGGTTTCAAAAACAATTTCAACAAGGGAAACTATGGTAATCATCAAGTTTCAAACAAGAATCAAAATTATTTTCAAAACAACAATAAAGGTTTGCAAACGTTGAAAGATTTTCCAAATGAATTTGTTGAATACGCTAATGGGAATGATGCTAGGTTTGACAATATTCAAAGAGAAATCATTAGCCTAAGATCTCAGTTTAAGAACGACTTGAAGAAAGAGTTGAAAAATGAGTTAGCTAATGAACTTAAGATCCATACCAACAAGATGGAAGGAACCGTAACTAGGTTACAACAAAACCAACAAAAAATGGAACAAGGGTAACATGAGATTAAACAAGAAATGGTTAAAGCCGAGAAGAGGCAATCCAAGTTTGAAGATAAAATCTCATCTATGTTTGAGTCAATTATGTGTAAACCATCTTCGAGTAGTCTTCCTAGCAACACCGTATCAAACCCTAAGGGTGAGATGAAAGTGATTAGCACACGTAGTGGTAAGACACTTAAGGAACCGACTCCTCAACCAATTGCTCCTACGGAGGAAGCAATTGAGGAAGAACCCGAGGTGGTGGTCCAAAAGGAGCATGTCCGAATCCCACGAAGTACCGCTCATGCCACACCTACGGTTGACCTTTTACCAACATTGGAACCCGAGATTCCAAAGGCTATGCCTATGCCTCAACCCACACCACCTTTGCCCTATCCATCGAGACTTAGGAAGGAGAAACGTCAAGAGCGCGACAATTACCAATTTGAGCTTTTTATGAAAATGTTTCGTGATTTGCACTTTAATGTGAGTTTCGCCGATGCTTTGGTCATGATGCCTCGATTCGCCGCTAACTTTAAGAGTATCTTGAACAACAAGGAGAAATTGCACCAATTGTCTAGTTGTTCGTCGGTTTATCTTATTCGCATACCTCAAAAAGTCGGTGATCCCGATAAATTTTTGATCCCTTGTGCAATCCAAGATATGGAGGAATGCTTCGCCTTGGCCGATCTTGGTGCTAGCATTAACTTGATGCCAGTTGCGATCTTCAAGTCGCTCAATCTTCCTAATCTTACTCCTTCACTAGTGTATATCGAGTTGGTCGACCATTCCACGATTCCCGCATGTGGATTGGTGGAAGACGTTTTTGTGAAAGTGGGGAAGTTCTACTATCCTGTAGACTTTATCGTTGTTGATATCCCCACGGATCCTCAAGTTCCCCTCATTTTAGGTCATTCGTTTTTAAATACGTCTATGGCTTTGATCGATGTTCATACTAGAAAGACCACCTTACGTTTCAACGACGAGGAACTTGTTATAAACGTAACACAAAACTCTTAAATTTCTCATGTTTATTCCTTTGCAACCATAAACCTCGTTGATATGATCGACGTGGTTTGCGAGGAATTTTCACAAGAAGTTCTAGGTTTTGGTGATGAAGAAACTATTGGCAATCCCACTATGTTAGATCCAATTCTTGATAATTCGACACCAACCTTCAATCCCTTTGAAGGTGGTGGTTTTACGTTGGAAGAATTCGATGTTCCACGTACTTGTAACGAAGACCTCGACAACGATGAGGACTTCTCGATTATCAAGTATTTTCTTAACGATTTCCCATTTCCTCCACCCGAGGAGGTTATGAGTATCGAGCCCAAATCTTCACTTAAGGAACCACCTATCCTCGAGTTGAAAGATTTACCTCCTCACCTCGAATATGTCTATTTGGAGGAGGGAAACAAGATGCTGGTTATTATTGCGAAGGAACTTTCGAATGATGAACAAACCGCACTTGTCGATGTTCTGAAGGATCACAAAGGGGCAATTGCGTGGAAGTTATCCGACATTAAGGGATCGATCATAAATTTTGTACCCACAAAATCTTAATGGAGGAGGATTACAAGCCCGCAATCCAATGTCAAAGGAGGGTGAACCCCAAAATTCACGACGTCATCAAAAAGGAAGTCCATAAACTCCTTGACGCGGGAATGATTTACCCTATTTCCGATAGCCCTTGGGTGAGTCCTATTCATTGTGTCCCTAAGAAGGGAGGAATGACCGTTGTGCCAAACGATGCCAACGAGTTAATTCCCACTAGACTCGTGACCGGATGGAGAGTGTGCATTGACTATCGAAAGTTGAATGAAGCCACTCGAAAAAACCATTTTCCCTTGCCCTTCATGGACCAAATGTTGGAGCGTCTTGTGGGAAACGATTTCTATTGCTTTTTAGATGGTTTTTCCGGTTACTTCCAAATCCCCATCGATCCTCGTGATCAAGAAAAAACTACGTTTACGTGTCCATATGGAACGTTTGCCTATCGTAGAATGCCATTCGGACTTTGCAATGCACCGGGAACCTTTCAAAGGTGCATGATGGCTATTTTTTATGACATGATCGAGAAGACGATGGAAGTCTTCATGGATGACTTTTCCGTGTTTGGTAGTTCGTTCACTTCGTGTTTGTCGAATCTTGAGAGAATGTTGAAACGTTGTGAGGAAACCAACCTTGTGCTCAATTAGAAAAAGTGTCATTTTATGGTTAAAAGTGGAATCGTCTTAGGGCACAAGGTCTCGAAAGCGAGGACTGAGGTAGATCAAGCTAAGGTAGACGTCATCGCCATATTACCTCATCCCAAAACCGTTAAGGGAGTGAGGAGTTTCCTAGGCCACGCGGGCTTTTATCGTCGATTCATCAAGGATTTTTCAAAGATCTCTCGACCCATTACACATCTTCTTGAAAAAGAGGCACGTTTTGTCTTTGACGAAGATTGTGTTCGAGCCTTTGAAATCCATAAGAGGAAACTTACCGAAGCTCCCATTCTTGTTGCTCCCAATTGGAACCTCCCCTTTGAGCTCATGTGTGATGCTAGTGATTACGCTATTGGGGCCGTATTGGGGCAACGTCATGAAAAGCACTTCTTGCCCATTCACTATGCTAGTAAGACGATGACCGAGGCTCAACTTAAATACACTACAACGGAGAAGGAGTTCCTTGCCAAGGTGTATGCATTTGAGAAATTTCGATCTTATCTCGTCTTGACAAAATGCATAGTGTATACGGATCATTCGGCTATCAAGTATCTTATGGCTAAACAAGATGCAAAGCCGAGATTACTTCGTTGGATTCTCCTCCTTCAAGAATTTGACCATAAAATTGTTGACAAAAAAGGAGCCGAGAATCTAGCGGCCGATCATCTTTCTCGTTTGGAAGATCCTCACCAAAGTGATTACGAGCCGAAGGAAATCACCGAAACATTTCCGCTCGAGACACTTGGTGTAGTGAATTCTAAGCTTGATTCTTCCACCCCATGGTTTGCGGACTTTGCAAATTACCATGCGGGTAACTTCATCATCAAGGGTATGACGACTCAAGAAAAACGAAAATTCTTTCGTGACGTCAAGTTCTACTTTTGGAACGACCCTTACTTGTTTCGAACTTGTGCGGATCAAATCATCCGACGTTGTGTATTTGGCACCGAAGCTTCTAACATCCTTAGATCTTGTCATGAGGGACCCACGGGTGGTCACCACGGTGTTAATCTCACGGCTAAAAAGGTGTTTGATGCCGGCTTCTTTTGGCCTACTATTTACCGAGATGCACAAGATCTTGTGAAGTCGTGTGATTCATGCCAACGACAAGGAAAAGCCTCTCAAAAAGATGAAATGCCACAAAATATCATCCAAGTGTGTGAGATCTTTGGCGTTTGGGGTATAGACTTTATGGGGCCGTTCCCATCATCTCATGGTAATAAGTACATCCTTGTTGCGGTTGACTACCTATCTAAGTGGGTGGAAGCTAAGGCTTTGCCCACTAATGATGCTCGTGTGGTAGTCAAGTTTTTGAAAAGCTTGTTTTCTCGGTTTAGAACCCCTCGTGCGATCATAAGCGATCATGGAACCCATTTTTGTAATGACCAATTCGAAAGGGTCCTAAGGAAATATAGGGTTACACATCGGCTTTCTACGGCTTATCACCCACAAACGAGTGGGCAAGTCGAGGTTTCAAACATAGCGTTGAAGAGGATCTTGCAAAGATCCGTTGGGGAAAACCGACAATCTTGGTCGGATAAATTGGACGATGCTTTATGGGCCTTTCGGACCGCTCATAAGACGCCCATTGGGTGCACTCCCTATAAGCTTGTGTATGGGAAAAATTGTCATTTTCCAATTGAATTGGAACACAAGGCTTATTGGGCCCTAAAGCATTGTAATGATGACATGGAGACCGCGGGAAAACACCGGAAAATGAAATTAAATGAATTGGATGAATTAAGGGATAATGCTTATGAAAATTCATTTATTTATAAAGAAAAAATTAAAAAGTTGCATGATTCTAAAATTAAAACCGGGTTTTTAACATTGGGGATCAATTTTGATTTTTAATTCTCGATTGAAAATCTTTTCTGCTAAGTTGAAATCCCGTTGGTCCGGTCCATCCACCGTGACTCAAGTATTTCCATATGGGACCATCGAGCTAGCTCGAAATGATGGCCCCAATTTCAAGGTGAATGGACATTGGTTGAAGTACTACTTTGGCGGGGAAGTTCCATCCTTGAACTACCTCGACCAAGTCACCTTCCCCAATGATAATTAGCATTGAGGGGATCGAGTCGAGCTCATGACTCGGTAATCAAAAACGAGGTGCCTCGTGGGGGAGTCCCATGCTTATCCTATGTACATATTATCTCTTTCTAATGTAGTAACGTGTGGGGATTTGTGCCCTTCCAACCTTTGTTCCGTGGTTGTTTGTGAATTGTGGACTTTAGATGATCATGATCTTCACGATTGGAGCCTCTCGTATTCGTTTTATGGGAGCACTCGATCGTTTTCTTTGAAGACTTTCTCAATATCCATGATATATCCTTTTGATGTTCTAACCTTAGGTTTTTAGCACACTTCATAAACGGCTTTAAATTTAACGGTTACACCCTTTCCATGCTAGATTAGGCATTCGACTACGTCTCTAGTATGGGGGTTTTTGCACCCCTAGACTCGAAACATTGAGGACAATGTTTAACTTTAGTATGGGGGGGTGAATAGATACTTGCCTTGCAAAACCTTCACGCTTTCCAAAGTTTATCTTTTTGTTTATCATTTTGTTGCAAAATAAGGCTAAAAATGGCAAATTTTAAATTTAAAAGAAAAAAAAAACAATTTTGTTCGTGATTGTGATTCATTAGGTACATCGACATCATTGAAGCCTCTCGTGTTCGTTTTACGTAGCACTCGAGCTTCGATCGTTGCCTTTGGAGATTCCGATATCCGATGATATCCTTTTATGTTCTAACGTTTATCTTATTAGCATAATTCATAAACGGCTTTTTGGTTATTCGTTTTACCCTTTCCATGCTCGAGATTAAGCATTCGACTACGTCTCTAGTATGGGGGTGTTTCACCCCTAGACTCGAAACATTGAGGATAATGTTTAGTTTTAGTATGGGGGGTGAGTAGATACTTCACCTTGCTTACGTCAACACGCAATCCAAAATTTCATCTTTTTGTTGCAAATAAGGCTAAAATGGCCAATTTTTAAAATTTTTCGTATTTTTCATAAGTGTTTAAGACATGAATGTAGGTTTTCCGATGGTGAGAATGGGAGTAATTTTTGACTCGACCGTGCGTGTTGAGCACTTAGCTTCGATTCCTTAACTTTTTAGGCTAAGTCTCTTAAATGAGGACGAGAAATGATAGAGTTATTTATAAGTCTCGTAATCGTCACGATCTCATGTGTAGTAATTATTAGCTTATTTTCCCCACGCTTTTGTATAATAAATTGTTAATAAATATTGATTTAGCGGTTTAGTCACTATTGTTGGTTTCTAATTTATTGTAGTAGCTTCCATGTAACTAAACTGGTAAAACATTAAGGTATCGCCAGCGTCACGGTTTTGAAGTATTGGCACCCGAATAATCGAAAGCTTCACCTAATAATAAGATTTCAAGTGCTCACTTAAATTAAGCAAAAATTTGAAGCTCACAAGGCCGAAAAATCTATGCCCAAATTGAAAGTGAATCAAGCCTTAATCTTTGAAGCTTTAAAGATCCAAAATTCGCCTTAGCGTGAGGATATACGTCTTTGGCTAATAAAACCACCGATGAGGCGGATAATAAAAGGCAAGGCAAGACCGAAGTCATAATAAAAGTTTCATGGCGAAGTTGAATAAAAGATGGAGGTAAATCAAAGATAATAAGGCCCTTCCGTTAGGGGGCGTATAAAAGTCTTGGTAATAAGTCTCATGTCCAAAACCGTTATAAAACCGTGTTTATCGATCCTTCTTGTTGACTTAATTTTTTGACATCGTTGTCTATTAGGATGAATTATTAATTTAATGATTTTGGTTACACCGTTAAGACTCTATTTTTGGACCTAATCTCTATTCACGCATAAGTCAATGATGTATCCTCGTGATCATTAAGACAAAATAAAATATAAGAGATACCAATTAGGAATAAGGGAGTTTAGGTTCGTAATTAACACTCGTGAGTAATGATTGTGTTGCTAACTTATAATAACAATGATCTCGTTACACGCTTAGCATGGAATCAAGTGAAAATCGAGGATGACGAACTTATCTCTATGAGGCATTCACGTGTTCTTATTCTTTGACCCTAAAAGTCACATTTTCGTGATGAAAACAATACATTATGTCTAAAACGCGTGTAGTAGTCTATTAAAATTTACGTTTTCAATAAAAGTCATCATAAAATGAATTTTGGAAGTGCTATGATACTTAATTCTAGCATTGCATGGGGACACGGCAATGGTTTAGTATGGGGGAGTGATGCAACTGCAATTATACATAGTCTCATCGTCCAAATCGGGAATCAAAATACCCCTATATATGCTTGTATTTGTGTCTTGTGTATTTTAGGTACGGATATCATGAAATCAACAAAAAATCACAAGAATGAAGCAACAACGAACACGGGAAATGAAGCCGCACAAAGAACCGGACCTAAATCATAGATTTTCCAAAAAGACCCCTGAAGAATTGAAAGATGTCAAGAATGGCCCCTCAACTTTTAAATATTTACACTTTATACCCCTAAGAATCTTAAAATTAATTTGGGTCCCTAAAAGTTTGAAGACTTTACAAGTTAAACCCTTGAGATTTGAAGAAAGTCATCACAAGTCCTTCATAGTTACAAAGGACTTATGATGCAATGAACCAAGGACGGATGGTGCAATTGACTATGGATCATGGATGCAAACTATTACAAAGATGTGCTAACGGGGAGGGACCAAAGCTGTTAAAAAGAAAACCTACTTAACCCACCAAACCCAACTACCATTAACCCAACCCATATAACCCTATACCCACCAATCACAAAACCCCATGTCACCCTTTACCCACCCATTTACCAAACCCTTTAACCCAAACACGGTTTTATTTATTTAACTGGTCAAAACCAAGTCAAATCCCCACTTATTTTTTAAACTCGTTTTTAATTATTAAACCTGGGTGGGAAACTTACACTGCTACAATCACAACCCCTAATCCCCCCAGTCACCATCCCATAAACCCTAATCCAATCCTTAACACAAATCAAAGGGATATGTGTTCATCATTTACAGAACATTAATTAACACAACCTCAAACACGTTCCACCCTCAAGTCCCTTCCCATGCGACTATAGGTCCCTCTCCCATTGGTCCCCTGACCCATGATTTGCAAGAATCCAAAAGGGCATCAGAGAAATCATTGGCTCAGCTTGATTCCTTCCTCCCCAAATCAAAATAGACGGCCAAGATCAAGATTCCAACAGCTCATCACCACATGGAGTTGGCAGAAGTCACAAGATGCATATTTTTGACCAAGACTGAATTCAAACAACAAGGGTATTGTTGGCATTTCATATTCATTAGGATTTAGTAATTTTTTATTATAGAAAATTAGTGTAGCCAATATATAAGGCAATGTAGGGTGTTTGTTTTCATTGTTCCAGTTTTATTCCAAAAACTTGTAATTCCCTTTTTAAGATAATAAAAGTTGGTAATTTGTGTTAAATTCCTTTTTTCTGTTTTAAAAGTTGGTATTGTGTATGAAATAATTATGAGTTCCACCATTTATAAAACGTGTTTGAGTTCAATATTTTTCGAGTCTAATTGCTTTTTCAAAAAACGAGTTTTGAAAAGTTGGTTTCTTGAAGGTTAAGAACCAACAAATCGTTTTATTATTGTGACAAGGTGTTTTCTGGAGTTAATCTTTAATAGGTTACTGTTTTCAAAGAGTTTTTGAAAGAAAAGTTTGTGACAAAAGGTTTTAAGAATGTGAAAAATCAGAGTTCGATTGATTATTGTGTTGGTTGTTCACTGAATCAAGGTTGTTAAACCTTGGTTCTTGTTTGTTCATTGTTTTTACAGGTTGGAAAGCTAGTGTACACACGTACACTTAAGCTCTAACAACCTAGGGCGTGGATGTGCGCCCTAGAGGTTTGTCTAAATCCCTTTTTGATTTACGTTTTATGTCATTGATTGATTTTTGTCCATTTTATTTTTATTTTAATTTCGTCTCAAAGAAATGTTCATGAGAATTGAAGCTTTCTGTTAAGGTTGTGTTTGAGTATTTAACATGCTTGATTTGCTTGTCTTTTATGTTTAGAATGTGTTTAGGCTAAGTGTGCACTGATTTGGAGTCCAAGTTTTCTTTGAAAATTTTGTTTTTTGAACTTGTAAAGTGTGTTTCGGAGAGCTTGGTGTGGGGAGTGCATACCACCTCTACGCTAGGCTAAATTCTACACATTTTGAATAGGTTTGGTTGTGTGAATTTTGACAGAAATCTTAAGTTTTAGCTTTAAATTCTTTAAATTGCATGTTAGCTATAAATTTGCCCCTTTTCAACTAGAATCTGTCAATCTTGAATCCTTGTTTTGTTGTGGTTTTAGTGTTAATTAGAGGTGCTTCTTGGTTAGTGTTACCTAGGCTTGACGAGGTTTGATGATTTAGCACAATTAATGGGCATTCCTAGTGATTTAGTGTAAAAATTGATTTTTCAAGAGTTCATGAAATTTTGTCATGTTCATGAGTGTAATTGTCTCTGTTTAGATCCTGTGAGATCAGTTGATGCATGTTGGGAAACCAAGCAAGTGTCGTGTGATGGCTAAATTTGGCTTGCGGTTCAGTTCAAGTTAGATAATTGTACAAGTCCGATGAGAATGAGGTTTTTTTTAGTTTTCAGTATCACCACAGTGGGTATTTCAAATAGCTTTAGTTGTTCTTAGGATGTTTATTTCTGATTAATCGGTTAGATTAGGGTAGTTCTGAGGTTTGTTGTTTGTTTTTTTTGTTGGCTTGTGAACAAACAGCATTCCCAATTTTCTGTGATAATTGGCTTTCGTGGCGTAATTCTTTGGTTTTATTTATGTTTGAGTTTCAAGATTATGTGCTTTGAGCCCATCTGTCCAAGCATTAACAACCAAACCAAGCTAAAAAAGTGTGTTTGCTAAGTTCTTAACAGGTTAATTCATTCCTTAGTTTAGTTTTTTGGGTTTTGCAAATCCTTTTAACTGCTTGCGGTTTGTGATTCGGGCCTGTGAGGATTGTTTACAGATTATAGTTGACTCCTCACTTGCAATACGCAAGTGAGAGTGCCTTATTGTACCAACAGCAATGGTTTAATTTGTGACTGTGATTGCGTGTGGTGTCATTCACTGTGCTAACGAATAAACCAAGCAAACCAGTAAACCAAAAAAGTAAGCGTAGAAGAAAAGGACTGTGCTTGCTGTTTGTTTTGCATTTCACTGTGAGATCTTGAGCATACATGTGGGGCGTGGTCACTATACTTTGAATTTGTGTTTAGCGTTGTTTTGTTAGTATGCCTACTATCCAAACCCAATAGCGAACCAAGAAGTATTAAGGAGAAAACGAAGAGAGGGCTGCTGTCAATAGTTCCTGCATAGAAAAAAAGGGTGTTTGAGTTACTTACTGTGAAATATAACCAGACTCATTGCTGTCAGTCCAAAAGCTGTCAAAATAAATTGCAAAAAGAGAGAAAAACTGGCAGTGAATGGGACTTGAAACCCTGACCATCACAGCAACATAAAGACGCAGCATCCCACTGCAACACCATATGCTCTACAACATACTTTGTTTGTAATCCCATCCTTCTTCTTTATATACTCTGTTTTTTAACAACATACATAAAAAAGGAAGAAAAGGGGCCAAAGTGGGGCTCGAACCCATGACCTGCTGCTCAAGCACCCAACACCCCAAGCATCTGCTCTAGACCATGTTTCTTGTAAGACTTTACAAAATAAGTTATTTATTACCTTTTCCTCCTATTAGCTTATCAGCTCATTTAGCTTATTTTGGCAGCTTATCCTAGCTTATTTTTAGGTCTTTTGTTTTTCCTAGCTTTTAATTCGTATTTAGAATTTTCAGTAATTTTTTTAGATTTTTATAAAATCTTTTAATATTTTTAATCATTTAGTTAGTTTAAAATCGTTTTTAATTCATAATAAAAATATAAAAGTAAAAAAAATGTGATTCTTTTCCTGAAAATTTTATTTTGTCATTTAGGACGTAGAAAAATAAATTTGTTTTTCTAGGACCTAAAATTGGATTATTTGCTCAGATATCGCGCTTTTACTTTCGTATTTATTTTTCGTTTGTTTACGTTAATTGTTTTAAGCCCATTTTTATTTTTAAATTAGTTTTTATTTTTCTTTTTAAGTTTATTTAGTTTAATTTTAGTTAAGTTTCAAAAAAAAAATTATTTTTTTTATTTTTTTTATTTTTGTCAATTTTACGTTACGTTTCGTGTTTACGCGTTTTACGTCGCAATTCTATTTTAGCGTAATCCGTCTTTTGTTTTCTTTTCTTTTCTTCTTTCCAAAAACCTAATCACTCGAATAAATAACGTCTAATATTGTTGGCTAAACACCATACCTCCACCGAGAACGAACTCAACGACAAGTATTCGCGTTTTTCACAAAATGTGACACTTAATACTTACCCGCTTTTGTCGCTTTTTTTTTCCTAAAGTAAAGTGTACAAAAATACCGCATCACATGTATATGGCTTTAGGTATTCTACTTAAACATAATCAATCAAACATATAAACTTATACTATGGAAAACAGTTGGCTGCATACGGGGAATCCTATTAAGGAAAGAATGTCCATATTGAAAGGACGGGAATCCGTACCTTATATCTAGTGAAAGAAGAAGACGAACGGAAGAGAGTCCTACTTCGGTATCACTAATGCTACATAAATACATACGTGTATAAGTGTTGGAAATACGTTTTTCCAAAGAAAGTCTCGGTCACATCATTATTGGCATAGATCACGAGCTATAGACTTTTTAGGACATTGTAACTTGGAGTGACCTCCCTTAGGGGGAGATTGTTGGAAATACGTTTTTACGTATTTAGAAAGGATCGGCCACTCCAATGATATTGGGCTCGTGATCCAATATAGTCCATATAGCTCACATGTAGGGTGGGCTATATAAACCCCCTCCTAGCATGTTAGGGGGGTTGGTCATTCTCACTTTTTTACACATTCAATCTAATATTTCTTATTTTCTCTCCAACCTCTCTCTACCTTTGTCTCTCTAGTTCTTCATCTATCTATCTCTCTCTCTCTTTAAATCATTCCAACACAAGGATAATCCAAGGATTACGAGGACCTACAAATGGTATCAAAGCCTTGGTTTGATTGGTTTGTTCTTGTGTTCTTGATTTTTAGTGATTTTTGATTTTAAAAACCCACGTTTAAATTTTTTTGTGTTTTTTTGTGGTTTGATCTTCACCAATATCATCTACATACACGTATTAGTGATTTGGGTTACTTGGATCGCTCAAAAACGCAAAATTTTTGAGTGTTTGGATTCATTTTTGGCATCAAGATTCGTCTTTTTCAAGTACAATACGAATCCCTTGTTTTTCTCTACTTTTCGCAATATCTGGTATAAATTCGCAATGGTTTGTTAAATTGCGAAATCTTGCACCTTGCAAAGTTGCGAAATCTTCACTAAATTGCGAATTCCTGGCTTAATTGCGGATTTATATATTGCGGAATCTTGGACTCAGATTATTGCGAAATCTTGTCATAATTTCGCAATTGGTATTGCGGATTTGAGTGCAACAGGGATTGCGAAATTGTCTTGCCTCAGTAATTGCGGATTTACAGCATTGCGGAATTGTTCTATATTGAGTATTGTGGAATCCTCAAAAGTTGCGGAATTCATTGCGAAATCTTGCATAGTGATTGCGGAATTGTCAGTTTATTGCGAATTTTTGTGAATTGCGAAATCCTTCAAGGAGTTGCGAAGTTGAATCATTGCGAAATCTCAGCATTGCGAAATCTTTGGAATTTTCAATATTTTTTCAAGATTTTCGAAAGTAATTTTGCCTTGGAGATTTTTTTGGTTTCTCGAGAACACCGATTTAGAGGATTTAATCATTTTTCTTCAATACTCAAGGAATTTAATCGATGACAACAAACACAATACCTTTCTTTCATTGATCGATCGACAAGTAATCTGTATCTTCATATATCATCGATTTTCAATGGAATTGTGTAATTCAACATCTCAAGAGGGAGAATTGCATCGAATGCAAAACACAGCTAGAGAAAGTGGTATAATGTCCTTTCGACTACTCCAGTCTCATCTAGTGACCATTTCTTGGTTTCAAGGAGGAAACGAATTTTTGACACTCTTCGGTCAAGATCGTTATATATTCATCGATTCAATATTTCTCAACATGAACCAACTAGCTGAGCAACTTCACAAAGAAGACTTTAATCACTCTATCAACATCTGCATATCAAGCTCTAGTGACACAACTTACGTACTTCTTCAAATTCAACATCGTTAAGTCTGACAATTCAGGGATATGTCAGTCATTTCTTCAGTACACACAAATGGAGGTTAAAGAGTTCCGTGGTACATTGTTGAAATTAATGACATCGGTCTCGTCTTCGATTTATGAAAGATCCCGACTTCAGCAAGCGTATGATAATGGAGTGCAAGAATCTACGATGCAGATGCAAGAGGAGAATGATCATACGATTGACAACTTGGAGCCTAAAGATTGCAAGAGCAAGGATTGATGACACCTTACCCGTATATGACGAAGACTCTACAAATACGGTACAAAGGAATGTGGTATATGATGTCTATGCCGATAAACTATCGCATGTTGTGCATTCCGAACCTAATTATGACAAGCATGGGATGGAAAAGGGTGATAGTTTTACCACTTCAGATTCATCCGATGTGAGTCAAAATTGGGGAGAAATTGCTCAGAATGCTATAGTACATCATGATAAATGCTTTATGACTGCTTCGCTAACCGATTCTGATTCCAAGATTAAAGAGCTTGAAACGATCTTAGCTCAGCAATCTAAAGCTCTTGAGGATGCCAAATTTGAATTTTCGAAGAAAACGGATAAATTTGAAAAGTATTTTGAAAAACTTGAAAATTCAAACGTTATTCTAGAAAGAAAATTAAATCAAAAAATTCAAGATTCTAATGCTGAAAAAGATAATTTTTTGAAACAAATTACTTTGCTAGAATCTAAGTTGGCATCCCAAGATAAATTGCTTAAAGACAATGAGAATTTAAAGGCCCATGTTCATGAAAAGGTTTTTGCTATAGCTGCGTTGAAAAACGAATTAAGAAAAACTAAAGGAACTAGTGTGGACACTAAGCTTGAAAAACCATCAATCTTGGGGAAACCGCCTCAAATTCAGTCTGTTAGGCAACCGACTGCATTTAGATCCGAGCGACCAAAATCCTCGAGACCGCGGTTTGCCTCCCAAGTTGATATGGTTCATCTTTCTAGACCAGTCACTCCACCATCTAGGCCCAATGTGACTAAAATAGCTTTTGCAAGACCTAATCACATGATTGCATCTAGTCTCCCTAGACATAGTCCAAAGAATACGTCTCGAACTAGTTCAAATGACGTTCGCCATACATTTGGTCTAAGGGAAGCTAAGAAAAAGACACAAGTAAAAGATAGGAATTTCAAACATAGTCAGATGCCTTCTAGTTTACCCAACACTGCTAACCGAAGCATGTCACATCCTAGGAGAATCAATCAATCATCTAGGAATTCTAGATCTTACTCGGACATTAAATATGCTACTTGTAAAACATGTAGGAGATGTGTCTTTAAAGCCAATCATGATTCTTGTGTCAAGAAATTACTTAATGAGGTGAACTCCCGTGCTAGACTTAAATCTCAGTGGGTTGCTAAGATCAAACCCATTGATAAAATGTGGCGACCTACTGGTAGAACTTTCACTCTTGTAGAAAACGAGTGCCCTTTAACTAGGATAGTCTCTGATTCTACTAAGACTACTATGGAGGAAATTGGAAAGGAGGATACATCACTTAAGCCTGAACTTAAAGTTTTCTATAAAAGGAAACGTTTACCAGCTAAGTCAAGTGGATCATCTCCTCAGGTCACCTCAAGCACAAGAAAAGAAAATTGTGAACCCCCACTTGCTTCTAAGATAGATATCGCTAACCCACATAAAAGCATACAAACTCCTAATGAGATTGCAGGTACCAAAGTCCACGTTCAACAAGAACACAGCGGTCTGATCTTTACATATCGTTCAACTAAGGACACTCTTAGAGTTTGGTTACTGAAGAAGCTGATATCAAAGAAACAAGTGTCTCAGGGGATTCGCAATTAAACATCGTGTGCACAAAGGACTTATAGTCACATCACAGACTGTAACTCGTTCATCAAAGAAAGGAAAGTTTATCGCCGATGATAAATGATAGGTGTGTAAACACCCATCCTTTTTACCAATTAATTACAATAATAACCGAGCCGAAACGTGTATTTTATGTCTTTTATGTCGGAATTATGCGTGGTTTGTGTTTTTGTTGTGATTTAGGACAAAATTGTGAAAAGTGGGGAAAACACGGCATTCACGGGCTTTTATTGAAGAAAAAGATGAAAGATGAAGTCGAGAAGTCAAGAGTGCAAAAGGAACGGAAGTCCAAGACCAATTCTGAAGATTTATCGAAGAAAAAGTCAAAAGACAGAAGTTTACTTAAAGCCGAAGAACTCAAGTCTAATTTATTGAAGAATAACAAGACGAGTTCAAAAAAATCCCGAGACAAAACCATTTAAAGTCCAAGATTAATGAAGAATAAAGGCTTAAGGACTAATGGTGCAATTAAAAGAAGATTAAAGAAGGAAGGACTTAATCTTGTAGTTAAGAGAAAATGAAGGAGGGGAGGAAGCTTCCTAAGCACCCTTAATCCTCCCCTATAAATAGTCATTAGTTGTTAATTATTTTTCTGGGTTGGCTAATAGTGACAATTAGTTCTTCCACTTTTAATTACCTTGTCATTTAAATACTTGTCAAATTTAAATTCTTGTCTTGCACCTTAATTACCATTTAATTTCAAGTAAGTTTTTCTTTTAATTCTTGTTAATCTTTATCTTTATCTTGTTAATCTCATTCTACCTTTCTTTAATCTTTATGTTGATTTGTTTATGTTCATGTTCTTGATTTTTGGTGATTTATTTAAGTGGGTTTTGATTATTTTGATTAGTTTTGTGAGTTTGATTGTTTTGGATTGATTGTTTATGATTAATAGATGTTAATTTGTTTGTTTGATTTAATCTTGTGGTTGATTTAGCTTTGTTTTGATTAGATTCGTGTTATTCCTTTTTCCTTGTTCTTCGGTTATTTGTTACTGTATTTTCCAGCTTCTGATCTTTCCCAGACATTCCGTATAAGCATTTCACTGGGTGACTATTCGGAATATTGAATATTCCGAATAGTGTTTTTATTCCGAGTTGGCAGGTTATTCCGCATAGCTTGGGTATTCCGCATAGGAAGAATATTCTGCATAGGCTTGGTTATTCCGAATAGGGGTATCTTTTCGAATAGCAGTTTATTCCGAGTAAGCTGAATATTCCGGATAGGAATAATATTCCGAATAGGGGATTTATTCCGCATAGCCAAACTATTCCGGGTAGGGGACTTTATTCCGAATAGGACAGTATTCCGGATAGGAGAACTTATTCCGCATAGGGCTGGTTATTCCGGGTAAGGATTATTCCGCATAGGACAGATTATTCCGAATAGGCTTATATTCCGGATAGGGAACTTATTCCGGATATGTGACATATTCCGAGTAAGCCTAATATTCCGAACAGGGGTTTATTCCGGATAGGGGTAATTTTCAGCTTCTTTAATTTCAGTTTTTAATTTTCTTAATTTCGAACTTTATTTTTCCCGCCTTTTTACTTAGTCGCACTTTAAGTTTATTTGCCTTAGATTTATTTTAACCTTGCCTTAGTTTTAAGTTTTAGTTGCGTTTTAAGTTTGCCTTAGTTAGATTTAAGTTTGCGTTATTTACTTTTAGTGCCTTTTAATTTTAGTCAAGCTTTTAAATACTTGCACCCTTTACTTTAAGTTAAATTAGATTTATTTAATTGCCCTTTACTTTAATTGTTTTGCACATTTTAATATACTACAACGACACATTTTTGTTCACCAAAGACAGTTGAGTCGCACACTTAAACCGATTTTCAATTCGAAGAGACATACTAGAACGATAATTTTTAACCTGAGTAAAATCGAGTTATTAAATGGCGCCGCTGCCGGCTCTTTTCGTAAAGATTAACGGTTTTCTGTAAAAGACGCGTTGCTTTTTGGGATCCGTTCACTTGTGAGCGTTATTTTTCTTGCATAAAAAACTCAAAAAAAAATCATAAAAATTAAAAATTGATAAAAATACATAAAAATTAAAAATTTCAAAAATCCAAAAAGATTTTATCTTTATTGTGTATATATATTGTCTTTGTGTTTGGTTTCTTTTTCTTTTGCATTTTCAGCTGTATGCGTACTAGATCTTCTAATTATCAAGAGCCCGAGACTCAAGAAGATTTAGCTATGTCAGGTGTTAACAACAATAATCCACCGCACCTCAACAATAACAACAATGTTCTTCTACAGCCCGATCTTCGGACCATGGAGGAGCTTTGTCAACCTACCATGTTTGGACGAGGAGGACCGATTGCGTCGATGCAAATCACGGCTCCTGAGTTTTCGTTGAAGCACCACATGATTCAGCAAGTGCAAACTAATCCATTCGCCGGAATGCCTAATGATGATGCCAACAAACACCTCGACAAGTTCATTACAATCACCCAAAGCATGAAGTTGCCTGGTGCCACAATGGATGTTCTTCGCCTACAACTCTTTCCACATACTTTATCACATCTTGCCGAGAAATGGTTTGATCGTCTCCCGAAGAATTCTAATCATACTTGGGATGACATGACTCAACGCTTTTTGTCGCGCTACTTTCCACCATCCATGGTCACAAGCCTTCGCAATCAAATCAGCGGTTTCATGCAAGATCCCGATGAATCTCTCTTTGATGCTTGGGAAAGATACAATGTCTTGATTGATCGTTGTCCAAACCACAACATGCTACCTGTGACCTTAATTGATACTTTCTACAACGGATTGACTTTTCGAGATCGTGATACGATTAATGCCGCCGCCGGTGGCACATTCATGAAAAGGAGACCCGAGGAGTGTAGAGAGCTAATTGAGAACATGACTACTCACCACAAAAACTGGGATTCCTCTGCTTCTTCAAGGAACAACCCGAGAGTCAATGTTTCTTCCACTTCAGCAAACCCTGATATGACCGAACTCACCCGCATGATGACTGAAATGAGCAAAAGTATCACGCTTCTCGCTTCAAACCAACAACAACAACAAGTTAAAGCGGTTGCACCTTCTTGTGAAACATGCGGCGATCCTCACTCATACACCGATTGTCCTTCAACTCAAGGAAACCCGGAAAATGTGTATGCAACTTATGGTAATTATTCACCGGAAAATTACCAAGCTCGACCACAAGGGGATAGAAATTTGCTGAGTTACCGGTCCAACAATTACCTTTCACCCGGTTTTTCTCCTCAAAACCAAAACCCCGCCAAAAACTACAATAGAAGCAACCAAATCCCACCAAGAGCTTCTAATCCTTATCACCCACCCGCCCAACAAACCCCACCCATTAACCACGATGTTGAAGCCATCATGAGAACCCAAGGAGAGCAAATCAAGAATCTACAGAGCCAAATTATCAATCTGAAAGGAGATATTACCAAGCAAGGGAATGAGATTAGATCCGAGCTTCGAGATAATATTCAATCCTCCTTCAACAATCAAACAAATGATTTGAAGAATATGCTTGCTAGTTTCTTGCCTGCCGCTCAACCTTCTACTTCAAGTTCTCTACCTTCAAACACCGTCACCAATCCGCGAGCAAATGTGAGTGCTATTACTACTCGTAGTGTAATTACCATTTTCGATCCACCGATCCCACCCCCATCATCTACACCTCCTCCACCACCATTAATCCCTACTCCTCCTACACCTAGTATTAGTGCACCATTACCGTTTCTGCCTCGTCATGACGATGTTCCTAGGAAGGACCCTTCAACATCTCAACCTTTACCTACTACACCTGCACCTTCACCACCCAAACCTAATATCCCTTATCCTTCTCGATTGGGCAAGAACAAAATGCTAACCAAGGAGGACTCTCAAGTGACGAGCTATATCAAGATGATTTCTCAAATGAACTTCAACATTAGCTTTCTTGAAGCACTTGTCCACATGCCCAAATTTGTCAAAGCATTTAAGGAATTGCTTAACAAGAAAGAGAAGTTGCTTGAACTCGCCAACACACGCTTAAATGAAAACTGCTCTGCAGTTATTCTTAAAGAACTGCCGGAAAAGCTTGGAGATCCCGGTCGTTTTGTGTTGCCTTGCGTGTTCAACAAAACTGAAGAATTTACTGCCCTTGCTGATCTCGGGGCCAGTATTAATTTGATGCCTTTGAGTGTTTGGAAAACACTATCATTACCCGACCTCACTCCAACAAAGATGACTCTTGAACTTGCAAATCACACTCTTGCTTACCCTGTTGGTATTGCCGAAGACGTGTTCATCAAAGTTGGCACATTACTTTCCCGGTCGACTTTGTCGTTGTTGATTATGAAATGGAACCTCGTATTCCTTTAATACTTGGTCGGCCATTCTTAAGAACCGGACGAGCTTTAGTTGATGTTGCCGAAGGTGAGTTAATCTTAAGAGTCGGGGATGAGGCACAAGTTTTCAAAATGGGGAAGCTTACAAGTACAACCTTTGGAGGCCGCGAATCAGTGAATATGATTAATGTGCTCGATGATTTTACCGTCTACAACAATCCTCTATTCGACTCTTCCATTGATAATCCACTTTTTCATGATGATGTGGATGATTCTTGGTCCAATTTGGAACCTTCTCCCATTTATGATTCTCCACCGGTCTTTGATGCTTATGATGATGATTCTAGCTCAGATTCGGATGATTTTGATGACCTTACCTCCGAGTATCCCGAGCTGCCCACATATGATGATTTCGATGAGGCTGATACTCTTTCGAGTGATTCTGTTGAGTCTTAGGATCTAGACTCATTTGGGATATCATGATCATGATTATAAATGCACAGCGGAATCATAAAGAACACAATTATAACCAAGAACAAGGCTTTCACTAATGAAATGATTACTATTAATAAACTATTAACTACTACTCCTGGTGCCTAATAGGCTTGACACCAGGAGAACGCACACACACCTATGGTTTACATTGTTTGTGAATCAGTGAATAACAACCAAGGTGCCTACCCTCTTTATATAATAGAGGGACTAGGGTTACATCACAACCCTAGCTTACTATCTAAGCTAACATATTACTACTAGGTCCTTCATCTTGATTTGTCATATCAACTCAAGATCTCTAAGTCCCAACAATGTTCCCCTAGTTGATTTGACAAAACCAGTAAGCACAAGCTTCCCCTGAAGCTATTATAGATGAAGGCTAAGCTTCCCCTTAATCCATGCATTCTTCCCCTTTTTGTCACATCAACTCAAAAAGGATCGTCTTCCCCTTAAGAAGTGCACGGCAAATCCAGTAGGTTCCATGGAGAGATCACTGATGAAGAAAATCAAGTATAACTAATTTGATGAAGAAGTGGAATCTCCCAAACTTGTGTCTTATGTATTGCACTAACCACGTGACGTCGAGCTCGAACAAAATCCTCAAATAAATGAGACACTGAGCACAATAACGTAACCCCTTCAAGCGATATCAAATGTACGCATAGAGCAAGGTATCTTAAAAAGCTGCTACTCCTTTTAAGATATGAATAGATCGTACCCCTTCGCTAGATATGTCAAGTATTCGTCATCATACAAACCAAGCAAGTCATCTTAAAAGGTGCTCCCTTCCTTTTATGATATGATAAGAACACAAAACCTGTGAAAATCAACTACAACATAAAATAAGTGATAATCAAATGTCTTCTTCAATGAATCGCCACAACGAATGATGATGGCTGAGAACTCCTCCCCTAGTAATAGTAGTGACATCAGACTAGTCACTAAAAGCAATCTTACTTGACTAGTAGGATCCAAAACCGGCCAAAGAAAATTAGTATACAACAAGCCAGCAGGAACCAGAAGAAAGTCAGTAAGAACATACACCTACCAGTAGGAACAAACCAGTGGTACGGACCAGTAGGAACCGACTAATAGAAACCGACCAGTAGGAGCTGATGATTCAACCAGGAGGAACCATCAAATATTACCAGGAGGAACCGAGAACACAACCACCACGAACATAAATGACCAGTAGGAACCATAATGCACCAGTAGCATAACGAAAATCTACCAGTAGCATCTTAAAACCCTTTCTACCTTTTTTTTCATATTCTTTTTTTCATATTTTTTTTTCAAGCTGTCATCACATCGTCACTGAAACTGTTGCTATTTTGTTGTCGAAGTTGTTGTTGATACTGTTACTACTGATGGTACAAACACATACTAACGTGACTAGCTTGCTGTAGCCCACATAAATCCAGCCCATCATAAACTTCCATATATTTAAGAAATAAACAGCAGACCCAATTTTTAGGGATATACTTACGTAAAATATGAAAATGAAGATGGACCATAACTTCAGCCGAAGTGTATGCAAACCCATGGGACTTTCTGTGTAACGCATAATCACGTCCAAAAATAACTCCGTTAAATTAGTATCCAGAATACATAAAAGCATGCATATTCTTGAGATCAGTACTGCTTCCACACGTTTGACCATATCCACATTCAAAATTAATTCCTACAAAGTAGCAATATACCACGTAACAACAATGGACATTAACTTCTTCCTCTATTATAGCTGGTGTCAAACGTTGTTGCCAAATATGCACAACTCTTATCTCGTCCAAAATTAAATTCCACAAGTTTTGTAGTTAGCTTCCATAAATAACGTGCTTCCAAAAACATCACGTAATAAAATCTTCCACCTTTTTAGCTAACTCACTGTAGATGTATTCAAATCATGTTGTATCTCCAAAATTGACGCAAGGAATAAAAACTTCCATACTCACGTAAATATGGCAATTTCTTTTTGAGATCAAAATATAGTTCCTAATACTTAGCCATTACCCCACGTATCAATGTATAACACGTCCACACCATGAATTATTTCAACCATACGAGATAGAAGTATGGAACTATAATATCAACAATGCTTTATATGTAAACACATAAAAGTACCTTTTATGTTCATGTCTGCCTTTCTCCATTTGCAAACGTCAAGCAATAAACAAATAAAGTATCCAAAGCAAATACTTGAAGCCACACGTGAGTATACATAGAAATACGAAACACGTCCCATTCTCCTTTTCAAAATCACACCTTTTGACCTTATCAAATAATAAAATAGAGAAACACATACCATATTTGTGTTTGACCATGGAAAACGATGTTTGCACACGTTTTTAGCAAATAACGTCCACAACTTACGCATATGTATTAAATTCCAAATCATCTACCATGGAACATTGATGATTTTTTTTGTTCATAAATATTATTAAAACCTTCCCACGTCCCATCATGTACTATTATTTTCTCTTGGCTCACGTGAACCATAAAAGCAACTGATTGAAAATTTCGAGTAGTACTAGAGTAATCAAAAGTAATACTCACAACTTTGTATACCCGTGCTTGAGCATATACGCCAGCAGCCACTATCAAAAAACAATATGCACCTTAGATCTGCGTTTGTTTTCCATACGTTGACATCCACATCTCCATAAAACATAAACAACAATCTCAAGATCAAGAGACACCAATGCTTTTTCTTTGCCCCAATCAGCAGCAAGTGTTTCATCAGGAACCAACCACAGTAACGAGACTTTCTGTTATATCACGTGTGGCAGTATTAGCAGTCATCATCTCCTATACTTTCTGTCCTACCAAAGCAGCACTAATAACATATCGATCTAGAGTTTGAAAACCCTAAAACAAAAATCACAGCACCCTTAAACATTGAGCATCTTAGATCATACTAGGGTTCATCGTTGATTCAAGAATCAACTCACCAAAGCTAGTATGACCACCATCAATGTACCAGCAACACCATCACAGTAACAGCAGCAACATGACAGTAACAACATCAGATGAACAGCAACAATCATCTAGGGTTTGTTGGGAAAAAACCCTAGATCAGTAATCTGATTTATTTAAAAACAGAAAATAACATGAAAACCTTGTAGATCAATCAGATTGAGAGCCAACAAGCTCAGATACCACTTGTTGAGTCTTAGGATCTAGACTCATCTGGGATATCATGATCATGATTGTAAATTCACAGCGGAATCATAAAGAACACAATTATAACCAAGAACAAGGCTTTCACTAATGAAATGATTACTATTAATAAACTATTAACTACTACTCCTGGTGCCTAATAGGCTTGACACCAGGAGAACGCACACACACCTATGGTTTACATTGTTTGTGAATCAGTGAATAACAACCAAGGTGCCTACCCTCTTTATATAATAGAGGGACTAGGGTTACATCACGACCCTAGCTTACTATCTAAGCTAACATATTACTACTAGGTCCTTCATCTTGTTTTGTCATATCAACTTAAGATCTCTAAGTCCCAACAGATTCTTCAAATGATGAAGATCCTCCGCCATCACTCGATCCTACTTTGGACGATTACTCATTTGAGGAAGACTTCTCTACGTTTCTTAATACTTACTTCCCTCATGAGAGTGATGCTCCTCCTTATGATTTTGAAGATAATCGTCTTGATCCTACTTTTGATTTGAAGAACATTCTTTCAAAGGAAAAGAAACCGGTCGACACCAATATTCGCAGCACGTATGAGTTAACACCTCTTTGTCCCCCTTTTGAGGACGAGGTTGTGCTTCTTCGCGGATCTTCTTTCCATTCTGCTGAGCCTGAGTGCTATTTTCCCCTAAAGGAAAAGGTGTTCGACCCTGGTATTGAAATCTTTAAGCCATCTCAGTATCCACCTGATGAAATAAAAGGAAAAATCTTTGGAACTTATGGAAATCTGCTTGCACCACTTCACCCTTGCTTCCACCGTGCTCCATCGCTGCTTAAGGGAACCTTGCCTACTCTTCTTTGGCTTGCCTTGTTCGCCTTAAGCCTCTGCTATTTGATGGAAGAATACTATGTCTTTGATCCTGGTGGATATGTTTCATGCTTCTTCCGTTGATGATCAAGGTCGAGTCAGGCTCACGACTCGGTTATCAAAAATCAAGCGCTTCTTGGGAGGCAACCCATGCATCTATCTTTCCGCTTTCTTTCTCATAAGTGTAGGGGAGACCCGTTGGTTTGCTTTCCTCTCCTCTCTTTTTAATTAGGGATTCGAGCTTCAATGATCCACTCTTGATGATTCTTGACGACCCGTGATTCCGTGTCCACTTATTCCCGGTTCTATCCTAAACTCTTTTCGATTCACTATTTTATATTTTCTCAATATTAAAATAGGAATCTCTTTAGTTGTCCTTTCCTTAGCAAGATTTAAACAACGTGCACAATGTCCTAAGTGTAGGGGAGTTTACTCCCACATGCTTAAACATTGAGGACAATGTTTATCTTAAGTGTAGGGGGGACTTCTATCGAAGTTAAGTGGTCTTTTCCTTGTATTTGTCCTCATTTTAATCGGAAAATCAATTTTTTCGACATTTTTCAAAAATTTTGATCTATTTTGGCCTATTAGTTGTTCCTTTTGTATAGTTATTTTCTTTCCTTATTAGAATAAATGCTTAATAAAGTGGTTTTAATTTTCAAACGTTGTGAATCTTTTGACTCAACCCGAGTTTACTCTAGCTAGTATCCTTAACGTGTTTAAGTCAAGTTTTGCTAGGCTTTTATATAGGGAGCTATAATACGCGAAAGTCTTAACTCTCACGGGTTAAGAACAAGAACTTTTCGCAAGTTCCTATAATTGATCCTAAAGAGTTGTTTATCAAGGGAACTTTAAAACGCGATTTCTAAACTTGAAAAAGTCTAAGAATTTGCAAGATCCTATGGGCGACTCGAAAACCCAAAACTTTGATTTAATAGGCTAAGCATCCACGAGTCTCATTCCTTGAGATTATAAACTGTGGAGAACGAGAGATGATAGAGCCAATTATAAGTTCGGTATTCTTTCGTGAATTTATGTGAGTTAATTATAAGCCTATTCTCCCATCGCTTGCTAATAAATTTATCTGCAATAAATAAGGTTGTACGATTTGAAAAGTTACTTAGCTTCTAGCCCAAGATCGTTTAAAAGTTGCTCGGTATGGATTAGAGTTCATAGCCAAGGCATAACTTACTGAAGCGGGATGCGAAGATTGGCGAGTCCAAAAAGGCCCTAACAAGGCATGAGGGCTATATTTTGTTGCTAAAGATCCAAAGTGATGTGAAGAATCATTTATCGAAAATCAATATGAAGGATCGAGACACACGACGAAAAGCAAAAACTCCCCAAAAGTCATGGAGAAGTGTATCCGAAAAGACCCTAGCAAGGTATGAGGATAAATAGATCCAAGTCAAAAAAAAAGGAGGCGGATCGTTGTATATCAAAGTCCAAAATAAAGATTGGAGAAAAATGAAGAAGTCGTGGTCCAAGTATGAATCTCTCAAAACTTCAAGTGAAGAAATTCCATTATGAAGAGAAGACCATAATTTCATGAACGTCTCTCAAGGTTTGAAGTATGAAGTCGTTGCCAAATATCGGTCCGAGAAAGGTCTCAAATCGCGAAGCGAGTTATGCCAAGATATGAACTTTATGAGGTCCCGAGAAGCAGTTTTAAAAGATTTTGTCCTTTAGCTAACTATTGATTAAATCGTTCACTTTATTTTCGGAATAAATAACTATCGAAATAAGTCAAAAATGCATCCTCGTGATCATTCAAGACAACAATAAAATATAAGAGATACACCTAGGAATAAGGGAGTCTAAGTAAATAATTGGCTCACATGAGTTCCTGTTAGTTTGCTAACTTATAATAACAATGATCTCGTTTTTAAGCTTGGTTTGGAGAAAGTGAAAACTTGAGGATGATGATTATTCATGACATTTCCAAAACCTAAGGTATGCTTTTGATTTCTTTACTTTGAATGTTTATAGTTTTCTATCTCTTTAATAAAGGCCACTATGGATTGATTATAATGAAAAATGTAAACGTGCTTTGTAACTAATGCATTGCATGAGGACATTGCAATGGTCAAGTGTAGGGGATTTGATAGGTGTGTAAACATCCATCCTTTTTACCACTTAATTACAATAATAACCGAGCCGAAACGTGTATTTTATGTCTTTTATGTCGGAATTATGCGTGGTTTGTGTTTTTGTTGTGATTTAGGGCGAAATTTTGAAAAGTGGGGAAAACACGGCATTCACGGGCTTTTATTGAAGAAAAAGATGAAAGATGAAGTCGAGAAGTCAAGAGTGCAAAAGGAACGGAAGTCCAATACCAATTCTGAAGATTTATCGAAGAAAAAGTCAAAAGACGAAAGTTTACTTAAAGCCGAAGAACTCAAGTCTAATTTATTGAAGAATAACAAGATGAGTTCAAAGAAATCCCGAGACAAAACCATTTAAAGTCCAAGATTAATGAAGAATAAAGGCTTAAGGATTAATGGTGCAATTAAAAGAAGATTAAAGAAGGAAGGACTTAATCTTGTAATTAAGAGAAAATGAAGGAGGGGAGGAAGCTTCCTAAGCACCCTTAATCCTCCCCTCCCCTATAAATAGTCATTAGTTGTTAATTATTTTTCTGGGTTGGCTAATTGTGACAATTAGTTCATCCACTTTTAATTACCTTGTCATTTAAATACTTGTCAAATTTAAATTCTTGTCTTGCACCTTAATTACCATTTAATTTCAAGTAAGTTTTTCTTTTAATTCTTGTTAATCTTTATATTTATCTTGTTAATCTCATTCTACCTGTAGAATCTTGATAACCTATGAATCTATGAAGTGGGTTGATGTTTTCTAGAGAGAGAAACTAGAGAGAGAAAGTGAGAGAAAACTATGTGTATTTTATTAAGTGGAACTAGAACAAATGACAACAACCAACCCCTTTCCATGGTGGAAAGGGGTATTTATACTTCCAAGCTACATTGGGCTTGGGCCGGTCCATGACAAGCCCATGGACCGGTTCTTACTTAACTAAATAAGTAACTAATAACTATTTGTTAACTACGAGCTATTACAACATAAATAATATTGTGGAGTGACCGATACTTCTAATATACGTAAAAACGTATTTCTAACAATCTCCCCCTAAGGGAGGTCACTCCACGTTACAAAGTTCTAAACCTAGCATACTATACTAAGTCTTCGTTTTTTAGCTCGTAGTCTTTTCTTCTTTTCTTTCTTTTGTTGTGAATATGTTGGTTTGATCTTTTTGGCTTTGGCTTGAGAGCATTGTTCTTTTGGCCTTTCACGTGCGATCTTTTGCCTTCTTGTGAATTTTGCCTCCTCGTGACTCCATGTTCCACACACTTATGTCTTTTTGTTGAATTCTCGAAAGTTTCAGAGTTTGGTACAGCGGAAGACTTTATCTTGTACTTTCTTGAATTTTTGCTAAACTTTGATGCAGAAAAACATAAGCATGTGGGAACGACTTCTACAGGTACACCGCAACACTACCGTCTTCACAGGTACACAGCAACGCCACCGTCTTCAACAGGTACACAGCAACGCCACCGTCTTTAACAGGTACACAGCAACGACACGAATAAAATGGCTTTGAACATTTTATTCTAATTCGGTAGCATTTTACCTCCGGTCGGTGAAGACCGTTGGACGATATTAGATATCGTACCCGTGACGGATAGTTTCAATTAAGTAACTTCCTGACAGGATTTCGCGGGTAAACCCGTTCTCTTTATTCGACCGTCCAAAGCTGACTGCGAACATAAAGAGTGAATCACTTGGATAAATTATCCTTGTGATTTGAAGCCGTCAATTCATGAAACCTGGAACAAGTGAATTTCAATTAAGATTTTCACCATCGTTGCTTTCCAGTTGTCACGAGCTCAATTCATAAAGAATCTTGCACGTCACCTACCAAGTGCTGTTTGATGTTTACACTAGAAGGATTTCCACTCATCACTGTGATCAATAAAGAGTCACTCTGAGTGTTCTGGCAAGATCATATGATAATGCGAAGAGGCCTGGAACGAGTTTAAGTTCAATTAAGAATTAAACCACTGTTTCTTTCCAGTTTTTCACAAGATTGGTTCTAAAAGAACCGCACGTGTAACCTACCATGAGCTTGTTTGATGTTGGCTCAAGCAGGATTTCCATCTTCATTGTAATACTTACATATTACTCAGATGTTCTGGCAATATTACAGGAATATTGCGTAGGACTCATGAAAATCTCTTACTTTTCACAGTGTGTGAGAAAGCAAGGAATAAATGGAAAGTGTCTTAATGAGACTTTTGATGATCTCTTGCATCTAGACTCGATTGTGCGTTTTGATTTAGTGAGCGATGGTTGGAGAGGAGTGCCACCTTTTCAATACCAGTCTATTCGGAGTGAATAAACCAATAGATAACGTGTTGATCTCCGTGTGATTAAAACAAATACCTTTTGAGAGATATTTGAGTTAGCTGGGAAGGGTTGTGCATTGCATCACTGGGTCCATGATGTCTTTCTTCAATACCGAGAATCATTAACAAAAATGATCTCAATAGCATATGTATTGACCCGGTTTCTGCCTAAAGTTGTAAGGAGGGCTTCTTTCTTTACACCCTTTATCTTTACATTTCTTTTTCATTCTTCAACCCCTTCAATGCTTACCAATACGTCATCACTAGCACCTTGTTGTGATTGTTCCAGTGCTAGCTTAAGCACTTGGTCGGCATTTAGCTACGTTCACATTCTTTCTCCATCTTTCCTAGGACTTCTAATTCTATCTAGGGAATTGTCCTTGGGAAGATTCCATCGGCTCTGATGAATCATTGGACTAAACCTATTCCTACCACCCTTTTGTCACCACATTCGTCGTGAATTTAAGCGTGTTTTGGGAAGGAATTGCCACCATGAAAAATCTTTGAAAATCACCTAAAGTACTTGTGATATTGAAATCAAAAGTTTCGTACCTTAGGTGTTTTTGATCATCAAAAACGCTCCCCCTTAACACGTGCTTTACACATATTAAGTTGGATTATCGTTAAGTCTTTTTCATCTTTTAGCCAAGTATCACTTAAGTCTCCTTAATCCCATTTTCTCCCCTTATCCAAAATGTTAACCATTAATATTTGGGATATTGAATGGATTAACCGGTCTTTGGGTAAAAATGAAATCGATGTTTGGCCATAGAACAAGTTATTGCTCCCCCTTAATTTAATAAGTGATAGTTGTAGTGCTTTAGTATGATATATTTTGAAAGATTTAGAATCTCGTGAGAAATTCTTGAAAAATTATCACACCTTAACACTACATCAAGCCGCAAAAGCACAATATTCACAAATATACATATTCACAATTGAAAACCAATATAAAGTGGACCTGAAATGTACGACCCATTAGATGGATCGTTGCAGTATCTTGTGGTGCACTAAATATGGTCTTCCACCAACGAATCTTTCCAAGCTCCTCATCAATCTACGTTTTCGGAGCTTTTGATCAATCTTCTTGATCACATACTTCGCCATTTGCCGATAACCCGGATGCCAATCTTCCGTCATCTCTGGCAAAGTCCCACCCGAGTTCAGATGCTCCAACTTTCCTCTGACTTATAGAAGAGTCCCATCACTGTACTTATAAAGCTCACCCACCCTCATAAACTTCATTAAACCTCGACTGTTCAAGTAGAAAATGCCGCAATTTGGAACAGAAATGCCGGTATAAGGATATCTATCTACATGTTGAGGTAGAACTTGATTCACTGGACGGGTTAAGTTGAGCTTCCTTTGATAGCTTTCGACTCCCAACTGAAGATCTTCAACTCTTTTCTTGATAACAACGCTTCGTGTGAACATACGAAGTGCTGTATTCAAGGCAATGAGGTCTTCACGAGGAATATGTGTGAGTTGATCTCGGGTCATCAGAAGCAACATATCTTCGATATCCTCAAGGCGAATGATGGAAAAATCTCTCTGCTGGATTTTGTACTCTCTGTCATCCTCCCTTTTCAATCGAATCTCCGTCACATGATAATAGCCATTCTTGGCTTCAGTTTTCAATCCTAAGATGCTGGAGATGCGGATATCGGATCTAACGTTGCTTCCTAAATTGACTAGACAGCAGCCCCTGTACGCCCTTCGAACTCGTTCGTCCCAGTGTGATGCACCTATGACAGCATACATATCATAATTACGATTTACCTTTGGGACCCAGAGTCGGTTTACCTTTTCCTCGATAAAGGGTATTGTCCCCCAGTTGGCAGCTTTCAGCAAGGTAAGGGATGTTGCGTACTTTGATGACCCTTTGAGAAGATAAACCAGATCATTGGTGACGAAGAAGTCGAGAGCAATCTGATTATCTTGAGTAGGGTCAAGTGGAGGTGGAGCTCTTTCTGATTCATGAAGACCTGGCCGTTGAACGGTATTCAGAGCCTTCAGGATCTCATCGGCATAATACTCGAACTCCATTCGGGTTAACCGGGTTTTGGCGCGAAGTCTCTTATCCTTCAGCACTTTCTTCACCAAAGATGGAGTAACCGAAGTCTTATACTCATGAGGAAGAAATGCACATAAGTCAATCGGACTGCGGATACGAAGATACAACACATCTTTGTCTGCGTATGTGATCGGATCATATTGCGCCGCTGCCGTGATCCAAGCCTGTGGCGGTGCAGTCTCGTCAATTTCCAACGTGTCTGTCCAGTCTCGTGTGCTTGGTTCAGGAACCGTAGATTGTTGTGCTTGTTGTAGAGGAGTAGAAATGTGAACATGTGCTGGTTCTGATTCAGGCATTTCGGCAGTGTCGTGAACGGGTGAGTGTTGTGCAGCTTCAGGTTCAGTTACCGATTCTGCAATCACAGGAGCAACAACAACAAAACTAATGGGGTTAGTGGTAATAGGTAAAGATACAGCAATAGAGGTACCGGGAATCGATGACGCTGTAGTAGCATTCACATCGTGGCGCCACTTAGATCGTCTTGATTCCGATGATGTTGATTTGTCCTTCTGTGCTGCATCTTTCTTGGACTTGGTTCCAGACTTAGCAGGTTTCTTGGAACTGGTAACCTTATCTCCCTCTTTAGGCTGTTCACCCCCATCATCATCCTCATTGTTATCCCCGTTGCTCCCCCTAGCACTCTCCTCATTACCATCACCACCATCATCGCCATCATCATCATCATCATCATCATCCTCATCCTCATCATCATCATCATCACCATTATCGTCATCCTTTTCCTCTTCTTCTCCTTCTTCTTCCTCTTCCTCTTCACCAGTACCCTCTTCCTGTTCACTATCATCTTTATCCTCCTCAGGTAGAATGTGATAAGGTACCACACTTCCAAACATTTTGAATAACCTATCATCCTCCATGATAGCGTCATTCAGGGATTTGTAAAGAGCCCGTTGAATCCTAGACTTATCAAACGATCCAAGTTCCACCATACGAGCTTTGAGGATCTTCTTTAATTCAAAATCCGTTAACTCATAAGCAATTTTGTATGCGGATTCTGAAGGATTGGATGACTTGATCATCAAATTATCAGCTGCTAGTGTCTTCAACTCATCACGCAGTTTAGGCATAATGGATTCAACAGATTCCTTCACTCTTTCTTCAACGGAAGCTTCAAGTGCCTCTTTCTGCTCCTTGTATTTATCCCTCATCGCTTGAAGTCTGGTGATACGTGCAGCATGCTTATCAGCCTCAGCCTGCTTAACCCGAGCTAGTTCTTCTGCATGAGCTTTTCGCGTTAATTCCATATCTGCAGCGAACTTAGCAAGCATCTCCTCTTGGGATTTCCTAGATGCTTCTTCACTTTGAGCTCGTCTCTGTAACTCTTGGCGAAGTTCATCCATTTCTCGTTTGTGATTATCCACATGTTTATCCAACATTTCGGCCATCACCAATGCAGCCATTGTAGATGTTGCAGAGCTGCTCTGGGTTGATTGAAGAGGTTCGGTTGTTACTACGGTACTAAGGATGGGAGTTATAGGTGGTGGAAGAAATGGTGTTGAAGCCGGTCTGGTTGGTAAGGGTTGTATTGGTGGAGGTTGAGTTGCTAAAGGTTGAGTTGACACCATGATCGTAGGAGCAACAGACTCCTTTTCCATACTTGCTGAAATAGGGATTGATGGCTCCTTCGAAGTGGAATACCGTTCAGGTGACCCAAACTCATCAATATCATCTGGTTCCACGTACTCTTCTTCAACATTACCCTTGCACCTGAACCACTACCGCCAGTATCTTTCCTACTCCTTTGAATTGCTATCTTCATCATTTTTCTCTCTGTCTTGTCAAGAGCAGGATCAACAACATCTTCTTCGTCACGTAAAACCATCTCATCAGCCTTACCCTTTCCCTTCTTAACCTCAGTCTTCTTCTTCTTGGTTTCGGGTTCAGGTAACGCAGCTGGTTGCTTGCGTTTACCTTTACTCTTGACCGTAGTAGACGAGTCTTCTCCAGTCTGAAGGTTTGCTTTCAGCTTCTTGATTTCTAACTGCAGTAGCTTGTAATCAGCAGAACCTTTGATTTTCTCCGTCAGAAGATAATCGGGAATAGGACCAGGAATAACACCACCAGATGGTCCTTCATGCCTTAGATCCACAGTATCATCAGCTTCTTCGGTGTGATGCCGACTTGCTGCACGCCTATCAATAGTAACATCATTCTTCATAAAATAGTGAATGATAAGCTTGATAAACCGAGGATAAGGAAAGAAATTTGTCTTCAGCTTCTTGTTATGGAAGAGTTGAAAGGTGAATTCTTCCCATATCAACAATGCATAATCTGCATTTGCAGCTTTGTACATGCCATAGAAGAGGTTTATAATAGGACTGCGCAAAGCATCATGGCCACTTGTTTTTGGTGTAAGACATCTACTGAGAATTCCCAACAATGCTCTCCAAGGTTGTCCTACTTTAGCAGTGGTAAACTCAGACGCGACTCGTATGTCAGGACATCCAAGAGCGTCAAATAACTCCATGAGTTCATCTTTAGTAGGATCCCTCGAAAATGACATGCCTTTGGGTGTATCCCATATACCAAAAATCTTACGGAAGTCTGAAACTGTGAGCGTTTGCTGCTTGTTGTCGATGGTGAAGGTGATCTTGTTTGAAGTGATTTCCTTGGTAGCCCAAAATTCATACATATAATCATAAGGCACCGAGGCACTACTTCTTAAAGCATTCTTAAAATGGGATTGATCAAGGATTGCTATGGCTACTTTAAATCCATGGTGAGTGGATTTTGAGACTTGCTTCAGTCGGTAATTGTTGGGTATGAACTTGAGGGTTCGTGCTTTAGCAATAGCGGCTTCTCTAAAGTCTTGGATTGTTTGTACTGTTGGATTAGTCATTGTATCTGCTTAAGATAAGACATGAAAGGTTGATGCACAAAAAACATATAGATATATATCATTCTCACTTCTAAGCATAACACATTTCATAACATAATATAACAAGTACATATAACATGCAAACAATAATAATCAAACAACTCTTCATCCGGAACTTTCCTTCATTCGGAACTTCTTCATTCGGAACATTCCTTCATTCGGAACTTCCTTCATTCGGAAGTTCTTCATTCAGAACTTCCTTCATTCGGAAGTTCTTCATTCGGAACTTCCTTCATTCGGAAGTTCTTAATTCGGAACTTCCTTCATTCGGAAGTTCTTCATTCGGAACTTATTCATTCGGAAGTCCTTCATTCGGAACTTCTTCATTCGGAAGTTATTCATTCGGAACTTCTTCACTCGGAAGTCCTTCGTTCGGAACTTCTTCATACGGAAGTTCTTCGTTCGGAACTTCTTCATTCGGAAGTCCTTCATTCGGAACTTCTTTCATTCGGAAGTTCTTCATTCGGAACTTCTTCATTCGGAAGTCCTTCATTCGGAACTTCTTCATTCGAAAGTCCTTCATTCGGAACTTCCTTCATTCGGAAGTCCTTCATTCGGAACTTCTTCATTCGGAAGTTCTTCATTCGGAACTTCCTTCATTCGGAAGTCCTTCATTCGGAACTTCCTTCATTCGGAAGTCCTTCATTCGGAACTTCCTCATTCGGAAGTTTTTTTAGAAAAAATCCTTCATTCGGAAGATTATATCCATGTTCATCCGGAACTTTTCAAACGTAGCTATGATGATTAATTCTAAGCGCGTTTGTGAGTTTCTAAGGCAATCTAAGGCAATTAAACATCATCTAATGCTAATCCGCACAAAACCCACCAAAAATCCCTAGTTAATTAACCCTAAATTAATCATAAACCCTAAGTTGATTTAAACTGATTAATCGAGCACTTTTAACAGAATTAAAGGATAAGTAAGGTGATTTAGAAATTAAAGATGATGTTGTACCTTGTTTGAATGAAACAAATGGATTTGATTTACACGGAAGTTCTTGTTAGCTTAATTGTGTATTAATGGCGGCAATGGAAGAAAATGAAACAGTGAAAGATAAGAAAAGAAAGGGGGCGGGGATTATGTTTTGACTAGGTCAGATTTTTGACAAGTTTCAACAAATATCACCTTAAGTCCCTTTATTCTTCTATTCTTTACCTTTTTGGCTCTTATATTTTCATTTTTCCTTTTTCGTCTCCTATCCATCGATAAACTTAGCCAACTTAACTTTTACACAACTTAGCAATCGCAACCTATTTGCATATTTCCAAGATCTAAAAGCAATGTCTATCACATAGCACGAACACAAGTCATATCTTGAAGCAAAACCACTCTATTACCATTTAGCCATTAATTTTTCACAATCACTTTTGAAAATCAATTTAATGACGAAGATGATTTTAATATTTTCTCCCCCTTAAACGATGACCCGTTTTCTATTTAAAGAGCTGTAGTCATTGTTTAAAGAGTCAAATATTGATGAAAGCATTTCCAATTTATATCTTGAAAAAAAATTTGATTTGTGGTGTCAATAAGATTTCTCTTATTTTAACAAATTAATGCACTGAGACGTACACAAATTCGTGTTAGACCAAGTTATAAAGTAAACTTGATCCCTTTGCATGATTTGGCTTGTAAATCATGCCCGAGAAAATTAATTCCCGTTCTGAGCCAACGTTTTCCAAGGAAATACGTGACTTTAATATGAAAACCGGGTTGCAGTCAGAAATAACTACAAGCCATAATGGGCATGTTTTAAAAAATGTACAACTTTTATACGGACTCTATTTATGGCACCGTGTCAATATTGATCGACATTTCTAAGGCCGTAAATATTACCGTACTAAAAGACATGCCCGATTTAAAAACGAAAAATATTTTTGGTTTTTCTTGATTTTATAATTTTTATGGTTTTTGTTGGTTTTATATTTTTTTATAGTTTTTGTTGGTTTTATATTTTTGTATTTTCTTTTTGTGGTTTATATATTTACGATAATATACATGATCACGAACAAAGGATACTCTGAATAGTTTACCACGACTATTCAGCTGATTCTTCTGCCAACTCTTTGAGAGTCGCTGGAGTGAATGATTTCATGCCAAGCTTGTCGATCAAAAACTCGATTCGTCCTCGATCTAAGGCTTTGGTGAACATATCCGCCAGCTGGTACTCAGTAGTGACAAAATACAGCTCGATCACTCCGTTCTCCACCTGCTCTTTAATGAAATGGTAGCGAATGTCTATGTGCTTGGCCCGGGAGTGTTGAACATAGTTGCAGCAAAGGGCAATGGCGCTCTTGTTATCACAATACCTCGGGATTTTGTTAAATCCCAAACCGTAGTCAGTTAATTGTGATCTCATCCAAAGGACTTGAGCACAGAAACCGGACATGGCGATGTATTCAGCCTCCGTGCTTGATATTGCAGCGCTTTTCTGCCTTTTTGAAGACCAACTGATCAATCTATCTCCAAGGAGTTGCACAGATCCAGACGTGCTACGCCTCGTGTCTTGACATCCAGCATGATCGGCATCTGCGTATGATATTAAAGCAATAGAGGAATCTTTCGGATACCATAGACCACGATGAAGTGTTCCTTTTAGATACCGAAAGATCCTTTTCACAACATGTAGGTGCTTTTCGGTAGGCCGAGCCTGATACCGGGCACACATGCATACAGCAAATTGCAAATCAGGCCTGCTAGCAGTCAGATACAGAAGGGTGCCGATCATCCCACGGTAAAGTTTTGGATCGACAATAGTCCCATTCCTATCTTCATCTAACTTGGATTTCTCCACCATTGGAGTGTCCACGGGGTTACAATTTTCAAAGTTATATTTCTTAAGAGATTCTAGAGCATATTTGGATTGATTAATAAAGATGCCTCTGGGATTTTGAGAAATCTGTAATCCTAAGAAAAATGAAATTTTTCCCATCATCGACATCTGAAAGCGTGTGGACATTATCTTCTCAAATCGATTTGACAATTCTATGTTAGTGGCAGCAAATATTATATCATCAACATAAATTTGTACCAGAATCATGTCGTTGCCTTCCTTGAGAGTGAATAGAGTAGGGTCCACCTTGCCTTTGGAGAAGCCTTCCGAAATGAGATATATGGACAGGAGATCATACCACGCGCGTGGAGCTTGTTTCAACCCATAGAGAGCCTTCTTAAGCTTGTACACATGATTAGGAAACTCCGTGCTAACGAACCCATCCGGCTGACTAACATAGACTTCTTCCCTTAGTTCACCGTTCAAAAATGCCGTCTTCACATCCATTTGATAGACGATCATGTTCATATGAGCAGCATACCCAAGGAATAGTCTAATTGCCTCCAATCTTGCCACAGGAGCAAAAGATTCTTCAAAGTCTATACCCAAGGCTTGTTTATATCCTCTAGCAACCAATCTAGCCTTATTCTTTAATACTGCACCCATCTCATCAAGTTTAACCTTATAAACCCACAACAAAGTAAGGATGTTGACCTTGTCAGGGAGAGGAACCAATTCCCATACTTCAAGTCGTTGGAATTCATTTAGTTCCTCCTGCATAGCTTCAATCCAAGATGATTGGGTCATAGCCTGCTGCCAATTTTTAGGTTCAACTTCAGAGAGAAATGCATCAAAGTAGCAATAGAGTGCATTCTCTTGTAATTGATGGCGTGTAGAGACTGGTCGATCTAGATCTCCAATGACATTCCTAATTGGGTGATCTTTTGTCCATTTAGTGCTATGGTTTTCAATCCTAGGTGGTCTGGAGTGAACAATAGAAGGAGCTTCTTCTGAGGTAGACGCGGCTGAAGGGTTTTCAGGGATCGCTACACCAAAGAAAGGAAGCTCTTGCAGGTGAGCATATTCCAAATCGTGATCAATAGAATCCTCTTCCACATCATTAGGCACAAGTAGGGGTGACGATTCAGGTGTAGTTTGAGAATCACTTGGTGAAGGTGCATCTGGTTCAATGTGAATTGACGATGCATTAGATAAAGCTTCATTGGCTGGAGCAACAACTTCAGGAATTGGAGTTATCACTACGGGTGCTGGAACTTCATCATTTGGGGGATCAAAGAATTCGTCAAACAACGGTTGAAACAGTTTATCCCACTCGGGCCTTGATGGTGGTAAAAATGATGTAGAAGTAGGATTATTGGGAACTAATCCGGAACTAATAGCACCGGTTCCCATCTCATGAAGCGCGGGTTCAGAGCTGTGTTGCTCAGAAGCCATCGCTGTCAGCTCATCAAAATCTGCGTCCATAGTTTCTACAATCTTGCCAAGACGACGGTTATAGATTCGGTATGCTTTCTTGGACGGTGAGTAACCAATGAAAATACCTATATCGGCTTTCGGTTGAAGCTTACCCAAGTTCTCACTATTGATGTTTGGATAACAAAGAGCACCAAACACATGAAAAAATGAAACATCGGGTTTACGGTCATGTAGAAGCTCATAAGGTGTTTTTCCATGGCGTTTCCGAATGATAGAACGGTTTTGGGTGAAACATGCCGTAGATATAGCCTCTGCCCACAAGAACAATGGAGCGTTCGCGTAAATAAGCATAGTCCTAGCAGCTTCCATAAGTGTACGATTCCGTCTTTCAACGACACCGTTTTGTTGTGGAGTGCGTGCAGCGGATGTTTCATGTGAGATACCAACTCCTTCATAGTAATCACGAAGAGTCTGGTTGACGAACTCTGTACCATTGTCTGTACGAATACGGCGGACAGTAGTATTCAAACGTACCTGAATGAATTTCAGAAAAGTGATGATAGCCTTCGGTGCTTCATCCTTTGTACGTAGAAATCTAACCCATGTAAACCTGGAGAAATCATCCACAATCACCAGAATGAATTTCTTACCGCTCACACTTTCAGTTCTCATTGGCCCACAAAGATCCATATGCAAAAGATGAAGTTTTTCTTGATTGGTGTCTTCAGCTTTGGGCTTGTAAGATTTCTTGGTACTTTTCCCCCTTGAACACGCGGAACATAAATGATCCTTGTGAAATTTGAGCTTTGGAAGACCACGAACTAATTCGTTTTTAGCCAGATGATTAATAGCATCAAAGTTAAGATGAGATAATCTGCGATGCCATAACCATGACTTGGTCTTAGATGCTTTAGAGAGAAGACATACTGGAGAGGCGGCCATCATGTCTTGTAAGGACAAGGTATAAAGATTGACACCACGAGATCCCTTCAACAAATCTTTTCCTTCCAAGTTGCGGATGAAACAAGTGTGTTGTCGAAAAGCAACCTCAAGGTTGGAATCACAAAACTGTCCTACTGAGAATAAATTATGACCAAGACCTTCTACATAGTATACCCTTGAAATCGTCACGTTTCCAATCTGATATTCACCATACCCCATTATCTTTGCTATATGATCATTCCCGAATTTAACCGTACCAAGAAACTTGCTGACGAAATTTCGGAGCATCGAGCGATCTCCGGTCATATGTTTTGAACAACCGGAGTCCAAATACCACAGGATGATTTGGACCACCTGAAAATATCACCACACAAGACAATGTAGAGGTATCGGAATCTGAGTGTTCCTTGTTATTAGCAGGTACAGATTTAATAATCTTAGATTTGCTAACTCTAGGTTTCTTAGATTTCCTAGCCTTCTTCTTCCTAATTGGTGGTGTAGATTCTAGTTGGCTTAAATCCTGAGGTATTTCTTCACTGATAGGCACTATAGTGGGGGCTGACCTAATTAAAGGGCGCTGTTTCCATACTTGAGTGCGAGTGTTCCTAACTAAAGGACGCTCAGACCTAACCTCAATGGATGCATTCCTAGTTAAAGGGCACATTTTTCCATCTAATGTAAAGGTCCTACCAGTGGGACGCCATTGCCAGCCAACCTGGGCACGAGTTCTACCCGTTGGCTTCCATTCAAGACCATTCTTAATGGCATTCATTTCATTCACATGATCAATCAGACACAAATCATGACGTTGGGAAAACATACATTCATTACAATTCCAACAATTCAAATTAGAATTCACGAATGGTTTAGGCTTCTCTACAGGCGCGGAGCCTTTAGTATTAACATGATTCTTTTTATTTAAAACTGAACTAGCATTCCTATGGTGAGGTTCTACGTTCTTCTTTTTGGCACTACTAGTGGAGGGCTTGATCTTATCTTTCTTGAGTGGCGATCCTTTAGCCTTAGTAGTCTCTTTTAGTCCTGTAGAAGGCAAAGTGGGAATATTAGCAACAGATTTTAAAGGTGCCTTACTTGATTGTGCCAATGACGGTTTTGCTCCTGGAGTCTTATTAAATGGAGTTACAGCAATGGGCCTATTAGTAAGTAGTGCAGAACCTGGTGTACCTATGTATTGCAAATATGCTAAGCAATATTGAACTCGCTTAATATATTCATGATGTAACACCCCCAAATTTATACAACTCAGTACAGCGGAAGACTAGTTGGTGTTACGGGATAGCACATTACTCACATCATAGAAAACGCTTAAAAATCGCGTCGTTTAATAATAAAGAATTTCCATTCATAAATATCAAGTTTACATAGGTCCCAAGTCATTGCATTTCATACAAGTTTTACAAAACATTTGAATGGAAATTATTGTTTAAGTGCGGGCCATGAATTCTTGTTGTCTTCCCGAGAATTACCTTCAAGTACCTGAGATAAGACATGTTAAAAGAAAAGGTCAGCGATAAAGCCGAGTGAATTCATAGAGTTTAATAAAATCCATCAATATAATATCGGTATAAAATTATTACCGAAAATCATTTTGTACAAATCTTTGTAATAGGCCATAAAACAGCCAAAGTCATTTTTATACAAATCCTTGTCGAAAATCACAACATAGGCATTTGCCTTAAAAATCATTATACGAGCCAATGTCGTAAAAACATCATACAATACGTTTTATAACGTTGTATAGATTAAATAAAAACCGTTATATGAATATGGTTATATAAAACCAAAACACGAACATAATATCAATAGTATGATCCCGTATTGCTAGTCAGGCAATACATCGTAATTCGGTGCGTATAGCAGTATTTCGTTAATTGGATTATTATAAGACGCATGACATTGTTACCTTACTAAACCAAACAACGGGTAGCTAGCCCGAACTTAATTTGCCCATCTAAATTAGCGTGTCGTCACAAAGGTCACGCTATGAAAATCTTCTCATACATAAATTCGCTTACCAATCAATGTGGCACGACGGGGATCAACCGTCAAGGCGCGAACTGGGGTGATCATCCCCAAATAGTACTATTATATGCATAAGCGTCTACCAAATCCCGGTAGTTCACAATTCATGCTAATGAGACTTTTAGTGACATAACCTAACTTTAATAATCCATTTCCTTTCATCTATCGGGTCATAAAATCATCGGGTCATACAATCATTCGGGTCCAAATTAATAAACAAGCAATCGGGACAAATGATGTCCTATTTTATCAAAACTTAACATGTTATCTCCCTCGCGGGTTTATAAAACATTTCATAAAAACATTTAAAAGAGTGCGAGGCTATGAACTCACGTTGATGTGGGAAGGCGGGTTATCGGCAATTCGGATGTACGGTGCGTGCTTCGATCACGGAAACCTAGACAAATAATACTCGTCTTAGACTCTTGTCCAATGACTTTATAAAAATAACAATTGTGTATACATATGATGATTATATATATATGATGATCAAGTGGGTTTACATATTCTCATTTACTCATTTTAGTGTTATGTGTTGATAACTTTTATACTAGTTTACTAGTTTTACCTATTTACATATTTTAGGTCCAATAAGCCTATTATAAGTCCATTAACTTGTATTAATCTATTTCATACTTGTATTATCAGTATTTATACTTTACATGTTGGGCCCAAATGGGTTAAGCGCAATAAATAAGTTTATAAGTGTTTTAGTCCATTTTGTTGTATTATTAGTCCAATAACGTTAACTTAGCCCGTTAATGTCCGCATATTATATAGTTCGGGTTTTATCGGTTTTTACTTGTTATATATGTTTATATGTCAGTATATGAGTTTATAAAATTTTACATTAGACGGGTCCAACCGTCTAAGTTTTATTTAACAAAAACGTTAATTTTACGGTAATAGCCGAAAAAGTCGTAAAAATCATGTTTATAGTTTTATAACTTATAAAACTTATTAAACTACCATTTTTATAAAATTTCCATTTATTTATCCTTATACATATTTATATAAATGTATTATATAAGTTAGTGGGTTTTAATTCACATTTTATACTATTTTTATTTGAGTGCTTATATAATACTATTATACTTTAATTTCCCAAAATCTGATTTTTACTTTCACTTTCACCATTTTTACCATATCTTGAGTTATACAAGGAGATAGAAGCTCATTTTTGGACACCATAAACTACATTATATGTGCTACAATTAACTTAGTTTTAGCTACTGCTCAATCCAACTGTAAATATCCTTAACAGTCCGTCCAAAACTGACTACTCAGATTGGTACTCTAAACTTGTTTTAGTCATATCTCACTCATTATAATGATTCCATTGTATGACCAACTCTTACATGTGTATGACATCTTATACTTACTTTATATTGATTCTAATTTGCCATTTTATCAGTTTAACTTGTGGTTAGTTACTGTTTTTATACAGCCAACAATTTAAGCAAGATTTTAACCTTGTTACTTATGGTTTTCCATCTTTTTTTTACCCATGTTTATCAAATCTATCAACACCAAATCCCCACATAATAATTTTATCATCATTCATCATCATATACATATACATAAATAAAGAAAATACAAGATTACATAATCAAAATAACAAGAGGATAGGAAGAACAATCTCTATACCACCATTAGTGATGAAAAGATGAGGTTTTTGATGAACAAGACTTGGTTCTTGTTATCAAATCTTTAACTTTAACAAGACAACTTCTTGGGTCCTTTGGATGGATGAACATATCCATGAAATCAGCCCTTTAACCTCATGAAAACTCTTTTTTCATAGGTTATGATCACCTCAAATCTTCATATCTTCAAAGGGTTTCCATCATATGTAAATTATACATATGATTTATGGCTAGATTTTTGGTTCATGGTGGTGTTTGATGGTGATATATGGACTAATTTTAGAGAGAGGAGAGGAGAGGAGAGAATGAGAGTGGTATTGCATGTAATGTGTGTGATAAATGGTTTAAGTGTTTAGTGGTTTTGCTAGTTAGTTTGTTTGTGTAAGTAGCTAGGACAAGTGTCCTAGCTTACTTACTAAGCTTTGACATATATTATATGTGTTGGTGGATACTTGTGGCCATCCCATGTGTTAGTGGGGTGGGATAAACTTGTTTTGTCCCATCCCGCTAATTTACGGGTATTCCTCGATTCTAGTTTCCTCGATTTGCGTGCCCTCGGGTCGTTTTATGAAAAATGTTTTTTTAAATTATGAATCGACGGCACAAAACGAATCTAATAAAAATTGTCTCATCAAAAACGGAGTTGAAAAACGTAATTACGTAATCCTAAGGTTTCCGTTTAGTCGTAAAGGGTGTTAAATTATAATCGCAAGTCCTAATCTCTTCTCGTAAATTTGTGAGTTTATGAACTAACTCAAAATTAAAATCCCAAAATAATATTTACAGATAAATTTATTTTCTGAAAGGTCGGACTGTCACCAAAGACGGTGTATGTAAACGTAAGCACGTAACGTATAATCCTCCGGTTTAGACGTAGTCGATGCTACTTCAAGACGTAAATCCAAATTTCTTCCCAAAAATAAGTGAGTTCATAATATAACATTAAAATAATATTTTTAAATAATATTTGAGAATAAAATATCAACCATAAATTGACGGATTGTCACAACATTTACCCCTAAACAGGATCTTTGTCCTCAAAGATCATCTTATCTTACTACTCGCTTCTTATAGAGTTAAAGCCATGTGGGTATTTCCTCCACATTCGGTCTTTTCTCACAAGTGTAATTCATTACAATACGCGAGTTTCATCAAACATAACTACGGGAATAAGATAAGGCTTAATGTTGATTTACTTTCTCTATCCATGATGTTCACGGGTTTTTGATGAATGCAACTTTTTGCCGATCTAAACTTCATTAAGGAATAGTCAGATTCTCACTTGATAGACATTTTATCAAGTTCGATATACGAAACCTAATTCACGCAGCTCTTGAAGTCCTAGGGTAGATCCAGCTTATATGCCTCTCAAACCAATCTTTTACATCATCTCAATGGTCCCATACAACGGGGACTTATATCCCATGATCTTTCAGATCATCAATTCATTTTTCCATGGTTAAAATATTTGGCATAACTTCGCTACCCATCTGGCCCTTCAAGATCTACATTTCATATTCACATAACCTCTTGCACACTACCGGCAGTCAATAATCAGATCCTAATTTCAATACTCATTTCAGGTCTCGCGAGTCGAGTATTTTGTAAGGTTAGGTTCGCCATCATAGGAAACCTTAAACCTAAAAGACTTGTCCAACTCACAATGGGTGTATGTCGGGTGTCTTCATCTCAACTTCTGCTTACAGATGCTCTTATATATAAATCTTAACAAGATTCGATCTCGATCCTAACACGATAATTATCAATGATAATCTCTTAAAGGGAAAACGATTATACGGTTCATTACCAAAGGTCAATCATTCATACATAAAACAACATTTATAGTATTTTGTATCGCTACTTTACCTCGTCCTTTCGATTGGGGTGGTACATAGTACTCTCATCAAGGTTCGTTCTCAATGACTTCTGAGCAAATCTCTAGAAATTCGATGCGAAGCGAGGATCTTGATAGATATGATCGATACACGCACACCATGCTTACATAACTCCTTTAAATACAAAAAGAGTCAATTTATTCATCGAGAATTTATCATTAACAGGAATGATATTATCAGATTTGGTCAGTCTGTCGACGATGACCCAAATTGAATCAAATTCAGATGATGACTTTTGCAATAGCTAGACGTTTACTAATGTATGAGGCGATCTCTGCCTTCATAATTTGCCATTAGTTCAACTTCTTCTGATAAAGATACATTAAATCAGAAATGACAGGAATAGACTACTTATACTTACAAGATTCCAATATAACTATATCTCAAAATCTCCATATTTAGGCAACCTCAAGTAGCCTTTTGATCATTTATCACTATCGGCTTCTCGATTTTAATGGTTCACATTAGCCGCGAACCACTTTTATTATCTATATTATCCTTTTTACAAGCATCGTTCATATTTAAATTGTTCGGCAATTTATTTTGCACCTTCATTATTAAGAAATACATCGTAATTGATTCTTTATCCTTTTTATATAAGGTGTCAGTATCTAAATTCATCTTCCCTGATGAAATAATTATCATGACCGTATTCATTCAAAATTTCTTTCTTCATATTTTCTAAGTTTTAATTTCTTCTTAACTATCATTTTTATCCGTTTTACTCAATCCTACGTTTAAAGCGTCGATAATTATTACAACTAACTAAATAATAAATATTTAATTTTTATGAAATGTAAACGTAAAAAGTTTTAAATTTCTCGGTTCGTCCAATTATAGGAAAATGTTCAAAAGAATAAATTTGAATTTAATTATCACAATTTTTATTGATTTATTGAAAATAATTAGTGAGATTCGTAAATGTTCGAAAAACCTTCGTTCATTCTTTGGTAAAAAAATTTCTTAGTTGAAAAGTAAAAATTGTCGTTTCAAATTTCAAGTTATGGTTTAAATGTTTTCTTCAATACCGCCTAGGTTGTCTTAAGGTATGCAAAAACATTTACCCCTAAACAGGAGTTTAGTTAAATGTTTTGGTTATAAGGGAATGATTCCTTAAAAATCCTTTGTTAAAACATTTGTCAAAACACATTTGTACTTTCTTTTTGGTAAAACCCAAAGTCTTAAAAGGGCTCTTAATTTTTGAAGAGTCAATATAGATTCCATTATCTTTTAATCACACGGTCAAATAATGTAAAAGATTAAGTCTCAAATCACATGTTAATTATTCAAGGTACAGGTTTTAATTGTTCGGCCAATTCAGGGCAATCTATAAATAATTATTAACTCATTCTTATTCTTATAAACAAACAGATGGTTCTTAATGATCACGAGCATGAATTTATCAAATTATAGCCTACACACGTGATTCAGCAAATTTATGAATGCTACATGTGCATTGGTCAATCCAAACGACATCACGTGAAACTCATAATGTTCATTACAATTTCTGGATGTAGTGATTGGAAAAGATAATCTTCTTCGCGGACGCGAAGTTGATAATAACCATGTCGTGGATCAAATCTTTAAAACATACGCTAGAACCTTGTAAATGATCGAACAAATCTTCCATTTCGAGTTATGGATATCGTTTTCGATTGTCAATTTACTCAGTTCACAGTAATCTATAAATATAAGAAATAATAACACCATAGCTCTTCATGATGACGAGCTTGGTAGAATAAAAGATTTCTCCGACAACTCTCTCAGTTGTACGGTAATTCCTTCAATTCAGATGGTGCTGATGTACAGTGCACATGTCAAAGGTGTAGCTCCGGGAATATAATCAATACCAAATTCAACTTGCCTTAATGGCGAAAGTCTAGGTAATTCACCAATAAATACCTCCTAAAGTTTCAGATAAAAGAAACATCTTTTAATACATTCACTTTTAAGTTCTTTCTAGATTATAATATCTATGACTAATTCACAATCATTCATGGTATAATTTCAAGTCTAAATGCAGGATATGGTCATCCATCAAGAATTATTTAGATCACTTTTGATAATCAACATCTTATCATTTAGGAGAATTCTATTCGAGTTCCCATCATTTAAGACAATATCGTCATGTCATAATCAATCAATCCATTCTACTGGCACTATCAACTTTTTAGTTTTATTGACGTCGATAAGATGTGAACTTCTCAAAAGACTAATAATAATTCATAATCCTTCACAAATTCAAGGATATCTGGAGACATAACTAACTTTAAAAGAGTAAGGTCAACGCATAATCTACGCGATAGAATTTCAAATCAGATGCAGACGAAAACATTTAACGAATATGAATATATCCCATGTTTTCATAATTTGAGTACGCATTCGAAAGCTCCTCGGATCGTCACCCAGGTCATTCAAATGAATCTAATCAAAAGAAATGATAAGAACATCGATACATCCAGTCGGGTATCAACATTCGGTAATCATATACTTTTCCAAAGAATCTCGCCACGAGAGAATTGGACAAGAAGGGAATATCAATTGTCAAATAAGACAAATTCCACAGATGAGTAAATTCAACTCAGAAGAATAGATGCTACAGGCACATATGTAGGTGTCCCTAACACTATGTCCCTATTTTTCACTTCTTGCAGATCTCATAAAATTTAATCTTTCACAATCTTCAAAGAAAATGTAGTGTTTATTCATTAGTTTAATGGTGACTACTAATCAGTCTTGCATGGTTCATTCCAAATTTTATGTAGGCGCGCAACTATATACAATTTCAAGATTAACGATGCAATACTCAGTTCGTCAAAATTTTATAATCATGTTTATAATAAAAACATTTTCATGCTTAATTCTTAAATAAGAATCAAAAATAAATTTACAAAGATTTTCTTTGTTATGAAAACAATTAAGTTTTCCAAGGTGTTTTATAAACAACTTCATTTCGATAACAATCACATATAAATATTACTTTGAATAATCCTTATAGTGATGAAAATTCAAATTTTCTCAAAGGATACTATTTTATCTTATAAAAACAATGAGTGATCTGCAAAAGAGTGATGAGAAGTTGTTCACCAAGAACTAACTACAATATAATAGGAAATGAGCTTAGCCAAGTAATCATTAGGTTCATGACCTTGATGGCACTCAAAAGAGAATAATCCACAACGTAACTCAAATCGAGATGAGTACTTGTTCAATGGTTGAATCACTAATGCGAACATTAGGATGAAGCGAGAAAGGATAGATAACATCGATACATGTAGGATTTAGCAATCAAAGGTAGTATTTTCATTAATCTCAAAAAGTCAAAATTGTACCGTAACACATCATGTGTCACTATGTCATACAATTCCAAGAACTCATCCTACCAACTGATGTCTCAGTTAAGTTAGGGATTATTTTTAAAAGATACCACAATGAATACTAATCTACAAGAGTCATTAGGTGTCCCACCTGTCCCGGAAGATCCATCGGTCCTAATTCAGAAGAAGATTTCTTCAATTTATTTATTGGACACTAGGCATCCTCGTTAGTGGACAATGGCTTAGGAACAACCCTTAACAAAAACTAACAATCATTTAAAACCTTATAATTCAATCACAGGACTTAACGACTTCCTCTTAACAATCTCATATTCCATACAGGTTAAGTTTCACTTTATTCAAGTTTTAACCAATTTTATACTCAATTCGATATCCTACCTTATTCTCTCATACTTTCAACCTTATTTATAAACCTTAATAGGGCAATAAAATCTCTATATGATCAACACTTAATTTCCAAATAGCTCTTACAACAATAGTTATCAAAGGAGTCACTAGTATGAAATGACTCATATATTCAATTAGACTTCTCGGAAAGGTACTAGTGGCATGAGGCTTTTGGGTAATGGTTCCAATAACAGCCTCATGTGCAACATTCACCCTTTCAATTTCAATTTAAGAATTGGGTGACAACGAATCAGATGACACCTTTCCAGGTGGTAACGTGTCAAACTCCACTCTATAAGGAAAGATCGTCATGACATCGATATCAGATTTAATTTCGCCAATTCTTTATCAACATCACAATCAACTAATATCAACGTTTCTACGAATATCAACCATTTTGTTGGGATCATAAATATCCACAACTTGGTTTAGATCTAGGATAGCTAGAATTCCTACGAGAATAGCTTCGATTAATTTACTAGGGGATTTAGGGTTCCTTGTGACAATCTACGTCGTATAAATACCTCGTATAAATATCAAAATAATCATCAAACAATCATGTAATCAAATTACATCATATATATATATAATCCAAGTTATATATATATTAAAATAACACTTCTCAGTCTGGCCTTGTCGGTAACTCGGGAATTCTTCGGCACCGTTATAGTCAAAAGATTTTTAGACATTTTGTGAAAAATGTTTATAGTTAAAAGATTTTGAAATGTTTTATTCAAAACCTTGGTTTTAAAAATCTTTCGTTCTCTATAACGAGAGCTCTGGTACTAAACTGTAACACCCCCAAATTTATACAACTCAGTACAGCGGAAGACTAGTTGGTGTTACGGGATAGCACATTACTCACATCATAGAAAACGCTTAAAAATCGCGTCGTTTAATAATAAAGAATTTCCATTCATAAATATCAAGTTTACATAGGTCCCAAGTCATTGCATTTCATACAAGTTTTACAAAACATTTGAATGGAAATTATTGTTTAAGTGCGGGCCATGAATTCTTGTTGTCTTCCCGAGAATTACCTTCAAGTACCTAAGATAAGACATGTTACAAGAAAAGGTCAGCGATAAAGCCGAGTGAATTCATAGAGTTTAATAAAATCCATCAATATAATATCGGTATAAAATTATTACCGAAAATCATTTTGTACAAATCTTTGTAATAGGCCATAAAATAGCCAAAGTCATTTTTATACAAATCCTTGTCGAAAATCACAACATAGGCATTTGCCTTAAAAATCATTATACGAGCCAATGTCTTAAAAACATCATACAATACGTTTTATAATGTTGTATAGATTAAATAAAAACCGTTATATGAATATCGTTATATAAAACCAAAACACGAACATAATATCAATAGTATGATCCCGTATTGCTAGTCAGGCAATACATCGTAATTCGGTGCGTATAGCAGTATTTCGTTAATTGGATTATTATAAGACGCATGACATTGTTACCTTACAAACCAAACAACGGGTAGCTAGCCCGAACTTAATTTGCCCATCTAAATTAGCGTGTCGTCACAAAGGTCACGCTATGAAAATCTTCTCATACATAAATTCGCTTACCAATCAATGTGGCACGACGGGGATCAACCGTCAAGGCGCGAACTGGGGTGATCATCCCCAAATAGTACTATTATATGCATAAGCGTCTACCAAATCCCGGTAGTTCACAATTCATGCTAATGGGACTTTTAGTGACATAACCTAACATTAATAATCCATTTCCTTTCATCTATCGGGTCATAAAATCATCGGGTCATACAATCATTCGGGTCCAAATCAATAAACAAGCAATCGGGACAAATGATGTCCTATTTTATCAAAACTTAACATGTTATCTCCCTCGCGGGTTTATAAAACATTTCATAAAAACATTTAAAAGAGTGCGAGGCTATGAACTCACGTTGATGTGGGAAGGCGGGTTATCGGCAATTCGGATGTACGGTGCGTGCTTCGATCACGGAAACCTAGACAAATAATACTCGTCTTAGACTCTTGTCCAATGACTTTATAAAAATAACAATTGTGTATACATATGATGATTATATATATATAATGATCAAGTGGATTTACATATTCTCATTTACTCATTTTAGTGTTATGTGTTGATAACTTTTATACTAGTTTACTAGTTTTACCTATTTACATATTTTAGGTCCAATAAGCCTATTATAAGTCCATTAACTTGTATTAATCTATTTCATACTTGTATTATCAGTATTTATACTTTACATGTTGGGCCCAAATGGGTTAAGCGCAATAAATAAGTTTATAAGTGTTTTAGTCCATTTTGTTGTATTATTAGTCCAATAACGTTAACTTAGCCCGTTAATGTCCGCATATTATATAGTTCGGGTTTTATCGGTTTTTACTTGTTATATATGTTTATATGTCAGTATATGAGTTTATAAAATTTTACATTAGACGGGTCCAACCGTCTAAGTTTTATTTAACAAAAACGTTAATTTTATGGTAATAGCCGAAAAAGTCGTAAAAATCATGTTTATAGTTTTATAACTTATAAAACTTATTAAACTACCATTTTTATAAAATTTCCATTTATTTATCCTTATACATATTTATATAAATGTATTATATAAGTTAGTGGGTTTTAATTCACATTTTATACTATTTTTATTTGAGTGCTTATATAATACTATTATACTTTAATTTCACAAAATCTGATTTTTACTTTCACTTTCACCATTTTTACCATATCTTGAGTTATACAAGGAGATAGAAGCTCATTTTTGGACACCATAAACTACATTATATGTGCTACAATTAACTTAGTTTTAGCTACTGCTCAATCCAACTGTAAATATCCTTAACAGTCCGTCCAAAACTGACTACTCAGATTGGTACTCTAAACTTGTTTTAGTCATATCTCACTCATTATAATGATTCCATTGTATGACCAACTCTCACATGTGTATGACATCTTATACTTACTTTATATTTATTCTAATTTGCCATTTTATCAGTTTAACTTGTGGTTAGTTACTGTTTTTATACAGCCAACAATTTAAGCAAGATTTTAACCTTGTTACTTATGGTTTTCCATCTTTTTTTTACCCATGTTTATTAAATCTATCAACACCAAATCCCCACATAATATTTTTATCATCATTCATCATCATATACATATACATAAATAAAGAAAATACAAGATTACATAATCAAAATAACAAGAGGATAGGAAGAACAATCTCTATACCACCATTAGTGATGAAAAGATGAGGTTTTTGATGAACAAGACTTGGTTCTTGTTATCAAATCTTTAACTTTAACAAGACAACTTCTTGGGTCCTTTGGATGGATGAACATATCCATGAAATCAGCCCTTTAACCTCATGAAAACTCCTTTTTCATAGGTTATGATCACCTCAAATCTTCATATCTTCAAAGGGTTTCCATCATATGTAAATTATACATATGATTTATGGCTAGATTTTTGGTTCATGGTGGTGTTTGATGGTGATATATGGACTAATTTTAGAGAGAGGAGAGGAGAGGAGAGAATGAGAGTGGTATTGCATGTAATGTGTGTGATAAATGGTTTAAGTGTTTAGTGGTTTTGCTAGTTAGTTTGTTTGTGTAAGTAGCTAGGACAAGTGTCCTAGCTTACTTACTAAGCTTTGACACATCTTAGATGTGTTGGTGGATAATTGTGGCCATCCCATGTGTTAGTGGGGTGGGATAAACTTGTTTTGTCCCATCCCGCTAATTTACGGGTATTCCTCGATTCTAGTTTCCTCGATTTGCGTGCCCTCGGGTCGTTTTACGAAAAACGTTTTTATAAATTATGAATCGACGGCACAAAACGAATCTAATAAAAATTGTCTCATCAAAAACGGAGTTCAAAAACGTAAATACGTAATCCTAAGGTTTCCGGTTTAGTCGTAAAGGGTGTTAAATTATAATCGCAAGTCCTAATCTCTTCTCGTAAATTTGTGAGTTTATGAACCAACTCAAAATTAAAATCCCAAAATAATATTTACAGATAAATTTATTTTCTGAAATGTCGGACTGTCACCAAAGACGGTGTATGTAAACGTAAGCACGTAACGTAGAATCCTCCGGTTTAGACGTAGTCGATGCTACTTCAAGACGTAAATCCGAATTTCTTCCCAAAAATAAGTGAGTTCATAATATAACATTAAAATGATATTTTTAAATAATATTTGAGAATAAAATATCAACCATAAATTGACGGATTGTCACACATGAGCCGAATAATAGTCGCTACTTGAGGGATCTAAGGCATAAAGATCGTCTAAGATGTCCCTAACAAGATCTACATGCTTAATGGCATTCCTCATATAATCATCGTAGGTAACCGAGTTTCTCTTATGAAGCGGATTCTTATAAAGCACTACTGACTTGGTTGTTGGAGCACTAGTGGACGGTGCAGAGTCGGTAGCTAAGTTATCAACAACTTCTTGTCGGGTGAGAAGAAGTGTCTCCTTTAACTCGGCCAAAACCATATTTTTGTCAATGAGCAGGATGTTCAAGTCAGAGATTTCCTCGCACTTTTGGTTCAGTTGTTCAACATAAGATTGTTGTTGTGCCACATTAAAAGCGAAGCGTTCTTCTAGTGAACCATAAAGAGCGGATAGTCCCTGTCTTGTCCGATCCATCTCCCCTAGAACAGACGAAAGTCTAATTTCTAAGACCTGGTTTTTAGACTCTGCAGCCTCTAGTTCCAATTTGAGTGTTACATTTGATGACACATCTCTCTTCAATCTCATAATCTCTTCCTCTAATGCCTTAACAATTGCAATCATCTTGTCACTCGTCTCAACACCGTTTTCACAACCATTTGATATCAAAAGATTCTCATTTTGAGTTTGTTGTTTTAATTCTAAAGATATACAATGTTGTTCTAGTTGATTAAAGCGTTTTGAAAGTAAATTGTAAGAATCTTGTAGCTTTAAAAACTCAGCGTTAGATTCGTGACAAGAATGATTATCTACCTCATTTACAGTATCAGCAACATTTACAGAGAGATCACAAACATCATCACATATATGCACAACATCACATTTAATCATAGCGGATGTAAGCTCATTCGAATAATTAACATTTACAGTAGTAAGCACATCACACGAGATTACTGCAGACAAGAATCAGTCATATTCGGTTAAAATCTTTTCTTTTTCAATTGGTTGTAGTTCGTAAGCGGTGTCCATTTCATAAAACACTTTTTGAACTTCACCAATTTCAAACCCAAGATTTTCCTTAAGAGATGCAAAACTTCCTTTTAGACTTTCGACAAACGGATTGATCTCATTTTAAAACACCTCGTTCATATGTTCGAAAGCCCATTCTCCGGCATTTAAGCCATTTGAAGTCGTACAATCCAAAATGACCTTGTCAAAATTAGTAAAGTATTGATTAATCTCTTGCAAGTTTAACCATACAGTGCTAACAGGTGGAAGATCCTTTGGAATTTCCTTAGGACCTTCCATATTGACAAGTGTAGGAAATGTACTAGGGTTTTCTTCATCTAATATGTAGGTCGGTGCTGTTATGAGATCTTTGTCCATATGGAAGCGAATTCTAAAATCCGTTTTTGCAAGCTCCTTATTCAATTTAAAATAATCACACTCGGGATATTTTGCAGAATTCTATGACCGATCCTCATCAACTAGATCCTTACTTGTTCGATCATCGGGAAAAACAATCGGGTCTAAGGCCAATCCTAATTGAGTTGCATTATAAAGTCTAGGACTATGTCATAAAGCTTGTTTTGCATACCGTGGATTAGGGGGAAGGCCTTTTTGACGAGATAAGTTAAATTCTCTAAACGAAGCATCAAATAAGTGCACTAGTTGAGAAGCAGCGTATTGTCTTAAAAGCAAGTAATCTAGACTTCTAATCTTATTAGTAGCATTAATCTCCATTTCATTCTTCTTAGACTCGAGTGATTCAAAATCCGTTTGAAGTTTTTGAAAATTAGTGACCACTAACTCCTTTTCTTTAAGTTCATTAGACAGATTTGCTCTTAAGTTTTCAATTTCTTGCAAGTGACCCATTTGTTTGCTTCGAAAGTGATCATATTCGGGATTTGTTAGAACACTAGACGAAGGCACTAATTCCAAAGTTTGAACTTTCTCGTTGCTTAAGGCAAGCTCATCAGACAAATTCTTATTCTTAGCTAGGGTTTCTAAGAGTGCAGCATTCATTTGGCTAAGTAATGTAGTAGGAACCATGACCAAATCTTGTTGAGCAGGAGTAGGCGTATGCGAAATGGCTCCCGGTTGTGATTCACTCAAAGTCTAGGGACTCACATTGATATTGCTATAATTGATTGTCTCCTCATTTGAAAGACTCACCACCGAAGAATCATTCGAATCAGCACTCTCTTGCACAACTTGATGTGGTTGAATACTAGCATCAGTGGTATTATCAGTGGTATTAATAAGTACCTCAGATCTCTTTTCTGGCCCTAAGCTGGAGATAGTTTCCATGAGAGCAGCCTTTGCAGATTGAAAGTCATCACAGTCTGAGTCATACGCATCGAGATCATCTGCTTGGTATGCTGCATTCTGTGTGGTGACAGTGTCTTGTTCAGCAATCCCTGGATCAGCAAGAAATGCAAGCTCCTCTTCATCAAGTTCCCTTCCTTGTGCCTGAGCATTCACCAGATAGATCTTTTCTGCAAACCATTGTCCATCCCTTCTTCTCTTGGGTTTCTTACAATCCCTGGACATATGACCCTCTTCCTTGCAGTTGTAGCATGTAATCATTCTCAACTTGCCTGTGGAATTAGCCCGTGGAGCAGGATTGACCATTGGAGCCTGATTGACCGTGCGAGCATTGGTAGTTGATGTGGTAGGTCTCCCTGATATGGTTGAATAGGCTGAACCATTACCCTGCCATTCTCAATAGTAGCTTGTTGGCGAGAATTGGATGAATTCCTCAACTGATTGTTGGTAGGAGCTGATCCCCTAAATCCTCGTTTGCTTAAAGTTCTTGTGAGATAAGCAGACATAGTGGTTAACACTTCAACTGGGTCAGCACCTTGTTTGAATACAGGAACGGGGACTTCCTCATCATCACAGTACATTGCTTGGTCTTGATGAGTTGCATAATCACTAGAAGGAATACTCATTTGATCAGGGTAGCTTGTTGGATATGCTGCATTCTCTTGATAAGAAGAATATGAAGATTGACCATAAGGTGCAATACTTGCTGGGTGAGGTTGTGTAGCATATTGTGATGAAGGTGCACTAAACCGATATTGTTGCTGATGTGAGGTGGGTGGTTGCGGTAGAATCGAGTATTGGGGAAAGGTTGGTGTCATGTAAGGTGATGGATGATAGGCTTGATGTCCCAAAATATAAGGAGTGTTGTTGTGAGACAAGCTTGGTTGATTTGCCATCAAAGCTAATGAATCAGGGTACATACCTCGAGGCGAATGGTGCATGATCACATGTTTCTCATGCTGCTGAAGAAAAGCATATAGTTGATCCAAATTGCACTTATGCAAATCCCTGGTTAACTTAACATCGGTAATATACTCACCCCATTCAGCTTGAGGTAAAGTATTCAAGAATTTGGTGTTAACCTGGAATGGTGCAATCACGAGATTGTATACATTCAGATCATTCATGAGTGTGGTGAATCTAAAGTAATAATCGTGAAGCGTTTCCCCTGGGTTGTACGTGAATCTATCAAACAGATCATACAACTGACATTCCCTTTCCTGTTTGGTGAGAGACGTACCTTGTAGCAACACCTTAAGGCATTCCCATAAATCCTTTGCCACCGTATACTGACTTACCATCCTATAGATGTCATGGGGAAGAGCTTGGAGAATTGTTTGAAGAGCTTTTTCGTCTGCATCGGCAACAAGTTGTTGAGCTGGTGTAAGTTCTTCAAATTCTCTTGGTCGAGACACATTGTTAGCCACGATGGTACCATAGTCAAGTGGACCATTTAAAATTGACTTAACCAAAAGCCTCCCATAAACCGGTTTTCCCTTAAGGTAAGACATCATCCGGCCTTGCCATGCTTCAAAAACTTCTTTGATGAGCATTGGCGGGCGATTATCCGTTCCCGTAATGACGGAAATATCCGTAAGTGATGTCATCTGAGGCATTACTGAATTCGGATTCATTTTGTTAACTTCAAAGAGACAAAGATTATCGGTTGATCGAGAAGTGAAGTAAAGCTTGTGAATTGTGTTGAGTTTTTGTTGTAAGAAACCAAGATTAAATCCTCTAAAAAATCGTCGAAAAAACAAGCAAAATAACCCTTGATTCGGAACTTTTGTTGATTCGGAAGTGTTGGTTCGGAACTTCTTGGTTCAGAACTTCTTGGTTCGAAACTTCTTGATTCGGAACTTCTTGGTTCGGAACTTTTGGCTTGATCCGGAACTTCTTGGTTCGGAACTTTTGGCTTGATCCGGAACTTCTTGGTTCGGAACTTCTTGGTTCGGAAGTTCTTGGTTCGGAAGTTCTTGGTTCAGAAGTTCTTGGTTCGGAAGTTCTTGGTTCGGAAGTTCTTGGTTCGGAAGTTCTTGGTTCGGAAGTTCTTGGTTCGGAAGTTCTTGGTTCGGAAGTTTTTGGTTCTTGGTTCGGAACTTTTACTGGGAAAAACAGAAGGTTTGTTCGAGGTATACAGTCGATCAAAAACGGTGATTTAAACCCAGATTTTTTACCAAATAACCCAAAAAGTTTTGTGATTTCTACAATAATAAGTAAAAACTAGTACTTATCTACTAATCCCAATCACAAAAACACCAAAAAGCACCAAGAATCAAGATGATCTTCTTAAAGAACACTAATACAATCAAAAACTAAAAAACCACACAAATCATTACCTTAAATCACCCCATAGCTCTTGATACCAAATGTAGAATCTTGATAACCTATGAATCTATGAAGTGGGTTGATGTTTTCTAGAGAGAGAAACTAGAGAGAGAAAGTGAGAGAAAACTATGTGTATTTTATTAAGTGGAACTAGAACAAATGACAACAACCAACCCCTTTCCATGGTGGAAAGGGGTATTTATACTTCCAAGCTACATTGGGCTTGGGCCGGTCCATGACAAGCCCATGGACCGGTTCTTACTTAACTAAATAAGTAACTAATAACTATTTGTTAACTACGAGCTATTACAACATAAATAATATTGTGGAGTGACCGATACTTCTAATATACGTAAAAACGTATTTCTAACACTACCTTTCTTTAATCTTTATGTTGATTTGTTTATGTTCATGTTCTTGATTTTTGTTGATTTATTTGAGTGGGTTTTGATTATTTTGATTAGTTTTGTGAGTTTGATTGTTTTGGATTGATTGTTTATGATTAATAGATGTTAATTTGTTTGTTTGATTTAATCTTGTGGTTGATTTAGCTTTGTTTTGATTAGATTCGTGTTATTCCTTTTTCCTTGTTCTTCGGTTATTTGTTACTGTGTTTTCCAGCTTCTGATCTTTCCCAGACATTCCGTATAAGCATTTCACTGGGTGACTATTCGGAATATTGAATATTCCGAATAGTGGTTTTATTCCGAGTTGGTAGGTTATTCCGCATAGCTTGGGTATTCCGCATAGGTCTATTTATTCCGGATTGTGCTAATATTCCGCATAGGAAGAATATTCCGCATAGGCTTGGTTATTCCGAATAGGGGTATCTTTTCGAATAGCAGTTTATTCCGAGTAAGCTGAATATTCCGGATAGGAATAATATTCCGAATAGGGGATTTATCCTCATAGCCAAACTATTCCAGGTAGGGGACTTTATTCCGAATAGGACAGTATTCCGGATAGGAGAACTTATTCCGCATAGGGCTGGTTATTTCGGGTAAGGATTATTCCGCATAGGACATATTATTCCGAATAGGCTTATATTCCGGATAGAGAACTTATTCCAGATAGGTGACATATTCCGAGTAAGCCTAATATTCCGAACAGGGGTTTATTCCGGATAGGGGTAATTTTCAGCTTCTTTTATTTCAGTTTTTAATTTTCTTAATTTCGAACTTTATTTTTCCCGCCTTTTTACTTAGTCGCACTTTAATTTTATTTGTCGTAGATTTATTTTAACCTTGCCTTAGTTTTAAGATTTAGTTGCGTTTTAAGTTTGCCTTAGTTAGATTTAAGTTTGCGTTATTTACTTTTAGTGCCTTTTAATTAGTCAAGCTTTTAAATACTTGCACCCTTTACTTTAAGTTAAATTAGATTTATTTAATTGCCCTTTACTTTAATTGTTTTTCACATTTTAATATACTACAACGACACATTTTTGTTCACCAAAGACAGTTGAGTCGCACACTTAAACCGGTTTTCAATTCGAAGAGACATACTAGAACGATAATTTTTAACCTGAGTAAAATCGAGTTATTAATAAACTTATCCTTACAACGAGAAATTAATTTTTCTCGGGCATGAGCTTATATAAAAAACATTCTAAGTTTTTAAAGCTCATGCACAATGACTTACAGTTAAATATCAGACTGTAACTCGGACTTTAATTTTAGGAAAGCTTATCTTTAATGATAACTTATCCTCGTAACGGGAAACTAATTTTTCTCGGTCATGAGCTTGTAGTAAAACATTCCAGGTTTTAAGCTCATCAAAGAAAGTGTATCTTTTAAATAAGAGAACTTTTCTTCTCAACGAGAAATTCATCTTTCTCGGTCATGAGCTTTATGTTAAAACATTCAAAGTTTTTCAAGCTCATGAGAACGACTTCTAAGTAAATGTCAACTTAGAACTCGTCCTACAGATAAAAGGAAAGTTTATCGCCGATGGTAACTTATCCTTACAACGAGAAGTTTACAAATTCTCAAACTTGAGCTTTCCTAAGATATTCCAAATCTTAAGCTCAAGTAATTGGTTTTCAAAACTTTGAACACAATTTTTCAAGAATTTCTCAAAAGGTTTTTCTAAATCTTTCAAAATTGTGTGGTCAAAAACGTTTTGATAAAAAGAGCATGTCTTCTGGAATCGATAATATTTACGAACCTAGAAATGTCATTCAATAATGACACGGGGTTGTAAATAAAGTTCGAGCAGAAGTTTAAAAGATTTAAAACATGCTCCATATGGTTTGCTATTATTTCAGATAGTAACCCGTTTTCCATTCTCTAGTCAAGCATTTCACCGGAAAGCTTTGACTCAACAACGGGAATTAATTTTCTCGGGCATGGTTTATTTTATAACCATGTAAGGGATTGTGTTTACGGAATAACACAATCAAACACGAATATATGTACGATTCAGTGCATTTATTTGTTAAAACAAGAGAAGTCTTGTTTTTATGAAGTTATCATCTCCACCAACCGTAGCAACTTACAATTGATATCTACATACTTGATGATGCGACTACTCAAACGGTGACTACAGCTCTATCAATAGAACACGGGTCAACAATTGAGGGGGAGCAATTGTCCAGCATTCCGAATCCTTGATGCCGAGAGTGCCAAGTTCACATATTGGTGTCAAGACAACGATATCAATCATACACATGGAGTCAAGAGATAACTTCAGACGTGACGAGGTGACCAACATTCGTGAACAAGAACCATGTGAATCTTTCATATGATGTTCTCCATCATTCAGGTCCTACCTCGTAAATTGCTAATCTTGTGAATTCATTATCATATATGATCTTTGCACGTGATAAATACCTTACACTTGTGTTTAAAAGGTATTTAATTTATGTTTCAGCACACCCTCATTAATTTGAGGGGGAGCTTGTGTAATTCATGAAGATAATTGGATTTGCTTTTTTCTTCCCAAATTTTCTTAAAATGCTATTAAATCAATTGATATTAAAAACATCGATTGGGTTAATATTTTTACTATGGGGAGAAAATGTGATTTAATATGGGATATGATCAATCACAAATGGTTTGACTTAACGTGCTAGCTCATCCCTACATATGCGAAATGTTTTCGGATATCGTGGCATATGTTAATGGGGAGCAAATGAATTTGCACTTCAAAATGGATTTCATGGTGACAAACACTTACCCAAAACATCTCTATTCACGACGGTGAAGATTGTGGTGACATAAGGATGGTAGGATAGGTTAAAGTCCAATGATTTCTTTAGAACCGGAGGAATCTTCCCAAGGACATTCCATAGCTAGAAATAGTAGTCCTTAGGAAAGTTGGAGAAAGATTGTGAACGTAGCTGAATGCCGACCAAGTACTTCAGTTAGCACTGGAACAATCACAACAAGGTGCTAGTTATGACGTATTGGTAAGCATTGAAGGGGTTGAAGAATGAAAAAGAATTGTAAAGATAAAGGGTGTAAAGAAAGAAGCCCTCCTTACAACTTAGGCAGAAATCGGGTCAATACATATGCTATTGAGATCATTTTAATGATTCTTGATATTGAAGACAGACATCATGGACCCAGTGATGCAATGCATAACCCATCCTAGCTAACTCAGATATCTCTTAAAAGATATTTGTTTTAATCACACGGAGACAACACGTTGACTACTGATTTATTCACTTCGAATAAACTGGTATTGAAATGGTGGCACTCCTCTCCAGCCTCCGATCACTAAAATCCAAAATGCACGATCGAGTCTAGAGCCATTTGAGATCATCAAATATCTCATTAGGACAAACTTTCATATTTCCTTGCTTCTTCACACACTGTGAAAAGTAAGAAAGATTTTAAGAGTCCTACGCAAAATCTTCATGATCTTGCCTGAACATCCGAGTAATACGAAAGTATTTACAATGAAGATGGAAATCCTTCTTGAGCGAATATCAAAAAGCTCATGGTAGGTGACTTGTGCGATTCTTTATGAATCAAGCTTGTGATAACTGGAAAGCAACAGTGGTTTAATTTTAAACTGAACTTAAACACGTTCCAGGCCTCTACGCAAAATCTCAGTGATCTTGCCAGAACACTCAGAGTGATACCTTAGTGTTCACAGTGACGAGTGGAAAACCTTCTAGTGTTAACCTCAAACAGCACTTGGTAGGTAACTTGCAAGATTCTATACGAATCAAGCTCGTGAAAACTGGAAAGCAACAATGGTGCGATTCTTTAATGAATCAAACTTGTTCCAGGAATCATAATTGACGGCTTCAATCATGCGGATATTATTATCCAAATGATTCACTCTTTATGTTCGCAGTCAGCTTTGGATGGTCGAATAAAGAGAACGGGTTTAACCGCGAAATCCTGTCAGGAAGTTACTTAATTGAAACTATCCGTCACGGGTACGATATCTAATATCGTCCAACGGTCTTCACCGACCGGAGGTAAAATGCTACCGATTTAGAATGAAATGTTCAAAGCCATTTCGTTTGTGTCTACTTATGTTGCGGCATTTGAAGACGGTGGCGTTGCGGGATCCAAGAAGAAGTCGTCCCCGCATGCTTATACTTTATGCACTTAATATCTCATCTAATTCAAGAAAGCCTAAAAGTTAAGTCTTTCGTTGTATCGAACTCTGAAGCTTTCAAGAATTACGAAGGAATATGTATGTGGGACATGGCGTCACGAAGAGGCGAATATCACAAGTGATGAATGGACAAGGTCAAGGAAAGAGAACATGCTCAAGACTAAAGTCAAAGATCTCATCAGCATATTCACAAAAAAAAAAAAAAACAAGATCGAAGACTCAAGCATAGTATGCTAGGTTTAAGATTTTGTAAAATGGTGTGACCTCCCTTTGGGGGAGATTGTTGGAAATACGTTTTTCCAAAGAAAGTCTCGGTCACATCATTATTAGCATAGATCACGAGCTATAGACTTTTTAGGACATTATAACTTGGAGTGACCTCCCTTAGGGGGAGATTGTTGGAAATACGTTTTTACGTATTTAGAAAGGATCGGTCACTCCAATGATATTGGGCTCGTGATCCAATATAGTCCATATAGCCCACATGTAGGGTGGGCTATATAAACCCCCTCCTAGCATGTTAGGGGGGTTGGTCATTCTCACTTTTTTACACATTCAATCTAATATTTCTTATTTTCTCTCCAACCTCTCTCTACCTTTCTCTCTCTAGTTCTTCATCTATCTCTCTCTCTCTTTAAATCATTCCAACACAAGGATAATCGAAGGATTATGAGGACCTACAATAAGTATCTGATTACTAATATGTTACTGGTTTTATGTCATATCTTAGCTTGTTTTATACGTTCATGTCATGTTTTACTGTTTTAAGCTTTATACTGTGTTTTTTTTATATTCTGTTTATTTTGATTAAGTATTACTTGTATTTCATGTATTATTATACTTGTTGTGTAATAATAAGTAACTTTTTAAAAATAGCAGGTTTCCTAAAATAGAAAGTTTCCAAAAATAGAAAGTTACCAAAAATAGAAAGTTTCCAAAAATATAAAGTTTCCAAAAATAGAAAGTATCCAAAAATAGACTTACTGCTAAAAATAGATAAGTTTCTAAAAATAGAAAGTTTCCTTAAATAGATTAGCTGCCTTAATTAAATATGTTTCTAAAAATAGAAAGTTTCCATAAATAGATATAAGCTGGTAAAATAAGATAATTATATAAGCTTAAGTGTTTTCTGATTATTATTCTAAGTCATGTAGTTATAAAGTATAGTTTATTAATTATTATATGTAAATTAAATAAACTATAGATTAAAAGTATTTAATTAAATATATCATGTTTTTAATTAAATAAAGGTAAAATACTTAGGTTAAAACATTCATTATTAATTATTAATAATATAACCTAAGTCATGTTAATTAATTAATTATAGTCATGGTTTTTAATAATTAATTAATTATAAGGTCTAATAAAATATAAATACTTAGGTTAAAATTCATGATCTAATAATTAAATTTATAACCTAAGTCATGTTAATTAAATTAATCATGTCATATTTTATTAATTTAATTTTAACACATAACTAGTAAAATCATAAACCTTAAAAATAATCTATAAACCGGACCCGTGACTAGAAACCATGAACCAGACCCGTAATCAACACCATACCCCGACCAAGGTCGGGGTTCCCCTTGTTTTGGCTGCTGCCGTGGGACCACCACCACCATACTGAGACCATATGGTCTCGTTGGTGGGTAATAAGCCAAGCCGAGACCCCCCTTAGGCTCGGTTAGGCGTCGGCCAACACAAAACACCCCTAAAAACCCTTGTTTGATTTACCCCATAATCCTTAACATGTTTAGAATAATTGTTTTTAATTAGTTTAATTAAAAACATCATGATTTTATGTGATTCAATAAATTAAAACATAAATAAAAGGGTTAAATAGTTATACCGAATACGTGGATCAATTAAGGATGAACACACACGAATGCTTGCAAAATTTCCAAGATCAAAATCAAACCGAACATCCCCTTGTGTGTTCTTAAAACCGGCGGCCAAAGAGGAGCAAGAAGAAAAGATTTTAGGGTTTTTGTTATTTTCTTGTTTTGTGAATAATGATACAAGTTTTACCCATTAACCCCTTGTTAGTAAATTTTGCATGGGCTTGGCCCATGTATTTGGTGTAGCCGCCGGTAGGGGGCCCCACATGGGGTAACCCGTACTTTTCTCGAGTCTAAATATTATAGTGTGTGTTCGTGTTTTATCGTGTTCGTGTTTTATGTGTTCTAATCAGTTTTTGATCGTGACTTAATATATTTATTCATGTTCGTAATAAATATATATACGTAAATGATATTATCTCGTGATTAAATTACGTTCATGATTTCATGATCGCATATTCGTGATTATAATTATTATTTAAATAATTATCGTGTGTTCATACGTAATAAATACTTATCATGTTCTAACACGTACGTAATACTTAAAATTCTTATACGTGAACGTAAGCATGCTATAAAAGGAAAGTTCTAATCTTGTACGTACGATCTAAATGGTACTATTCATGGTAAAAGCATGCGGGTTTTACACCGTCAATCTGTATCCAACAAATCTAAATCAAAGTATTTTCTCTTATATTTAAGTTTTTCTATTAAAAAAGATTAGTTAAAGAAACTTCATTCTCTCATTTGTATCATTCATAATTTGAAATACAATGATAGCAGATTTGTTAAATTATTCAATTATTCATGTTTTCTCCTTTTCTTCATGTCGCTCATATCATCACTTGTTTAATTTGAGTAATAGATAGCAGATTGCTTTTTAACATTTTGCCATTTTTTTTCTCCTTTTCAAGATAGGTACGTTTTTTATTATTTAATTATCTTCAATTCATGTTTTTATCATTTAAATTATTTTTTTAATTTAATACTAGCAAAAGTGGCAAATTTTGCTATTCAAACATTTTAGAAAACCAAACAATCTTATTTGAATCAGATTCAGGTTTTTATACCACCTCTCAATATTCAGACATGATAATCAGATACAGACTTAAAACCTCTTAAAAACATCACCTAAGACAATAAATGAAAATGGAACTCAGTTGTATAAAGATTTAGAATTAAAACTTTTCATTAAATGTAAAAAACTTTTACATAGGCCGGAACAAGAATAAAGGATACAAGGCTACTTCTATTTATACTAAGTGACTGAAGGTTCTAGAATTACAACAAAAATACATAAACAACTAAACCATAGCTTCATGAAAATCCGGATATTCCCTTGGATTGAGTTTTGAGTTCTTGGTCAATTCTTTAAAGTTGCTGCCCATGTGCTTGCCAGTTGTAGAGAAAAGATCTTAGCCTCCATTTTTCTTTGGGGAACAAGGAATCAATAAGGGTCGTTGGATTTTTGCTTTTCCTTTGTCTTCATGGTCAAAAGTGGGGCAGGGGAGACTGGGTTCTACACATGGGTGAAAGTGATGGGGAATCTAGGGATAGGTTTAGGTTTAGTGGAGTGTTAATTAAGCATCTGGGTAAACTCAACCAAAAATCCCTTGTTTTGAGTGATATCAGATTTAAGGTTTATAGGGTGTGAAAAGGGGATTTTGATTGATAGAGAGGTTAGGGAATTGTTGGGAATAAAATGTAGCCAAGACAATTGGACGCTGACAAGAGGAAATTGGACGTTGATAAGAAGAAATCAAGCGTTGTCAAGACAAGCGTTGACAGGAAGAAGTCAAGCGTTGATAAGAAGAAGTCAAGCACTGATAGGATACTTAGTCTACACGTTTTATGTGTCTAGTATGTTTCTAGTAAAGATATGTTTGACAATGTATTTCTTATGTTTATCTTTACCTAAAATAGCTGATACGTAGACTCTTGTACAAGGTTCCTTAATCTATAAAAGGAATCCTTTAGGTTTAGTTCAATATATGTTTTGACACTTTCATTGTAAGAAAGTTCGATTAATCAATCAAAGTGAAAGTTTAGTTGATGTTGTTTATGTGTTCTTGTTTAAGTATTAATTCCGCATAATACTTGAATTGTTTCATATACAACAAAGTTTCTCTACATGTTTAAATTGATTTAATATTGTTTACACAAGCTAAATCGATCTAAGTTTGATCAACAAGTGGTATCAGATCTTGTTGAGAAACTTTGATCTAAAGAACACAAAAACCCTAATTTTCAAGAAACCCTAAAATCCAGACAACGTGTCTACTCCAGAGTTGACCTCCTCCTCAAGCAATAACATAAGAATCCCCATGCTAGACCTAGACAACTTTGAGCTATGGAAGTTCAATTTTGAGCGGTACCTTCAAATCCATGATCACACCCTACGGGAAAATATTGAATTTGGAAACACATTCAATAAGGCTGCTAAGATTCAAGCTGCTATCAGTCTAAGATCAACTCCAGGATCAAGTGAGGAGGATCGAAAAGAAAAACCTGAAGATGGAATAGCTGTCTCAGTTGAGGACATTGCAGAGAGAAGGAATGACATGAAAACTCTAAGCATCCTCAAACTTTCTTTGGGACAAGCCAATCAGCACAAGTATAAAGGCTATGAGTCTGCCAAAGATCTTTTGGCAGCCCTTCAAGTCACTTATGGTGGTAATGATGATACTGCCTCAGAGAAAAAGAAGCAACTCCTGCATGAGTATGATGTGTTCAAAGCTCTCCTCAATGTAAAGTTAAGTGGGGTGAGAAGCAAACTTCTCGACATAACAAGCAAGTTGTCATTTATGGGAACAGTGCATGATGATGCCGATATCATCACCACTTTCCTCAAAAGTCTTGGTGATGCATGGAAGATTGAAGCAAGGTCTATGATTGCTAATAATACTCACAAATGTTCCACTTTTGATGACGTCTACAATAAACTGAGGATTGTAGAGAGTGAAATTCTTTTGGAACAAGGAAGCAAATCTACCAATGGAAATATGGCCTTATTCTCACATAGTGAAGGTCAATTTGATCAAAGGGAGTCATACATGCACCCCATTACTGGATCACCTTGTGTCAACGTTGGATCAAGCTCTCTCAGCGCCCCACATTCAGACGCTGACACATACAATGTTGACTCACCATATGTTAAGCCTGCTGGTATTGATCTAGATATAGTGTGTGCATACATTGCTTCATTTCCTAATGGTTTAGTGATTACATATGAGGACCTTGAGCAAATAAGTGATGAGCATTTGGAGGAGATGGACATAAAGTGGAATATGGCACTTGCTAGCATAATGGCCAATAGATGGAATAGGAGATTTAGGAAGAAGATGACTTTTAATGCTAAAGACACTGCTGGGTTTGATAAATCTATGGTTGAGTGTTACAATTGTCACAGAATGGGACACTTTATGAGAGAATGCAAATCTCCAAGAAAATCTGATGCTGGAAAACCGTCAAGCCAAATCATCAAAGTTGAAGACACCAAGGCTATGGTTTCCATGCAAGAAATTGATGGTGTTGGCTGGGATTGGAGCTTTTTAGCCAAGGATGTGGAAGAGAACAAGGCCTTGGTTGCAGAAAAGGAGGAAGAGGATCATGTTCACTATGCTCTCATGGCACATTCTTCATCTTCATCAGAAAATGAGGTATATGATGATGCATTCTATAGTAAGGGGTGTCATCTAAACACTGAAAAGCTTAACAAAGAAGTTTTAAAATTAAAATCAGATGTTTTTGATGAAAAATGCAAGTTATCTAATTATCAACTTGATCTTACTCAAACTGAAAACACTATGGTTGAATATAAGAAAATGGAGCTTTGACCTAAAAGATCAAATCAATATTTTGACTCATGATCTAAATGCTAGTGTTGAGGTAAGGAACATCTAGGAGAGATCCAATGGTGTTATACAAGCTAAGTTAGATGAGGCTATCAGAAACAAAGATAATGTAGATCTTAAAATTCAAAAATTTGATAAAGCTTCTCAAACCCTAGAAAAATGTGTTAGTGAACAAAGGGATTCTAGGGATATGAGTGGGATTGGGATGAAAGAGTATGCTGGTGTTCCACCACCTGCTGGGAATTTTTATGGTGTCCTTAGAAAGGATTTGTCTTGGACTGGTATACCAGAACTCCAAGAAGAGGAATTTATTCCTCCACCAAGAGTTCTTACCCCAGTAGAGGAATACAAGCAGAAATTAACAGATTTAGACCAATTGAAGAAAGCTAACCCTACTCTGTTTGTTAAAGGTGGCATGCTTAGTGAAATCCCAAATCTATCAAAACCCATAAAAGTGACCAATCCTAGTACTGGAAATACTGTTGACCTTGGCTTAAACGTTGATAGAAAACCTAGGATTAAGTATGCAGAAATGTATAGAAAACATAGGTCACCAAAAAGTCAAGTTAGTGATAATGGGACAGGTTTCTTTTCATCTAGACCTAGAGTTATGTCTAGAAAAGCATGTTATATTTGTGTAAGCTTTTTACATTTGGCTTATAAATGTGTCAATGCTTGAAAGGTCAATGCTGATAGAAAGTCAACCATGGTCAAACCCAAACCTTTTGTCCAACAAAGTCCACAAGTCATTAGATGAGCCCCATTCTTTACTAAAGGGTCTAATACTTATGGACAAAGGCCTTTTCAGAAGACCAATACATGGTCTAACAGACAATGGGTTCCTGTAGCAAACCCTAGGTTCAACGCTGATAAAGGTATTTTTAGCGTTTTCAAGAACAATTTTAACGTTGACAGAAATGTCTCCAATGCTGCTAGAGCAAGTAATGCCAAATACCTGCAACCAAAGGGAAAGGGGTCTAAAGCTTCTTCTAGCTTAACTTGGAGACCCAAACAAGACCAAAAACCTAATTCAGATGGGATTTCTATGACCTATAATAGATCTTATTATATTTCAAAGGTCATAACTAAACCAACTGGGATTAATTGGGTGTTTAATCCAAAAAGGGATGAACAAGGGGTTGTTATAAGGACTTAGTATGTTCTTGTTGCACAACAAAATGAATCCACGTCAGCTCAGGCTTGGGTTCCCAAAGAAAACTAATTTGTTTTCTTTATGTGCGGGGCATTCAAAAGCATGTTAATGATTATGGCTATTAGGATAGTGGATGCTCTAGGCACATGACGGGGAAGGAAGATTACTTGACAAACTTTACCCCCATTAAAGATGGTGACAGAGTTTACTTTGGAGGCGGATATGGAACTATCACTGGCAAAGGCACTCTTATCACCAACAATTTGCGTTTTGAGAACGTATTTCTGGTAAAAGAACTTAACTATAATCTGTTTAGTGTATCACAAGTTTGTGATAACAAAAATAAGGTTCTTTTCACTGATACTGAATGCTTGGTGTTAAGCAAATATTTTAAAATACCTGATGAGAAATTCATTGATTATAGAACACCTAGGCATAAGGACATTTATAATGTGAATCTTAATGGAATTAGGATGAATAATAATCTTTCATGTGTGTATGCTAAGGCTTTAGTTGATGAGAGTAATCTTTGGCACAGAAGGTTAGGGCACATTATTTTTAAGAACATAAATAGACTTGTGAGGCGTGGTTTAGTTGATGGTTTGCCTGAAAAGGCTTTCCACAATGATCATTCTTGTGTTGCATGTCTTAAAGGCAAGCAACACAAAGTCTCTTTTAAGTCTAAACTTGTGCATTCTAGTTCTAAACCACTTCACTTGCTGCATATGGACTTGTTTGGTCCAATTAATATAGAAAGCTTAAATGGTAAATCCTACTGTTTTGTCATCACTAATGATTTTTCTAGATTTACTTGGACTTTCTTTTTGCCTTTGAAAAGTGAAACTGCTGATGTTTTGATTAACTTTATTACCCAATTAGAGAAAAAGACTGGGAATGAGGTTAAAATACTTAGAGGTGATAATGGTGGTGAGTTTAGAAATTAGTTGTTAGATGACTTTTATGCCAAGAAAGGGATTACTAAACAGTTTAGTATAGCTAGAACCCCACAACAAAATGGGGTAGCTGAGAGGAAGAATAAAACACTCATAGAAGCAGCTAGGACTATGTTGGATAATGCTCACTTTCCCACTGCCTTTTGGGCTGAGGCTGTGAATACAGCTTGTTATGTTCAGAATAGGGCATTGATCAACAAAATTCATAATAAGACACCTTATGAGCTATTTTGGAGTAGGAAACCTAATATTGGTTTTCTCAAACCTTTTGGATGTCATGTAGTCGTGTTGGATACTAGTGATGCCTTAGGTAAGTTTAGTGCTAAAGGTGATGAAGGATATTTTATGGGTTATTCAATGCAGAGTAGAGGATATAGGGTTTACATCAAGAAAGACAATCGTATACTTGAAAAGGTCCATGTTAGGTTTTTAGAAAGTAAACCTAGTGATCCTGAGAGTGGACCAAATTGGTTATTTGACTTGGAACCTCTATCTAGAACCTTGAATTATATGCTTGTTACTAATCCAGACATTGTGGAGGTGACTTCAAATGTTGTGGAAGAACTAGTTGTTGAAATTTCAGGTACACAGGTTGATAAGGAGGTTGGATCACAAGCAGACAAATCTGCACCCATACTTGAGTATGTTACCATTCCTATATGGACAGATACATTTGCTGCTGCTGCTGGAAAGGACAAAGGTGGTCCACAAGTAATACCAGTTGATGAAAACATGAATGAATCTTCAAGCGCTGACAAAGGAAAATCTGGCGCTGACAAGACAAATTCAGGCGTTGATGGCTCAAATGTTGACAGCCCTAATTCAGGCGTTGACAACACTTTTGACCATTTATTCTCTTCTAGTGTTTTTGAACAAGGTGAACCTTCAAACAGACATGGAGAGGTTCATACATATGATGATGGAAGAGAATTTGAAGAAGATATTGGCAACTTGGAGAGTGAAATTGAGGACAACACAATAATTGAAGGAGGAGTACTTACAACTACTATGAAGAATCACCCTTCTTCTCTAATCATAGGTGATGTGATGACTTCTGTACAAACTAGAAGGTCTCATCAGAATCATGGTGGATTTATTGCCAATATTCACAAGAAGGTTGATACCCCTCTTGTTCAAGCATGTTTGTTTGCTTGTTTCTGTCACAACAGGAACCCAAGAAGATTTTTGATGCTCTCAAAGAACCAAGTTGGGTGGAAGCAATGCAAGATGAGCTTCACCAATTTGCTATTCAAGATGTTTGGGAGTTAGCTGATTGTCCCAGACATGTCAGGCCTATTGGGACAAGATGGGTTCTTAGAAACAAAAAGGATGAGAGAGGAATTGTGGTCAGAAACAAGGCACATTTAGTTGCTCAAGGCTATACACAAGAGGAAGGGATAAACTATGAAGAGGTTTTTGCACCTGTTGCAAGGATTGAGGCAATAAGGATTTTCCTAGCCTATGCTTCCTGCATGGGATTTACAGTCTATCAAATGGATGTGAAGAGTGCTTTTCTTTATGGCACAATTGTAGAGGAGGTTTATGTAATGCAGCCTCCTAGTTTTGAAGATTCAGAACATCCAGACAAGGTGTATAGAGTGTAGAAAGCTATGTATGGACTTCATAAAGCCCCAAGAGCATGGTATGGCACATTGTCTACCTATCTGGTGGAAAATGGATTCAAAAGGGGCACCATTGATCAGACTTTGTTTACAAAGAAGACTGGTAAGGATTTCTTACCTGTTCAGGTTTATGTGGATGATATCATCTTTGGCTCTTCTAGTCCAAAGACGAGTGAAGTATTTTCCAAGCTCATGACAGACAAGTTTAAGATGAGTGCAATGGGAGAGATGAACTTCTTTCTAGGGTTACAAGTTTAGCAGAAAGAAGATGGTATCTTCATCTCTCAAGACAAATATGTAGCAGAAATCTTGAAGAAGTTTGGCTTTTATCCACATGAGAAACGGGCTAGCACACCCATGGATAGGGAACACCCTTGGGGAAAGGTTGGAGATGGAAAAGAGGTGGATGTCAGGCATTATAGGTCAATGATTGGATCATTGATGTATCTCACAGCTTCAAGACCTGACATCATGTTTGTTGTGTGTGTATGTGCACGCCATCAAGTGACTCCCAAAGAGTGTCATCTTCATGCTGTCAAGAGGATTTTTAGGTATCTTAGGTGCTATCCCACCTTGGGATTATGGTATCCAAAAGATTCTCCATTGGAGCTTATTGCATAGGAAATCTACAACTGGTGGATGCCAATTTCTTGGGAGTAGGTTGATATCTTGGCAATGCAAGGAACAAACAGTGGTGGCCAATTCTAAAATTGAAGCATAGTATATAGCCGCAGTTGCTTGTTGTGGACAAGTCTTATGGATACAGAACCAGCTGTTGGATTATGGGTATAATTTCATGCATACCAACATTTTTGTACACAATAACAGTACTTTATGCATTAATAAAAATTAGACATCTTTTTATAAGAGATTGTTTTGAAAAAGGTTTAATACAACAAGATAGGGTTAACACAGAAGAAAATGTGGCTGATTTATTAACTAAACCTTTTTATACTGGGATATTTCAATAATTGGCAACAAGTATTGGAATGATCAATCTTACCTAATATGTGTTTTTGAATTCCTTGTAAAAGTATGTACAGGATATGCGTTGTTATTTGTCTTTATACAAAATTAGATTTTTTACTTTATTTGTCTAACGCTGACAAAGGTTATTTTAACGCTGACAAGTGTTAAATTGACGTTGTCAGCAACATGTTAGTTTTGTGGTTTTTGATCTAATTATGCAGGCGTTGTTAGCATTGTACAAATGGTTGGAATATTTATATTCCTATCTTGACATAAATTTTTATTGCGTGCATTTTATTTAGCAACTTGCATATCTTATTTTAAGGGGAGGTTTAAACCTTTAGGACTTTTTGGGTATTCATATGATACTCTAATCACAATTCTAGATTGTGTCCACTGGTGAGTACGAGCTAGTTTACTAACTCGTGAGGCACTGTAGCATGCAAAGTTGATATACTATGCACGCTACCAAGACTTTTTGACCTAGAATTGGATGTGGTCTGTTGGGAGACTTGGGTATGAGTTTTATTGGGCTTACCTTGGAAGTTACAAAGGATTTTATAAGATAACTTTACTGTTAAGAACTTTGGTTATCAAGGGACACTTGAGAACAATTATGTCTATCTTGCTTAAGCAAGTGTGCATGATTGGACAGTGCTTTCCACCCTCTAATAATTTTCAGTCTATAGGTTATCTTCACTAGGATAAATCACTTTATTAAGGTCCTTTTTCTTTTTATTATTTTTATTTTTGGACGTTGACAGTTTTTATTTCCAAACGTTGTTAGGACCAATTTTGACGTTGACATGGAAAATTTCAACGTTGACAAGAATATAGCCGTTGAGCGTTGATAGGTTATTTTTTACCATTGACAAAAATTTGGGCCGTAATTTTAGGAGTTGGTAACTTTTTATTAATGCACAAGATAAGTTATATCTTTTCAAGATTTTAATCATTATATTTTGAAAAATAACCACCTCATTTTTTACCAATCACATGTGCTTACCTCTCCTATATATTTGGCTCATTATTTTGAAACAGGGTAACTGCTTATTCTTGTCTAACTAAATTTTCATACACTTTCATATTTCATAACATTTATCACAACTTTCTACATCAATGGCGCCTAAGTTTAAACCGAGTGATTTGGTATTGGGGTTCAGAATTCAGTACAACATGGTTGCCTATTTAGAGGCTAACAACACTCTGTTTCCTCAATATACTCAAGTGGTGGAGTATTTAAATGCATCCCCTCTAAGGTATGCACTTTCTCATTCTCCTCTTATCCCTGTCACTCGTATTAAACAGTTTTGTAATATTGTCACTTCCTCAACGATAAATAATGTGACTACATTGACTGCTACAGTCCACGGGCTTTAATGGGTGGTTACTGAAGCCTTAGTTCGCCAGGCTTTGCATCCTAATGATGCAGATGGCATAACCACCCTATCTATTGATGAGCTAGAACAAGGCTTCAAGCTTTGGGTTATCCCTTCCCTGAAGAGGGAACTTTAAAAAAATATTCAAAACAGGAATTTACCCCAGCTTGGAGGTACTTGATACATGTTATTCTTCAATGTTTGATTCCCAAATGTACTACACACAATGAAATTAATAGATCAATTAGGAGTGTCATTGTGTGTATTGCTACTGGCAAAAATATAATTTTCCTAAAGTGATTTTTGATGGCATGTGTAAAAACAAGGGTAGCAAGATGACTCTTGCTTACCCAAGATTTTGGCAAATGGTTTTTGATGCACAAAGATATTGCACCAGGGATCATGATGATTTTTATACGATCCCTGTGCAAAAGAAAGCAATTTTTGGAAAGATGAATACACCCCCAAACAGAGACTTACCCCTTACCCAACCAATGCTTGCTGTTATTGCAGCAACACAACCTCAACCAGACCCACAACCACAACAAGACCTATTACTTGAACCATCAGCATCACCCCAGCATATGGAAATTGGCCAAGATCCCTTCAACACTGACACGTTAAATGTTGGCATTGACACTCTGAATCCAAATGTTGACACCCTCTTACAACAAACCCAAACACCCCTTAACCTCCAAACTGAAACCCAATCCACATCATCCTCTTCACCCCCAGACTTTGGATGGAAAAACGCCAAAGGACTACTGGAGTGTCCTCCTCTAGTGGTCCTAGCCATGCTGCAGAGAACCACCACCACAAGTGTGGTTGGTGACATGGGTGGGGCTAGGACTATTGGTACTAGCTTTGATGCTGGCCAAGCCAGTCCTAACATCATTAAGAACCCATCTATGCCCCATGACTCTACTTTGGAGGTCAAATTCCCATTCTAGATGAGGGCAGATTGGAACCCCATACATTGTTGGAATTGACGGCTGTCTGCATTATCTTGCAAAAGCAAAATGTAGACCTTGTACATACTGTCTCTACACAAGGCCTTAAACTCAAGCAATTGAGGGAGAGGATTGTTGTTTTGGAAGCTGCTGACACTAGGAGAAGGCAGACAAGGGTCCTTTCATCAGGGGAGGATTCTTACAAAGGGGAGGAAGCTGCTACTGAGCCATTTAATGCAAGTGACAAAGGCGCTGATAGGAGTATGTTAGGCGTTGACACATAGGTTTTGGACATTGATAGACCTGCAGGTATGGTTGATGTATCCCAGTTATCAGCTATCATCAAAGATGTGTCTACACAGGTACCATCATCATCTTTACCCATCATTGATATATTAAATAAGGGTAAAGGGATTATGGTAGAAACAGTAGTTCCCAAGGATGCAGCCCAAGTAAAGTTTGATTCCATGTTGGCTGCACAACTTGAGAAAGAAGATAGGATGAAGGAGACTGCTACTGAGAGTAAGGAAATCAGTGGTGATGAGAGTACAGATTCAAGTGTAATGATTATTGAAGAACCAAAGAGGCTTGAATATGGTGATGAGTTGGCAAGGGAAAAGCTTGCATAGTTGAAGAATCAGGTGGATTATGAGATGCCTAAAGTTGCTCAGATGTACTTTACATGGGAGAATAAGGTGATGGAAAATCCATGCATGACTTTATCAGATCAAATTTGGGGTTTGGAGATTCTACTAAGAGTTCAAAGGGATTGCAAGGTGATCTGAAATATAAAGCTAGAAAAGTTCTTTCCCAGAGTAAGACAACTAGAAGGGAGCTCTACTACATGTTGCTCAGATGTCATCAAACAGGTTGGACTTTTAGAAAGTTGTAGGTATTGTCCTTTAATGAACTAGAATATAAGGCTTATCCTATATGGGCAAGTGTGCAAGAGCAGAACACTACTAGACTTCTTTCAGATGAAAGAAAGGAAGAACTTGCAGAAGAGATGGATATCTAAAAGGCTTTGGTTACACCAAGACCATTGAAGAAGGGAGTTCCACTTGAGTTTCTAGAAAATTTGGATAGAGTGAATCCTAGTGAAGCTATTATCAGAAAGCGTATTAAGCTCTCACCCTTGGAATTTTCACATATGGTAGAAGTGTTACCTTATGATTCCAGAAACCCTATAGTTATCTATGAGGAAGATGCAAGTGGGTTTTGGATGATTAGCAGATATGGGAAGAAGGTACATACTTTCACTACTCTTATGTCTTTGTTTGCAAGCCTATATAGGGAAGACTTGGCAGACCTTTGGAGGTTGATGCAGGCCAAGTATGAGACTGAAGCACCTACTTCAGTCAATGGAATAAAGATTTGGTCAACATTCAAGAGAATGTGTGCACCAGATGAAGAAGATCCAGTTTGGAAGGATATTGATGATGTCAGTGGACTTCAATGGCGTCTACATTCAGCAGCTAGTGCGTATCATTTAAGTACTACAAAGTTTTATGAATATCTTCTTGTGGATGCTGAATATCCTATGTCCAAAGAAGTTTTGAAGAAAATGGTTTCAACACACCTGGAGATGGATTATACAAGTGACGTTGGCAAAGATTTGATTAGATATATTTATTTCCAACTTGATAAGATTTGTAAGAATCCTCCTTGTACTTAGTTTTATTAAGAAACTTGATTACTAGAGTAGATATCAAGTTTAGGGGAGGACTGTTGGGAATAAAATGTAGCCAAGACACTTGGACGCTGACAAGAGGAAATTGGACGTTGATAAGAAGAAATCAAGCGTTGTCAAGTTAAGCGTTGACAGGAAGAAGTCAAGCGTTGATAAGAAGAAGTCAAGCACTGACAGGATACTTAGTATACACGTTTTAGGTTTCTAGTGTGTTTCTAGTAAAGATATGTTCGACAATGTATTTCTTATGTTTATCTTTACCAAAAATAGCTGATACGTAGACTGTTGTACAAGGTTCCTTAATCTATAGAAGGAGTCCTTTAGGTTTAGTTCAATATATCTTTTTCACACTTTCATTGTACACAAGTTCGATTAATCAATCAAAGTGAAAGTTTAGTTTATCTTGTTTATGTGTTCTTGTTTAAGTATTAATTCCGCATAATACTTGAATTGTTTCATATACAACAAAGTTTCTATACATGTTTAACATGATTTAATCTCGTTTACACAAGCTAAATCGATCTAAGTTTGGATCAACAGGAATGTGTTACCCGGGTTGGGGGATTAATAAAAATTTGTTTAAATGTTGTATTAATTAAATTGGGGGGGTGACGTGGTATAGGAGGTGGGTTGAGTTGGGTTTCGGGTTTTAGGTAGTGGGAGTGGGCTGAGTTGGGTTTGACTAGGTAAAGGGTGGGTATGGTCGGGTTTTTATGGGTTTTGGTTTTATGTTTGGCATAAATAGTCCCCTGACTCACATATTTGTGTCAAATGAAGTTTTTCCAACTTTTTCTTCATATTCCCCTATAAACACTGGCCTATTTGCATTTTAAACCCATGTAACTTTCAAGTCTTGGAATAAGGGTTTCTCTTGTAATTTATCATTCTTCAAGGATCATAAATAGATATTCTTGAAATATTGGGGACCCTATTGTAATATTTATGATTTTTAAGGGTATAACATGAAAAGTCTTCAAAAGTTGAGGGACCATTCTTGACAAATCTTCAAACTTCAAGGACTTCTTTGGAAAATCAATGCTCGGGCCCGGTTCTTTGTGTGACTTTGTTTCCCGTCTTTGTTTTTGCTTGATTCCTTTGATCTTTTGTTGATTTCACGATATCCGTACCTAATCTACACAATGAATAAACACAAGCATATTTTGGGGTATTTTATGATATTTTTAGTCATTTTAAGCCCGATTTGTACGATAAGACTATGTATAAATGAAGTCTCATCACTCCCCCATACTAAACCATTGCCGTTCCTTCACGCAATGTTAGAATTAAGTATCCTAGCACTCCCGAAATTCATTTTATATGTCATTTATTGAAACGTATATTTAAATTAACTACTACATGCTGATATGTGTGTAAACACACATCTTTTCTACCACTTAATTACAATAATAACCGGACCAAAACGTGTATTTTATGTCTTTTATGTCGGAATTATGCGTGGTTTGTGTTTTTATTGTGATTTAGGACGAAAAGGTGAAAAGTGGAGAAAACACGGGAATTCACGGGCATTTACGGACTTTTATTGAAGAAAAAGACGAAAGACGAAGTCAAGAAGTCGAGAGTGCAAAAAGAACGGAAGTCCAAGACCAATTCTGAAGATTTATCGAAGAAAAAGTCAAAAGACGGAAGTTTATCAAAAGCCGAGGAACTCAAGTCTTATTTATCGAAGAATTAAAAGACGAGTCTAAAGAAGTCCCGAGCCAAAAGTCATCAAATTCAAAGATTAACAAAAAGATTAAGAAGGAAGGACTTAAGGGCGCAATTAAGAAGAAAGGAAGGAGGGGAGGAAGCTTCCTCTAACCATCCCCCTAATCACCTATAAATATTTTCCCATTTTTCATTCATTTGCTCTTGTTGGATAGCTTGACAAACTATCTCTTCCACTTTTATTTACTTGCACCTTTAATTACTTGCACATTTAAATACATGTTTTGCACCTTAATTACCTTTTAATTTCAAGTAAGTGTTTCTTTAATTACTCGCACCTTTACTTAATCTTGTTGATCTCATTCTTCCTTTCTTTAATCTTTGTTTTATATGCTTTTTGATTGTTTACTTGTTTAAAGATTTGATTTTTATGCTTTTGATTGTTTCAAATCATTTATTTTCATAGCTTATTTTGTTTATTTTCAAGTTTATATAGTTTTTATAAAAGTTATTTTTATATAAATAGTTGTTTTTCTTAAAGCTTATTCATTTCGTGTCTTAAAAGTCTTTAAATTTCTGTTTAGTAGCTTATTTTCACACGTTTTACCTTAGATATTTCGTCTTTTGCTTATTAGAATCATAGCTTATTAGATTAGCTTTATTTGTGCTTTTTCCACCTTATTCCGATTTGACCAATCGGAAAAGGGTTTTACATTCCGACCATAGCTACTGTGCTTGGTCGGAAAAGGGTTTCAATATTCTGATCAGGTAGGATCTTGGTATTCCGATCAGAAAGGTTTTGGGCATTCCGATTGTGTGTAAGTGATAGATATTCCGATTGGTGCTCTATTCTTCATTCCGATCGAGGTGTTCATTGGATCATTCCGATCAATAGGTGACAACTATTCCGATTTGATGTTCCGATTAACATTCCGACCACAGGTCTCTTCCAGATTCCGATCAGGTAGGTATCATCATTCCGATCAGAGGGTCGTAGGTTATTCCGATTGGGTAAGTGACATATTCTGATTAGTCTACCCCGACATTCCAACAGGTTTGGTTTGGTATTCTGATCAAGGTAAGATCGGAATATATTCCGATTGGAGTTGTTTTCTTATGCTTTGTCTTGTTTAATTTTTACATTCTCATTTTAATACTTGTCTAATTTTAACTTCCGTCATGCTTTAATTTTTAGTCGTTTAATTAATTTACTTTCCGTCACGTTTTTAAATATCGCTCCTTTCATATAATTAGACTTAGATTTATTTTCACGCTCTTTAATTTTAAACGCCACTTTACTTTAACGCCTTAATTTTTACGCACATTTACTTTAATTGTTTTTGCACATTTTCATATACTACAACGACAACCTTTTTGTTCCACTAAAATAAAACTGAGTCACACATTAAACACAAGTTTCTCAATTCGAAGAGATTGGTACAACGAAAATTCTTAACCTGAGTAAAATCCGAGTTATCAAATGGCGCCGCTGCCGGCTCTTTTCGTAAAGATTAACGGTTTTTTGTGAGAGACGCGTTGCTTTTTGGGATCCGTTCACTTGTGAGCGTTATTTTTCTTGCATAAAAAATTCAACAAAAAATCATAAAAATTAAAAATTGATAAAAATCCATAAGAATTAACAATTTCAAAAATCTAAAAAGATTTTATCTTTATCGTGTATATATATTGTCTTTGTGTTTGGTTTTGTTTTCTTTTGCATTTTCAGGTGTATGCGTACTAGATCTTCTAATTATCAAGAGCCCGAGACTCAAGAAGATTTAGCTATGTCAGGTGTAAACAACAATAATCCACCGCACCCTAATAATAACAACAATGTTCTTCCACAGCCCGATCTTCGGACCATGGAGGAGCTTTGTCAACCTACAATGTTTGGACGAGGAGGACCGATTGCGTCGATGCAAATCAACGCTCCTGCGTTTTCGTTGAAGCACCACATGATTCAGCAAGTGCAAACTAACCCATTTCGTGGATTGCCTGATGGTGATGCCAACAAACACCTCGACAAGTTCATTACAATCACCCAAAGCATGAACTTGGCTGGTGCCACAATGGATGAAGTTCGCCTACAACTCTTTCCACATACTTTATTACATCATGCCGAGAAATGGTTTGATCGTCTCCCGAAGAATTCTATTCACACTTGGGATGACATGACTCAACGCTTTTTGTCGCGCTACTTTCCACCATCCATGGTCACTAGCCTTCGCAATCAAATCAGCGGTTTCATGCAAGATCCTGATGAATCTCTTTTTGATGCTTGGGAGCGATATAATGTCTTGATTGATCGTTGTCCAAACCACAACATGCTCCCTGTGACCTTAATTATTACTTTCTACAACGGTTTGACTTTTCGAGATCGTGATACGATTAATGCAGCCGTCGGTGGCACCTTTATGAAAAGAAGACCCGAGGAGTGTAGAGAGCTTATTGAGAACATGACTACTCACCACAAAAATTGGGATTCCTCTGCTTCTTCAAGGAACAATCCGAGAGTCAATGTTTCCTCCACTTCAGCAAACCCTGATATGACCGAACTCACCCGTGTGCTGACTGAAATGAGCAGAAGTATGCAACTCTTGGCTTCAAACCAACAACAACAAGTTAAAGCTGTTGCTACTCCTTGTGAAACATGCGGCGGTCCACACCCATACACCGATTGTCCTTCGACACAAGGAAACCCGGAAAATGTGTATGCAGCTTATGGTAATTATTCACCGGAAAATTACCAAGCTCGACCTCAAGGGGATAGAAATCTGTTGAGTTACCGATCAAACAATTACCTTTCACCCGGTTTTTCTCCTTAAAACCAAAACCCCGCCAACAACTACAATAGAAGCAACCAAATCCCACCAAGAGCTTCTAATCCGTATCACCCACCCGCCCAACAAACCCCACCCATTAACCCGGATGTTGAGGCCATCATGAGAACCCAAGGTGAGCAAATCAAGAATCTGCAGAGCCAAATTATCAATCTTAAAGGAGATATTACCAAGCAAGGAAATGAGATAAGATCCGAGCTTCGAGATAATATCCAATCCTCCTTCAGCAATCAAACCAATGATTTGAAGAATATGCTTGCTAGTTTCTTGCCTGCCGCTCAACCTTCTCCTTCGAGTTCTCTACCTTCAAACACCGTCACCAATCCGCGAGCTAATGTGAGTGCTATTACTACTCGTAGTGGAGTCACCATAGTAGGACCACCAATCCCACCCCAATCATCTACATCTCCTCCACCACCATTTATCCCTACTCCTCCTACACCTAGTATTAGTGCACCATTACCGTCTCCGCCTCGACGTGATGAAGTTCCCACGAATGACCCTTCAACATCTCAACCTTTACC